>CM052701.1:124474114-124513831 GCA_028551405.1 Uromys caudimaculatus | reverse complement strand
CTTTTGGCAGGATGGCCATTTTTACTATATTAATCCTTCCAATCCATGAGCATGGTAGATCTTTCCACCTTCTGAGGTCTTCTTCCATTTCTTTCTTTAGAGACTTGAAGTTCTTGTCATACAGATCTTTCACTTGCTTGGTTAGAGTCACACCAAGATACTTTATATTGTTTGTGACAATTATGAAGGCTGTCATTTCCCTAATTTCTTTCTCAGCCTGTTTATCCTTTGAGTATAGGAAGGCTACTGATTTGTTTGAGTTAATTTTATATCCGGCCACTTTGCTGAAGTTGTTTATGAGCTTCAGCAGTTCTCTGGTGTAGTTTTTCGGGTCACATAAGTATATGATCATTATCATCTGCAAATAGTGATAATTTGATTTCTTCCTTACCAATTTGTATCCCTTTGACCTCCTTTTGTTGTCTAATTGCTCTAGCTAGAACTTCAATTACTATATTGGATAGATATGGAGAGAAAGGACAGCTTTGTCGAGTCCCTGATTTTAGTGGGATTGCTTCGAGTTCCTCTCCATTTAGTTTGATGTTGGCTACTGGTTTGCTGTATATTGCTTTTACTGTGTTTAGGTATGGGCCTTGAATTCCTGATCTTTCCAAGACTTTTATCATGAAGGGATGCTGAATTTTGTCAAATGCTTTTTCAGCATATAATGAAATGACCATGTGTTTTTTTTTCTTTCAGTTTGCTTATGTAGTGAATTACATTAATGGATTTCCAGATATTGAACCATCCCTGCATCCCTGGGATGAAGCCTACTTGATCATGATGAATGATCGTTTTGATGTGTTCTTGGATTCGGTTTGTGAGAATTTTATTGAGTATTTTTGTATCAATATTCATAAGGGAAATTGGTCTGAAGTTTTCTTTCTTTGTTGGGTCTTTGTGAGGTTTTGGTATCAGTGTAATTGTGGCCTTATAGAAGGAATTGGGTAGTGTTCCTTCTGTTTCTATTTTGTGAAATAGATTGAAGAGTATTGGTATTAGGTCTTCTTTGAAAGTCTGATAGAATTCTGCAGTGAATCCAACTGGTCCTGGGCTTTTTTTGGTTAGGAGACTTTTAATGACTGCGTCTATTTCTTTAGGCATTATGGGAATGTTTAGATGGTTTATCTGGTTCTGACATAACTGGTATTTGATAGTTGTCTAGAAAATTGTCCATTTCATCCAGATTTTCCAGTTTTGTTGAGTATAGGCTTTTGTAGTAGGATCTGATGATTTTTTGAATTTCCTCAGAATCTGTTGTTATGTCTCCCTTTTCATTTCTAATTTTGTTAATTTGGATTCTGTCTCTGTGCCCTCTGGTTAGTCTGGCTAAGGGTTTCTCTATCTTGTTGATTTTTTCAAAGAACCAACTCCTGGTTTTGTTGATTCTTTGTATAGATCTTTTTTTTTTCCTACTTGGTTGATTTCATCCCTGAGTTTGATTATTTCGTGCCTTCTACTCCTCTTGGGTGCATTAGCTTCTTTTTGTTCTAGGGCTTTCAGGTGTGTTGTTAAGCTGATAGTGTATGCTCTCTCCAGTTTCTTTTTGGAGGCCCTCAAAGCTATGAGTTTTCCTCTTAACACTGCTTTCAATGTGTCCCATAAGTTTCGGTATGTTGTACTTTCATTTTCATTAAATTCTAGGAAGCCTTTAATTTCTTTTTTTATTTCTTCCTTGACCAAGTTGTTGTTGAGTAGAGCATTGTTCAGCTTCCAAGTGTATGTGGGCTTTCTGTTGTTATTGTTGCCATTGAAGACTAGCCTTAATCTGTAGTTATCTGAGAGGAGGCATGGGATTATTTCAATCTTCTTGTATCTGTGGACGTTTGTTTTGTGATCGATTATATGGTCAGTTTTGTAGACGGAACCATGAGGTGCTGAGAAGAAGGTATATTCTTTTGATTTAGGATGAAATGCTCTATAGATATCTGTTAAATCCATCTGGTTCATAACCTCTGTTAGTTTCACTGTGTCTCTGTTTAGTTTGTGATTCCAAGATCTGTCCATTGATGATAGTGGGGTGTTGAAGTTTCCTACTATTATTGTGTGAGGTGCAATGTGTGCTTTGAACTTTAGTAAGGTTTCTTTTATGAATGTGGGTGCTCTTGCATTTGGAGCATAGATGTTTAGAATTGAGAGTTCTTCTTGGTACATGTTTCCTTTGATGAGTATGAAGTGTCCTTCCTTATCTTTTTTGATGACTTTTGGGTGAAAGTCAATTTTACCCGATATTAGAATGGTTACTCCAGCCTGTTTCTTGGGACCATTTGCCTAGAAACTTGTTTTCCAGCCCTTTACTTGAGGTAGTGTTTGTCTTTATTACGGAGGTGTGTTTCCTGAATGCAGCAAAATGCTGGGTCCTCTTTATGGATCCAGTCTGTCAGTCTATGTCTTTTTATTGGGGAATTGAGACCATTGATGTTAAGAGATATTAAGGAATAGTGATTGTTGGTTCCTTTTATTTTCGATGTAACTTTTAGGTTTGTGTGACTATCTTCTTTTCAGTTTGTTGAAAGATTACTTTCTTGTGTTTTCTAGAGTGTGGTTTCCCTCCTTCAGTTGACGTTTACCATCCATTATCCTTTGTAGGGCAGGGTTTATGGAAACATATTGTATAAATTTGGTTTTGTCATAGAATATTTTGGTTTCACCATCTATGTTAATTGAGAATTTTGCTGGGTATAGCAGCCTGGGCTGGCAGTTGAGTTCTCTTAGGGTCTGTATGAGTTCTATCTAGGATCTTCTAGCTTTCATAGTCTCTGGTTAGAAGGCTGGTGTAATTCTGATAGGTCTGCCTTTATCTGTTACCTGACCTTTTACCCTTACTGCTTTTAATATTCTTTCCTTGTTTTGTGTATTTGGTCTTTCACTATAATGTGACGGGAGGAATTTCTTTTCTGGTCCAATCTATTTGGAGTTCTGTAAGCTTCTTGTATATTTATGTTCATCACTTTTTTTTAAGTTAGGGAAGTTTTCTTCTATGATTTTGTTGAAGATATTTACTGGTCCTTTAAGTTGGGAATCTTCACTCTCTTCGATACCTATTATCGTTAGGTTTTGTTTTCTCATTGTGTCCTGGATTTCATGGATGTTTTGGGTTAGGAGGTTTTTGAATTTTGTATGTTCTTTTACTGTTGTGTTGATGTTGTCTATGGTATCTTCTGCTCCTGAGATTCTCTCTTCTATCTCTTGTATTCTGTTGGTTATGGTTGCATCTATGACTTCTGATCTCTTTCCTAGGTTTTCTAACCCCAGGGTTGTCTCTTTTTGTGATTTCTTTATTGTTTCTATTTCTATTTTTAGCTCCTGGATAGTTTTGTTTATTTCCTTTGTCTGTTCGATTGTGTTTTCCTGTAACTCTTTAATGGATTTCTGTGTTTCCTCTTTAAGGGCTTCTAGTTCTTTACCTCTGTTCTATTGTGTTTCTTTAAGGGTGTTAATTTCTTTCTTAAAGTCTTCTATCATCATCATGAGAACTGATTTTATATCTGAGTCTTGCATTTCTGGTGTGTTGGGGAATCCAGGGTTTGCTGTGTGGGTAGAGCTGGGTTCTGATGTTGCCAAGTAGCCTTGGATTCTGTTCCTTAGATTCTTGCCCTTGCCTTTTGCCATCTTGTTAACTCTGATGTTAGTTCATCTTACTCTGTCTGGCTATGGCTTGTCCCTCCTGCAGGCCTCTGTGTCAATACTCCTTGAAGAGCATCTCTCTCTGAGAGGTATTTGGGTTTGGAGAGCTGTGGCACAGGGTCAGCTCTGGGGTGCAGACAGAAACCAGAAGGATCTTGTCCCCAGCTGTCCCTTGGTTCCTATGTCCTGATGGTTCTGCAAGGGTCCCTCTTGATCCAGTGAGTTTGAACAGAAGTGTTGGTTTTGCCTATGCTCGAAGGTGTGTCAGCACTCCTTGATACCAGCTCTCTCCTGAAGCCCTGTGGCCCAGGCTGATGTCTCCAGGTCCTGGTGAGGAATGGTACTTGTCTTATCCCTACTCACAGCTTTCCACCCTCCTGAGAGGGTGACTTTCTCCTAGTCCTGCTTGTCTATGTAACCCTGGTTGGCCAGGCACAGGTCTCCTGCCACAGATAGAAACCGGAAGGTTCTCGTCCCTTACTTTTCCTCCTCGGTCGTCTCTGTGTCCTGAGGGCCTGGGAGATTAATTTTCTTGCCGCGCTGCTTAGCTGTGGGACCCTAGTGGCCCAGGCAGAGGTCTCCTGCCACAGATGGGAACCAGAGGGTTCCTATGCCTGCCTACCTCAGTCCCTGTGTCCAGCAGTTTCGGGGCAGTTCCTGGTGATCAGTGGTGCTCGTCTTGGCCCTACTCCCAACTTTTCCAAGCTCCTGGGAGGGTAGCTTTCTCCCTGCACTAATTGGCTATGGAGCCCTGTGGCGCAAGCTGAGATCCCCAGCCACAGATGGAGTCCAATAGGTCTTAATTAACATTTTCTAAGAGAAAACTTCTAAACAGCCAAAAAGTATATGAAAAATGCTTGATAACTATCAATAGAACCCAAGGCAAAACCACTATGAAAAATCACATAATCCTTTGAATGACTATCATGAAAAAATAATTAAAACATTACAATTTCCAGCCAAGACATAGAGAAAGTAGAATGCTTACTTATTTTCCGTGCAGTCATTATAGAAAACATTATGAGTGGTATCAAAATTTGAGAAATGTAACTATCATATGAGTCAATGATTCTACTACATGTATATTGAAGAATGGAAATAACCACAGCCTAGCAAAACCTGCACTAATATATTTACTGCAGTAGTATTCACAGTTGCCGAAACAGGAAGTCAAAGTGTCAATCAAGGATGAATTTTGGAAGCATATTGTAACTATACAGAAGGATGCTAAGAAGCTTTTAAAAAGATTGAAAACCTGTCATTTGCATCAACACAGCTTGATCTGCAAGGGACTCATCTGTGTTAAATGGGAATAGAGGTACAGAATACCTACAACAGTGTGTTCTCATTATGTAGAAGAGTTAAGTTGTTTCTCAAGGAAGTAGAAAATAAATAGGTCTTATGAGAACAGGAAACAAATGTGGGTAGCCTATGGGAATACAAGTGTTTTTGGATATAAGAAATAACTTGTAACATTTTCTACTACTGCAGGGATAATATGGTTGACAACTATTAACTAAATGTCTCAAAACAGTGAATAAAGAGGATTTTTGAATAGTCACAGCACAATGTACTGTATGTTAGAAATTATAATTATAACTATTATTAAATAAATTAGTGATGCATGTGTGGTCTCCAAAACCTTATATATATATATTAAATGAATAAATTTTAAAAGGCTTACTAACTCTTCCTCCATTTGATTGATAACTGGTTTATATAAATATAAAAATATGACAGTGTTATTCTCAGACTCATTTATACATTTACTAATTTTTCTACTATCTTCTAACTCTATATTCAATTCCTATTCTGTAAATTAAACACAAAACTTGAATACTTTCTATATAAGGCAATCGAACAGATGGTATCTCTCCATCATTTTGACTGAGAATATTAGTCTGTGATGAAAAAATATATGCGAATTGTCAAATACTCATGTTTCCATTTACCAATTCTTTGATTACTTGGGTATACTTGTAAAGTTCTAAAAAATTAAGTTGTGTATAAGGTAGCAATTTTCATAGAAGATCCCCAGATTTTCCGTGGCACAGAGACCTAATACTGTTGGTCTTGTAAAGTTAAAATAAATCACACTATTTTTAATATAAATCCGGACAGTTGTACAGTAAAGATTAGTAGGGGGATGAAGGCAAATCCATGCTGATGCCTACAACAGAAAAGCCAATCTCCTTCAGAGAATGATTTTCACTTGTTATCACCAACAGGGGGCATATGTGATGCAAGGCTATATTTCTTTTGGATCATGGCTATCACAGTTTCCAAATCAAAGGACACTAGCCCGAAGTTGATCCTTGAAACAAAAGTTGAGTTAACAGTGCTTTGACATCTATTCAGCATGTTCTTGGCTGAGGGTGGACCTTTGCCAAGAGTAAGTCTGCAATATACACCACTTATTAATATTTCTGAATTATGTTTTTAGGCCTATGGGCCTAAAATTATTGGTAAATATAAATTATAGGACAGCATACAAAATAGCCTCCAATTCCCTTTTAATTTGCTTCAGAGTGACAGAAAACAATGAAGATATTCTTCATTGAGTACCATAGTAACTGGATAGATAATGATATGTCTCACTTTACCACAAGCAAAGTTTGGTCAATGTACTTCAGAGATATATGTCAATGAGAGAAAATTGAGGCAATTATTCACATGAAATAAAGACAGACAAACATACCTAAAACTACAAAACTAAACAGAAATATCTTTCTGCAAAATAAAAGTTCTTGTTAAACACTTACCACAATAGAGCAACTTTTCATCTGATTTGTCCTTACAGTGAGGGATACCATCACAGGTGAGGACATAGTCAACACAATCCCCATTTCCACACTCAAACTCAGAATAGATATTACAAGAAGAGTTTTTAGCTGAAACATCAAAAAGCAAGTATTGGTACAATAAAATCTATTTTATATTATTTAGTATTGTATTCCTCAAGCTTAACTATAAAATTAAAGTACAGCATAAACATATAAAAATGAAGTAAATAGCAGTGATTCACATTTCACTAAAAATTAGCAGAAGCTGTTTCTGTCATTCTTTATTTAACTCAGCAGTTCTTTGGGGGAGTTGTTTGTAAAGTATTTTTAGAGTTTTATCACTATTTTATGCTTATTTTTATATTCTGTTAATCATTGTCAGTCATATGTATGCAGAGGAATGCAGTAGTTTCAACTTGATAATTGCCATATAGGGCAGCAGTCTGGCTTAAAATAATTCCTTTTTAAGAAAAAGCCTATTACTCAGGTGTGGTCGTTCACACTATAACACCAGAATATTCAACCCTGACACAGGAGGATTACAAGTTTATTGCCAATGCGGGTCATAGTAGGTCTAAGGCTAGTCTAAGTTGCACAGTGCGGCATTGTCACAAAAAACCAAACAATCTCTGCATATTATAACAGTGCTTCGGTGTATTCTTACTAGTATACATTCTTTCAAACAACAAAACATTCCCATGAAGAGAGAGTCATTTCTTAAGTTATTTTCCCTAATATAAATCCTTAAAATCATAAGTCATGTCAACTAAGATATGTTCCCTGCTTGGTCTGTGTCTAACTCGATCTTCTCTTCAATTTTCCTCTGTTGAGACCCAGTAGCCAGTTCCCGTGCTGAAAACTAGAAATGGAAACACCATACAAAGCTGTTTTTTGCCTGGAAGCACCTGGAAAACGTTTGGAGAAATTGGTAGAAATGGTGAAAAGAAATGAGATTCTAGACAGCTTTGCACCTGGTACTTAGAAGACGTACCACCTCTGTCACATCATCGCTGCTCAAAGTGCTTGCTGACAGATGCTTAATATTGCTGTCTCTTGAGAGGCTCTGTCAGAGCATGACCAATACTCACAGCCAACCATAGGACTAAGCACAGGAACCCCAATGGAGGAATTAAGAGAAAGGACTGAAGGAGCTGAAGGGGTTTGCAACCCCATAGGAAGAACAATATCAACCAACCAGACTCCCCAGAGCTCCTAGGGACTAAACCACCAACCAAAGAGTACACATGGGGGGAACCCATGGCTCCATAAGCAGCATCCCTCTGCTGTTTTTGCTTTAGGTTCCTGCTTGAGTTCCTGATCTGACTTTCCTCATTGATGGACAGAAAGTTGTGAGATCAAATAAACAATTTTTCTCCCAAAGATTCTTTCAGTCAGTGTTTTATTACAGCAACAGAATGAAAATAGAACATATGTGTAATGAAAAATAATTTTTGTCCAAGCAAAATTCTTGCTCACACTTGCATTTGATCCACAACACTGAACGCTTTCTTCTTCTGTCTATTTTCAAGTTTACCTTTCCTCACATTTTCTCACACGACAAGTTTTTATTGAAGTATGCTTGCCCTTCATGTTTCTGTGATAAATATTTGATGATAACTAGATCTACAACATTAATAATGTTTTATGAGGTGTAAATACCTATATATTCTGCAAACAAGTAGAACAACAAATGATTTTTTCTACATTTACCCTCATGCATGTGTCAGCAAATGAAAGAGGTCACTAACATTGATGAACAATGTTAGCAAATATATATGTCAGAAATATTCTGGTTACTCATTAATGGATTGACAAGAAGAAAGCAGAAGTTAATTTTCAGTTTTGCAAATGGATGACCGGATTTCAGAACAAACACATAATTGACAGAGAACACCTCCACAGTGCTTTGTCCCTCTTCAAGAGCCCAGCACCACTCTTCAGTTCCGTAGCACTGAAACCCTGCATGTTTATACTATTTTTCTTGTTTGACTCCTCACCCCTCAGCAGCAGAGAGTAGCTTATTTGGGGGAGTTACAAATAAGCTTTTTTTTTTTTTTTTTTTTGCAACATATCTACACTGCACACTGTACACTTCCCTTGCTCTTTTTATCAATGCCACTGCATGAACCCTGCCCTACAATGTGACCTGGGAGAGAAACATGAATGATTCTAGAGTATGACTGATGCTCCAGGCATGCACACGGCTTCAGGTCCTGACAATTAGGACTCAATCCACAAAGGCAAACTGAAATGTAATTCAGGTACGTGTGTGATTTGTTCAGAGAAGTATAGGCAGCAAAGAGGTCTGGGGATTTGAGACTCAGTCTATTAAAATTGTTTATCTGCATTAAAATTTACTGAGTAGTAGCAGCATTCTCTTCTTTATTCTGGCACAGTCTTCCAGAAAGCCAACTTTTTGTTTTTTACTAAGATGTGCCCTTGTTTGTAATACAAGTTCACAACACAAAAAGGCACATAACAAATATAAGAAAGGATCCTCCTGGTAAATAAGGGACAAAGAAATATGAAGATAAAGATGAAAATACTTATTTTTAATGATGTAAACGTATCTACTTTTGTTAATTTCCTAACATGAATGATAAAAGAAAAGAACACAATGAGGAAATAATGTGTCAAAACTGGCACATTTTAAAAATGAGGTCACCAATTTCCAGCAAGATGTTCCATTTTCCACCTTTCTTATATACAAAAGTTTCAGTGTTAAAGGGAATTTAGCCTTTTATGTTGCATGCTAATTTTTCATGGAAATATTGAAACACTTGAACCATTGTTTATTTTGAAAATTTTGCTGTTAATAGGGGTGTATTGTAATGGTACTAATTAAAGACTGCAATGCCTTTGGGAGGAATAAACATTGTGCAAGGCTGGAATGTTACATTCTTAATTAACAGTTTGGAAATGATTACAAATAAGCTGTATGAGCCATTCTCTCTCATTTACATACTGCCATAGACGATGAAGGGCCTTACTGCATGGCTGCTGATCTCCTGCATCGTTTCTAGTTTACTTCAGTTGTAATTAATTTCATAATTGCAAGAGTCTCAGAGTCACAGCTATAATTTGGCAGATGATCTTGTATGCAGGAACTTCTGAAGCTATTTCTCACACAGTCAGGCCCTCAATCACAGGGACATGTAAGCTATTATCTTGGATACTGTTACTAATAGCATGAGGTAAGAAAACACTTCAATGGCTGGATTCTTTCATAAACAGACAAAAAACTGAAATTTACTGTTGGAGGATAGTACAACTTTATCAATACAATATTATATTTTCAACGTATTTTAAGCATATTAAATGGATTTTTCCTTACTTACTCACACATCTGTTGTTAGCTAGCAGTATTCGATCCCCTCTACAGGAACAATTCACTCTTCCATCTGGTGTTAAAAGGCAAAGGTCATGGCAACCTCCATTTAATAATGCACACGGAGAGAGTTCACCTGCAATGAAGGGCCTATGAGTAATATTTTGTAATGAATACACAGTCCCCATTAATTATAAGTAACCAGTAAACTGGTGAACTGTTTCAACCTAGAGAACACCCAGGACTTTTGAGGATTCGTGACATCATAAAAGGGTTTTCTACTGAACAATTCTGTATTAAAATGACTGCAAAATTTATAAAGCCAGATGCAAACCCACCAAGAAGATAATTTTTGCACAAAAATGTTAGTCTTTATTTTCAAAGATATGAGGACTAAAGAAGGGTGGAGTACAACTTTATAAATAATTAAAACAAAAATTGTTCTTATGGTGATCAACTGAGCTCTATCGAAGTTATTTAAACATTTTAAACAGTTTTGCTATTCTGAATAGTCAAGTTTTGAATATTATCTCCCAGGTGATAAGATCATAAAATGTGTAAAATAGAAAAAAACTGACAAGTTGTAGAGTTAGGAAATATTTCCTATTACAACTTACAGCTATTGGTGTCATTAGCAACAGCTATGATTCCCATTGGCTGATGTGGAATATCTGAACGAAGAACTTTGGTTTCTCCTCCTGTGTACTTGTTGGAACGCAAAATAGCTCTTCGTCCCCAGTCTGACCAGAAGATATAGTTGTCATAAACTGCCAGACTAAGAAAAGTTCCTGGTCCAGACTTGACAATCACCTGAAATAAATGATAATTTACACAACATATAAATATTCAGTCATTTATACCATTTTTTATTCCAGAAAATGAGGGATGAAAATTAGTTATCAAAAGTAGGGACTGTATCAATTTCATTGAATGTCCCATCATAGTATGTTATATAATTTATTTTACCTAGTGAAGTTTTCTTCAAAATATGAATAGAAAAAACCAAGAGCAAAAGATGAATAAGAAAAGTAACATCTACTAAACTGGGGTCCAATAAAAAAGCAAGCAAAAAATGATAAAAGAATTTCTTCTGGAAGAAATAAAATTAGTCAATTTACTTGCAATGCCAAACTTTTTACATAAAGTATTGATAGAAGTTGAAAATAATACTTGAATTTAATAAAAATTCAGAAAAGATTATACCCTGTTACTAAAAACAGGAAAACATTCTTTATGACCCTGGATCTCACAATGGCTTTAATTTTAGTATAACACTTAAACATAGAATTCAATAAAATTTTGATAATGTAAATAAAATTTAAAACATTGCTTTCCAAATCAAATTAACAAAATAGTGAAAAGATCAAACTTAGGAGAAAATAATTTTATGTCCTAAGAGCAACAAAAGGTTTGTGAAAAGAAGTCTTTGAAGTCAATAATACAATGATCTATGTTAAAGATTTGGGTGAAGAGGAACCATCATTAACAACCCGTGGGATTGCAAACCAGTGCAGCCACTCTGGAAATCAGTATGGAGAATTCCCTCAAATCCAAAATAAATCTATCATATGGCTTAGGTATATTACTCTTCAGCATCTGCCCAAAATACTGGACTTCTACTTCACAGATACTTGCTCAGCTATGTTCACTCTTTCACCTCAGGTGGAAAATGGAAACAATCTGAATGCCTTTCAACTACCAAATAGATAATGACAATGTAATACATATACAAAATGGAATGTTATTCAGGCTTCAGAAAATGCAATAATAACATTTTGAGGTAAATGGATAAAACTAGAAATTATTATACCAAAGTACCCAAAACAAACAGAGGAATACACCCAATGAAAGCAAATAAAAACAGATGTGAAGCCTATTTGTGAATACTAGTTCTAAATATTTAGAAAGAAGTATATAATCCAGTGAAACTACAGATATTAGAAAAGGGGGGGAAAAAAAAAGGCCTGAGGTGAGAATTTGGCTAGAAAGAGTCCCAGAAAAGGGACTAGGAGAACAGAGTTTCTGTTAAGCAGGAAATGGAAGAAAACTAGAAAGAGAAGCTTTAACATGGAATGAGGGAGAGTGGGCGATGCAGAGGAGGGGGAGGAAGTGGAATAAATCACACTAAGAATGTCTGAAAAAAACTTAAGAATATATACTTCTATGATTGATTAAAATTAATACAATATGTGCAATTGTATGTGTATATATTTTTTAAATGAAGTTATGCTGCTTGGGCAATAATGCTTACCTCAAAAGTTTTATACTATCTTTAAATGAATACAAAGCCCCAAAACAACATAGAGTATTATTGCTGTCTTTGGTTACATCCTTGAGCTTAGAGGTAAGATTCTATTGCAGAAAACATCACAAACTGTGGGCAGAGGACTTACAGGAATTGAGCTGGATCTAATCATAAAGCCTCCTTCCTGTCAACTAGCTCTATGGTACCAGGGGGAGCAATTTAAAGTGTAAAGGGGAAAAAATATATCAATACTCCTAATCAAATGGGATACCTGCAAACTACAACATTGACCTCTTAAGACCATAAGATATCTCCCAAGATGCAATATGGTACTTATGTCTTGGCACTATCCAACAGGCATCAGATTAGGCTTAAGGCCTGCTCAATAAGCAAAAATTTATTTCTGGTTCTATGAACCAAGGCAACTACTTATGATTGATGTGTGTGCTGGTGGTAGTGGAGTGTCCCTCTGTCATTCTCCTAAATTAGTGTTATTTCTAATTTCATTCTAAATATTTACCCGTGGTCCCTCAGATGAGTGAACCCCTTCTTCTCATCAAAGGAGCTTCTTT
This sequence comes from Uromys caudimaculatus, assembly GCA_028551405.1. Taxonomy (NCBI): domain Eukaryota; kingdom Metazoa; phylum Chordata; class Mammalia; order Rodentia; family Muridae; genus Uromys; species Uromys caudimaculatus. Next base: position 124,501,276 of record CM052701.1, on the reverse strand, counting down.
TTTCTAGCAGAGATCATTACTGAAATCCACAAATGGTTAAAATATAAAGACTAACTGGCAATAGGGTTCCTAATCAAGTGGGCTCCCACTTGATAAATCTACAACCGAATCTCTGTGCCTGCAACTCATGAACACTGAGAGAAAGATGAAAAATATTAGGAGCAAGAGAACCAGAATTTCCACTGTAAGCTAGTTTCTTTGCATGACAGGGAAGCTGCTCCCATGAAATCTCAATCATATGGTTGCTTAAGCTAGCTTTGAACAGTAGCACTGGTTAAAATGCCAATGAGAATTGGAGGAATTTTACAAGACACCACTGCGAGATAAAGATCTATACGTAATTAATGGCTGGTGAAAGACAGAGAATATTTCTTCTCCAGGGAGTAACTCCAACATTTATCCAATCCCAAGTATTCAGCTTTAAACATGTATACTGAGCAATATCGAATATTCTTATGGCTGGTAAAATATACATAAACAAGTATAAGGGACAACATTAAAGATGGAGATGCCAGGAATTGGAGAGGGAGTAGGAGTAACATTTGAGGAGTTGGATGGAGTAGAGAGAGGGAGAAATGATGTAAACACAGTACTCACATATAAAATTCTCAAAAAGTGAATGCATTTTTTAAAATGTTTGTGAGTCACCAAAATACTTGGAGAAGCAATGTTTCTACCTTTTCATTAAAATAAATATATCACTGTTTTTTGACTCTAGGAGTAACTTCTGTTCTACAAATCAATGCTATTCACATGTAATTTAATTCAAAATTATTTTGCTATGTTTTTAATCCTCTGATTCATTTAATTTAATTAGAAGTTGATATTCTGTATTATTTTTCTTATAACATTGCCCGGCTGCCTTTAAATGTATGATTTTCCTGCCTCAGCTTAGAAAGTACTGGGATTCAGGTGTATGTGCCACACAAAAATGACACTTGCATTTCTAAGAAAGTTCAATGTGATGCCAATGCTTAAGTAATACATTTGGAAAAAAATAATTATAAAGGAGAAAATATAAAGATAAAAAGAATTCTTCCACATAGATAATGTTATTCACCACATAGATTTCTTTGGGCCCACTTTCCATTCTCTGGGCTGGGATTTTGTCTAGTTGCACTTGGTCAGGTTTTGTGTGTGCTGCCATAGACTCTGTGAGTTTATATGCTGTGCCTCAATGACACATCCAGTTATTACAGTCTTCCTCAATGCACAGATCCTGGAGCCTAGACTGGAATGGGTTGATAAAGAAATCCCATTTACAACTAAGCACTCTGAATTAACATACTTAGCCAAGAAGCTATTAGCAATTGATATTCACTGGGAAAGGGAAACTCAGTTTTATCCAATGGAGTGTTACTGGGTATAAAACTGCACTTCAGGGCAGGCCCTATGCCCAGGAAGTATATAGACCCAAGAGACTCTAGTCTTTTATGTGCTTTTTGTTTTGTTTTTGTGTTTTGTGTTTGTATCTTTTATTATGAACTGGTTTGGCTTTGTTTTGAAAGAATCAGTGTTAGAGAGACATGAGATTGGATTGGAAAAGTGTGTGGAAGATATTGAAGGAACTAGGATAGAAGAAAGAAAATGATTGAAATATATACTAAGAAAAAGTAAAGCAAAAGGAAATAGACAATTTTTTTCTTCTTTAAGAATAGTTTGCACTCACCTTTTCTTCCAGTGCAAAGTGAATTAATGAGGGAAGTTCTGCAGACCTTGCCTGACCCATTGTTGACAGCTTTCTGATTATACTACAATAATAACTAAAGAGAAATAGCAACAGGAAGTTCAGTAGTGCCATCCAGGGTCAAGGGAGATGAGATTAGCAGGAAGAGTTGAAAGAGGACAGGACTTTGATCAATATGACAATCTAAACAAAACTTGAGTAGCAAAAATGTAAACTTCTAAGGAAACCATCCCAAGGTGAGCCTGGGGAGGATATTAAGAGGATCTGTCATGTAGGTTCTCCATTTTACATTTTAGTTCTGTCCTGAAAATAAGTACCTGCTATTTAGAGTGTTAAATAGACTAATGCCACACTTGGTTTGTAGTTTTAAAGGTTTTAAGTAAAACACTAAATTAGATAATAATAAAAAAAGTTGCAGAAAGACTAACCATTAAGAGTCATCAGTGGGTGGGTGGGTGGGTGGGGGAACACTCTCATAGAAGCAGAGGGAGGGGGAATGGGATAGGGGATTTCCAAGGGGAACCAGGAAAGGGGATAACATTTGACATGTAAATAAAGAAAACATCCAACTTAAAATAAAAAAATGAGTCATCCAAACCAAGTACTACTGTGCAGGAGAGAAAGGTAAATCTAGAAACAAAGGACTTCTTAATTCTGTCATTCAAACTTATGATTATTCATATATTCATCGTTTTAATATTCTCAATCATCAATAAGGAGTTATTATTTCATAATGTGTATGACATATATACCGTTGTATTAGCTGCTATTACAGTTACTGAGACAGAATACCACCCCAGGCAGCATCATGCAGGAAGGGTTAATTTTCCTTATGGCAGGGACGGCTTGGTTGCAGGAGAAGAGCCACATTGTATTCACAGTGAAGAAATAGAGACTTGTGCTCCACTGGTTTTGTTCTTTTGATCCAGTCTAGGACCTCAGCCCACAGGATGTTGTGACTCACCATCAGAGTGGGTCTCCTTTGTCAGTTAAACCTTCCTGGAAAGTCGCCTAAAATGCACTAGACACTGGAAGGGATCCTACTACATTGACAACCAATGTTACCCATCACAGATGCATAATACCTTTAACATTTATAATAATGCTAGTGATGAATGTTACTTTGATCATTTTATTAATGGTGTGGGTTGATTCTTGGTTAATGACTTACTCAAGGTGACTTAAAATTGCTAAAGACCCAATATGCCCAAGATCTATGTTAATTATGTAGTTATTTGGCTTTAATAATAGGGACTACGAAACCTCACTTTAGTTTATTATTGAAGGTATTGTTCATTTCATCAGTATCATATTTTATATGAACAATGTAAATATTCAATAAAGGTTGTTAGATGAATAATAATGAAAAGTTTCAATGAGATATAAGTCAAAATTAATTTTCATGGGTAATAGCTGTCACCAAATGTCCATTGCCATAATAACATTTCTTACTAGGTTTAGTTCACATTGATTTAGTTCACTGGTTACTTTTCAATTTTTGCTAACAGATTATAGAGGAAAGCAATATAACATAAACTACAATTACACATGTAATATACAATAGATTCTACTAATAATGAACCAAATTTCTGCCATATCATTTCTGATTAAATCTCAATCATGCATTACTATCTCCAGATAAAATGTGTTTACCAAACACTAGCTCTGTACCTTGCAAGCCTAAACAGTATATTCAAAGAAAATGTAGATGCTTTGTTACCATGAATGTCTCTAATGTGCAGTATCTAACTTACAGTTTAGTTTTTATGCACTTTTAGTTTGAATCCATGAATAGGTCCATTTTTCAAAATAAGTCATGTTTTTTAGATAATTTGTTTCTGCACAGATACTTAACTCCAAATATGTTCTCTCAGATAAATAATTAAATGAATTCTGAGAGTATGCACTATAAACATGAAATTTATATAACAGAAATTCACACATCTAGCCACATGCCATTTGCCTCTTGGCACTTACATCTGCACTGGTATGTTTTTGGTTGAAGCACTCAAACCAATCAATCAATGCAGAAAATTCAGATTTACAGAGCACACAACATAGCCTGTACACTCAGATATTATGTCTTAAACAGTATAAAAGCAATCATGTGGGAGACATCTAAATGATTCAGTGATTTTCTCTCTGACAAGATCATAAATGATCGTTAAGCAAAATGACAGGTTGGCTAGAAACATGGCTGTGCACCAAAGAATGTTATGTATTTCAGACAAATAGTTGCATCTGGTTTAGCCTTGAAATGAACACTGGGGTGGTAAGTCAGTAACTTGAAACTAGGAAGTATTTAATACAATAAACAGATTATTTTACTTTTTAGAAAGAGCTGTATTATTTAATAGTATTTAGTATTGGAAGCTAAATGTTATTATTGCTTAACTATACTTAAAAACAGTAAATTTCAAATCAATCTAAAAACTTCTCTATTGTGGTTATTAACTCAGGAAGCCCAGACACCTAAACATCAGCACAGTATAGCCATTTAATGATCTGTCTTCCATTTGCCTCATTAGAAATTCTTCCAATCATCAGTTCAATATTCCAGGTGACTTGCCTTCAAACAGAAAATAAGAGTGCCATTTTCTACCTCTCAGACTTCCTAAGTATATTTCAAGCTTTTATGGAAACCGTGTCAGTTAAACTTGAAGTAGGAAATGTATAGTGTGCTCTAATGAAGATAACTGGAAGTTAAACTGGTTATTGTTAATTGTCAACATGGTGAGATATGAATCATCTCAGAGAAAAGGCTCTGGGCACACATGTAGGAGATTATTTAAATCAGGGGAGTTTTGTCCATATCTGTAGGAAATTCTCACTACATTAAATGGGGAGGAAGGCTCACTGCGGAGGAGTGTAGGCAATAGTCTCTAAGCTTGAGTTCCAGAGTTCTTAAACAGGAGAAAGATAGCTGAGCATGAGGAATGATAGTTCTTGACTTCCTGAAATTTGATGTAGCATAACCAGCTGTCTGAGGCTTCTCTTATTAGGATTTTGCCATCATGATAAACAGCTGAAAAGACAGCAAACACGCATCACTCCTTTTCCAAGGAAAGAGAAGACTGTGAACTATCTCTTGGAGTATACAATGGTCTAAGTAGAAAAAATCTCATATCTCTAAGTGTTGCAAACATTTTTAATGGCAACTGGGCAAAAATTTTTTGTTAGATTTTTATCCTCACTTGTGATTATAACTATTAAAGTAATACTTATTTAAGACTTCAAATGAGATACATTTACACAGCTTGAGATTATGCATGAGTTTGTACTATGACTAATGCTCTCTGGAACACACCATACCTATGATTCTGAAGACTAATTACAAACTCATGATTCTGATGATTGCAAGGTCATAACCAGAACTGACAATAGCTTGGGGTTTCTTTCATTGCTCAATAGCCATTCACCACACATATCTGCAACTTGTTTTATACCCTGTTGAAGATCAGTTAAAACATTTGGAACATATTCATTATAGACCTATAGATCACTAGTTTCCTAACTCAAAATCTAAGAGTATTATCACATAGCATTTGCAATCTACAGAAAAGAATTTCTCATTTTCTGCCATCTAAATACATGTTGACAACATCAATGGACTTTGTAAGTAAATTAACTTATTCTTTCATTCTGTAACTAATAAAATCTTGTATAGCCACTTTCATGGTGGAACATGTCATTCAGACAGAACAACAAGAATCAGACCCACAAGTATCTTTGTGTCAAGTCCAATATGACTCACATTTGACTGAAAAATTCTTCCCTCTTTTCATACAAGAGATGTGTTTTCTTTAAACATTAATAAACAGTAAATTTCAAAAGAAAGTATATCTTTTCTGTGAGCTTAATGGGTTTTTAATTCATTCCACAAACATTATCTATGTATTCAATGCTAGATGTTATGAATCTTTTAAGTAAGTGTCTGGGTATCCATGACCAAGGACCAATTCTCTTTTCACCAAATCATCTTTTTGCCCAGAGGAGGGTTCCCATGGTCATCAGAACAGTAAAGAAAACAGAGATGGAGCTGTTACTATCCTTTTCTCAATCCATTGATTGAAAGGCTTGTAAACTGGAGTTTTATCTTTTTCAGAACCTATACTCCTAGAATATATTAAGTGTTCAATAATTATTGCTATAGATTTGTACATAAATGAGTCATTAAGGCTATGTCCCCTGCAGCGTAGATTTAGTTATTGTTTATAGCATGTATATCTAATTAAAACTGCAAGGTCTGTGTGCACAGAAACAAAATATTTTTCTTTTAAAAAATGATATCAGCGAGAGGAATGGGTTCCTGAAAAACTATAGACATCACCCTCTCAATCTCATACACCTTTGATGAATATTTTAAGAATGTTATTTCCTAGACCACTGCCTAAATACAACTCTATTGTCTTTTTAAAAGAGGGAAGAGTTTGTCAAAGAAGTATATTAAATCAAATCATCCTATGTCCAGGCCATAATGGAATGTCAATCTTAATATTTCAGGAGAGGTTCACAAACTTTTAAACAAAACTCCAGTATTATTTTAGATACTGTTTTGCAAGATGTTTAATCTGTGCTGAAAAATTATACATATATATGTATAATTTATATATTATATATGTATATAATGTACATATTCTTATACATTAGATCTGGTTAAAATAAAATGTTAAGAGTCATAAAAATGAACTTGTAGTAGCTTAAAGAGAAAGAATACTTTAGGATTACTTGCATAGTATAGTATTTTTTAAGTTGTTACTATAATAAAATACCCAAGTAAAATAACTTCATAAAGTAAAGATGTGCATTTACCTTATAGTTTTGTAAACTGAAAGATAGGCATAACTGTTGTTTATAATCAAGTGATGATCTCAGAATAATGGCAAGTAACATCACAGTTAACAGAAGAAACGGAAGTATATGTCAGAAAGTTGAAAGACTGGGATTTCATGATTCCCCATTTGAATTTAGGAGCCTTCTGATTACCCTAAGGGTCAAACTCATGAAGGCGCTTCATTATCAGCAACAGCACTGAGGACCCAGTGAATGGGGGCACTCACACTTGCTCTACCAAAGTACAAAGCCTCTAGTCAGGAAGTTGGATTCATATGTAGAAGAACATTTCACATGTCCAGAATCTGGACTTCCACTGCTCCTTGTTCTAATCCCTTCATCTTCAAAATAATAGAAATAAAATTTATTGTGAAATTTTAGAAAATGGAGTTAATAATCTAGAGGTGAGAATTGAGCACAGACCACAGAGCAACACTGCTTATTGACTTAATCTCCATAGCTTTCTCAGCTTTCTTTCTCATGCCAGCAAATACCATCTGTCAAGGGGTAACACCATTGATGCTGGACCTCCAACATCCATCAGCAATCAATAAAATACTCAGTTCAGCCTCAGAGCATGCTCTCATCCCCATAGACTGTCATCAGAACCCGTTATATAATAAGGCAAGAAAAATTTCCTGGCCTACCTCCATTGGAGGTCAGAGCCAATCCTGTAATCTCTACTCAAAGGGAAGTGATGTCACATAAGGACACCACAGAATTTGAACAGACTGCCTGAAGAACTATTGCCCACAATGTTAGAACCTACATCTCAATCTTGGTCCATTTTTTTAAACTTGGTACTTAACTTGCCTTCTCATTTTTCAGAGGCTTCCATATCATAGAAAACTTACATTAAAGGGATTTGTATATATGTTTTCTTCCTTATCTTTTTTTTAGGGATTGCAGACATGAACCAGCTCACAATGAAGAGAAAAATCTATCTTCCCATGGAAATAGTTTACATCATATCATGTGAACTCTACAGTTGCTAAGCAAAGTAAACAAAATACAAAGGTGTTTTGCTTGTTTGTTTGTTTTCAAGAAAACGAAATGTAGAGAAAATGACCAAATGATACGTGCCCTGGGTTTAATGCCTGCATAGCAGACACATACATTGTGATGATAAACCAGTGTTTGCCTAGAAAAGCCCTAGTCCTTCAATTTATGGCTATGTAAGAAAAATACATGTACCTGACAGAATTGTATTCCACTGTTTAGAAATTAAATCAGCAAATAAATGTATGAAACTTAAAAAACTTATACTGAGTAAGGGCATCACACCTAGAAAGACAAATACCTTCTATCTCATATGGATATTCTAACTTCTAATCTTTAAATCTATCTGGAGAGTCAGATTCTGTAACTGATTATAGTCTAATGCTAACAGGGTCCTCCAAATTAGTTTTCACGAGAGGGTCTGCACTTAGATTCTGAGACCCTGCCCTCAGTTAATTCTGATTGGCCTACAGCTAATAGCTGAGAAGGAGAAAGAGGGCGGTGAGTTTTAGATTTCTCGTGCTTGGCACCATGAGAAGTAGGAAGAAAAAGAAGGAGGAGATACCATGCCTGAGGTGTGGACAGGAGAGCAGCGCAAAATCTCCATGTAAGGGGGTCAAGAAGACTGGATCTAGAGAAGCCACGATGGAACACAGAAATTAGGAAGTAGTAAATCAGAATTATCAGAGGGAGGTAGATTCTAGAAATGTGGAGGCTAGGCAGTCACCCAGATACTGTGCTGCTTAAAGCATATTAAAATATAAAGATTATGTATATTTCATTCAGGATATCTTTCATTCAGGAACACAAACCATTGAGGAGGCTAGCAGCCCCACACATGAGATTTATTAAAATAGTAATTCTACAAGGTTCCCTCACGTAAACATAACTGTGTCTTTCTGCCTCTGACTCCATTTCTTTCTCTCAAAGTAGAAGCAGAGAGATAGATATAGATTAATCAATTCCCCAAAAGTCTTATCAATGAGATAAATGGAGTGAACTTAGATGTTTGTTTAATAGTCAAAGTTTCTAAGAAACAAATTCTTGATATTTTCTTTTTTACTCAGGCATTTCTTAAAGAATTGAAGCTATATATGAGCTTTTTCCTTCAACCATCATAATGTATTTTGATTTTTAGCTTCAGAGAAAACAAAACTAATTTAAAGACAAAACTGATAGTTCACAATTACAGAGTAAGACCGGAGAAGTGAGTTACTGTCTTCAAATATTGCAGCTACTTTCCTATCAACTAGTTCTATATTACTGACTTAAATCTACAGAGCAAGGTATTACTTGGAAAGTGAAGTGGGCTTGTAATTTGTCACTATTTATTTAGTTCGTTTGTATTGATGACATGTATTCCCTTTCAGCTCATTCATGTATACAATGATTAATGTTTATTCACACCTCACACATATATACATTATCTACTGTGCCCCTGTCTCCTCCTCTACTTCCCTATAAGTTTTCCTTCCACATTGATGTTTTCTCTACTTATTTCAGCTAAGTCCACTTGTGTGCACAAAGAACTGTCCATTGGAGCCTTGAAGGTTCATCATTGCATAGACAACTGAAGATATTTTTTTTTCCTTCAGAAGACATTCATAGTCAATAGTTTGTTAGAGAGTGGTGGGGCTCTACTAGCCTCTTGCAAGTCCATGACTGACTATTGAAAGACACAAACCTGTACGCTCACATAAGGCAATTTCAGCAGCTGTCAGAGCATGTTAGCAATGGTTGTGGCATGGCTTGCAGCACTTCCATCTTCTTCATTTTCTCTAGCTCTTATATTATTTCTCCCTTCTTTTCTGTGATGGAGCCTGAGTCTTACCAGAAATGATATAAATGTCCCATTCCTGTGTAAGCATTTGACCCTCAATTATTGTCAACATCTTCAGTTTCCCCGAGTCTCTGTATTCTCTCTTATTTATTACAAAAAGAAGCTTCTGTGATGGAGGATGAGAATAAAACATTGTTGCCTAGCCTGGGTATTCACTTGAAAATGGAAGGGCATATTTTGTTTTTACATTTTTCTTTTATTTTCTTAAATAAGTTTATGTGTATGACTGTTTTTCCTGCATGCATGTTATGTGAACCAAGAGTATGCTGAGGCATAGAGGTCAGAGGAGAACATCCTTTAAACTGAACCTGGAAATTAAATCAGTGGTAAACAGCCATGCTGAGAATCAAACCGAGGTTCTCATTAAGAGCAGCAAGGGCTCTCAATTACTGGGGCACCTCTCCATCCCCAGGAATGCTTCTTGCCAATGAGATTTTATGAGAAATTTATTTCATCATTCCAATACTTTATAAGATATTCATTGTGTTTTCATATTAAAGAGAGTGCTTTCCTTGTTAAATATAGTGGAATTATTCAAAACAAAGCATTTCAATGAGGATCGAAATTGTTCTGACCATCTACATATGCATCCGGGGCAAATGAATTTTACATAATAGAATACATGCATAATCCATTTTTTATTAAACATCTTTGAAATGAAAGAAGTGTATGGCTTGGATTGGAAAACTAGAATCTGGTTTTGTCATCATTTTTCTTGGTTTTATTTTTCAATGCAGCAATCATTCTGAGGATTCCTTACTAATACAATTCTAAAACCTAGTGAAAGAAAGAAATGAGCAGGGATAACCACTGTAGAGAAAATATTTTAACAACTTGCCTGAAGGTCAGTAATGCAGACTTAAATCATTCCACATTATTGCAAAAGATTGACTAAAAGTGATTTTGAAGTGGGATTGAATTTATAGATGGTTGACTTTGAATTATAGAAACTTCCTACTGAATTTTTTAATCTATAAATTCTGATGTAAAAGACATATCATGTTTATTTATATTTCTTACATTGCATGGGCATACTTCAGAACCCTGCAAAGTATTACCTCATCCTTAATATGTCTTTCACCTTGAAGGACAACTTATTTTGACACTTTTCATTCTGGAATCACTTTTGATTTTCATTTCCCAATTTATATAACAAGAACTTCTTCTGAAATATGCAGTTTAATTATTTCTAGAAATAAATCTCCACTTTGTTTTACAAGTACTGCAGACAGAAGCGGGATTTTCAAAGGCTTGTGTGTAACTTAAGTTGAAAATTCTGCTTAACCTGGATGCAGTTAAGGTAAATATTTCATAAATATTCTTATCCTGAAAGAATTGGTTATTTAAAGCTTTTGAAATTATTTCCTTAAAGGGGATAAATAAAGTATCAAAAATAAAAATTAAAAAAAAGAGAGAGAATAAAAAAAGAGAGAGAGAATAAAAAAATATCATTAATATAGTTTATCTAAAATATATGAAGCTGATATTACATTAGGGTTTGGTGCTTCATTTTCAGAGAAAAAAAAAGAACAGAAAAGCAATTGGTTTTGCTTGTCTTTTAACCTCAAGTTCTCGATTGGAAAAAAGTAGCCAGAAGAAAATTCCAGAGAAGAAAGAGATTAGAGCTAAGACAATGCATACCTTGGCATAGCTTCTTAGTGATGTTCATTAAAACTTAGGTCACGGATATTTTAGTTTCTTCTAAGTGTCTTTTTTCTGCTAGTTTGAACAACTATTACATATAATTGGCTTATGGAGGGTAAGTAGCCAAACCTGGTTTGTTGGGAACTGTTAGGGCTTAGGTTCTGGTTACAGAACTTTGTGGAGAGAAGGCTATAAGAATCCCATAGGAAGAAAAACAATATCAGCCAACCAGACACTCCAGAGCTCCCAAGGACTAAACCACCAACCAAAGAGTACACGTAGAATGACCCATGGCTCCAGCTGCATATGTAGTAGAGGATGGCCTTCAATGGGAGGAGAAACCCTTGGTCCTATGGAAGCTCCATGCTCAGACAGTGAGGTGGGAGGGGTGGGTGGATAGGGAAGCTCCCTCATAAAAGCAGGGGGTAGGAGGGATAGGAAAGGGAGTTTGCAGAGGGGAAACTGGGAAGGGGGATAACATTTGAAATGGAAATAAATAAAATAGCCATATATATGTCTATATCTATCTATATATCTATCTATATATCTATATCTATATCTATATCTATATCTATATCTATCTATATATATATATATGAGACTTTATAGAGAGTTCATTGAATTTAATGATTATGTTGGGGGAAATGTATGCAAATTTTAACAACATTAAGGCAGCCAATCTATGACAAAATGTTATTTTCATTTTTTTGTGTATTCATATTCATCCTTATTAAATTCCTTTAGTAATGCTAAAAGAAAGAGATCAGGAAGAGAGTGGAATCTCAGTGTTCCCTAGCAAAGAAGGCATTTCACTAAACAGAGTATAACAGAACAGGCGATGGAAGAATCAACTCAAATCTGAGGCATCCTGAGGTAACCCAACTGCCTCAGTTGCAAGGCAGGACGTGACTTGCTTATTGACTCACCCTAACCGCCCAGGACTGAAAACTAACCAGTGGAGACCACACCCACTTACAGGGTAGGAATTAATACTGGAAAATTGCTGATGGAGTGCCTGATCCCAATCGGATGACGAATCGTCCAAGCCGAGATTGTCACACGTGTCTTTCCAAGGTTCACTGCTCTTTACAGCCTACAAAATGCATCTGGATATGTAAAAATACTTAAAAATGATGATTTAGGATTATTTCCTTATTTTCTTACTAAATTGGTCAAAATTTTATTAAATTTAGACAATGTATGTCTCTGATATCCATAATTTCAAATAAATAAGAATAATGCCATTTTAGTGTATGTTTTGCTAATGGAAATTTTTTGCTGTTTTATGTTTTAATTATGGCACACAATATTATATATATTTAAAAAGCAAACATATTCCCATATGAAATTGCACATGATTTGAAAAACTAATAGCTAAGGAAATAGCAAGCTACATGAGTGATAGATTTTACTATATTCAAGAAAGAAGTGTTTATCAGAATTATGACATTTATTGAGGCTATTACGGTCAGAGCCTGAGCTATAATAACTTCAATAAGCCAATCTTTCAGTTTTTAAGTGAAAGTAAAATAATTAATACTAAAAAAACCAGAAATCCCATATCATCACATCAAAAGAGATCCTGTTACCCCAAAGTCCCTTATGAGGGTCATAACATGTTTATATGACTAAATGAAGGAATAGGACTGTACACCTAATCAGCCCTAGGGATCATTATCTAGGTTTTAGTCTTTTCTCTAACTTTGTTCTAGTTTCATTCTGATACTGTGACAAATACCATATTAAAAATAACAACAACAACAACAACAACAACATCAACAATTTATCTGAGAAAGGATTTAAGTGGCTTACAATTCCATGTCACCGTCCATCACTGAGAGAAGGCAAGGTAAGAACTCAAACAAAAACTCAAAGGCAGAAAGCATGGAGGAATGTTGCTTACTATCCTGTTCACAGGTTCTTGCTTAATTAGCTTCTTTATACAGCACAGGATGTCCTTCATAGGAAATCTTGCTACCCACAAACAACAAGCAAGACAGTTCTTCAGACATGCTCACAACCAGTCAGAAAAGGACAATCATCCCTTCTGGTGACCGTAGACTGTGCCAAATTGACTATCTAGAGCAAATGCCATCTGACAAGTTGTCAACGTGTCCTAGAGATGTGGACTTGTCAGTGATTGACAACAAGTTCCCTGATAACCCTTTTTCCAGATAAAGATTTTTGAGAAATTTGCAAGTTTTGGGATCCATTGTGTCAATGATTTGATATTTTAAAAAAGCATATATATCTTTAAAATATATTCATCCTGGAAGGGTAGTTATTGGACTAGAGGCTAATGAGGAATTTTCATATAATAATTGAGAAAAGAAGATAGTATGTGATCATGCAGTTTGGGGACAGAAATTATGACTTGTTTTCAAAGTCAAGATATCTTCGATTTTGTCATCACCACAGATCAAAAGAACCTCAGGGCTCTTTAATCCTGTTCTGATTTATCATCCCTCTTCTCTTTTATGTAGGCTAAATGTGTCCCAGGAACCCAACTTTCTGGAAGCTTTATGTGAGGAGGAAGTGCCTGAGGCCAACTGACTCATCTATCTAAACTTCACCTATTTTCTGCCATAAATCCTATTGGAAGGCCTAGACTAGAAGCTACTTGGTAGCCTGCTCTCAGGAACCAGCTCTCCTTTTTAAGAGCTTTTTTTTTCTCAAGTTCCCCTTATAATCACAAGATGAAACTCCTCTCAAACCTCATCTTGTTGCCTATAAATGTCATTTTTCACATTAAAAAAAAAAAAGAAACTGTATTCCATTGGCTTGGGATGTCTATGGTGACCATTGCTTTGTCTGGCACTTTACCTCTCAAACTCTGGAACTACTGATGTGAGAACGCATCCATAGCTCCAGAGGACTCCCACTCTCTCTCCTAAGTCTTGTTTTTAAATCAAAAGGATTAAGACTTCAAATCCATTTTAAAAGAAGAATAATAAAGAAATAATCAGCCTGAAAATAACATCCTAAGTGACATAACTCAGACCAAGAAAGACACAGATGGTATGTACTCACTTATAAGTTGATATTAGCCACAAACTACAGGATAATCTCCAGAAGCAAAGAAGTTAACTAGCTGGGAGGCCCAAAACGGATAGTTGAATCTCACTCAGGATGGAATATAAAATAGATATCGAGGTCAATAGAAGGAGGGGACTGGGTAAAAGCAGGATTAAGGAGGGGAAATAGAGTGGATATCAGATGTGTGAGGTGTTGTGAGAACACTGGGAGAGTGAATGGGAATAAAAGGGGGGAGGGGCATCTCTTGGAGTAGCTGGAGACCTGGAACCAGAAAGGCCCCAGAGGTCTATAGGGGTGACACTACGTGAGACTCATAGCAGCTGAGGATATGGAGATTAAAGTGACCATCTCCTGTAGCCAGGAAGGACTTCTAGTGTATTGTAGTATAGTGTTGTGTAGTGTGTGTGTGTGTGTGTGTGTGTGTGTGTGTGTGTGTGTGCGTGTGTGTGTGTGTGTGTGTGTAGGGGAGGCAACCAACCTATCCACAAAATCTTTGATCCAAAATTTGTCCTGCCTACAAGATGAGCAGAGATAAAGGTGGAGCAGAGATTGAGGGAATGACCAACCAAATGACTGTCCCAACTGAGACCCACCCCTACTGGAGAAAGTAAATCACAAACACTATTAATGATACTCTGCTATACTTGCAGACAGGAGCCTAGTATAACCATCTTCTGAGAGGCTTCATCTAGGAGCTGATGGAAACAGATGCAGAGACATATAGCCAAACATTAGGTAGAGTTTGAGGAGGTTTATGAAAGAGTTGGGAGAAGGAGGGGTCAAGGACACCACAGAAAGAGCTACAGAGTAAACTAATCTGGGCCCATGCATGGAAGATCACAGAGAGTAAACCACCAACCAAAGAACATTCATGGCTGGACCTAAGCCCCCTACCCATTTGTAGTAGATGTGCAGAGTGGTATTCATGTGGGTCTCCTAATGATTGAAACAGGCATTCTCTAACCCCATTACCTTTGGATCCCCTTCCCCTGGCTGGGTGCCTTTTCTGGCCTCAGTGGGAGAGGATGTGCTTCACCATGGTCCATCTTGATTTTCCAAGGCAAATTGGTAACCATGGGGGTATTCCTTTTCCCTCAGAGAACATAGTGGGAAAAGGTTTATGTGAGGGTGGGACTGGCAAGAGAAGAGGAAAGGGAGCTGTTATCAGGATGCAAAGTGAATGAATGGATGAATGAATAAATGTATAAATAAATAAATAAATAAATAAATAAATAAATAAATAAATAAATAAATACAAACCAATTGGATGTGCTTCAGTACCTTCTGCTATGGTAAGATTAGAAGCTTACACTCAAAGATGAATTCACTTACAAAAGATTGACTTAGTATTAAAAATTAAATTTCATTTTTATGTCTTTAATATTTTAGTCAATGCTATGAAGAACCTAGGTTCAGAATATTGAATAATTTTTCCAATGTTACAGTTAATAGTAAGTGGAACCATGATTTGAGATATTAATCTCTTTGATATTAATGTAAAATTACAACTAAAATAATGAAATCAACAAAAGTTGTGAATTGAAATTGGTTTTGGTTAGATTTGCTTAAATACCTAAATATAAGTGATTGGACAAATGTTTTTATATAGACTTGTTAGGTAGCTAGTCCTATTATTGGATTGAAGGACATTGAGAATGGGCTTTCCTTGATAACTTGTACCTTCTAAAACCAAAAACTAATACTACAGGGCTGGGCTTATTAGATTCCTTCAAAGACATATTCTCCTTTTATTTGAATCAAATAAACAAAGAGGCAAAATTGAGTGATAGAGAGCTTTATTCACATATGAAGTTGGAAGAATTAGGTTAAGATTGTTTATGAAAGAAACGTATTATGGGTTTTGCAGTAGCAAAGGGAATGAGTTTATATGAGAAGATGGATGAAAGACTCTTAAACATTTTAGAATTTTTATCAAATATCACATATGAAGTAATAATAAATAAATAGCCCTCTGCAAAAAGTTAATCAGAACAGGCTTGCCAATCATTTGGGTAGTTATACATAAAAGGTGAGTCATGCCTCCTTGGGGATTTAAAATTTTCTACGGATAGTCAGACACAAGTATCTCTGGCTTTTGCACCTACGAGTGTTCTTCCCTCAACTCTACCATGAACTATTGTCTACTTTTTGCTCGGAGTGTATCATCTGAATTCTTCCCAGAGTTCACAAAGACCAGGGACTTGAGGGGAAACTAGAGCCAAATCCCAGTAACTATTGTTGGTTGACTAGCTTGAACTTGATAGTCAGTATGTGGAAGAAAAATTGTCATTACTGAGAACAAAAAACCAGAAGGAATCTCAAAGTACAGCATCAACTATATCCAAACTGGTCAGGATTTCATAAGGCCCTCTGGATACCTAGTTTTTGTTACTGACTGAAATAATTACCCACACCACTACATCCCACTCCTGTGATTTTTTTCAAGCAGTCATCTCAATCTAGGAGCTGTTGGGCTGTGGAATTCTCATTCCTGGGACTGTTTTGCCCAAGAACTTATTAGGGAGAAAATAATTAATTAAGCCTTACATTTTAAATAACTTTACAACGAATGCTTCTTGTAGCCTCTGAATGAGTTAATTTATAATAGAAAAAGAAAAATGTGGGGAAAATGATTTCTATTTTGTAGTTAATTTAAAATTCAATGCTTAACCCTGTCTATGTGTTAATATGCATTTATCTACATTTCAAACCCTGAAACTTTGCAACTACTTTCTGTAATTGATTTAATTTAATATTTTTAAATATGATTCCACAGAATTGCTATTATTCTCTGCTTTAATTTGACATCACTACAAGTCATTATTCCTTCATTTCCATGCATTTAAGCTATTTACTAAATTCCATTTTAAAGAAAAACTTGTAGAGGCACATCATGTAGACTCAAAATGAGAAGTCCCTTCGCCTTATTTAACTGTCCCCATGAGCTGGCCACAGTATCTTGATCCTTCTGTGTGTTCTTCGCATCATGATGTGAAAGATATAAAATATATGAAGCATAACTGAGTAGCAAGAACATACTGATGCGACAAGTATGAGGGAAAGTGGCACATACTTTTATCCTGACCAGTCAGCCATTATGTTGTCTACATGCATTTATTTTGGACAGTTAACTTGAATCATTCAGGCTTATAATTTGATAGCTATCAGAAAGGTAACCAAAAAATCAGCAATTAACATTTTTCAAGGTCATGTCATGAATTAATACATGCATAAATCACACACTTTTTCATTCCAGACACTTATGAACTTCTGTCATTTTTTTAGCCACTTAACATAATCAGCTGTTCTTTCTTTAACTAAATTTGAGTAACCAAATGGCCACTAAATAAAAGCCAGATGTTAATGCCTATCCTGGTAGATTGGGGAAAAATGTCATTAAATATACTATACTTCTTGATGAATCTATTTCAGGTCAGGACATTAGATATGCATGCAATAAAGAAATAACATTCAGTATCCATAAAACTTTAGAGGGCAGCAGTTTGCTATTGTAAATTTATAAAATTAAAAAATCTAAATACATCTAGTAAATTATTATCTGACTATCTCATTTACCCTTCAGCTTTTCACTTTAGACTTAGTTGTCATTGGAAATGTTATACTTGTGATCCCAGGGATGTTTTCATTGATGCAAAAGATTACTGATTTTGTAGGGAATTGAAAACTATCTTGAACTACAGAAACAGATTCCAAGAAGTTTCTATGAGTAAATTATGAAGTAACAAATTTTAATAATTACTTATATAATCTCTGAAATCTTTTTTTTTGTTGTTCAAAGAGTGTCATTGTTCAAACTAAATAAATCTGATTGTTTAGAGGCAGAAAAGTTCCTTCTTTTAACTTTTTCATTTCTCAGCCATACCCAGTCCATACAGAAAACAAAACAAAACAAAAACAAAAAACAAAATAAACCCAGAATGCATATGAATACACTATGTTGTATATCAATTTATATTTTGACATTTTAAGTATATTTATATCAATCATGTCATAAACTTATAAGTCAAACCATATAAGTGTTTAAACATTATTTATATCAGTTTCAGATGTTTTATTATTTACCACCTTCAATATTCTGTGGCAATTTCAATGGAAAGACATGAGTTTCACTCAGGAACAAAGTTAAAAGAGTCAAGGAGCACATTCAGCTAAGCAGGAGGAGACATTAGAAAAACACCCTGAGAATGAAAAATGTTGATTCTTGTACTCTGATCTCCTGCACTGGAGACTCTGCGCACAACCCATAGGACTGGAAATGTCCAATGAGTTTCCACACTCCTGAAAATGTCCCAAGAAAAAAACTGCATCACATGAGCATTTGAGATTCTGCAGATGTTGGTCTTTGTCAATGGTCACTTGAATTTTTGTAACACTAGATCCAGATAAGATATTTGAATAATGACTTCAAACTTTTATTTTGCTTCACAATGTGATATGACTATAACTTTTGCAAATATGGATTAACCACCAATCACTTCCCTACCATTGTATTTAGAAAATCATTTCTTTTAAAATATCAGTCAATCAAACAAACAATATATGTATATTATATGATGAAGCTCTTTGAACAAAAAAGGGTTTCAGAGATTACATAAGTGATTTTTAAATTTTGTTACTTCATAATTTGCTCATAGTTCCTCCTTCTGCATAAAGATACTTCTTGGAATCTGTTTCTGCAGATTGCAGGTGACACAATTACTTGTAGTACATGTCAGAATATAAATGTCATTCAAACGAAGAAATGCCTATTTCCAGTTGATGAAGTGTCAATGCATATATATTCCCAAAATTTCACTATCTCATCAACAGATTAGAGAAAACTAACTCACTAATTCTGGAAGTTTATTGATAAGCACAGTTTTAAAAGTAGCAACCAGACCTATTAAGAGAAAACTTGGTCTAACCAAGAGAATGGAAACTCTATTCTGGTTTGAGACCTAATGTTCTATTTGGGCTGAGTCAACCATCCAAAGGACAAAGGACACCCCAAGGAAGCTGGGCTCACTTTAGCTATGCTAAAGAGATAATAATGTCCTTTTTCTTTCCAGAGTTTTTGCCTTAACCTTACAAGTCACCATGGCTTTCTCCTGGGCTGGATATATTCAACTTTTTTGGCCTGAGTCATATCGATTTAATTTCCCCTTTAATTTTTTAAAATTAAAATATAACTTAACAATTCTTTTCCCCTTTCTTCCATACAACCCTTTCTATGTACTTCTTGCACTCTCCTTAAAACTTAGTCTCTCCTTAATTGTTGGTGAGTGAATGAGTGAGTGTGTGTATATTCCTAAATAAATAAATAAATAAATAAATAAATAAATAAATAAATAAATAAATCCTACTCAGTCTGTATACTATTATTGATATGTGTCATAGCAAAAGATGGAGAAGAAAGATTGTAAGAATTGAAGATTAGAAAACTTGCTTGAGATTATGTCTACTAGGAATGTCAGAGAGGCTATACCCGTGAAGTCTCACCAATATGGCTGCCTAAACAAGATCTGAACATGGAAGGACGAAATCTCATGGAGCTTCTACCTTAGACAAAGAACTGTAGGCAACAAAAGAATGCGTAGAGCAGAAGACAATCTTCCCCAGGAAAACCCTCTGCCTTTTCTTGGATACTGGCCTGAACCTAAGTTGGTTTTTGCTGATACTTTGGCTTTCCTTCCTTTTTCTCTAAAGCTTGTTCTCCACTCTGTAACTGACTCTCATCCCCGTGGTTGATCTTTGTGTCAGTTTAACTATTTTGGTATTCTTTTTCCACTTCTCTCCATCATTCTTCTACTATAGGCAGCTATCTGCATTAAGAAATGTTCTTTTAAACTAATAAAATTTTCCTTAAGTTTCTCTTTGAGTCCATTAGGAAATTATGTTATTACAGATACTAGGACTGCAAAAGTGACTAATTATCCTTGCTGTCACAAGTACATTTATTTTACTATGTATATCTATGTTCATCTACTTCTTATTACATAAATCATTCCTGACTCATTCCCTGAACTTCCCCCAAGGAAGAGTTAGCCTACACTAGTATCACATCATCCATAATTCCTGGTTAGTTCAATTGATCACTTTTTTTTTCATTATACTGTCACACCTTAGAAAATATCTGTACCTGGAAGAGATCATTACTTAAGTTAGACATTCGTTCTAAACGTTGAATATTAATTATTTCATTCACTAACTCACCTCATTATGTTGCTACCAAGGAAACATATTAAACCTTGTTTTTCCTTTCTTTTAGGATTCTACTAATGCTTACTTGCTTCTTCAAATGTTTATATTGACTGATATTGACAGCAGAATGCTATATTTTTTAACTAACCTATTTTGTTTTTAATACTAGTGAAGTTATTATTGAATAGAAAAGATGTCACAAATAAAACCATTGCTATGTGTGTTCATGTTGTAGTGTACACAGTCCATACCAAACTAGACTTAGCACTGAAAATCACAGAGCTTTATTGAAAAGTAATTTTTGAACAGTAAGCATAGAACAGTATTGTACTATATTATATTATTCACTTAGGCCATTTGTTCATTAGCATAAACATTTTTAACAGTTTACAATACTGATATTATCTCAACAGGCTTTAGGACTATTTATGTCTATTTTTATACTATTTCCATTATGACACACTTCTATTTGCATTGTGTAACTTATCTACTATAAACTTAAAAATGTAAGTCTGTAGTAGTTAGGTTTTTTATTGCTGTAAAAAAACAACATAACCATAAACAAATTTAAAAGGAAAGAGGTTATGTCAGCTTACATTTCCAAATCAGGGCAGGAATTCAAAGAAGGAACTGAAGCAAAGGCCATGGAAGGGTGCTGCTTACTGATTTGCTCCTCTTGCTTGCTCAGAATCCCTTTTTATAGTACCCAGGAACAACCACACATAATGAACTGTGTTTTCCAACATCAATCATTAATTAAGAAAATGCAAAATAGGCTTCCTCACAGGACAATCTACTTTGTAACATTTTCTTATTTGAGGTTCTCACTTCATAAGTGACTCTGGCTTGTGTTAAGGTGACAAAAAATGTAGCCGGCACAAACTCTAACTTAATTATGTTTTGTGGTGATAGAGAATTTCACACAGCCTTATATATTCTAGGTAAGTGCTCTGATGCTGAGCTAGAATGCTAACCATTGAAACAGTCTTTATTTTCAATCTTTGGCCATATTTAGTAGGAGAAAAAGACAATTGAGTGTAAGTGTATTTTTTTCAATACAGGAGTAAAAAAGAAATTGCTTTCTCTCCTCCTTTAGGAAGGAAGTATAAACTTGAGAGAGCAATTTCTTTTTAACATTATACATATAATTTTTAATAAAAGTTTAATTATTATAGAAAATAATTATATTTTATATATAAGTTATATATTATAATACATAATTATATAATATAATATAGAATTATGTAATAATTATATGTATATAATTTTTTAATCATGAAGATGGTGTACCCTAATTACATGATTTAATTTTTGTATTTTCTCAACCATAAGATTCAAATGCGCCTTTTTCTTCCCCCACTGTACATCAAATACATACTTCCTGTGCATTTCCGTTTCACTTTTGCTATAGCCATCCTGGCCCCATCCTTATTTCAGGCCTCCCATCTTTGTCTTCCTTATTTCAAGTCTCTCTGCCTAGTACGCTCTTCTACCAAGCTTCCACCTGGGGCCCTGGCTTCCTGGTGCTCATTTCCTTCCTTCCTCTATTCTG
This sequence comes from Uromys caudimaculatus, assembly GCA_028551405.1. Classification (NCBI taxonomy): domain Eukaryota; kingdom Metazoa; phylum Chordata; class Mammalia; order Rodentia; family Muridae; genus Uromys; species Uromys caudimaculatus. The sequence continues at coordinate 124,479,484 of CM052701.1, read as the reverse complement.
GTCACATTATTGAAAATTTCTTCAGTACTGTCTAAACTCTATACTTTTCGTTCAAATACTCTTCACTATCAAAACAATTCCATAATCTTCTCATTTCTTTTTTGTCCTCCTGTTGAAGTATGGTTGATTAATTCCTAATGTTACTATTATTAGGCCTAGTTGACTGGATGTGGAGAATGCTGCAATTTTTTTAATGTCGTTTTGGGTTAATGCGTAAATAGCTGTAAATAGTGTGATTAGGGCTCCAAGGCATAGTATTATTGTTAAAATGCTATTATTGTTTGATGTAAGTGGGTGGAATCGAATTATTAGGAAAATTCCTGCTACAACTATTGTGCTTGAGTGGAGTAGTGCTGATACTGGAGTTGGACCTTCTATGGCTGAGGGTAGTCATGGGTGAAGTCCAAATTGAGCTGATTTTCCTGTGGCTGCAATTAAGAGTCCTAGAAGAGGGAGTAGGCTGTTGTTATTAGTTAATAGAATCTGTTGTAGTTCTCAGGAATTAGAGTTAAGGCAGAATCATGTTATAGCTAAAATAAGACCAATATCGCCAATTCGGTTATATAAGATTGCTTGAAGGGCTGCGGTGTTTGCGTCTGCGCGTCCGTATCATCATCCAATGAGTAGAACGGATATACTTCCTACTCCTTCTCATCCAATGAAAGGTTGGAATAAATTGTTTGCTGACGTTAGAATTAATATGGTAATTAAGAATAATATAAGGTATTTGATAAATTGGTTAATGTTAATATCTGAGTATATGTATCATGAGGAGAATTGTATGATAGATCAAGTTACGTATAGGGCTACAGATAGGAATAGGAGTGAAAAATAATCGATTTTAAAGCTTATTGAGATTTTGATTGAGTTTATAGTAATTCAATGTCAGTTGGTAATTATATATTCTGTGTTGGAGTGAAGAAATAGTAAAAGTGGTAACAGGCTTAATATAAATGAAAATTTGATTGATGTAGTGGCTAAGAGTGGGAAGTTAATAAGTTTAACTAATTTGGTTGTGGTTAGTAGGATTGGAAATATAAGTACAATGAAGATTGTTAGGATTGAAGATGAAATTATATTGATTACTTTTATTTGGAGTTGCACCAATAATTTTTGGTTCCTAAGACCAATGTATTACTTTTATCCTATAAAAGTAAGAAAGCCATGTGTTTTAAGCATGGGAGCATGAATTAGCAGTTCTTGCATTCTTTCTTGGTAAATAAGGAGTTTAATTTCCTGTTGTTAGATTCACAGTCTAATGTTTTTTGTAAACTATATTTACATATTGTTGGTCCTATAATTAGTTTAGGGTTAATGGTAAGTAGAATAAGTGGGATTACATGTAGAGTTATTAGGGTATACCCTCCCTTCAGGACAGAGATTTGATGTAGAACCTTCTGTTTTCTTTGGAAAGTCAGTTATGTCAAAGAATCTTCTGCTGAAGAAGACATAGGTGAAAGGATATTTTGCTAAAGCCAACACATAGAAGGACACATGATGAAGGATTCTTCGCTAATGTCACACATGCACTCGTTCACCTTATACTGCGTTGCTGAGCTCCATTTTTCAGACCTCCATAGAAAGAAGTGCCAAAAACTTCTGGTAGTGTTCTGGCAGCTTCTCACCACTTCCATGGACTCAGGCCAATTGGCATAGTGATGACAGCTGAAACAGAATCACTTGGAATTTTTCAAAGAGAGACTCGTGTGAGAAAGCCAGACCTGTGGGAGGACATGCAATGTCTGGAGGGAGTATAAATAGACCTCAGCAGATGTGATGGGAGGCTTGCTTTGCAATGCTTCTTGGTCTCTCTCCTTTTGCTGATCTTTGCTGTTTGAGAGAGGCACGGCAGAGAACTTCTCCCAGAGTCGCTGCTGCTCCTGGTTGTTCCTGCTCTCTTGAGTCCTGGCTGTTTTGGCCAGGTTGGCCAAAGCTGCTGATTCGTGTTTGCTATCCTGACACTATGGAACTGGATTCCTGGTATAGTCATGAAGTGCTTGCAAGTGGATCCAGTGGATGGAGCTGCCACTGCTGCTGGTTTCTGTGAACTGAACTACTGATTTCCTGACAATGCAGATCAGATTAGCTCCAAAGAACAATTTTTAAACAGGTTCACATCCCCCATATCCTAATAACCTTTCTTTTACCCCAGGTGGGTGGTAGACTAGAAGGGAGGGTAAGGTGTTTAAGAACACATATTAAAAGAGGTTTTGAAAAATTGAAGAAAACAGAGATTCCTTTGGTTACTACTTCACAAGGGATGAGGAGCTAAGAAGAAGGGAAATTTAATGCTGATTTCAGTTGGTACAATAATTGTAGAACACTGTGTTAAAGCACTTTTAAAAAGTATCTTGTTACAAAAAGCTCAAGCGTTATTAGGCCTAGCACTATTTCATGTAATATTTCATCTAAAAGATAGAAACAATTTCTTTCTTTTTTCTCAGAAATATACTAGTTATGTAAGAAAAAAATCAATAGTGACTTGGTATGATCCAAAAAGTTATAAAAAAAAAATTAGTCTTCCATGAATTCAAATGTCATTTTTATGAAATCTCCAGGTTAAATACTGAGGTAATATTAATCTTGACCATTGTTTCAAATACCAAATAAAATTACTCACTTGATGTGAATAACTCTCTGTAGCTGTCTTTGGTAACTTTGGGGGTTCTTTGTTATTCCATGCTTATCTACTGCTATTCTTTTACCCAGTCATCCCCCAAATACTAGATAAGGGAGAAAAAAACAATGCACAAATGAAAGGAAAGAGATCTCTGAATAAAGTCAGGGTTTGAAAAGGGGGCAAGGTTAGTGTTAAACTACTTCCTGCTGCTTAGGGACACCTCTCTCTGTCTAATAAGCATAGAGATATCTAAAATGTGTCTAGTCCCTGGGAAAGTAAACGTTTATTCTTAAATGGTAGGGAGATTAGTTTTCTATACAGGTATTTCAAATGATAAAAAGGTAGGCTTTTATTTCCTCTCTCCTTGGGAAAGGAAAATAAATGATACAATGTGACATATATATATATATGAAAATAATCTGTCCTTCATTCCTATTTATATGATGTCACCTGCCACCTGCTTTTATATATTTTGTGAAGAAGTCTCTTCCCCTTTCTGCAAGTCTACCAATTTCTAATTTCTCATTTTCTATCTGACCATACAAATAAAATCTGTTCTCAAGTATGTCATCCATTTCTGCATCATCCAAGGTTAGGAAACATTTCCAATACTTCACAGATCTTGACAAAATAAATATATAACTTAGGAAATAAGATATTAATAAGGAATGAAAAAATCAGATCAAGTCTCTTCATGCATTTTATACAACTCTCCTGATATCTACAAACAAACAGACAAAAACAGAGGAGATGTCAGCGCAGTCACTGTGCTGTGCCCCCTTGCTCCCCACTGCAGACAACCTTTCACGAGCCACGAGCAAGCACAGCTGTGACCAGGAAAGAACAACGACCATTCAGGTACACCTCAACATCAATTTCAAGTCAAAAGTAATGACTGGGTCCTGACAGAATAAATGTTTTCCTTTTCAAAGCACGGTGTAACAGCCTACTAGGTAATTACTTTGATTTCAAATGTCTGTAATTCCAATTCCCAGGATATCTCATAATAGCTCCGTGAGAAAATGAAGATATGCAGATGAAGTATGTTACTGTGTATTTATACAGCCAAAAATGCAGAAGAAAAACTAGAGCCTAAATTCACAAAACCTAATTCATAAGAGGTATTTTTTAAAATCTGGCCTAAGGATCCCTTTGGGGAGACCTAGATGTGGAGAGAACATTTGAGACTCTCAATTTAGAACTCTCATTTCATTAGTCTATTGGGAGGGCTGCTTTAGCAATAGCCTCCTCCATTGTCAATTTGTTTCCTTTCTCTTTTCATACTGAACACTTACAAGTGAAAGAAAAGACATAATGTACTGTGTCTGTGAGACACATGCTTCTGTCAGTCACAATGCTCCTGATATACTGCAGCAATAAGACAAAGATGTGCAGTCAATGTGTAATTTCTTACAGCAGTATATCAGCAGTGTGCGCCTTTCAGGAGTGTGAATTCCCGACTGGAGTCCTGCATCGTGGCCTTTATTTTCTCTGTTTGACTTCAAGGTAGAGGACAGAGTAGTAAGGGTTGCAGTCAGGACTGAAAACTACTTTTGCCTACATGCTAAAATAGCTGCTGAAACCCAGGTAGGAAAAATGAGGATCAATCCATTCACTTAGTGCTTCTCTTCAAATAAGTTATAATGTTATAACTTTTTATACATGTTATCCAATGTTATACAAACAAGTTATAATGTTATAATGAATACTTATACATTATTATGTCTTACAGATTTATAATGAGAACAAGTGAGCACATGTGTTTTCTTTTTCTTATTTGTATTTTCTACTGTAAAGATAATAATATAACTGGACTATACTGAGAGCAAGTGGATATATATGTATCTTCTATTTTTTACTTGGTGATTTTTTTCCATTTCAATGTTACAGAATGAGTTGAAAAAAGAAAATAAAGTCTTGAAAGGAACATTTATTAATATTTTAAATACCAAACATCAAGAATTTTTATCTCTATATCAACTATGTCCAAATAACATTCTTCTATACCCATTGTTGACACATATTCTTTCCAGGTGATAAACAAATACATAAAATTTTGTCATGTTAACTAAGTTGACCTCATTACAGAGCAGGGATCACTAGATAGCATAGGAGTTTGGAAACTGAACCTATTTCCACAGAGAACCTTCTCATCTGTATACTGCTTACACATGATTAAAGATTCCAAAATTTTTTTTCTTTTTTTCTTTTTCTTTTTTTTTCTTTTATTTTTGATACTTTATTTACATTTCCAATGTTTCCCCTTTTCTGGGTCTCCTCTTTGGAAGGTCCCTATCCCCTCCCCATCCCTACCTCTATGAGGGAATTCCACCTCCCACCCACCCACCCACCCATGCCCCTATTCCCACCTTGACATTCCCCTTTACTGGGGGCCACTAACACCCTCAGGCCCATGGGCCTCTCCTCTCTCCCTGATGGCCATCGAGGTCATCCTCTGCCTCATAGTGGTCCGAACCATGGGTCCATAGATGTGTAATCTTTTGTTGGTGGTCCAAACTTCAGGATGACGGGGGGGGGGGGGGTCAGGCCCATTGGTGCTGTTGCTCCCTCCATGAGGCTGCGAACTCCCTCAACTCCTTCAGTCCTTTCTCCAACTCCTCCATCTGGGACGTCACTCTCACTCCAGCGGTTACTGTTAAGTGAAACTTGGGCATTCTGAACGTTTGGGCTAATATCCGCTTATCAGTGAGTACATACCATGTTCCTTCTTTTGTGACTGAGTTACCTCG
>CM052701.1:124419511-124473614 GCA_028551405.1 Uromys caudimaculatus | reverse complement strand
ATTGAGTATTTTTGCATTGATATTCATAAGGGAAATTGGTCTGAAGTTTTCTTTCTTTGTTGGGTCTTTGTGAGGTTTTGGTATCAGTGTGATTGTTGCCTCATAGAAGGAATTGGGTAGTGTTCCTTCTGTTTCCATTTTGTGGAATAGATTTCAGAGTATTGGTAATAGGGCTTCTTTCTCAATATCTTTCCATTAATTGTTGTTTAGGGACTGCTCTTTGCTTGTATTCCATATTAAAGACATCTCACATTGTAGTTAATAACACATATGCATATTCTAACAAAGATTTGGCAACTTCTTAAGTCTATATCATCATTGGCCTCAAATTAGATTTATTGAATAGGAATCTGAATTTTAACTCCAGGTGTGGTGACTCACAATTCTGAGCCACCAATCTAAATACTTGAGAATCCCAGAAAGTAAGGTAACTGCAAGGCCATGGTGAGCCTCGTCTACACAGTGAAATCTACAACAGACACAGGTGTAGTGTGAAAATTTATCTCCAAAAAGCAAAAAACCAAACCAAACAAAAACCCTAAATTAATTACTTTGTATTTAATGAACCCTGAATTTTTCAAATGCATACTAAAACCTTAGAATCTTTTATTTGAGAAGTTCAATAGTAGTCTCTATAATGTAACTCCAGGTCTACAAAAAAGACATAAACTAAGTAAACTACACCCAAACTCAAATCCATTTCTTTTGCAGTGGCATAATGTGCTATTTTTCTCATGAGATAAAGAAAAAAGTAAGCCCTACAATTTCAATGATTCTTTGAAAGTTCAAGTACTTATAGCATTTTGTATGTGGCAGCATTTGAGTTGTACATCCTGCAATGTTTGTTATTTCCTACTCTATCACTAATTGTTTATAGCAAAATTGACATAATGATAGTAATGATGATTATGATGATGAAAATAATGATAATATAAAAGTTAATTTGACACTATGTCAGATATAGGCCAAAACTATTAAGTAGCTGCTAAATGGTATCTATAACTACTAACCCTGTAGGTGCCAATGAGTTAGGCCTCAGGAACCTACATGGTAGAAGGAGAGAATGAATTTCTTCAGGCTGTCTTCTGTCTGAATTCATATCCTTCCCATTGCACACATATGCATGTCCATGTTGATGCACACACATAAATAACTAAAAAACTGATAAATATACAAAAAATGCTTTAAAACTTGTAGTGAATTAGAATATTAATTATCCCTGTTAATTTTTAAAATTGGTCCTTTTAGATTTATAGATTATAATATCATATCATTTAGCCTTTCCTGTACTCAAAATTATTCTATATACTCCCCCTTGTCTTTTTTAAATACATGGCCTCTTTTTAAACTAATGTTGCTACACACACACACACACACACACACACACACACACCTAATCACAAAATAATGTTACACTTTATATAACTTGTACTAGGCAAAAACAGAATTAAAAGAATGCACTTACACTGTCCTTGTTGCTGAACATGAAGTCATTGTTAAGATAACATTTACTAATCTTTAGTCATACTATTATATTAAATATGTTTATGATAATGACTTGAATTATCTCATTCATACCTTGATCTTGAGTCTCAAGGTGATTTTTTTCCTTTTAATTGGTTAATCAAGCTCATGTTTGCACAGTGAATTTTATGCTTGGACAAGGCAGCAGGTGTTTAAGTCACAAAGGCAGAGTCCTCTTGATGGGATTGAAGGCCTGAACAGGAAGCAGGCTGCATGGCTCAGGGCACGCTCTCTTTTCTCAGGATAATGCAGACAGATAGTACTTGTAGAGCTGCTCACCTTCCTCCCCATGAATAGGCTAGCAGCAAATTATCTGCCCAAGGAACAAAGCTGCCCTTCTTTTACCTCTGACTGTCTAGTCTTCAGACTATAAGGAATAAAACTGGTAAAGTATCTAACACAAGATATATTTGTTATAACAGCATTAAAAAACAAAACAAGACAAAATAAGACCAAAAAAAAAAAAAATCCAGGACATGTCTGTTTATTTTTCTTTGAACTATGAACCTTAATATACTGCTTTTCAGCCACCAAAGTAAGTGCCTGAGCTGTCAAGGTAATGAGCCTCAGCTATCCCAGTTTTCCTATAGAACATGGTGTGTTCTGATGACCTTTCCAAGTTAAGTTCAGCATATTCTTTCAGTTCTTTGAATAAACATTTGACACTTCATCTCAAATGAATAGAATTTTTGTCATATACACTTTGATCTATATTTTATGCTTGGTGTCAAACTTGGGGTCTATTATGAAGGGATTACAATGTCAAAATTGCTGTTTTTATCCCAGTGGTCACAGGACTGTTTGGACAGCGTACAAATATTACTCATGAGTCTACTTGTTTCAAATAGATCTTCCCTTAATATGAGTGTAGTCATTTAGTTTAGCTCCTTCAAACACACCACACACACACACACACACACACACACACACACATATATATTCACTTTACTTGATAAATTATTTTTGTTTGTTTTCTTTCTGCTGGCCTTGAAATTGCTTCTGTAGCCAGATAAGAACTTGAATTTCTGATCCTTTTTGTCCTACCTTCAGAGTCCTAAGGTTCAGCATCTACCTCCACATGCCATTCTATTGTTTCTTGACCATTAATAACTACTCCGTATATTAGCTAACATATCTTACTACTTCATTGAGCTTCAGTATTATTTTTCTTTTAATACTGAAAACTGAAAATATAGCCATGCAATTGTAAGTGGATGGGCAGCTATATTAATATTAGTGATTTGATGAGTGCAATTTAGGATTTTGTTTTCCTTATCTTTTGATATACTCAATGTGCCATATGAAAATAAACTATTTTGCTTTAAATACATGTGTGCCAGAAACCGTTAATTTCACCTGACTAACATTTTATTTCTTTCTACAAAATGAAATGATGTGTAACTTACCAGTATTCCTATATATCCTGGGTTCCAAGATGTCCAATGTAAACTCATAAGCTATGATAACACATGGCTTATTTAGATGGAAGTATAGTACACAAAAGTTTTTTGTTTGTTTGTTTGTTTGTTTCTTATGTAAACTACTTACATCATAATAGTTTGTTAAACTCATCACCTTGTTGGACATCTTCAGATTATATAAATAATCTTAATAAATATAAAAATAAAGATATTGGTTGAAGCTTAAATAGATTAATGTTGATATTTTCAAGGGAAAGATAGAAAAACAAAACAACATTAATTTGAAAACACTTGGCAACTCATATTAGTGAAAAATTCATTGGGTTAATTCAGATGAGCAATTTCATATTTTCCTTCATATCTTCTAATTTCTTTTAAGAAAGGAAATATACTATGCATGTTTTGAGCTGGCCCTGTTTTCAATTTAGTACATAAACACAGCATGCATACAATCAAATACCCGCCTCTCCTATGTCTTCTTTTACTCTTTGTATAAGACTTTGGGCAGTAAGACAAGCAGCACGAGTGGCTGCTGTTCCTTTAAAACTTCTGTGTAAAATGACTGAAAGCTTCTAAAAAGTAAGAAATCAATACAGGGGCGTCTATATCTCATGCTGAAGGGATACCAGTTATTTTCTAGGTGAACACACTCATGGCCCTGAAAATTGGTCGTTATTCTTGTCTGGGAACATATCTCTTTTAAGAGAGTCCAGGTTTGGTAATGCTTTAATTTGCAAGACTAACCAAGCTGAACCATCACTGAAATGCCCGTGTGCTTAAATCAAAAGGATTGTGTTAGAAATAGACACCATTAACCCTACTGCACTATCACTTCAGCCTTATGGAATAGGAAAGCTAGTGGAGTAAACTATAGGAAATTACCAGGGTGTCGCTGAGGTCTTTGAAGCTGCTGCGCTCTGATGATGGTCTTATTTTGAAAAGCCACTTATTTTCACAGAATATTTTTATACATATTTATTTTTGTTTCTTTTTTGGCTTATTCATTGCTTCTGCAACAATTTCCTGAATACAGTGATATGCTATGCTTTGTAATATTTAATCTTGAAGATACAAACATGAGAAACAAATTGTGTTTTTAAAAATTTTGTTTATACATGTTCATATCTGTAGTTTTTACAACTGCACATGTAAAAAAAGCCCCCTCGTCAATACACAGTTTTACTTCTCAATTTTTCTCCACCTTATATTTTGATATAGAACTTCTTACTGAACCCTGAACTCACCAGTTTGGATAGATTGGCTTTTCAGCAAGCCCTACTGATACTTCTGTCTCTACTTCCCTAGTTCTAGGATGGAAGACATGCCATTTGTGTCCAGCTCATGTGGGCATTGAAGACTGAACATAGTACCTCATGGTTTTCTGGTGAGTACCCAATGACAGCCATCTTCCCATCACCTAAATTGTCTTTCCTTATATGCTGGTAATCCTATGTCAAAAGCAAGGAGGCAACATAATTTATTATAACTAGAATTCATGTTGATACAGGTTGCATAGCTGCCTCTTCAAAATGCATATCATAACATGTAAGTCATATTTTATAAAAGAAAAAGAAAATAAAGCAGAATAACTAAGTGTTCTCATTTATTAAAAATTACATTCTAGACCTTTGTTTTTGCCGTCATGTCTCTATCTCCAATTTATTTCTGCCTCAATCCACTTCTTCCTGAAAAGAAATGAGTTTTTCTAAGTCTAGTTTCTTGGACTAAATTAAACAAGTTGTAGTATCAACTTATTATGTATTTTCTAGAATCTGACCTACCTAACATAAACATAACATAATCATATGAGCAAAAGCTCAGATTTGAAGATAATATTAAGGCTAGGTTAAAATCTTAAATATATATTTTATAATGATTAAATTATTATTCAAGTATCATCTAGACTTTTGAAGCTAGAAACAGAATTTGAAATATCAATCAACAGAATTCATGGGATTTTGTTTTGTTTAACTTCAATTTTATCCTTATATGGACACATAGGGAGTAGGTTCTTATAAGATAGTAATTTCTTGGGTTTCCTTTTTTTGTGTTTCAAATCTGCAAAGTATTTGTTTAGCATCATAGAAATGTCAACTTGTACAAACAAGGAAAATGAAAAATAATAATAAAAGTCTATTCACAACTATCAAAGATGAAAAAATAGGTAACCCAACATAGCAGGACTTCGGTCAGCCACAAACAGAAACAAGTCTATTTACACTTACACCAGAAAAACCTAGTGTTCAGGTGATGGCTGAAACCTTTAAACTCTGGCTAGAGAAATGTATTTACAGAATGAATGGGAGGAAATCATGCTTGAAGGAAATATATGTCAAGACACATCACAATTATGCTAAACTCTAGTGTTTGCAACAATGTAAATGAATCTGGAGAACATAAACATGATAATAAAATACTGGTCACTAATGTCGGGGATTGAGTGTAGCAGTAGTAAATGCAAAGATATTGCACAAAGATAAAGAATTTTAAATGGGAGGAACAAGATTCGGACATGCATTGTACAATAATGTTAACTGTGTGAGGTGACGGGATATGTCAGTTTATTTTACTCTCTTCATAATGTAGACATACCAAATTGTCATTTTAACTCAGAGTATAGACAGCAACTATTTGTTTAGTTATTTGATTTTTGATACTTTATTTTACATTTCAAATGTTTTCCCCTTTCCAGGTCTCCTTTTTGGAAACTCCCTATCCCATCCCACCTCCCCCTGCCTCTATGAGGGTATTCCCCCACCCAACCACACACTTCCATCTAAACTTCCTGACATTCCCCTATACTGGGGCATCTAACGCTCTCAGACCCAAGGGCCTTTCCTCCCACTGAGGGCCACCAAGACCCTCCTAAGCCACATATGTGCCCAGCACCATGGGTCCCTCCATATGCATTCTTTGGTTCGTGGTTCAGTCTCTGGGGGCAATGGGAGGCCTGACCAGTCGACACTGTTGCTCACTCTCCATGAGGCTGCAACTCCCTCAGCTCCTTCCTCCCTTTTCCAACTCCTCCAATTGGAACCCCATGCTCAGTCCAACAGTTGCTATGAATTGAATCATGGCTGTTCTGAATTTTTCGGCTAATATTCGCTTATCAGAGAATACATACACTGTTTGTTCTTTTGTGACTGAGTTACCTCACTCAGGATGACATTTTCAAGTTCCAACCATTTCCTTATGAATTTCATGAAGTCATTGTTTTTAATAGCTGAGTAGTATTACATTGTGTAAATGTACCACATTTTCTGTATCCATTCCTCTGTTGAGGGACATCTGGGTTGTTTCCAGCTTCTGGCTATTATAAATATGGCTGCTATGAACATAGTGGGGCAGTGTCCTTATTAGATGTTGGAGAATCTTCTGGGTATATGCCCAGGAGTAGTATAGTTGGGCCTCAGGTAGTATTATGCCCAATTTTCTGAGGGTCCGCCAAACTGATTTCCAGAGTGGTTGTACCAGCTTGCAATCCCACCAGGAATGGAGGAGTATTACTTTTTCTCCACATCCTCGCCAGCATCTGCTGTCACTTGAGTTTTTGATCTTAGCCATTTTGACTGGTGTGAGGTGGAATATCAGGATTATTTTGATTTGCATTTCCCTGGTGACTAAGGATGTTGAACATTTCTTTAGGTACTTCTCAACCCTTCAAGTTTCCTCAGTTAAGAATTCTCTATAGCTCTGTTCCCCATTTTTTGATAGGGTTATTGGTTCTCTACAGTCTAACTTCTTGAGTTCTTTATATATATTGAATATTAGCTCTCTATCAGATGTAGGATTGGTGAAGACCTTTTCCCAATCTATTGGTTGCCATTTTGTCTTATTGACAGTCCTTTGCCTTACAGAAGCTTTGCAATTTTATGATGTCCCATTTGTTGATTCTTGATCTTAGAGCATAAGCCATTGGTGTTCTGTTCAGGAACTTTTCCCCTGTGCCCATGTGTTCGAGACTCTTCCCCACTTTCTCTTCTATTAGATTCAGTGTATCTGGTTTTATGGAGAGGTCCTTGATCCACTTGGACTTGAGCTTTGTACAGGGAAATAGGAATGGATCAATTTGCATTCTTCTACATGTTGACCTCCAGTTGAGCCAGCACCATTTGTTGAAAATACTGTCTTTTTTCCACTGGATAGTTTTAGCTCCTTTGTCAAAGATCAAGTGATAATAGGTGTGTGTGTTCACTTCTGGGTCTTCAATTCTATTCCATTGATCTACCTGCCTGTCACTGTACCAATACCATGCAGTTTTTAACCACTACTGCTCTATAATATAGCTTGAGGTCGGGGATGCTGATTCCTCCAGAAGTTCTTTTATAGTTGAGAATAGTTTTTGCTATCCTGGGTTTTTTGTTATTCCAAATGAATTTGAGAATTACTGTTTCTAAGTCTATGAAGAACTGAGTTGGAATTTTGATGGGGATTGCATTGAATCTGTAGATTGCTTTCGGCAAGATGGCCATTTTTCTATGATAATCCTGCCAATCAATGAGCATGGGAGATCTTTCCATTTTCTGAGGTCTTTGATTTCTTTCTTCAGAGACTTGATGTTCTTGTCATACAGATTCATACATTTCACTTGTTTGGTTAGAGTCACACCAAGATACTTTATGTTGTTTGTGACTATTGTGAAGGGTGTCATTTCACTAATTTCTTTCTCAGCCTGTTTATCCTTCGAGTACAGGAAGGCTACTGATTTGTTTGAGTTAATTTTATATTTGGTCACTTTGCTGAAGTTGTTTACCAGCTGTAGCAGTTCTCTGGTGGAGTTTTTTGGGTCACTTAAGTATATGATCATATCATCTGAAAATAGTGATATTTTTATTTCTTCCTTTCCAATTTGTATCCCTTTGAACTCCTTTTATTGTCTAATTTCTCTAGCTAGAAATTCAAGTACTATATTAAATATATAGTGAGAGAGTGGACAGCCTTGTCTATTACTTGATTTCATAGGGGAGGTTTCAAGTTTCCCTCCATTTAGTTTGTTGTTAGCCACTGGTTTGCTGTTTATTACTTTTACTATGTTTATTTATTGGCCTTGAATTCCTGATCTTTCCAAGACTTTTATCATGAAGGGATGTTGAATTTTGTCAAATGGTTTTTCAGCATCTAATGAAATGACCATGTGGTTTTTTTCTTTGAGTTTGTTTATGTAGTGGATTACATTGATGGATTTCTGGGTATTGAACCATCCCTGCATCCCTGGGATGAAGCCTACTTCATCGTAATGAATGATCACTTTGATCTGTTCTTGGATTGAATTTGTGAGAAATTTATTGAGTATTTTTGCATCGATATTCCATAAGGGAAATTGCTCTGAAGTTTTCTTTCTTTGTTGGGTCTTTGTGAGGTTTTGGTATCAGTGTAACTGTGGCCTCATAGAAAGAATTGTATAGTGTTCTTTCTGTTTCTATTTTGTGGGATAGCTTGAAGAGTATTGATATTAGGTCTTCTTTGAAGGTCCAATAGAATTCTGCACTAAACCCATCTGGTCCTGGGCTTTTTTTGGTTGGGAGAATTTTAATGACTGTTTCTATTTCTTTAGGGGTTATGGAAGTGTTTAGATGGTTTATCTCATCCTGACTTAACCTTGGTACTTGGTATCTGTCTAGAAAAGTGTCCATTTCATCCTGATTTTCCAGTTTTGTTGAGTATAGGCTTTTATAGTAGCATCTGATATTATTTTGAATTTCCTCAGGTTCTGTTGTTATATCTCCGTTTTCATTTCTGATTTTTTTTTTAATTTAGATATTGTCTCTGTGCCCTCTGGTTAGTCTGGCTAAGGTTTTATCTATCTTGTTGATTTTCTCAAAGAACCAGCTTCAGATTTTGTTTATCCTTTGTATATTTCTTTTTGCTTCTACTTGGTTGATTTCAGCCCTGAACTTGATTATTTTTTGCCTTCTACTCCTGTTGAGCATATTAGCTTCTTTTTGTTCTAAAGCTTTCAGGTGTGCTGTTAGCCTACTAGAGTATGCTCTCTCTGGTTTCTTTTTGGAGGCACTCAGAGCTATGAGTTTTTCTCTTAACACTTCTTTCATTGTGTCCCATAAGTTTGGGTATGTTGTACTTTCATTTTCATTAAATTCTACCAAGTCTTTAACTTCTTTCTTTATTTCTTCTTTGACCAAGTTATCATTGAGTAGAGTGTTGTTCAGCTTCCACGTGTATGTGCGCTTCTGTTGTTTTTGTTGCTATTGAAACCAGCCTTAATCCATAGTGATCTGATAGGAGGCATTGGATTATTTTAATCTTCTTATATCTGTTGAGATTTATTTTGTGACCAATTACATGGTCAGTTTTAGAGTACCATGTTTTAAGTACCATGAGGTGCTGAGAAGAAGGTATATTCTTTTGATTTAGGATAAAATGTTTTATATATATATATATATATATATATATATATATATATATGTGTGTGTGTGTGTGTGTGTGTGTGTGTGTGTGTGTGTGTGTGTGTGTATGTATATATATATATCTTAAATCCACTTGGTCCATAACTTCTGTTAGTTTTACTGTGTCTCTGTTTAGGTTGTGGTTCCAAGATCTGTCCATTCATGAGAGTGGGTATTGACGTCTCCCACTATTATTGTGTGAAGTTCAATGTGTGCTTTGAGCTTCAGTAAAGTTTCTTTTATGAACGTGGATGCCCTTACATTTGGAGCATAGATGTTCAGAATTGAGAGTTCTTCTTGGTAGATTTTTCCTTTGATGAGGATGAAGTGTCCTTCCTTATCTTTTTTGATGACTTTTGGGTGAAAGTCGATTTTATGCGATATTAGAATGGCTACTTCTGCCTGTTTCTTGGGACCATTTGCCTGGAAAATTTTTTTCCATCCCTTAACTCTGAGGCAGAGTTTATCTTTTACACTGAGGTGCGTTTCCTGTATGCAGCAAAGTGCTGGGTCCTGTTTATGTATCCAGTCAGTTAACCTATGTCTTTTTATTGGAGAATTGAGTCCATTGATGTTAAGAGTTATTAAGGAATAGTGATTGTTGCTTCCTGTTATTTTCTATGTTATTTTTATGTTTGTGTGGCTATCTTCTTTTGGGTTTGTTGAAAGATTAATTTCTTGCTTTTTCTAGGTTATAGTTTCCCTCCTTGTGTTGGCATTTACCATCTATTATCCTTTGTACGGCTGGGTTTGTGGAAAGATACTGTGTAAATTTGGTTTTGTCATGGAATATCTTGGTTTCACCATTAATGCTAATTTAGAGTTTTGCTGGGTATAGCAGCCTGGGCTGGCACTTGTGTTCTCTTAGGATATGTATGAGATCTGTCCAGGATCTTCTAGCTTTCATAGTCTCTGGTGAGAAGTCTGGTGTAATTCTGATAAGTCTGCCTTTATATGTTACTTGACCTTTAGTCAATAAATTCCTAAAGAGAAGCAATGTTTAGTGGCAGCTAAAGAAAAAAAACTAATACTTGCCTAGAGCATGAAACAATGTGATTGACAGTAAATTTCTCATGCAAAACAATAGAAAAACCAATGGAAGAGGCCTGGGATTTTCAATGCAGATAGCAAATAACCGTGAACCCAATCACATCGAATCTCTGACTCTACTGTGACTATACAGGGAAATGTGGCCTAAATGTTAGCTAATTCAGGTCATCTGGGAGAGTCCTCATCTTTAGAATAATAAGCAAAAGAAACCGTGGGGTTGGAATTCATGGATGCAGCAACCTGAATGTTTGCAGAGAAACAGACTGATCAGATCAACAAAGGAATTTTGTAAGGTAGCTGGACATGTTAACAGGCTCACATAACTTTGTTACCCTTTCTTACAGCAAGGTTTCACCCTGTTACCCTATTAATAGAAAGGGAAGTATCATATTTGCCTTTCCTTTTGATTTAAAATACCAGATGTAGAAGAAGAGGTATCTGGGTGTGATGGTTTGTAAATGCTTGGCCCAGAATATATTAGGAGGTGTGGCCTTGTTGGAGTAGGTGTGTCACTGTGGGTGTGGGCTTAAGAACCTCACCCTAGCTGCCTGGAAGCCTCCAGATGAAGATGTAGAACTCTCAGCTCCTTTTGTACCAAGGCACCCTTGATGATGCCATACTTCTGCCTTGATGTTAATTGACTGAACCTCTAAAACTATAAACCAGCCCCAATTAAATGCTGTTTTTATAAGAGTTGCCTTGTTCATGGTGTCTGTTCACAGTAGTAAAACCCAAACTAAGATACTGGGCTTTGCGGAGATCCATTAAGAGAAAATTAATTCCTATTTGCTAAATGAGGTCTTCCTTTGACCTATAGTGGAGTCATGGCATTCTAAACTAGTCAACACACAGTATTGCGCCCTCCTTGAACAGTTATTCCATGTGTGCCTGTCAATAACCCATGCAGGAGTCCAACCCTTAGCAAAGCTGATTCGTCTGAAGACATGACAAGCAAATGGGAGGTTTACTTTGTCTCATAGTTAGATAATGAACTTATATTCCCAGAAGGCCCTCCCTTGTAGCACCTGCTTTCAAATATTCACTGCTAAGTCTGTTCCCTTTCTGTCAAAAAGCCTAACTTTTACCTTTACTTGTTTCTGTTTTCTTCGGCATGCTTATTCCACTACTCTAAAATCTCTTAGTCTTCTCTGAAGACTTTCTCTGCCCTTCTCCAGTTGCTGCCAGACCTGCTTCACTTATTATAACTTAAAAACATGCATGCATGATTTTTTTTTCATCTTCTCCATACTTTCCTCTAAATTTAAAATTTTATATTTTTTATTAATAAAGTAGACATTGGCACTGCTCTCTGAGCAAAAAGAAAATGGCATAAGTAATGGGGAAGCTACTTGGTTTGGGCTATGCACAGACTCCTCTTCTGACAATGTACCTTGAAATATAACAACCTTATTCTCAAGGGGTTCATGTATACTTTATCCCAAAACAATGGAATTAATATATTGTTTCCTGACTACAATCAAAAATTCTCTTTTTGTGTACAGTTTTTATTGAAATGTTATTTCAGATCATAACTGAATACAGAAGATAGGCAATTAATCTCCTTTGAACTAGTTTTGAATGCATGTGCAATAAGGCAAATTGTGTCCTCTGAGTCAACTTTTATTGAGAATTTCTTATTCACATCTGCCTTACTGTACATTCACATGATTAAAATTTTCTGAATCTTTGATAGGGACATGTACAGTGGGAAACAAATATGTCAATCAAAAGAAACCTATCATGATATGTTTCTTAGCAGCAAATATCTCCTTCTTCTACACTACTTAAAAGGAAGCTGCAAACAATAAGTAGAGCTCCCAAGTAGAGTTTCTTACCCATGTGGTCCACTATCACTCTTTACATTTTGTTTCTTTCTGATATACAGTATGGCTTTGTTTTGAATTCATGATATTTTGTAGTCTGTGTGTACTTTAGTTTCTCAGTTAAGATGCCAAGAATCTGGAAACACCTGGGCAAGACCATGACAACTGGTAACATTTATGGATTCTTTATAAATTATTTGATCAATGAGAATAAAAGCCCATGAAAGTAAGACTCTGTTTCCAATAGACTGTTTATACTTGCAATTACAAAAGTAAGAAAATAGAGAAAAGCAATAGCTGGTGATTAAAAACAGGTGGGTCAATATAGGAAGCAGTAGGGTCTCTAAAATAGCACTAGAATTAGTGAAATGATGAGGTGTCCTAGGCTGTCATGATATCAAAGAATACATTCTGCTTATTAAGTTATTTTCCAATCTGTTATAATAAGGACGTGCTTTCTGAGGCTCTCCTTGATAAAATTACTTTGCCTGCCTTTTCTAATATTCTGACTTTGTTCTCATTTGCCCACCATTATAAATTCTAAAGAGAAACTCATCCAAGAAATAATAATGCTAACTTGCAAATGATTGATTTTATTTTTCAAAAAGATTTATAGAGTCCAAAATATCGGGAGCCTTTTCCAATGCCTTACTTACTTTTAAGATGGCAAATGGAATTTATTATATTCTTAATAACACAAAGTATGTAGAAAAGTACTCTTTCTGAAAAGAAACTGTAGGAGATGGTTCCAGGATATTAAGATTCATAGTCTGACATTCCAAAAAACAGAAACAAAAACAAAAGTTAGCAACATGCACTCTGCATTAAAAAGAGACCTTTCCTTTATCAAAATGATGGTACACCCTTCTGACAGTCAGCATTCTGAAAGTCCTTTACTTCCCAGCAGAAGTCTGTGATGCCACAGAAGCCTCAATTTAGAAGACTGAAGCTACAAACACTATATTTCATCAGGCATGGCTAGTCTTTGAATACTTGATCCCTTTCTAGTAATGCCAGCTCCATAAACATTACTTAGCAAGTTGATAGCAGATGTATATTTAATCCTGATAATATTGCCATAGAGAAAATTGAAGAAAGGGTACAGCTTGTCTTTTCTTAGTTTGACTCTACAGTTATCTTAATGTAAGATTTTGAATTTAAAATATCATAGGCTTTCCATCAAGTATGCACAGATAGTCAAAGAAGCTTCTGCCCCTCTTGAAGACCTAGACAAAGCAGAATTTGGACAGTCAAAAAAGCAGCACTGAAATATGTCCTTCCAAGATCCAAGGCACTGTACCTCAGAAGTAGCCCAAGCACCCTTTAAACAGCATCACATGGGGTTTCTGTGGCATAACTAAATATGGTTTATGTTATGTAAGAGGAAACAGACACAGATTTGTTTGTTTTTTGTTTTGTGTTTTGCATTCTATTGATTCTCCTGTTGAAATTTAAAGTCAAAATAGATGTTCTTTCAGTGAACAAGCACTAATTCTTTTGTATGGTTTTGAAGCCATAGACGTTTATCATTTCATTTGCTTGTGACATTCCAGAAAGAATACAAAGATCACTAACCATCCTAGTGGTTCTCTGTACGGGAAGTACCATTCCTTCTATGGGTTTCAGAAAATGTTGATGATAGATTTATTTGACTCAGGCAAATGGAAGTAGAAGTCAAGGTTAGGTAATTTAAGTGTCAAGAACCAGACATCTGGGTGACCTTTATACAATGAATTTTGAAAGACAAAACTGAAATTTAAAATATTGTAAAAGGTAGGGCGACATTTCTAGCTATCTGAACCTAGAATTGAATTCAAGTTTATATTCATACTAAGTCCTTTATAAAGATTCTATGTAAACTTTTTTAATTTTCATTTTTCATAACATGTGAAATGAATTTCCTTTACTTTCTGTTGGACATTCTGAGAACCCCTGAAGATTTCGAAAAACTACTGCTAGAGGCAGCAGTGTTCCTGTTTTTAGCATTCAATGCATTTCACACTTAGAATTCTATGTTCATATGATAATATTTGACTATTCTTTCATGTATTGATTTCTTATATTTTGAGCATTTATGTTGAAATATGTCTTATTTATGATAATTTAATTTAAATATCTTCTTCATACTCTAATTTAGTTATCAAATTTTGTTAGATTATCAGTAAAAACTGGCATCATACAAAATTGAATTTTAGAGAACCTATGGGATTGTCAAACACTTTATTATTAAAACATTGGACATTAGTATTAATAAAGATTTTGGAGCTAAATTGGCATTAAGCATTAGAGACAGAAACATAAGAAATAAATTAATATTCTTATAGAGCTTACAGATATGGGATTATTGAAACAATGCTTATTTGTTATAGTCAATGCAAAAAAGTTTTTATGTCACTGAAGTTTTAGTGATTTTTTTTCCAACCCTTTACCCTGAAGTAATGACTATCCTTGATGTTGAGGTGTGTTTCTTATATGCAGCAAAAGGGTCCTTTTATCATATCCAGTCTAGAAATTTGTGTCTTTTCATTGAGAATTTGATGCTATTGATATTGACAGACATTAATGAACAATGATTGTTAGTTCCTGTTATTTTGTGGCAGTGGTAGTGCTTCTGCTATTGCTGCTGCTGCTGCTCTGTGTGTGTGTGTGTGTGTGTGTGTGTGCTTCTCTTCTTTTAGTTTTGCTAATGCATTACAATATATTTTCTTTGTTTTCATGTGTGTATATAATCTTGGTTTGGACTTTTCTTCTAGCTCCTTCTGTAGAACTCGGTTTGCAGATATTGTTTAATTTTGACTTTATCATGAAATACCATATTTATGGTGCTGAAAATTTTGTTGTTAATAGTAGTCTTTTTGGGCATCTGTGGCCTCTTAAGAGTCTGCAGCATATCTGCCCAAGCCCTTCTGGGTTTTACCTTCTGGGATTTCGAGCTCCCATTCAGAAGTCAGGTGTACTTTTGATAGATCTGCCTTTATATATTACTTGGTCTTTTTCCTTTGTCAACTTAAAACAAGTTAGAGTTATCTGAGAAAAGGTAATCTCAATAGAAAAAACTGCCTCCCACAGGTTGATGTACGGACAAATTTCAGAGACAAGGGCATTTTTTGATGAATAATTGATGTCAGAGGGCTCATGCAACTGTGGGTGGTGACACCCTTGGGTAGGTGCCCTGGGTTGTATACGAATAAAACTAAGTGAGCCATGAAGAACAAGCCATAATCAATGTTCCCACATTGTCTCTGTTTCAGTTCCTACCTCCAGTTCCCCTCTTGAGTTGGCCACAGTAATAGGCTGTAATTGAGACATGTGAGTCAAATAGATACTCTCTTCCCTGAAATAGGTTTTAGTCAGCATTTTTTTTACCACATCAGGCAGTAAACTTAGATGCATTTTTCAAACTACAAAGATTTTTTTTAGTATTTCTACTTAGCAATATGCTATGAAACAAGTTGAACAAAGGTTCTCAAAGAATCTCAGACATAAGAAACATCAGCAATTGTAATTTCTAGGAACATCAACTTCCCTTTGTAAGGCTTTGAGTCACTGAGGTAACAGATACCTTCCAAGAAATGATTAGCATGTACAGGGTAATTCCAGAGAGGAATGCTATAATCACACTGTCTCAGCCTCTGTCAGGCATAGTTATTTTTTCAGCAACTGTAATGACAACAATGACAGGTACAGAACATAAATGAAGATGGAGATAAATTATTGTTTCTTTTCTTTTTGCCTTAATAAGAAGATTATCCAAAAGCGTTCTATACCAAGAGAATTCTGCAATGCGTCACTAAGAGTACTATCCTCACTAAATACTTGAATAGCCTTGTTACTTGTCTTATTGTTGTGATAAAAATAGAAAAGCTCATCCAATTATGATATTTTCATTATTACAAGCCTCATTTAAACTGTATGGATACATTTTAACTAGAGTCTGAGATAAAAATAGAATAATAAATCCTCAGTTTAACAGAATAAATTAATCATATTATGAGACCTGTTAATCTTCTAATAAAACAGAAAAACTTCATTATTTTTAAGCCATTGCTTTGAAGAATATAGACTAGTAATAGACATTCTAATATTATTATTAAATAAATTACTCATAAGTAGTATATATATATATATATATATATATATATATATATATATATATATATATATATATATATACTAAAATCTCTATAAACATTTCAGCCAACTCTATACAAAAATAACATGGTTTTCAATCAGAACAAAGCAATAAATCATTATAATCTAAAGATGTATCAAATTCATGAGTGTGCAAAAGACTTTAAAACTAATGCTATTTGTCAAATATATTCACTGTTTGATTCTTGTGGATATTCAAGAGATAATACACTCTAAACACACAGTACACAGTAAAAAAGACATTTAAAAATTTAAGTTGTCAGAAAGCTCACTTCTGAGTATAAAAACCTATTCTCTAAGGTTTCAGATTTCAGGCACAAAAAACCTTCAATACTCTTATTAATACTATCTTATCAAACAGATTAGTCTATTTGGTTTGCAATGAGATACCACCTAAGTTTCCAACAATCCTGCTATACTTTAATCTCCCCTAACTGAAAAGTGGGCTGAAATATTTACAGCTCCTTTTTCATGCCTGTGCACTTGGAAGTCTGACAGCATCAGTACCACAATTGTTTGTAGCATATTTCATCAAGGAAAAATAATTACATATGTATCCAGAAAGGATTCCCCCTAATGCAGGTGATGCTTCCCTGGCTTTCCTTTTCTTCTGAATGGTCTCACAATTTTTTTAACTGTGTATGTTCAATTTTATATTTTACTTGATATATTGTGAAATTTTAAATACTTCATAAAGTCTTTAGATCTTTATAATAGTACTTATTGTGTTTCCAGGGTCCTGTCAGTTTGAAAAGCTCCTCCATTTGGAAAAAGAGTGATAATTCCAATAACTAAAGTAATTTGCTTTCCAGATCTGATATAACCTCTTTTTCTATGGTGTCTGCACTCCTTGGCATTTGCAAAAAGATTCTCTAGATGTGTTTTCATACTCTTTCTTCTAAGTCTTCCATGCTGCAAGTGAATGACCTTTAGTGCTGCTGCCTCTGCCTAGTGAAGAATTTTTCTCCTTGCTACTGCCGTTCTTCTTGCCTATTCTGCCATAACTTATCTGAGGATACCACCCTCCTCAGGCCAGATTCCAATCTTTAACCCACCTTATTTTTCCATGACCAGCCTTTACCTATCCTTCTTGTCATCATCACATAGTCACTGTCATTTGGCTGTTATTCCAATCTAACCTTACTCCGTTCTTCTACTCTACAAGATTTCAGGCCTAGGGGACCCGCTGCACTTCTCAGTCTCTTTTCTTCTTGCCAATCTATCGCAAATAGAAAAAAGCATTTTGATTCCAAAACCTACCATAAAGAATGTCTATATCTTACAAATCCTTTTATTTTATTTGTCATGATAATTGTGTCAAAGTACCATCACCCTCTCTATAGGCCAGGAGCACCTCCAGGTATCAGCTCAGCACATACAAACATTATTCATGCCTGTGTACTGTAGGATATGTATTATAACTTATTTGGTTCTGTAGCAGCTAACTAATTTTTTGTTAACTTGATACAAACTAGGGTCATCAGGGGAGAGGGAACCTCAGTTGAGAAAATTATCTCATTGGACTGGTCTTTTTGGAGCTTTTTTTTTTTTTAATTAGTGATTGATGTGGTATAAGACCTAGCCCATTGTGGGTGGTACCAGGTGGCCCTATGTTCTATAGTAAGGTAGGATGATCAAGACTGTAAGCAATCTTCCATGGATTCTTCATCAATTCCTGCCTTTCGGCTTCTGCTTTTATGGAAGAGTGCCTGTGAGATAATAAGCCCTTTCCTCTACAAGTTGTTTTTAATGGCAGTGTTTATCACAGCAGTAGAAAGAAAACTAGGACACAAACCCTGAGTTCTAATAGAATTATCAACACAATTCAAATGTTCTCCAAAAATGGCATATGATGTTTTGCCTTTTGGAAGGAATAGAAAAGGTTGTTCTAAAAGAGCTAAAAGTGGTCAATTTGACAAGCCCAAACCCATTACTGAAATAGGCAAGAAAAATCCAACGTTATTATTCTACTTATCATGAACCAAGGAAAATATACTCCAGAGAGTGGTGAAGAAATTAGATATTCACCTTCATATCATTTCTCAGTCAGTCACCAATATTAGATGAAATATCTTCAGAAAATTAGAGGACTGTTCTCACATTCTTCTAAATGGAATTATAAAACCATTCTTCAAGGTTTTTAATAATTGAGCAAAGATAATAGTATCAAGTTAAATATCTAGTGCTGACAACAGCTTTATGTCAGACTCTTCAGGGTTGGTGAGTTTGTGGGGATTGATATCTACTACCTAAAACCGAGAATAAACAGAAGTCTCTGCTCCCTTCACTATCAGTCTGATGGAACACAAAGTGCAATAGCTAATTTTGGTTGATATATTGACACACATGGGAAGAGGGAAACCTCACATGAATAATTTGTTCTATCAAATTGCCATATGGGTATGTTTGTGAGGCATTTTTTAAATTGCTATTTGATAGGAGGGCCTACTTCTTCACTGTTGGTGGTTTTACTTCTGGGTATATGGTCCAGGATTATATAAGATGGCAGATCATGAGCGAGAGAGAACATTTTAATAATGAGTTTCCCCTACATGGTTGTTCAACACATCTAGATAACCTCCATGCTTCCTGCTTCTACTTCTATTTTAGTTCCTTCCTGGACTGTCTCCTCAATTCTACCTGAAAGTGTAAGTTAAAATAAACCCATGGGGTCTGGAGAGACGGATCAACAGTTAAGAGCACGGACTGAAATTCCAGAGGTCCTGAGTCTAATTCCTTGCAACCACATATTTTCGCACAACCACCTGTAATAGGACATGAGCTCTCTTCTAGTATATCTGAAGACAGCAACAATGTACTCACATATATAAAATAAGTAAATCTTTAACAACAATAACAAAAATAAAACCATAGTGGGGTTATCACAGTAACAAAGGCAAACTGGAACATAAGTTAAAGATGTCAGCCTATCTCATGACTCTTTAAGGGAATGAAATAGTCAGTTATACTAGAATTTGCTGAATACGAGCTCCCCCTCCCTTTGTCTGTGTCTGTGTCTGTGTCTGTGTGTGTCTGTGTCTGTGTCTGTCTCTCTCTCTCTCTCTCTCTCTCTCTCTCTCTCTCTCTCTCTCTCTCTCTGTCTGTCTCTAATATGGAGCAGAACTTACTCTGTTAAAACCAAGCATACTGACCCATAGTATGTTTCTGTATTCTTTTCCACATTCCTTTCTGGTTATACTCAGAATCTGACCCTCCTTGTAGGACATGCTATTCCAGAAAAGTTACATGTGTCTATTAGTTATCTTTCTTTCACAAAGCCCTAAAGAAGCAAACTAATTCCTCCTATTTGTTTAAATCCCAGCTTACCCCTTTCTGGGGTCTCTCTTACCACTCTCCTACCATCTGTTTATTCTTGTTTCTTACAACACCCTCTCAAATGTTATTACACAACATACTCTCATACTAAGTAATGTATACAACCCCTCAGTCTTTGTGTGTCAGAATCAGTGTCTACTTACCCTGTGTCAGTTGTGTGACTGAAGACTATTGTTATCTGACTACTCAAAGCTCAAATTTTATGATCTACTCTCTCCACAACATTAATTTTGGTTGCCAAAAAGTTAGGTGTTCTACCACTTAGTCCAAGATTTGTGTCTTATTAATTGAGCTGTAATTCCTTTCCATCTGCTGATCCACTTAAAAACTTTCATCCTAGATTCATCCTTCTACCTCATATTCTCACAGTTCGCAGATACTTTTCTTTCTATATCCCTTAACCTTTCTTGTCACTTATCTTTTAAACTTTTTAAAAACATATATCTGGACAGACCCTGATATTCATGTGATCACACTGCTAATCTGGACAATATTTCCCTAAATATTTCATGACTGTTTCATTTCCTTGGCCAAGCCCATGTTCATGATACCTTATGTCCTAAGAACTCTCCCCACAATTATTGCTCACACAGAGATAGCTTCTTTCTCTGAAAGATCTATTCTGACATGTCCCTAAAACATACCTCTACCCTCCCTAATTGTAGGGTTGACCACAGATGCCAAGTGTCTTTCTCTAAGATTCAGATAGGCTCTACTTAATTTAACTTACCTTGGTCAGGGTTCAACTGTATCTTTCCAAAGAATGCCTCAAAAATTCAATGCTTTAATCTAAGAAACATTCTTTCCTTCCCATAAAAACAAAATGAAAGCAAAGCCAGAAATTAGACACACCTACTGTATTTGGGGGGAGTAATAAGTTTATTTGATATCTAGTTCCCAAACTTGGAGTTTTAGCTAAACCATTTTTTCTTTAATTGAAAATCATTTTTGTTTGTTTGTTTTTGATACAATATATTCTGATTATGCCCTCCCCTCTCCCAACTCCTCCCAATTCCTCTGTATCTTCCTTCCTATCGAAACCCATATCTTTTAAGTTTCTTTTAGAAAAAAAATGGCAGTGGGAGAACTGGCTCTTGTCGCAAGGGTGTGGGAGACCTGGCAGGCTGACCAACTGAGCTACAAACTCAGAACCAGATCCAGGGTTTGGAGTTGGCTCACTCCAACATCTATCCATCTATGAACTGCTGAAGGTCTTGAAGGGGCTGGTCCTGCAGTACCAAAGTTACAGGATTGGATCTCCATGACACAGAGCACCAAGAGGCTATGCACTTTTGCTGGTGTAATAGAAGCCAGAAGCCTTTAACCAGATCAATCACTCATTGCAATGAATATTTGCAAGAAAGCTGTTTGGGCAAATGGGTACACTGTGTGACATACATTGACACACTGAATTTTCCATGGTAAGAGGTGGTTTGTTTGTTTTGTTTTTCTCATCTCGCTTTCCTAATGTATTGCTGAGTCCTTACATGAAACCTCTCACACTTTAAAATTTTTCATTACCAAGGACATCCCTACATCTCAACTACATCTTGCAGTCTGTTTACATATCCACCTAGACAACTTTATTTAGCTTTATGATGTTTCCTACCCTTATAAACAAAATAGATATGATTCAGGTAATCACAGCTATAGTAAAGGTAAAAGACATCTCTAGCTGGCTACATTGCTATAACTCAAAAGCTGCAGAACTCAACTCTGAAACCCTTCTTCACCTTATATTTCTATTGTCACAAGTGCAACCTTCCAGGTATAATCACCTGGAGCTACTCTGACCTGTCAAGTATCTCTGAACTAAACAAGTGTCTACACTTCACATGTAAATCCATTGAACCAGTTTTTCTGTGCCTCTCACAGCTACCAACCATTCCTAAAATATAATGTCCTTGTGTACTCTGTTCTTCAGTTTTCTCCACTTCTCACCCTGTACTGATAGAGGGATATCTTTGATAAACCTCAGTCATTTGTCTCTTACACAACACTAATCCTTCTATTTTCCTGGATTGCATGTCTACACGAACCCAATAATCATTGGCAGGTCTGCCTCTCTATGCACTAGAGAAGTCTTGCCTTTAAACCCTAACCCTTCACAGTCTTTTATCTATTATCAACCTTCAGATGCCTCCTCATTTTCTACCAACATATTGTCTATTACTTGTCCTGAAATTCGGACCTATAGACATTGCTTTTCTTCAAAATTTCAGATAAATTCCAAGACACATCCTAATAATAAGCACTTTATTGAATGTCTCCAGCATGTTTTACAGGGTACACTTTACCCAGACTTTCCTCAGGTTACAGCCTTTTTCTTCATATCCCAATTCTTCAATGCCATAGCCTATGCCAACTTCTTAGGAAACCTTTCTACCTATCTTTGCAGCATCACTCCCCTACTTTCACCTCTACTCATTACTGAAACCTAGATTTGTTTCCCTACACATCCAGGTATGCAGCCAACATAAAGACAAGATGACAAATGAAATAGTCCCCTCCCTTACTTTCCTTGGAAAACTTTTACTGTCCTTCCTCAATTAGTGGAGCTCATAGAGTCTTGCGGAAGAATGTGGTAAAGATTTGAGGGACCCAGAAGGGTGATGGATACCATAAGAAGACCTAGGCCCATAAGGGCTCATAGAGACTGAACCACCATCCAAAGAAAATACATGGGCTACAACTAGGCACCTTACATGTATGTAGCAGATATGAAGCTTGATCTTCATGTGTTTCACTGTCAGGAGCCAACAAGCTAATAACTAGCAGATGAATCTTTCTGAGATGGTCATTGTTGGATTAAAAGTCCATGATGGATTTCCTCCAATAGGAATGGCCCAAAAGAAATTCATTCTAGGAAAGATTTCTGCTATTAATATGCTTTTTCTGTTATTATTAAACATATATAACAATCATTAGGTATTAGCCAACCCTTTTGAGCAGATCTCTGCAGAACAAGGAAGATGTACTATCTTGTTATGATAGTATATAGACAAATAGATGATTTCTTATGCTTTAATGATAATCCAATAAGAATTTCTAAATGTATGGTAACTATTAAGCTCTTTTTATAACACTGCTATTAAATCCTTTCTGATAGTCAAAACTGCATGAGAACTCTGCCAGTTTTTAGTGTCACCATTTAATTGCTTCTGAGATAATAAGCAGGCATTCTACTACTCAGAGCATATTCCAAAAGGTTGTAAAACCATTAACCAATGGTCATAAAAAGGGAACTAATGATTTATTATAAGATACTAGGACAGAAGATAAAATATTGATTGAGTTTATCTATACAAAACTTTACTAATAACTTAATTATGAACTTTAACTCTTCATGAACCTGTGGAGCTATGACAGGCGATGAATGTTAAGCCATATAATTACTCCTAATATAAATGCATGTAAACATTCTTTGTTGTAAAGGTCTTATTCGATATATGATGTGAATTTATGTGTAAATTTGTGATGTACTTTTTATCATGTGATCATGTATTCTGAAAGATGTATAAGTGCTGATGTCAAAAAGAAGAGGGTACACACTCTCCTTATGTCCTTTTTCTTATGATTCTCCTTGTCTGCTTTTCTCGGCATTATTTTCCTTATCCCCCTTTTCTTAGCACTCTTTATCCTGCTTTTCTTACATCTGGCTTATCCTCTTTTTTTCTTAGATTCCCAGTTACCCTCCTTTCTTACAAGCCCTTTTTCTTAGAGAGCTTTCATAGGAGTCATTTTACAACTTAGAAATAAATGCTAAAATCTCTTTTCAAAGCATCCTTTTTTTTCCCCTGTGACTTCAACCAGCAGTTAGAGCTCAGCAGTTCCTGCAGAGATAGAACAAAGAAAACTTTACTCAATCTCCAGCTGTTTAGGATGAGGTGCTAAACAGTTTCTTGCCTGGGAGGAACTAAGATGGCAAATCAGCTACAGAAGCAAAGTGACTTAGAATTGAGATAGGAAAATATTTTATCATTATACGGCAACCATAAATTTTTCAATTTCTCATAAGACTAAGTCTTACCCACTCTGATGGTCTTCCTCTGCCTTAAGAAAAACAACAAGAAAGAAGACCCATGGGGAGCTGCCCCCTGCAGTTCCCTAACAATTGGAGCATGGGCTGTCTCTGACTTGGTTGTCTGCCTTTGGATTCATTTACCTTAGTTGGGCTGCCTTCTCTGGACTCAGTAGGAGAGGATGCCCTTAGTCATGCTACAACTTGGTATACCTGGGCAGGTGTGTATACATGGGGAGCCTCCCATTCTCCTCTGAGAGGGAAAGGAGAAATGGGCAGAAGGAGTTTGAGGGTAGGACTGGGAGGAAAGGATGAAGTGGCGCTTGGGCTTGTATCAGGATGTAAAGTGAGTAAGAAAAGAGAGAAAGAAATAACAAAGAAAGAAACAAAGAAGAAATAACCGAAAACAAAATAGAATAACCAAAACAAAACAACAAAAACAAAAATCCACTAGATAAGTAGTCATACTCACCTAGAGGTGCTGTTCTGTCCTTTCTTTCCTCTGGTACCTGCTATAATCTTACTGTATTTCAAACAGGTAACTTGATTCATAACAAATTTCTGTCTGAGGATCCAAAGTACCTCAAGGTTTGACTGGAGGAATTCAGTGAATCTTATGTATTCTCATACTTTAACACCTTACAATTAGGCTACATTCTCTGGAGAATATTCAGTTTTGGAAAAATGAGGTCATTGGTCAGGAAAATTGGGATTTTAGCCCATATATTTTCTCATATCTCCTAACCCTCTAATATTTCTGTTGTCTCAAAATCTCAGGAGATTTCTTCTTCAGAAACATCAGCTTATGTCTGCTTCCTAGCCAACTATTATGGAGACATTGAACACCTTTACAGTAACCAAACAGTTATTGATTAGGTTTTTGCTTGTTTGGTTGGTTGTTTCATTTCCTTGCTGTATCCCATTTTCACTTACTTGCCCCCTTGAAGTCCTAAGTATGTCTTCAGCCAACTGAGACTCTTTCATGTATATGTAGGTAAATTAGCTACCTCCATTACAACTCTCTAAAACCAAGTATATCTGCGTTCAGGAAACATTCTTCAAAACTACAGAGCTCTGGGTCTCATCACTGGCTAGAAAGAGATCATCTGTCTCTTCCTGCAGGAATGATGCTAATTCTATATAAACTAGTCCAGAATAGTAGTAGATTCAAGAAAAGGAAATTCAAGAAAAAACAAAAGTAGCTGAGGTTTGATAAAAGTGTCAAGTACACATATTAAAGAGAGAATGGCACTTCAATAAATTGTACTGACAAAACTGGACATCTCTGGGGAGAAAAATGAAATGAGCCCCTTATCTTTTAGTACATTAAAAATTGACTAAAAATGAACTAACACTGTCAGATTAAAACACAGAAAGAATACTTTCTTACATTTCTAAAGACATGTATTTTTATAAGAATTCAGTCAAAAGTAGATGAATGTTATTACTTTAAGTTAAATACTTTTTGCATGATAAGGAATCAGTTAACAAATAAATGTTTGACCTACAGAATGTTAGGAGTTATCTGTAAACTCTATAACAGCATTCATATTTAGAATTTATTAAGAATATTAACTCCATAGTTAATAACTGTTCCAACTAAAAAGGAGAAAAAGACCTGAGCAGATGTTTCTCAGCAAACAAACCTGCCTAAGAGGTATACAAAGAAATATGTCACACAGTTAATAATCCTGAAAATATAAGTCAAAATGAAAGTGAGTTACCATATTATCCCAATTCATCTATTATCAAAAAAGCAGTGTGACTAACTGAATGTGTGTGTGTGTGTGTGTGTGTGTGTGTGTGTGTGTGTGTGTGTTTGGTTATGTCCATGTCAATATATGAAGATTCTTCTAACTGTGCTAGGGATGCACATTAGTAGAGTCTTTGTGAAAAATAATATAGAAGTTTTAAAATTAGAAAAAAATAAGGCAACAAATGACCTAGCAATCCCAGTTCTAAATATATATTCAACAGGAATGAAATTCTTTGGTCAGCATGGTATATGCCCTCTATGGTTAGTGTTTTCACATGGTCAAGAGAGGGAATCAACCTGAGTACCTAAGTGTGTCAACTGGTGAACAGCTAAAGAAAATGTGCTAATTATACCACTCTGAAATGCTATTTGTTTACAAAAAATGAAAAATTCTATTACAGGGAACAATGAAAATGCACTGGGAAAGTATGATATTAGGTGGAATAAGCCAGGAAAAGGAGGAAAATTCACAACATCACACTGATTTGGGGAATCTAAGCAAGCTGATCTTACAGAATGACGGAGTACAGATGCTGGAGAAGGTAAGGACTTGGGGAAAAGTTGTTCAAAGATACAAAAATGGGTTATAGGAAAAAAAGCAGTCTGCCATACTAAGGAGATAACCATCATTAAAAATATAATATTTACATTTTAGATAACTGGAACAGAGGGTTTTTGGATATCCTTCCAGCAAAGAAAATGTCTATGTTTAATACACAATACACTGATCATTGCATATGAGCACAGGTACATACTGTGCTCCACAATATATTTATTTTATTAATGAATAGCTAATTTAAATCTTCTCAAGTATGCAATCCTTTAGATGAAAGAATACTTTAATTCTGAAATTTTTCCTCCAGTATTATGACCCAGCCAGAAATAATCATGGTTTAGACATCAACAAGGAAAGCAATGTGACAATCACAGCTGGGTGTGTTTTTAATATGACAAAACAAGTACTTTAAATTTTACTAACAACATTTTCTTTCTAGGTCACCCACAGTAACTTACACTCATCATGGGTAAGACTGGGAGAATAAAACCAATAGACACAAATATAAATTGGGATGAGTGAAATGTTTTCTGAGAAGCTACAAAAGCATTTTCTGTATTAGGACACAACAGAAAAATAGATCACTCTGAGTATATTCACTTACCTGGCAATGTTTTCTATAGTATTAACTAGCATTTCCGTTCATAATTGCTATTGTATTCCACTTTATCCTCACAATACTTGGAATAGGTTACACATTTGCATGTCAAAACTTCAGTCTATAAAAACTAAGCACTTTGCCCAAGCCTTCTAACCATTAAGTTAAAAAGGTAGATGAAGAAATTAGGTATATGATTCTTTGATCAAAGTTACGGATTTTAACACACACTAAATCTCATCAAGGCTGAGCCCATTATTTCAATGTTATTTAAGCAGTTAACTCTTATCAATCAATAACATTTAAGCCACCACTGGATAATGAGAGGTACCAAAATGTGAATCAGTGCATTGACTCCTTCTTCAAGAAATTCAGCCATTGCACACCACACATGTTCACATGAACCCATACCTTGCTCCATGGCAAGGAATGGTGCACATGTCTACTGTAACCCTTAAGGCTGAAGTATTATTTGAACCCATGAGTTCATTGCTAGCCTGATAATCATAGCTAGATACTATTTCAAAAAGCAAAAAGAGAAAAGGTTCAAAAACCTCAGTGGGTATGATAGGATTCTCTGGGAACACAATCTCATTTGCCTGTTTTCAGAACTTTTGAAGTGACTTAGATCCAAATAATGACTCTTTTCTCAATTTCCTTTATCCAGAAAAACTAGTGCAATAAACTTAAGATATAAATATCAATGAAGAATGTGTAAGGCACTCAAGTTCAGTTCAACTTAAAACTGGGAATAAATTCATTATATCTCCCAGAGTAAAAGTTATGAAAGGTCTTCTTTAGTATAACAAATGTACTTTATAAAGGTTTTCAAAGCATCCACAGACTGTTCGTGTGTTAGGTAGATAATTCAATTAAATAAATTAATACAATTACATCTTTTAAAATTTCTTGATAGGTTTATATTAGAAAAGTATAAAGTATATATTTTGAAAATTATTATACGAAGCTGTAATTTAGAAACATGCAATTAACTTACATGTCGTTGGGATCCATCGTATTCACATCTTTCAATTTTTCCTAAGCTGCCATCTGAGAAATACAGCTTTTCTGCACGGTGGTCAATGGTGAGTCCATTTGGAGTGAGTATGTCTGTGCTGACCACCACATGTGCATTTTTCCCAGTCAATGTGGCTCTCATAATGCTAGGATGCTGTTCATTCCAATTTGTCCAAAACATTAAACTGATTAAAGTGAAAATTATAAGAAAATTGGAAAATATTATTAAAAATAAGAACATTTGTTGAAACACAGAATGTGAAATTCTTTAATATTTTCTTCTTAGTCTATGACCATACGGAAGTCTAAGCGATAAAGAGAGTGAATAAGTTTTTTCACAAATAGCTTCCTAGTTTCTTTTTAAAATCCCAGAAAGAGTCATGCAATACAATTGCCCTGTATGTGCCTTAAGATACCATTTTAATTAT
The DNA here is from genome assembly GCA_028551405.1 of Uromys caudimaculatus. NCBI lineage: Eukaryota > Metazoa > Chordata > Mammalia > Rodentia > Muridae > Uromys > Uromys caudimaculatus. The sequence continues at coordinate 124,445,528 of CM052701.1, read as the reverse complement.
GTAGAGGCAATCTATGTATAATGAAGAATATTAGTTATATAAATAAGGAAGGACAAAACAGTAATCTTATAGTTTCAGAGAAATAAAGTGATCAAATTCCCATAATTCTATAGTTTTTATATTTTTATTCATACAATGTTATTTTAATTTAATGATAGATAGATAGATAGATAGATAGATAGATAGATAGATAGATAGATAGATAGATAGATTTAAAATTTGGGAGTATTTCTGGGGTCTTTCAATACAGATGTTAGACTAATGTCTGTACAAGTGTGTTGAGAGGAAGTCCTTAGATCTCAGCGGGAGAGTTCAGAGCCTCTAAGTCTTATCTTCACTGAATAGCTTCTTTCATGCATATAGGACTTTTTTCTGCACTATCAGATATAGTTTGGTACATAGGAGCAAGGTCATCCCAGAGCTGAATGGGAGGCTGACTGGCATGGCCTTCTGTGTTCCTATTCCCAATGCATCCTTTGTGGATCTGATATGTCGCTTAGAAAAATCTGCCGAGTATGATGACATCAAGAAGGTGGTGATGCAGGCACCCGAGGGCCCACTAAAAGGCATCCAGGGCTACACTGAGGACCAGGTTGTCTCTTGTGACTTCAACAGTAACTCCCACTCTGCCTTTGGTGCTGAGACTAGCATTGCTCTCAAAGACAACTTTGTAAAGTTTGTTTCCTAGTATGACAATGAATATGGCTACAGCAACAGGGTAGTTATCCTCATGGCCTACATGGCCTCAAAGGAGTAAGAATCCCTGGACCACCCACTCCAGCAAGGAAATGAGTGCAAGAGAGAGGCCCTCGGCTACTGAGGAGTCCCTGTCATAACTCAGCCCAAACACTGAGCATCTCCCACACAATTTCCATTTAGACCCCCATAATAATAGGAGGGGCCTAGGAAGCCTTCTCTACTCTCTTGAATTCCATCAATAAGTTCGCTGCACCACTACCCCCCAACAAAGAAAAAGAAATGAAGTAGAGAGCATAAAGGCAAATGAAAAGAGTAAGATAGAAGTCTGAACGCTCTAAATATCTGTAAAGAATATCATGCTTAGTCTATAGGAATCAAGAAAATCTACTAAAATAGTATTTTATACTTATAACCAGATTGTCCATACATTCCAATATATAAAACTAAAACCAATCCAGGTTTATGATCATCAACATTACTAAGAAAGTTGCTGAGAGTTTTGTTAAAATAAACTTCTGTACCATATTGAAATCAAAGCAAATATCTCTAGTTATTAATTTAAAAAATTCAAATACAACTGTAGTATTCATTAAAATATAACATTTCTTTTTCCTCTGTTCTAAGAAATTTAGAAGTGTTGTGTACATAAGTGAGCAAAGGTAACAAAAACTAAAATTACTAGCACTCCTAGCAATAAATTGTTTTTAAGATGAAAGGTTGGTTAATTAAATCATTTTATTTAGACACATAATATATGATATTAAATTCACAATTCACCTACAATATTTTCCTAGGTTCTTTCTTTTAGTAAATTTGGAGCTATTTTTCTTTCTTTTCTGTCTCAATTCACAGATAAGAAAATGGAGAATGAACAATTCAATTTAGAGCCATCCAAGATTATGCAAATTGGTGATATCTGAGTCAGGTCTGGAATTCAAATATTCTATTATTTATGATTTTTAATTTTTCTTTAAAATATGTATTGGTCAACTGCTAACAAAAGGGATTTAAAAGTCCCATCAATGTAGATATGCAGATGAGGATTACAATTGACTTTTAATGTTTAGAAATTTAATTATGAATCCACTTTCAGCTGAAACTCTTTGGTGTGTAAAAGTCAAATGTGTGGTTTGCTAGATACAACTTGAAAGTGTTCTTGGCCTATTTTATAACTAATTTTACCAAGATGAAGCAGTCATCAATTGGTAATTATTATAAGTAGTAGCAGGAGTCATCTACCTATGATTAGTTTAATTAATGTATTCATTCCTTTGGCCCAATTTTTCACTCTTAATGCAGAACAAATATTACTGTACTTATTATGACATGATGTTCAATTAGGGAATTAAGTCTAACCTCAGTTGCAAAGAACTTTGACAAACAGTTCTATGCTAGCCAGGCTTCTAGCCCTTTCCCTCTAAGAACTGAGGTCAATAGTTATCAGCTCCATGTCTCATCTGTTCTCAGCTGCTTGAGAAATGATACTTGGATTTTGCTCAAGGAAGACTGGGTGAAAATTAAAGTGAAACAAATAGAAAAAGAAAAATATATCAGACTATTCTTATTTGTAGATGATATGGTGTTATATATAAGAGATTTGAAATAAGTTCACCAGAAAACTTCTCAATAAAAAAAATCAACCATTTTAGCAAAGATGCAGGGTACAGATCAGTTTGCCAAACCAGCAGCCTTTCTATACACCCAAACCAAACACACTGACAAAGAGATTATGGACATATCCTCATTTGCAGTAACATCAAAGACAATAAATTATGTTTGGAATAAATTTAAATAATGAAGTAAAATATCTCTTCAAGGAAAAAGTTAAACCTCTTAAGACAGAGATTAAGAAAGATACTAAAAAATAGACAGGAATCAAATGCTCATGTATTAGTAGATTGGGAGAATTAATATTCTGAAAGTGACCTTTCTACTCAATCAATTTACATATTCAATCTAATTCTAATCAAATCTCTCAATAAGTTTTATAGCAATAAAGAAAGAAAAGTCCTAAAGTTCATATGGAAACAGAAAAGACAGCACATAGCCTAAGAAATACTCAACAACAACAACAAAAAATACTCAAAGGATTACCACTCCATATTTCAAGATGTATTACAGATATATAGTAATAAAAGCAAAATTGTACCGAAATAACACAGTCATCTAGATCAATTGACTAAAACAGAAGAACAGACCCGAGAATAGAAAATTACAGTCATCTAATATTTGACAAAGAGGATAAAAATATATTGGAGAAAAGGCAGCATTATCAACAAGGTACTGGAAAATAGGATATGTACATATAAAAGAGTGACATTATATTCATATTCATCATCCTAGCAAAAATTATCTCCAATCAGAAACTACACTTCAAAACCTGAAATACTAAAAATGCTATAAAAAAAAAGCAGAGGCAATGCCCTACAAGATATAGGTATAAGAAACTTCTTCCTGGAAAGTGCTCCATTTGGTAAGACTTGTCAAGTGAGATCTCTTCAAACTAAAAAGCTTTTCTACTGCTTAGGAAATAATGAATTGATTGAAGAAATCCCCAGACCAGGGTAGAATTTTTTCAGGTACTAATATCCAAACTATACACTTAACTAAAAAACTGGAAAATCAAGGAAGTTAGTGACCAAATGAAAAATGAGTTAAAGTTTAAAAACTGACCAGCAATTATGCTAATGCAAATTCAAGCAACTCAGCAGTTTCATGTTACTTCAGAATGGCTCATAAAATAACTAACAAGAATTTCTGATGAGGTAATAGAGAAACAGTAATCTCAATTTACGTTTTGTAGTAATGCAAACTGGTACAGCCCTTCTGGAAATCAGTGTGGAGAAGCTTTAAAACACTAAGAATAAATATACCATGTAAACCAGCTATACCACTTCTTGGTTTAAACCCAAAGGATTAAATTCCTACTCCATAGATAATTGTTCACCCTACATCATTGCTGTACTGTTCACTCACTATAGCTAAGGAATGGAAGCAACCTTAATATCTTTGATTAGATGGATGGATGGATAATTAAAGTGTGGTAAATAGACATGATGGAATATTTGTATTATTTAGCTATGGTAACTGAAATGAAATTAGCATTCAAATAAGGACCTAGAACATATTATATTGCAGATAACCCAGACCTACAAAGACAAACCTCCAAGGTTCTCCCTCTTATGTGGTTCCTACCTTCAAATCTTAAGATGTGAGTATACAGCACCAAGGAAATGGCAGAAACCAGGAAAGTATATAGGGAACGTGGAGGAATGGGGTTCTAGTAGATAGCATGGTACAGGTTATTAGAAGTAGGAAATAAAGAAATGGGGAGGAGATATACATATATATCTCCTTCTCAGAATTTGAAGGAACACTGCTATTAGTGACACAATTACATACTTAGCACATAGAAATCAGAATTTTTGAACTATATCTAATATGAAAGCCTCTTTATTGTGGTCTAGTTTCTATAGTGTTAGAAATTATAGTACAATCTGGCAAGGAAGGGAATAAATTAGCAGTCCTGCTCATCTGTGAAACCATAAGCCACAGCAATGCCCAGCAAAGTAAGATATCCCTAAAGGTACAATAGTGTCCTTCACATGTCAGTGGCAGCCAACAACTACGTAATTGGACTGAAGGCCTACCAATATGTGGAAAATTACTTCTGGGTTTAGAAACCTAGCTAACTTTATGAGACTAATAGCTCATAGGTCTTAAAAGAAAATTAACTATTATCTCTTTGCTAGATTGGGATAATTCCTTAATAATTCTCTAAATGTTATCCCATGACCACAGATAGATAGATAGATGAGAGATGATAGATGATGATGGTGATTGATAGATAAGGGCTGCATAAACAAAACCTGAACAATATAATATAAGTAGGCATGCTGCCATCGAAGAGAAAAACCTAATTGGAAAAAAAAAATATGAGCAACTAATGTTTGCCTAAAGATGGAGATTAACCTCTCCCAGGGATCAGCTCCCTAGTTCAAAGAGGTCAGTTCTAAGTATGAACACACACACACACACACACATACACGAGAGAGAGAGAGAGAGAGAGAGAGAGAGAGAGAGAGAGAGAGAGAGAGGAGACAGAGGGAAACAGAGAGAGAGAGAGAGAGAGAGAGAGAGAGAGAGAAAGACAGAGAGATGGAGAGGTAGAAAACAGAGAGATATAAATACAATAAAAAAAAGCTATCAATTTGATATCAGGGATCATAGAGGGGTTTAGGAAGTAGACATGGGCAGAAATAGAATTAGGAAAGGAAAAATGAAAAATAAAGTGGTTTAATTATATTCTAATTAAAAATGGCAAAAATTATTGAGTGAATATCTCATTTGTTTCAATTCTTCTTCACCTCTTCACCACTGCATAACAGAATGAAATTTGCGAGGTGTATTTCCACCCAACTGTTTTGTCCTTTAGTCTTCTTGTAATGATGTCCTTTCTGACATCACTCACTTCTGCCATTTACTTCTACATTGGTTTTATTTTCTCAGAATTATTTTTGCATATTCTCCTGTTAGAAATTTCTTACAGGCACTAATCTAAATTTGTAGACAGTGTAAAGCTAATGGATACAGTTGAAAAGAAAAGTATACACAGGAATTATTTCATTGTTTATTTCCTTTTGATTTATTTTGGATTGTATTTTGACCTAAAGTTATAGAAATTATTGCTTAATATGGAAAAAAGCTATTCTTTGTAAATTAATAAATCAATTCACTCTATTAACCATATAATTTTCTGCATTTTCACTTCCATCAAGTATACTAGTTATTATCAAAACTGTTCCAGAGATAATATCAAACATCTAACTAATACACATTTTAATTATTCACACACTGCTATTGAAGAAGAGGAGGAGGAGGAAGAAGAGGAGGGAAGAAGAGAGGAGAAGGAGGAGGAAGAGGAGGAGGAGCAGAAGAAGAGGAAGAAGAAGAAGGAGAAGGAGGAGGAAGAGGAGGAGGAGGAGGAGAAAGACTTATAGATAGAACTTTCGAAGACATCTTTCTCTTTAAATTTAGCTCTCTTTAAAGTACAAACAGATATCCATACTCCTTATATAATGCAGTTTTAATAATACAACCTCTTACTTTTGGCATTCATCTAAAGCTAGCACATGAGGGTGATCATCCTCTGACATGGTGATGACCGCTTCCCTGTCAATCGCTCCAGGCTTAGTCTGGTCTACTGTGTGCCTGGTGATGGAGGACGTGCTGGAGCTGGTCCAGTACAGAGTATCCCAGGATCTGTGATAGGCGAGGCCCTCAACAGAGCCCACATCTGATGGAAGAAAGTAGACAATAAATCACATTTTATTTTAAAAGGCCTTCTGACAAAAACAGTATTAAAAATGAGTATAAATACCCAATTTTATCAACCATTTCTCTATAAACTCTGTGAACTGAAAATACAAATGTGATTCCTATAAGTAACTATTATGACATATAGCAAGTTATATTTAAAGTGATATGTGTAAGTATTTAAATGTGCATACAGTGGGGAGAAATAAGTATTTGGGTTTTTTTTTGTTTTTTGTTTTTATTTGTTTGTTTTTTTGTTTTTCGAGACAGGGTTTCTCTGTGTAGCCCTGGCTGTCCTGGAACTCATTTTGTAGACCGGGCTGGCCTTGAACTCAGAAATCCACCTGCCTCAGTCTCCCAAGTGCTAGGATTAAAAGCATGTGCCACCACTGCCCGGAGAGAAATACGTATTAAAAAACAAAGTTATTAAATACTTAATTATTCATCTAAATATAAAAACTATAAATATCTTATTGCCTTTGGTATACAAAAATGATGGTATTCCATTTTGTGTCTAATATTTTAATAAGTACATAGAACATAAAACTTTAAAACATTGTGAAAATCACCAGAAAAACCACATATGTTTGATGGTAGTGAGTTTTCTGATGCTGCTCTAGATCTAGGCATTTCAAGTATAATCAAATACATCAGACTGATACTATCATCAAAGCCAAATAGGCACCTGACTTGCTTCTGTCAGTCATGGTAGACAATATTTGAATAAGCTAGTCGGGAGGTTGTTTCATACCATTTTACTAATCTGTTCTAAAAGCACAATGATTTCAAATGAATTGCTCTCTAAAGCATACTACAAATACAAAAAGACAAGCAGCAGTACAGAATTTAACACACAAGAGTGACAGGTTGAAAAACAATGTGATTGTGGCATCCTGTTGTAGTACCACATCCCAGTCCCTGGGCCACAGAGTGAGCAGCTCAATTGTTCTGAGAATACACCTTTGTATACAATTAAATCCCTGTTTGTTTCTCTTTGTCCTGTGCTCAGTACAACAAAAGCTATACTCAAATCACATCCAGATATGAAGTTCCAACATGGAATACTGTGCTTTTCTACCCATGAATCTCTCAGAAAGTACTAAGTACTCACAAACATTGGTAGATATTAAGGGTTACTTTCATATTTCACAAGTGTATTTAGAGGTTTTATAGGGGTTCAAATGAACAATTAAGAATTTTGAGCCTCGTTTCTTGGATAAGATCCATTTTAGACACCTGTTTGGATCTTCTACTTGCAAAGAGAATATCTAGAAATATCTAAATAAATAGCAGTTACTGTTGAACACTTCTATCTGATACAAAATTGAAGCTGTTTTGCACATGTCACTTTATTTTGTGAATAAATATCCTCCAGAAGTTCTTTCTATTATCTTTTCCCAAGGAAACTGATGTTTATCTCCAATGGACTCATACTATTAAAGCAAATTTTTTGCTCTAGATCTACCTGTATCCAACTTCTTGTTCTTAATAGTGCCTCCTTAGAGGGTGCACGAAAGACATCCATTCTCAATAGAAACCTACGTGGAAACAAATAAAGGAGCCACTGGTTTCTATTTGTGTGACTCTAGGGAAATTGTATAATGAGCAATTTGCCATGATAGCCTTCCCTGGCACAGGAATCAATCTGTATAAAATGAGTACAGAAACTTAGGCCAGACACAAGGGAATGAAGACCAAACACACATATGAAGAAAGTCTGTGCAGGTGATTTCCATTGAATCATAGGCTACCTGTTGGAAGTGAGTACGTGGTTGATAATTGTTCAAGGCATTTCAGGTATTAACTACAAACCTCTTGCTTCATTACTGCATTTATATAATTTCATACCATTAATAAATATACTAACCATTATTGGTAACAGCTTTTGCATTATAGACCTTTACCATTTATGGGGAAAATAAGAAACGGCACATCTCTGAATATCTCAACATCTCTTAAATCACACTTCCTTCCTCCTGCATGTCCCTATGCTTTCCTCATTCTCTTGTCAGTGAAAAAAGAAAGAGAGAAGTCATTGTATCTCAGGTGAGAGGAGATAGATGGTCCTGTTCTATGGATAACAAATCCAGTGTGTGCTGTTCTGGGATATTCTCTTTGAGTTGTTTTATATGAAAACTTGACTCTGGTGGTTTAAATGAGAATGTGCTTTATAGGCTCTGACATTTGAATGCTTAGTTCTCAGTTGTTATTACTGTTTGGAAAAGTTTAACAAGTGTTTTCTTGCTGGAGGAAGTATGTCTCTTGGGGAAGACATTGAGACTTAAAAACCACACACCGTTCCCAGTTTGCTTTTTCTGCATTAAATTTGCTGTCTAATATTGGAGTCCTCAGCTTTCTGCTCCAAGCACCATACCTCATGTCCTGTCCATGAAGGACTCTTTATCTATATGGAAAGATCCATAAGGAAAACAAACTCTTCCTTCTCTTAAGTTATCCAAGTTATGGTATTTTATCACAGAAATATAAAATTAATTAATAAACCTGCAGTTAAACTAACTGGAATCTCATAGTATATTTTACAAGGCTTCAGTAATGTGTTTCTTCCCCCTGAAGAAAATTTCCATAAAAATTGAATTCTATTAAAATATTCTAAGAGAGTATGAAAGTAGAATGAATTTCCATATAAAATCTTATAATGCTTCTCAAAATTGTGGGGCAATATGGTGCATATATGCACTTGAGCACAATCATTTGAATATGTAAGAAAATCTTATGGATGCTTTTCAACATTGCATAGTCATATGGTGTGTGTTTATACACATTGTACGTACCTATATGTACTTGAACAATGAGTTTCCAAAATGGTTCAAGAGCCAGAGTATGAAGTTTAAGGTGCTCATGCTAGTATGCAATTACATAATTAGCATAAAATTGACATTTATTCATTCAGCCAGACTGTAAATATCAAGTGCAAGAGAATGTTAAAGAGTTATATATTGTTGGAATTTAAGGTATGACCAAGAAAAAATGATAACAAGATTGTTCCAGTAGCTCCTTGTTTCTCACCACAGTAAATGATTGTGTTTGGCCAGAGTACATAGTAAAAACACAGCTTCGTCATCACATATACTTGCCACCATATAATCAAATAAGTAGTCCTAATCCTCTTGGTCCATTTGAGGTATAGCAGATTATTTTAACAAATAAGAGAGAACACTTAGTCAACTTTAAAAAAGGGAGAAGAGTGGACTGCAAATAAATGAATAAATAAATAAATAATAGATCAGGAAAATCAGTTTCATGAATATAAATATGTCACTATCTGAACATAGTTATATGAAAAAATGAAAATTAGTTAAGTGATATAACACTATTTCATATATATGTATTATATATATTAGTGGGAAAATTGACACTAATAGCCTAATGGCCTACCAATAATTGCTTTAACAAATTCTCAAAGGACTTCACTAGAATGCAAATATCTCTTTGTTCTAGTTTGATTTCTGTTTCTGTTAAAACACTATAACAAGAAACAATGTGAGCAGGAAAGAATTTGTTTTACCTTACAAATTGAAGACAAGACAGGAACTCAAGCAAGTAGAATAGAACACATAAAATCAAAGCTGGCTGACCTGCTTCCTCTGGCATGCTCAGCTACATTTCTTATACAGTATAGGCTGTCCCACAAGGAGATGGAGTCCAAAGAGACAAGAATGGATCGACTTGCATTCTTCTACATGCTGACCACCAGTTGAACCAGCACCATTTGTTGAAAATGCTGTCCTTTCTCCACTGGGTGGTTTTAGGTCCTTTGTCAAAGATCAAGTGACCATAGGTGTGTGGGCTCATTTCTGGGTCCTTAATTCTATTCCACTGATCTACCTGCCTGTCCCTGTACCAATACCATATAGATTTGGAAAAGGTCTTTACCAATCCTACATCTGATAGATGGCTAATATCCAATACATACAAAGAACTCAAGACTCCAGAGAATTAAATAACCCTATTAAAAATGGTATACAAAGCTAAACAAAGAATTCTCAACTGAGGAATATCAAATGGCCAAGAAGCACCTAAAGAAATGTTCAGTATCCTTAGTCATCAAGGAAATGCAAATCAAAACTCAGGTGAGAGCAGATGCTGGTGAGTATTTGGAGAAACTGGCACACTCCTCTATTTTTGGTGGGACTACAAGCTGGTACAACCACTCTGGAAATCAGTTTGGCGGTTCCTCAGAAAATTGGACATAGTATTACTTGAGGACCCAGCTATACCACTCCTAGGCATATACCCAAAAGATGCTCCAACATATAAGGACACATGCCCCATACCAATGTGGTACATTTACATAATGGAGTACTACTCAGCTATTAATAACAATGAATTCATGAAATTCTTAGGCAAATGGATGGAACTAGAAAATATTATCTCACTGATAAGTGGATATTAGCCCAAAAACATGAAATATCCAAGGTACAATTCACAGACCACATGAAGCTCAAAAAGAAGGAAGACCAAAGTGTGGATGCTTTGGTGCTTCTTAGAAAGGGCAAGAAAATACGGGAGCAAATCAGGAGACAAGGTGTGGAGCTGAGACTGAAGGGAAGGCCACCCAGAAACTACCCAGTCTGGGGATCCATCCTGTATACAGTCAACAAATGCAACCACTACTGTGGATGTCAAGAAGTGCTTGCTGACAGGAGCTTGATATAGCTGTCTCCTGAGAGGCTCTGCCAGAGTCTGACAAATACAGAGGTGTATGCTCGCAGGATACCATTGGACTGAGCACAGGATCCCCAGTGGAGGAGCTAGAGCAAGGACTGAAGGAACTGAAGGGGTTTGCAACTCTTTAGGAAGAATAACAATATCAGCCAACCAGACCCCCAAAAGCTCCCAGGGACTAAGCCACCAACCAAAGACTACCCATGGAAGGACCCATGCCTCCAGCTGCATAAGTGTCAGAGGATGGCCTTGTTAGGCATCAGTGGGAAGAGAGGCCTTTGGTCTTGTGAAGGCTCAATGCCCCAGTGTATGGGAATGCCAGGGCAGGGAGGCAGGAATGGGTGAGTGGGGGAACTCCCTCCTAGAAGCAGGTGGAGGGGGTATGGGATAGGGGGTTTCTGGGGGGGGGCAGGGAAAGGGAATAACATTTGAAATGTAAAGAAAATATCCAATAAAAACAATCTCAAAAAATAAATAAATAAAAAGAGATGGAGTCCACAATATTAACCAGCAATTTAGAAAATACTACCATGAACTTGTTCATTTGTAATAAGGCAATTTTTCAAGGAAATAAAGAGGCAACTTTAGGTAGTGTTAACAGAGCCGGAAAAAGAGATACAGTTAGCCTCAGTCACCTGCGTGGTCTCTCCTGAAGTGATTACAGGCAGAGAGAATGAGGGGTAGGAAAGCAAGACAAAAAGACAATCACAGCTTCTCCAATTCTAATCAGATTAAGGGATAGTTGCACTTTCCTTCACTGTAAACAAAATGATATTTGTATGTTCCTGATCATGTTACTAGTGTCATTTGTTAGATCAGTTTCAAGTCTACCAGATACAATAAAGCATTTTGATTATCAGCTTTGGAACTGGATCTCTTCCAGGTAGAAGTTTGGGCGGATGCTGTAAATCTTTGGATCTTCTATACTTAAGTGATGTCCTAATTTTATCACATTTACATTCAGTCTAAACTCCAATGATCCTGGAACAATTAAACTCTCCTTACCTGGATGTCCTTGACTGCCTTCCAAGGCAAAAAATTCAGGAAGAGTAGAACTCTAAGTGCTTCAATGCTCTGACAGTAGCCAGATTGACTAGCTACACATCTTATAAATATTTTTTGGTTCTCACCCTGAGAAATGAATATCAAGTACTAGGTAGATATTAGAAGCCTTGGAGGCAATTGAAGATAGAACTTCATTTTATCTGATGACACCAGAAAGGGAATCATCATAACTCTACTTTTCCTTAGTATTTAACTAACCCATATGAAAATGTAGAGGTATCTGGGCTTTGTTGAGGCTCATTAAGGAAGACTCGTTTCTCTTTGGTTAAAATAATAGAATCAGATTGTATCTCTAAACTGGGTGAAAACCTGACATTCCATACCAGCAAAAATATTATATACCATTGTTCTCTCTCTTAAGAATTAATCCAATTATGCCTGTCCATTACAGGCAGAAAGAAGTCAAAACCTCTGGAAAACAGATTCATCTGACACCATGCTAAGCAGATAAGAGAAATAATGCCCTTTAATGTGACAATATAGTTACATTTCCATAATATCCTTTCTCGGCTGCCTTCAGATATTAACTGTTAAGCCTAGCTAAGTTCTCCCACCTTTTACTCCTTTCTTTCAATTTTTCTTTGGACACTGACACAAATATTAAGTATATTTTCCCGGACTCTCTTGGATTTTTACCTTTTTTCCCCTCTGTACCCATTGATTTACACACAAATCTTCATCTGCTGAATTCTTTGAGTTCTAAATCAAAATTAATAATTTTTCATTAGATAGCTAATATGAAAAGCATATTTTCTTGACATTCTGACTGTTCTTATTTTCTCTGAACATAGCCCCACAACGCACATATTCTCTCTCTCTCTCTCTCTCTCTCTCTCTCTCTCTCTCTTTCTCTCTCTCTCTCATACACACATACATATATATATTCATTCATATGTAGTATATATATATAGATAATTATACACACTTGCACACACAAGCACATATGCACATGCATATGTATCCATATACATACACTCATGCACACATACACACACAGAGACACACACTTTATTCTGAATGTGCTTACTTTAATTGAATTTAACTCCAGTGGCATGGTTTCTATCCTCATCTTTAATTCCCTCCTCCTGATAACTGTCAAGATTTACAACTTGCCTGCCCTGTTATTTTTTCCTCAGACTAATGAAATGGTCCTACAGTTACCATCTGAGTTCATTTTAAAAATTTTTTTGTCAACAGTAGTAAGAAAAACAAGAGGGAACACTGATCCCTTGTTATAGTCACTATGCAAAAATAATTGTAAAAGCATCTAGGCTGTAAAGGAAGAAGAAAAGGTATATCTAAATATGGATGACAAGCTTTCACATATACAAAATGTCGAGTTACCAGGAAGTGAGAGAAAAAAAGGCTTCCAAATGAGTAGTACTATAACCATTCTGTACTCATATACAAAAGACATGTGAAATAGAATTGTGTCCTGAATGTAGAAGGTAAAGTAGAAAACAGTTGGAATAGACTGTCTTCAGCACATCTCCATGTTCATGATGACAAAAGTACAGATTGCAAAAGAAAATCCGACACATGGATTTTCATCTAAATGAAAAATGTTTATGCTTCAAATTAGAGTAGTTAACAAAATAGTTATTTGAGATTGGAAGGAGAAAACATTTGCAAATCATTTACATAACAATAGACAAATATACCAAACATATCTAAAAGCTCTTAAATCTCAACAAAAAGTAGAAAACAATGTAGTAGGAAAGTCATGAAAGACAGAATAGACACTTTAAAGAAACAAAACAGAGCAGGCGGCCACATGAATGTGGATCAACATATCTAGTCACCCCAAAATTAAAAAAATACCAATAAAAATTACACCTCATAGTCACTATGATGCTAATAACAAAGTCAAGATTTTGCAAAGCTGTATTAGAAGAATTAAAAACACCATTTTTGATGTATTATTTATGGGAATGTGAAACTGTTTAGCTCCACTGTAAAATATGTTGAATATGAAGTCAGCATATTTCAAGCAATTCGAATAGTATACTCAAGAGAAATCAAAACATGCATCTGTGTACAGTATTGTTCATAGCAGCTCTGCTCATAAGAGCCACAGGCAGAAACTATCCATATGCCAATCAAAAGATGTGCATGTGAAGAGAGTAAAAAACAACAAAAAAAATAGTACAACGGAGTGTCACTAAGGAATAAAATATGAAATACCGGTTTATTATAAAATACAGAAAAGTCTTAAATGTATTATTTTGAAAAAATATAGATAAGTTGCCAAAAAGCATACATAGTTTTATGAAAATATTCAGAATGGGCAAAACTTACAAATAAAATGTACAATTTTTGTCTCCTGATTATTAGGCAGAAGATAGGAGTTAAGATAGAACATGAAGGGAGTTATTAACTACAGAGTTTTTAATTTATTGCTTGGTTTTCAGGGAATGAGTGATAAGAATACTCTCAAAATGAAGGTGGTCCATGTGCTCCATCTACTGAACTGTGCACGTCACTTAGGTGAGTGTGTGCTATGTGAGATTCGGCTGGATGAAAGCTCTCTGACTCTTCGGGTTGGGTTAGTGAAGCAGATGCTTCTGAACAGTTATTCCCCATGACTGAATCCCATCCTTGTCTACCCTTGAGCAATGTTCCAACTTTTTGAGCCCTGACAATAATTCCCAATTTTTCACTGAGGAACAGTTACCAAAAAGAGTATGTCATGCTTATCATAAAAAAAAGAAAAAGAAAAAAAAAAAAAGATTGGAATGACAAATAAGGAAACTAGTTCCCTTGTGGAAGGAGTTACTTTCCTTCTCTCTGGCAGAGGTGGGGGGGCGATGGCTACCTATGGTGCCCATTGACATATCATGGGTCATACCAGACTCCTTCAGTGTTCCTAGTAAAACTATAAGAGGGTTACTCTAAATGGATGCTTGGATCTGAATAAATAAATGGCTTACCTCGTGGTTCATGGTTATATAATTTTAAATGGCTAAAACAGATATCTCTCTCTCTCTCTCTCTCTCTCTCTCTCTCCTATTGTTTTTATGGAACATAATGCTCATCCTCCCCTTGGCCAATCAAAATACAAACAATACAAAACCTTGCATTTCTCAATGCCAACATATTCAAAGACTTTAAATATTTAGGAAATTCTGCTTTTACTCAAAAAAGACTCTATAGTTGAGATGGTCCTCCAAAACAGGGGAGTTGAACCTACACATCTTCAGGCAAGGATGACTGGTAATGGCCTTGGGAGACACAAGTTGTTTTTATACTAATGAATATGATAGAATTACATAGTCTCTGGCATAAATAAGAACGAACCTCCAAGAAAGAAAATAGATAGCCAAAAGGGGGTTGGTTTGAATCCTGGTTCAGCTAGTTAGCTTGGGTAATGGCTCTTGACTCTAGCCTCTTCAGCCTTCTTAATATTCTGCTTATACCACTCTTCATAGAGTCTTGGCCTCCTAAGTGGCCTAATCCAATTTGTCAACTGTATATTAGTGTCTGTTAAGCTCCTTAACACAAAGAACCAAACATCAATACTTACACAATAAAGAAACAGAAGATAAATATGCTAGATTGCCAAAGATAATGGGGAAAAATAATGAGAAAAATATATTCGCTAATCCTGACTCAAACTTTGGCTAAAATTAAGGTCAGCCAGATACTCAGGCGGGTACAATATTTACAGAAACTCAGACTAACCTGGCATTGTTCTGCTTTGATAATCACAAAGTGTTCTGTTCCCCTCCTTGATCAGACAGAACTACCATGGTGACGTGTGCCTTCTTCATATTAAAAGTTCATATTCTGTCACACTTTCTAATATCCACCACAGCTATATCGACAGAATATACCAAACTTGTGGTTTTAGTTTTATAATCACAATGCTCACTCAGCTACAAGCTGCCTATTTAGACTTGTAGTAATACGATTATGTGTCCTTCTTTAGATGTGCCTGTCTCAATAAATACTTTGAGAAGTTTAGGCTGATTCCATGACAGGCTTCAAACATCTCTTTTCCAAGAACCAGGCAAGTCCAAGTCTCAGAAGATGCCTGCCACCTAGCCTGATGCAAGGACAATAGGTCAACAGCAGTTTCCAGCCAGCCCATATACCATGGTAATAGAATGTCCTTAAAAATAGAGTGAGGCAAAGCTCATCAACCCCAGGATTCTCTCAATATGCTTGAAATTGGGCCTGTGAGCTCACTTTTTGGTCTTTCAATCTTGATAATGGGAGACCACAGCATGCTTGACTTACAGAGTATATAACTCCCTGTGTTTATGTACTATAAGAGTCTGGAGTATCAGTCTTCGGCAAAGAATGTGTCAAGAACCTCATCCTGTATTACGGAGCCATAGTGATAAAATCTGCATGGTATTGGCACAGAGACAGGCAGGTAGATCAATAGAGTAAAATTGAAGACCCAGAAATGAACCCATACCCCTACAGTCACTTGATCTTTGACAAAGGAATTAAAACCATCAAGTGGGAAAGAGACAGCATTTTCAACAAATGGTGCTGGTTCAACTGGCAGTCAGCATGTAAAAGAATGCACATCGATCCATTCTTGTTTCCCTGTACAAAGCTCAAGTACAAGCGGAACAAGGACCTCCACATAAAACCAGATACAATGAAAATAATAGAAGAGAAAGTGGGGAAGAGCCTCAAACACATGGGCACAGGGGAAAATTTCCTGGACAGAACAGCAATGGCTTATGTTCTATGATCAAAAGTAGACAAATGGGACCTCA
This sequence comes from Uromys caudimaculatus, assembly GCA_028551405.1. Lineage (NCBI taxonomy): Eukaryota > Metazoa > Chordata > Mammalia > Rodentia > Muridae > Uromys > Uromys caudimaculatus. The sequence continues at coordinate 124,429,029 of CM052701.1, read as the reverse complement.
TAAAATTGCAAAGCTTTTATAAGGTAAATGACACTGTCAATAGGACAAAACAACAAACAACAGATTGGGAAAAGATCTTTACCAACCTTCCAACTGACACAGGGCTAATATCCAATAATGTACAAAGAATTCAAGAATGTAGACTCCAGAGAATGAATAATCCTATTAAAAATGGGGTACAGAGCTAAACAAAGAATTCTCAACTGTGGGATATCTAATGTCTGAGAAGCACCTAAAGAAATGTTCAACATCCTTAGTCATCAGAGAAATGCAAATCAAAACAACCCTGCGATTCCACCTTATACCAGTCAGAAGGCTAAGATCAAAAACTCAGGTGACAGCAGATGCTGGCAAGGATGTGGAGAAAGAGGAACACTCCTCCATTGTTGGTGAGATTGCAAACTGGTACAACCACTCAGGAAATCAGTCTGGTGTTTCCCCAAAAAATTGGACATAGTGTTACCTAAGGACCCAGGTATACCACTCTTGGGCATATATCCAAAAGATGCTCCAACATATAACAAGGACACATGCTCTACTATGTTCATAGCAGCCTTATTTATAATAACCAGAATCTGGAAAGAACACATATGTCCTTCAACAGAGGAATGGATACAGAATATACAGTATATTTACACAATGAAGTACTACTCAGCTATTAAAAACAATGACTTCATGAAATTCTTAGACAAATAAATGGAGCTAGAAAATATCATTCTGAGTTAGGTAGTCCAGTCACAAAAGACCACACATGGTATGCACTCACTGCTAAATGGATATTAGCCCAAAAGCTCGGAATACTCAAAATACAATTCACAGACCACATGAAGCTCAAGAAGTAAGACCAAAGTACAGATGCTTCAGTCCTTCTTAGAAGGAGGAATAAAATACTCACAGGTGGAAATACAGAGACAAAGTGTGGCGCAGAGCCTGAGGGAAAGGCCATTCAGAGACTGCCCTACCTGGGGATCCATTCCATATACAGTCACCAAACCCAAACACTATTAAGGATGCCAAAAAGTGCTTGCAGTCAGGAGCCCGATATAGCTGTCTCCTGAGAGGCTCTGTCAGAGACTGACAAATTCAGAGGTGAATGCTTGTAGCCAACCATTGGACTGAGCACGGGGGCACCAATGGAGGAGTTAGGGGAAGGACAGAAGGAGCTGAAGGGGCCTTATCTGGCATCAGTGGGAGGGAACATCCTTGGTCCCGTGAAGACTTGATGCCCCAGTGTAGATGAATGCTAGTGTGGTGAGGGGGGAGTGGGTAGGTGGGTGGGTGAACACCCTCATAGATGCAGGGGGAGGTGGGACGGGATAGCGGGTTTCCAGGAGGGAAACCGGGAAAAGTGATAACATTTGAAATGTAAATAAATGTGTCAGGTAGAGTACTGTGAATTAAATTCAGTTTGGATGACAGAATAAGTTCATATCTAAAAGAATAAAGCAATGAAACAAGCAAATAGTTAAATTCTACATTTTAGCCAAGATTCTTGACTCATTTGATAATTATTTAAACTGAAGCAGGCCTGATGGCATGGGCCTATAAATCTAGATACTCTGGAAACTGAGGCAGCAGGATCATATATTCAACACTTATATAACTATGGAGAATGTTTGGGCAGTGTAGCAAGAGTTTGTCAAAAGATAAAAAGAGAAAGAAAAATAAAAATTTTGATATGTCTACATTTAGGGGGAGAATAGTTAGTATACCTGGTAGTGAAAACAATTATTTTTAAAATTTTAAACATGTATCAAAAATTGCCTTTGTCTCTTGCTATTACTACAGAAGCTAAGAAATTCAAGGAAAGACTGAGTCCTGAATGACCCCCAGTGTGTCAGGCTTTCTGGAACAAATTGAGCAAAGCATTGGCACTAATAAAATTGGAAGTAAATATGCTCAGGACCTAGATAACAGTATGAATTCCAAGGTACCTGAGTCCTCATCATTACCAGGACAGATACGAAAAACATCACCAAAAGTATTTAAGTAGAAAGTGACTATTAATTCACCTTCCTAGGTTCTTGAGAAAGAGGTACCTCTACTCATTAGGTGCAGAACACAATCATTATCTCCAACCTCAAGTCACATAGTGAAAGATAATTCCATCAAAGGATTACTCACAAAGACAGGGATAGAGGAATATCCTACCAAGTGATGTTAACCACATTAAGACCTGGGTGTCGGCAGGGTTTCTGTATTTATCACATTTTATCATGCCTTCTCCTGGCACTCTTTGCCTAAGCAGTCTGTGTAAATACATGCTTTATAGTCTTAAATCCTTAAGTAAATAATGATTGATTTTTATGAGATACTGTATCATAATATTTGTGGTGGTTTATAAAGTGCATGCATCTCTTATGTACAAGAGAAATTTTTTTAAATTTCAAAATATAGACATGACTGAGAGGTAAAAATAAGGACTTTGGGAATCCAACACAGAGAAATGTGTGGCCTGTGAAATGAAATCAAGCATTATATGGAGTTCATCAGCATTCTTTAGTTATAAAGCAGTAATTTCAGGAGTATGTCCTTTGGTGCATCTAAGCTGCCCTTCTTTAAATAATAGATGAGTACCATGCAATTGGACAGAAGACATAAATGAGACCTTACTTGCTACAATCATTCTTAGCTCTTGTAATTTCTATCCCAGAATGTACAAGTGTGCTATAAACTTAATAGATAAGAACCATTAGCTTGCAGACATCAGCACCACATGTACCTCATACAACCTTTAATCTGTTCATTACTTCTTCCTTCTTTCAGTTTGTCCTTCCCTTTCATGACACGTTATCTTTTGACACCCATTTTAATTGCCTTTCTATTTCTGTTTTATTTGAATCCAGCATTATATATTTGCTTTTTTTTTCTTTTCCTATTTTCAAAAACTTTTAAATTATTCTCCGACTCAATTTTTGAAACCCTTTGTTCTTGATTTCCAGTTTTTCACTTTCACCTCTTTCCTAGTGCCCTGATTCTGCAACTCCATCTGCTTTTGCTTCCTCATTCTTTCCCATTGATTAATTTTGACTCAAGCAGGGGAGATGTGGCTGAAGAGATCCTATTCATTTTCTGATAGTGCTTAGCATTTTAAAACTATTTTATCATGTGATAGGTCATGTGATAGGTAAATTTTATTTCTTTTCTTGTTAGTTTATGTAGATACTTTGAGTGATATATTTACATAGCTAAATAATGTATAAATAACTCAAAATGAATGATAGTTCTTTTCTAATTCGGTATAGCAGTTAGAAAACTAAGTTCAACTTCATGTAAGTTTGATTTTTAGTTTTGGATGTTATGGAGGATGGTCAGCTTTCTAACACTGATGTGATGTTGTCATCTACAAACAAACGTTTAGGGCTGCATTTGTCCTAGGATGTTTGTGTCTTAACACCAGCGCTTAAATTATCTTCTTTACAATGTCAAGAATACGAGTGTAAGTTCTTAGATTCCAAATCCTTTCCCATTCAGAGGTATTGTGGGAGATGTAGAAAAGCCAGCTATACTTTTGTTTGTATGTATGTATGTTGCATGTGCATGTAAATGTCTTTGCTTATGTGTGGAGGTCAGAGGTCAGTTTCAAGTGTCTTTTCCTATTGTGCTTTAGCTTAATTTGACCATCTGGCCTCTGAACCTGGAACTCACCAATTTGTCAAAGCTACCTGTGTTGCCAACTCCCAGCCTGTGCTTTCTGTACATTCCAGCCCGGAGCTTATAGGAAAGAATCATCCTTCCCACAGGTTTACCGGAATGCTAGTGATATAATCTTAGGTCATCATGGTTGATTGCCACTCACTTCACTGACTGAGTCATTGACCCATCACACAAACACATCTTTTTTCAGGAGATTTTTTTTTTATTAATCATGCCTATCATTTATATCTTAAATGATATCCCCCTTCCCCGTAACCCCTCTACAACCACTCCATTCCATCTGCCCTCTCCCCCATTCCCTTTGCTTCTATGAGGGTGCTTCTCCACCCACTCCCACCCCAATGTCCCCTATGCTGGGGCATCAAACCTCTACAAAACCAAGGACCTCCCCTCCCATTGATGTCAGACAAGGCCATCCTCTGATACATTTGTATCTGGAGCCATGGATACCTCCTTGTACACTCTGTGGTTTGTGGTCTAGTCCCTGGGAGCACTGGGGGGGGAGAGGGGTCTGGCCAGCTGATATTGTTCTTCCTATGGGGTTGCAATAACCTCCTCCACCCCTCCAGTCCTTCTGCTACCTCCCCGACTCAGGTCCCTGAGCTCAGTCTGATGGTTGGCTGTTAGCGTCTGCATCTGTATTGGTCAGGTGCTGGCAGAACCGCCCAGGGAACAGCCACACCAGGTTTCAGGAGACACTTTTATGATTGTTTTGAAGATGCATTGCTTCGCTGAAAGTGAAGTTTGTCTACTTATCTGTCTTTATGTTTGAGAAACTAATACGATTGATAGTTAAGGGACTAATCTTTGACAAAAAAATGAATGCAAATATTCAAGCATTTGGAAACAATTACTATTTAAATGCAATCTAAGTGTATTTTTGTTGTTAAAATGATGAATTTAATGTCATCATTTCTTTATTTTATAACTTACAAATTTTATCTATGAATTTTCTACTGTAGTGAAATAGTTTTTCCCAATACAATACCATCATTCTCATAATTATTAGTAGTAGTTGGATGATATTGACAAGTTTTATTTCACACTGAAACATCTCATCTAAATCCTATAAATATATTCATCTATAAATTACTATATTATTTAAGCAAGGAAAAACGTTATTAAAAAGTTATTTTCCCTAAACTTAACTAAGCAAATTTTATTCATCCCAAATAAATATGATCACTCAAAACAACAATATTGTATTTCTTTTTTAATTTTTTTCATTTTCCATTTTATTTGGTATACCCGTCAGTGTTTTTAACTAAAGTACACCTTACCATGCCTGTCTTTTGAAACAAATTCACTATAATTATGAATATCAACTCAAATCTAGGCTTGCAAATGTCATATTTGTCAAGTCAAGCCACCATTCATCTAGCAACTCCTGTGGACAAAAAAATGCATATAAATTCTTTATTTAAAAACATGACAGGCTTCCCTCAGTGTTCCTCCTTCCCTTTCATGCGTCTATCTGCAATTCTGGAGGCCTGCAGCCATCAGGGACCACCAGCTCTGCCTGTATCCCTGAAATAATGCTGCTACTCAGGACAACCCGAGGCCTGACGCCCTAATGGACTGTCATCTCTGCTAGCATCTGTGGAAACCTGTTGCCACCTCGGAGAACAGCTCTATCTGCAATCCCACAGACCTGCTCAAATCAGGGACAACCAGATCTACTTGCAGTCACAGAGACCTGCTACCATCAGGGACTGTCAGGCCTGCCACCATGAAGGAAAAACCAATGGCTAAAAGCCAGCATAAAAACACAATCAACAAAAGCCAGGGCAATATGACATCAGCAGAACACACTCATTCTACTACAGCAAGCCCTGGATTATCTAACATACTTGAAACACAAATAAAAACCTTAAATATCAGGACTAGAGATGGCTCAGCGGTTAAGAGCACTGACTGCTCTTCTAGAGGTCCCGAGTTCAATTCCCAGCAACCACATGGTGACTCACAACCATCTGTAATGGGAACCAATGCCCTCTTCTTGTGTGTCTGAAGACAACTGCAGTGTACTCATACAAATAAAATTAAAAAAAAAATTAAAACAGAAAACAAGACTTCAACTTTATAAAAGAGCATGATGTTATTTAAAAACAAAAAAACAAAAACAAAAAGCTTAAATATCTAATCTTATGAAGATGATAGAGGCCTCTGAAGAGTATATGAATAAATCCCTTAAATACAGGAAAATACAATCAAACAGATATAGACCTTCAAATAATAAATGAATAAATATAAAAAATACAGGTAAATATAATGAAACAGTGAGGGAAATAAGTAAAACTGTTTAAAACCTGAAATTAGAAGGAAAAGGAGTAAAGAAAACATAAACTGAGGCAATCCTAGAGATGGAAATCCTAGGAAAGAGAACAGGAATTACAGATACAAGCATCACTGACAGTATATAAGAAATGGAATCGAGAATCTCAAGCTTAGAAGATATGATAGAAGAAATCAATAAACTAGTTAAAGAAAATGTTAAATCTAAAAAGTTTCTTACACAAAACTTCCAGGAAATTTGGGACACTATGAAAAAACCAAAATCTAAGAATAATAGGAATAGAAGAGGGAGAAGATTCCCAGGTCAAAAGAACAGAAAATATCCTCAATAAAATTATAGAAGGAAATACAGGGACAAAGAGTAGCTCAGAGATTGAAGAAAAAGCCATCCAGAGGCTGCATGATCTGGGGATCCATCCCATATGCAGACACTAAACAAACCCAGACACTATTGTGGATGCCAAGAAGTGCTTGCTGACAGGAGCCTGATATAGCTGTCTCCTGAGAGACTCTGCCAGAGCCTGACTAATACAGATGCAGATGATCATAGCCAACCACTGGATTGAGCACGGGGATCTCAATGGACGAGTTAGGGGAAGGACTGAAGGAGTTGAAGGGGTTTGTAACCCCATAGGAAGAACAACAATATCAATCTAACAGAACACCCAGAACTCCCAGGGACTAAACCACCAACCAAAAAGTTCACATGGAGGGAACCATGGCTCCAGCTTCATATGTAGCAGAGGATTGCTTTATCTGGCAAGAATGGGAGGAGAGGCCCTTGGTCCTGTGAAGGCTTGATGCCCCAGCATAAGGGAATGCTAGGAGGCTAAGGCAGGAGTGGGTGGGTGGGGAAGCACCCTCAAAAATGTAGGGGGTAGGGGGATATGATAGGAGGTTTGCAGAGGGAAAACTTGGAAGCAGGATAACATTTGAAGTGTAAATAAATAAAATAACCAATAAAAAATTAAAATTAAAATAAAAAATAGAAAACTTCCCTAACCTAAAAACAGAGATGGCTATAAACGTAACAGAACACCGAACAGATGGAACCAGAAAATAAAATCCTTCTGCCACATAATAATCAAAATACTAAATTTACAGAACAAAGAAAGAATATTAAAAGCTACAAAGGAAAAGCCAAGTGACATAAAATGGCAGATGTATCAGAATTATACCTGACTTCTCAACAGAAACTCTAAAAGGTAGAAGAGCCAGGGCAGATGCCTTTGCAGACCCTAAGGGGCCACAGTAGTCAGTGAAGACTATTATATCTATCAAAATATTCAATTGCCATAGATGGAGAAACCAAGATATTCCATGACAAAACCAAATCTAAACAATATATTTACACTAATCCAGCCCAACAGTGGATACTAGAAGGAAAATTTCAACACAAGGAGGGTACAAAGAGAAACACAGACACACACACACAATCACCATCAACATCAAAATCAAACAAACTAACAATCATTAGTCATTAATATCTCCCAACATCCATGGACTCAGTCCCCAATAAAAAGATAGCAGGCTAATAGAGTGTATGTATTAACAAGTATTCATCATTCTGCTGCATAAAAGACACATACCTCATCAGAGAGATAGACACTACCTCTGAGTAAAGGACTGGAAAAGGATTTCCAATGAAACAGAACCAAGAAAAAAGGTGGAGTAGTCATTCTAATATACTATAAATTAGATTTTCAACCAAAAGAAATGAAAAGAGTTGGGGAAGGTCAATTTATGCTCATTAATGAGAAAATGAAGGTAACTGCTCAATTCTAAACATCTACACCTCAAATGCAAGAGCAACCACATTTGTAACAGAAATTTTACTAAAGCTTAAATCACGTAACAAACCCTTCAAAATACTAGGGGAAGACTTCAACACCCTACGCTTGCCAATGGGGAGGTAACTGAGACAGGCAGGACCCAACAGATATCTACAGAACATTTCATCCAAACACAAAAAGTAAAAAACACAATAAAACAAGATTATCTCAGTAAGCACTGAAAAGGGATTTGACAAAAATATAAGATGCCTTTATGTTAAAAGTCTTAGATAGATCAGGGATACAAGCCACATATCTATACACAATAAAGACAATATAGAGCAAAACAAAAGCCAACATTAAATTAAATGGAAAGAAAAAGCAATGCCACTAAAATCAGAGAGAAGGCAAGTCTATACACTCCCTTCTTATTATAGCACTCAAAGCTCTGGCTAGAGCAATAAGACAACCAAAGAAGATCAACAGGATGCAAATTAAAAAGGAAGAAATGAAATATTACTATGAACAGATGATAAGATAGTATATATAAGTAAGACATAATTTCTTCAAAAGAACTTCTACAGTTGATAAATACCATCAGCAAAATGACTAGATACAAAATCAACAGGAAAAAAACCCTCAATAGTCCTACTTTATACAAATGTAAGTGGGCTGAGAAAGAAAACAGGGAAACACGACCCTTCACAGTAGCCACTAATAGTATAAAATACTTTTGTGTAACTCTAACAAAGTAAATGAAAAACTTATATGAGAACTTCAAGTCTATGAAGAAATAAAGTAAGAAGACATGAGAAGATGGAAAGATCTCCCATACTCATGAACTTGTACCATTAACATAGTAAAAAAACAGCCATCTTTTCAAAAGCAATATGCAGATTTAGTGTAATTTCAATCAATTTTTTTTTCTTTTTTGATACTTTATTTACATTTCCAATGTTTCCCCTTTTCTGGGTCTTCTCTTTGGAACCCCCCTATCCCCTCCCCATCCCCGCCTCTATGAGGGAATTCCACCTCCCACCCACCCGCCCACCCATCCCCATATTCCCACCTTGAGATTCCCCTTTACTGGGGCCTCTAACATCCTCAGGCCCAAGGGCCTCTCCTCTCTCCCGGATGTCCATCAAGGTCATCCTCTGCCATATATGCGGTCTGAAACATGGGTCCATAGATGTGTATTCTTTGGTTGGTGGTCCAAACTCCATGAGGACCGGGAGGGGGAGGGGTCAAGCCCATTGATGCTCTTTCTCCCTCCATGGCGCTGCAAATTCCCTCAGCTCCTTCAGACCTTCCTCCAACTCCTCCATCTGGGACCTCACTCTCAGTCCAGCGATTACTGTTAAGTGAAACTTGGGAATTCTGAAATTTTGGGCTAATATACGCTTATCAGTGAGTACATACCATATTCCTTCTTTTGTGACTGAGTTACCTCGCTCAGGATGATATTTTCAAGTTCCATCCATTTGCCTGCAAATTTCATTAAGTCATTGTTCTTAATAGCTGAGTAGTACTCCATTGTGTAGATGTACCACATTTTCTGTATCCATTCCTCTGATGAGGGACATCTGGGTTGTTTCCAGCTTCTGGCTATTATAAATAAGGCTGCTATGAACATAGTGGAGCATGTGTCTTTGTTACATGTTGGGGCATCTTCTGGATATATGCCCAGGAGAGGTATAGCTGGGTCCTCAGGTAGTATTATGTCCATTTTTCTGAGGGTCCGCCAAACTGATTTCCAGAGTGGTTGTACCAGCTTGTAGTCCCACCAACAGTGGA
>CM052701.1:124384039-124419011 GCA_028551405.1 Uromys caudimaculatus | reverse complement strand
GATGGTTTTGTTCATTTCCTTTGTCTGTTTGATTGTGTTTTCCTGTAATTCTTTAATGGATTTCTGTGTTTCCTCTTTAAGGGCTTCTAGTTCTTTACCTCTGTTTTCTTGTGTTTCTTTAAGGGTGTTAATTTCTTTCTTAAAGTCTTCTATCATCATCATGAGAAATGATTTTAAATCTGAGTCTTGCTTTTCTGGCGTATTGGGGTATCCAGGGCTTGCTGTGGTGGGAGAACTGGGTTCTGATGAGGCCAAGTGGTCTTGGTTTCTGTTCCTGAGGATTTTACCCTTGCCTTTTGCCATCTTGTTAACTCTGAGGTTAGCTGTTCTTACTCTGTCTGGCTATGGCTTTTCCCACCTGCAGGCCTCTGTATCAATACTCCTTGAAGACCAGCTCTCTCTGAGAGGTGTTTTTTCCACACTCCTGGGAGAGTAACTTTCTTCCTGGCGCTGCCTGGCAATGGAACCCTGGTGGCCCAGGCGGAGGACTCCTGCCGCTGCCGATGGGATCTAGGGGGTTTCTATGCCCGCCTACCTCAGTCCCTGTGTCTCGCAGGTTCGGGGCAGTTCTTGGTGAGCTGTCGAGCTTGTCTTGGTCCCACTCCCAGCTTTTCCAAGCTCCTGGGAGGGTAGCTTTCTCCTGGCGCTAATTGGCTATGGATCCCTGTGGCCCAAGCTGAGGTCCCCAGCCACCAATGGGGACTGGAATTTCCTGTCCCTCAGTCTCTGTGGCCCGTGGTTTCCAGGCAGAATTGGTGAGCACTGGGACTCATTTTGTCCCCACTCAGGGCTTTTCCGCGTTCCTGGGAGAGTAACTTTCTCCCTGGCACTGCTTGGCTATGGAACCCTGGCGGCCCAGGCAGGGGTCTCCTGCTGCCACTGATGGGATCTAGGGGGTTTCTATGCCCGCCTACCTCAGTCCCTGTGTCTCGCAGGTTCGGGGAGGTTCCTGGTGATCTGTCGAGCTTGTCTTGGCCCCACTCCTGGCTTTTCCAAGCTCCTGGGGGGGGGGTTAGCTTTCTCCCGGCGCTAATTGGCTATGGAGCCCTGTGGCCCAAACTGAGGTCCCCAGCTGCCAATAGAGGCCGGAAGTTCCTGGCCCTTAGTCTCTGTGACCTGTGGTTTCCGGGCAGCCCAACACAATTATTTATAGACCTTGAAAGAACAATTCTCAACTTCATATGGAAAATCAATCAAACAAACAAACAACAGAATAGCTCCAGTACAATAAAAGAACTTCTGGAAGTATCACCATCCATGATTTCAAGCTGTAATATAGACTAATGATAATAAAACTGCATTGTAATAGTATAGTAACAGAAAGGTTGATCAATGGAATTGAATTGAGGACACAGAAATTAACCCACGCACCTGTGGGCACTAGAATTTTGTGAGTCTCCCAACAAGTGGAGCATTGGCTGTCTCTGACTATTTTATCTTCATGTAGGTCCTGTTTCTCTAACTATCTGCCTTGTCTGTCTTCAGTGGGAGAGATGTTCCTAGTCTTGTAGTGGCTTGATGTGCCAGGGTGGGTTGATACCCAAGGGGTCCTTCCCCTTCTCTGAGGATGAGGAGAGGGAGAATGGAGGAAGGAGCTGTGTAAGGATGAGCCTGGGAAGAGATGGACCTGTGATTTGAATATACAGTTAATTAATTAATTAATTAATTAATGGAAATAAAATACATAGATAGGTAGGTAGATAGATAGACAGACAGACAGACAGGTAGGTAGATAGATAAAACAAGTCAGAACCTAAATATGAACTTGGGCAGATCAATGGATTTCTTTGAACCACTTTCCAATGTAATTGAATAAAATTCTCTATAAAGTTTGGTTCACTCACTGAATGAATTTCCTTTTCTGCTATTCATTAACTTTGCTCTTTTGACTTGTTCATACAAGTGGCTAAACCTGAATTTTGGAAACAAAGAGTGATGTGAAGTATGGTAACATGCCAGGAAAGTGTTAAGTATCTTATTATGGTAAAGAAAAAAATGGTAGGGTATTTAGTGCTTTCTGCTTTTTATTTTATACACACATACATACACACACACACACACAACACACACACACACACACACACACATACACATTTATTTTTGAGAAAAACCATCTTGTTCTGTAACTATGACTGACTAATACTCAATATGTAGCCCAGACTAGTTTTGAACTTGCAACAATACTTTCTCTTCAGTTTCATAAATTATAGTCATGAGATCCTAAGAAATATTGACTATTCTCTTAACTTTTAAAAAGGCTATGAGATATTCACGCTTTTGTGTTTATTAAGGCATATAATAAGTTTCTTATGTAAGAATATGTATTACATATACATACTATCATAAAAACATAATAGGTAAATACATTCTGTAATTTTGTTGCTGCCAAAATATCACGCCTTGCATTCAAATTTTGCAAGACTAAGTAACTTATTATAACTGATTAGAACATGGGTCGGAGGAAAAATAAAATTGGCAGAGACAAAGAAAAGGAGAGGGAGAAGAAAGAAGATGCAGGACAAGGAAGAGTCACAGACACATGGTTATAATAAGTTTTTCTCAGCTATAAATATAGAAGAGTATAATACTTGTCCACCAAATTCCACTTATCTTTGAAGACTGTCTTCAGGTTAACATCTTCTCACTAGGCTTTGTTCATTAGGTTGCACTCTCACCCCTTTACAATTCTCCATATATAGAACATATGTCCAAACTGCTAGTTTAATATTTTAAACTATATCAAAGTGATTTTTATACCTCTTTCTTGAACTATTTTACACTTTCTAGGTTGAGCATCGCAGAATGCAGAAAATCTCCGCATTGTTCTAGTCATTTTCTGCATCATTGGATCCCCATGATGACAGGTTGTGAATACACACTTGCTCAATTCTCCAGTCAAATTCTCAAAGACATTTTTTGGTTTAGACCATGTCAACACAGTACACTACGTGAGGTGTGCATGCATGCTTGTGTGAGTGTGAGCATGTGTGTGTTTGTGCATGTGTGTGTGTGTGTGCAGGTGTATGGCTGAACATTAATATTTTCTTTTAAAATTATTTATTTACTTATTTACACACCAAATGTTGCTCTCCTTCATGGTCTCCTCTTATAGAGTTCCTCCCCCTTCCCCTCCCCATTCCTTTCACCTCTGAGAGAGCAGAACCTCCCCACACTTCCCCAACTTCATGTATCAAGTCTCTGCATCATCAGGCACATCCTCTCTAACTCAGGCCAGACAGCAATCTTCTTTACTAAGAAGTTAATTTAAAACAAAAATGTTTATTATTAAAATGACAGAGGCATTTAATGGTATAAATTTTTAAAAAATCAATACCAATGACACATAAGGACAAAATTACTTAAGTCTGTGCCACTGAATGAAGGATAAGATATTAATTTTTATTGTATATATATATATGTATATATATACATATATATACACATATATGTGTGCATGTGTGCATGTAACTGTATTTATGCCTATGGTAATACAATATATAAGTGTATGGTATATGCACATGTGTGTGCATGAATATATATATATTCACACAGAAACCAAAGAAGGATGTTGGATATCCTCCTCTATCAATCTGCCGTATCAATATCCTCTAGCAATCTGTTTCTCTTTAGACACATCTCTTACTAAATCTGGAGCCTAGCTGGTGGCCACCAAGCCTGAACTATCTCCCTGTCTCCACTAGCTAGAGCACTGAGTTGCAGACATACTGAACTATACACAAGATTTTTTGGTTTTTTTGTAAGTCCAATGGACTTACCCTGTCCTTAAGTTTCCAAGGTAAGATTTTTACTAACTCAGTTATCTCTACTGCTCCCCTTATCCAATCTAAAGATTATTAAGAACTACTATGCTTTTAGTTTTCTGGACTTTGCACAGTCCATAATAGTTAATGTCACACCACTTGTTTTTTCTAATTTACTTTTCAGTTCTCAGATTTTGTTTTATATTATGAATCCATTTAGAGTCAGTATTCATAACTGTAAAAACAAACTTGTGACGATTTTAAAGAAAAATTTAATGTCATTTAAAAATATGCATGGGAATTTTACAATATTTTATTTTTGAAAACATTTATTAATATTGCTCCCAAAATATATTCATGAACAAATTACTTTTAAAATTTGTTGGTTGAATTAGGATACTTGATTATGAGTCATCAATTATGGCAAAGGGCTGATAGGGAGGAGGAGGGCATAAAATTGTGTGAGAGAAGGAGTTGTCAAAAGAATGAATTTAATTAAATATTGTAGGCCAAAAATTATTTTAATGAGATATAAACCATTTTAAGGACAAAAATTTTATCCTTAATATTTACTAAACAAACATGTCTTTATACAACAGTTTAAATCACACCATGCAGTATGTAAAGTCATTCATTGCTTAATGTTAATTATGAATATCATTTTTCCATAAATGCTATATAAAATGGAAATAATTAGTTATAATAATTTCCATCTAACTTACTTAAATAATGAGTAAAATTATAGTGTAAAATATGGTGTGAAATTACAACTCAAATCTTTGTCTCATGTTAATAATGTAGAAACTCTGATATATCAAAGTATATAAATACCAAATTCTTGATTGATATGCATTGAACTCTTGCTATAGGTTTGATATATTTAAAAAATAAGTTTTAGTTTTTATATATATTTATCATGAAAGTTTGCAATTATTGTTCATAAAATTAGTGTTCTTTTGAGAAATCTGAATTTGTTTATGCTTTATTTACTTTAACAGTATGAGTGTGCATAATTTTACTAAGTACAGGAACTTTCAAATTGTTAATGACTCTTTTAATTCTTCTGGTCTAAGTAATACAAAAAAGTTATTTAGACCAGAATATGAGAGAATAGCAAAAGCATGATGTAAGTTTGGAAAGGTCTGTAAACTAAAATCTAAATTATCTCACTAAAATTCAAAGGCTAAAAGTCTCGTTGCCTTGTTGTTAGCCTTCTTATAACACTATCTGCTTTAAGAAAAAAAATCTAATTCTTGTTTTTTGAATTTTTGGTATTCAGCAAAAATAAATTGGAAAAATGTATATGAAAGATTTAAATATGTACAAATATTTGTTTTACATATGTCCACAGTACGGGAAAAAATAAATCAAAAAGGGATAGGGAAGTAGCTTACTTGGAGAGTGCGGGAGTCATTTGCCTAGAGCCATACTTTCTTTTTTGTTTTGTTTTTTTTGTTTTTATTTTTATTTTTTATTTTTGATACTTTATTTACATTTCAAATGTTTTCCCATTTCCAGATCTCCCCTTTGGAAACCCCTTATCTCATCCCCCCTCCCCTACCTCTATAAGGGTGCTCCCCCACTCACCCACCCAATCCCATCTTCCCTCCCTGGCATTCCTCTACACTGGGGCATCTAACACTCTCAGACCCAAGGGCCTCTCCTCCCACTGATGGCCCACAAGGTCCTCCTCTGCCACATATGTGGCCGGCACCATGGGTTCCACCATGTGTATTCTTTGGTTGGTGGTCCAGTCTCCGGGAGCACCAGGGGGTCTGACCAGTTGACACTGTTGCTCCTTCCATGGGGCTGCAAACTCCCTCAGCTCCTTCAGTTCCTTCTTCAACTCCTCCATCTGGGACCCTATGCTCAGTTCAACAGATGCTGTGAATTGAATCATGGGTGTTCCAAACTTTTGGGCTAATATTCACTTATCAGTGAATGCATACCATGTTTGTTCTTTTGTGACTGAGTTACCTCACTCAGGATGATATTTTCAAGTTCCATCCATTTGCCTACGAATTTCATGAAGTCATTGTTTTTAATAGCTGAATAGTATACCATTGTGTAAATGGCCACATTTTCTGTATCCATTCCTCTGTTGAGGGACATCTGGGTTGTTTCCAGCTTCTGGCTATTATAAATATGGCTGCTATGAACATAATGGAGCATGTGTCCTTATTATATGTTGGAGCATCTTCTGGGTATATGCCCAGGAGTGGTATAGCTGAGTCCTCAGGTAGTATTATGTCCAATTTTAGAATTGAAGATGCAGAAATAAACCCACACACCTATGGTCACTTGATCTTTGACAAAGGAGCTAAAACCATCCAGTGAAAAAACACAGCATTTTCAACAAATGATGCTGCCTCAACTGGAGGTCAACATGTAAAAGATTGCAAATTGATCCATTCCTATCTCCCTGTACAAAGTTCAAATCCAAGTGGATCAAGGACCTCCACATAAAACCAGATACACTGAATCTAATAGAAGAGAAACTGGGAAAAGTCTAGAACACATGGGCGGAGGGGAAAATTTCTTGAACAGTACACCAATGGCTTATGCTCTAAGGTCAAGAATTGACAAATGGGACCTCATAAAATTGCAAAGCTTTGCAAGGCAAAGGACACTGTCAATAGAACAAAATGGCAACCAACAAATTGGGAAAAGATCTTTACCAATCCTACTTCTGATAGAGTGGTAATATCTACTATATACAAAGAACTCAAGAAATTAGACTCCAGAGAATCAAATAACCATATCAAAAAATGGGAAACAGAGCTAAACAGAGAATTCTCAACTGAGGAAACTTGAGGGAATGAGAAGCACCTAAAGAAATGTTCAACATCCATAGTCATAAGGGAAATGCAAATCAAAACAACCCTGAGATTCCACCTCACACCAGTCAGAATGGCTAAGATCAAAAACTCAGGTGATAGCAGATGCTGGCAAGGATGTGGAGAAAGAGGAACACTCCTCCATTGTCGGTGGGATTGCAAGCTGGTACAACCACTCTGGAAATCAGTTTGGCGGACCCTTAGAGCCCTGCTTTCAATCCCCAGTACTACACTACATAAACCTCACATGGTGACATTTGCCTAATGTCCATGATTTTCCTGAGATTCACAGCATATCAGTTGCCAACCTGGGCTATGTGAGATACCCTCTCAAATAAATAAAAGAAAGAAAAGGAAAGAAAGGAAGGAAGGAAGGAAGGAAGGAAGGAAGGAAGGAAGGAAGGAAGGAAGGAAGAAGAAATGGAAAAATAAAAAACAGTACAATTATTTAAAAAGGAAAATACATTTAAAAATGAAAATGAACATAAACATTCAAAGGAAAGAGACTTGTATAAGATGATCTAATGCTAAAATATAAATAAACAAGTGAGGATACATCAGTAGTGTAAAGCTTCCTAAAGAGAGTACATAGAACATTATATGAAGATAAACAGAAAATTTTCAAGCCACATTTATTTCATAAATGTATGATGCGAAATGGAGAGACAAGTTGGCTCTAGTAAGTAAAGGAAAAACATTGCAAGAATTTATCATAACAAAAGAGATCCTATTTGCCTCTTCATTAGGCATCTTCTTGAGAAAGCTAGAAAACTAATCCTATGTGTTCATGTAGTACTAGAAGCAGTTAGAAAAGAAAATGATCTATCTTTCCACAAACCCAGCCCCACAAAGGATAATAGATGGAAAATGCCAACAGAAGGGAAGCTACATCCTAGAAAAAGC
Organism: Uromys caudimaculatus; assembly: GCA_028551405.1. Lineage (NCBI taxonomy): Eukaryota > Metazoa > Chordata > Mammalia > Rodentia > Muridae > Uromys > Uromys caudimaculatus. Next base: position 124,411,510 of record CM052701.1, on the reverse strand, counting down.
AGGAAAGTAATCTTTCAACAAGCCCAAAGAAGATAGACACACAAACATAAAAATAACATCGAAAATAACAGGAACAAACAATCATTATTCCTTAATACATATTAACATCAATGGACTCAATTCCTGAATAAAAAGACACAGGCTAATAGACTGAATACATGAACAGGACCCAGCACTTTCCTGCATACAGGAAATGCACCTCAGTCTTAAAGACAAATGCTACCTCAGAGTAAAGGGTTGGAAAACAATTTTCCAGGAAAATGGTGCCAAGAAACAGGCAAGAGTAGCCATTCTAATATTGGATAAAATCAACTTTCAACCAGAAGTCATTAAAAAGATAAGGAAGGACACTTCATCCTCATCAAAGAAAAAAATCTACCAAGAAGAACTTTCAATTCTGAACATCTATGCTACAAATGCAAGGGCACCTATATTCATAAAAGAAACTTAAGTAAAGCTCAAAGCACACATTGAACCTCAAACAATAATACTGGGAGACTTCAACATCCCACTCTCATCAGTGGACAGATCTTGGAAACACAAACTAAACAGAGACACAGTGAAACTAACAGAAGTTATGAACCAAATGGATTTAACATATATCTATAGAACATTTTATTCTAAATCAAAAGAATATACCTTCTTCTCAGCACCTCATGGTACTTTCTCCAAAATTGACTATGTAATTGGTCACAAAACAAATCTCAACCTATATAAGAAGATTGAAATAGCCCCATGCCTCCTATCAGATCACTACGGATTAAGGCTGGTCTTCAATGGCAACAAAAACAACAGAAAGCCCACATAGACCTGGAAGCTGAACAACGCTCTACTCAATGATAACTTGGTCAAGGAAGGAATAAAGAAAGAAATTAAAGACTTCCTATAATTTAATGAAAATGAAAGTACAACATACCCAAACTTATGGGACACAATGAAAGCAGTGTTAAGAGGAAAACTCATAGCTTTGAGTGCCTCCAAAAAGAAATGGGAGAGAGCATACACTAGCAGTTTAACAACACACTTGAAAGCTCTAGAACAAAAAGAAGCTAATGCACCTAAGAGGAGTAGAAGGCAGGAAATCATCAAACTCAGGGCTGAAATCAACCAAGTAGAAACAAAAAGAACTATACAAAGAATCAACAAAATCAGGAGGTGGTTCTTTGAGAAAATCAACAAGATAGATAAACCCTTAGCCAGACTAACCAGAGGGCACAGAGACAGTATCCAAATCAAAAATGAAAAGGGAGATATAACAACAAAATCTGAGGAAATTTAAAAAAATCATCAAATCCTACTACAAAAGCCTATACTCAACAAAATTGGAAAATCTGGATGAAATGGACAATTTTTAGACAGATACCAAATACCAAAGTTAAGTCAGGACCAGATAAACCATCAGTACATTCCCATAACCCCTAAAGAAATAGAAGCAATCCTTAAAAGTCTCCGAAACAAAAAAAAGCCCACGACCAGATGGGTTTGGTGCAGAATTCTATCAGACCTTCAAAGAAGACCTAATACCAATACTCTTCAAACTATTCAACAAAATAGAAACAGAAGGAACACTACCAATTTCATTCTCTGAAGCCACAGTTACACTGATACCAAAAGCTCACAAAGACCCAACAAAGAAAGAAAACTTCAGACCAATTTCCCTTATGAATATCGATGCAAAAATACTCAATAAAATTCTTGTAAACTTAACCCAAGAACACATATAGACGATCATTCATCATGATCAAGTAGGCTTCATCCCAGGGATGCAGGGATGGTTCAATACCCGGAAATCCATCAATGTAATCCACTACATAAACAAACTCAAAGAAGAAAAAAACACATGGTCATTTCATTAGATGATGAAAAAGCATTTGACAAAATTCAACATCCCTTCATGATAAAAGTCTTGGAAAGAGCAGGAATTCAAGGCCCATACCTAAACATAGTAAAAGCAATATGCAGCAAACCAGTAGCTAACAACAAACTAAATGGAGAGAAACTTGAAGCATTCCCACTAAAATCAGGTACTAGATACGGCTGTCCACTCTCTCTCTATCTATTCAATATATTACTTGAAGTTCTAGCTAGAGCACTTAGAAAACAAATGGAGGTCAAAGGGATACAAATTGGAAAGGAAGAAATCAAATTATCACTATTTGCAGATGATATGATCTTATATGTAAGTGACCTGAAAAACTACATCAGAGAATTGCTACAGCTGATAAACAACTTCAGCACAGTGGCCGGATATAAAATTAATTCAAAAAAATCAATAGCCTTCCTATACTCGAAGGATAAACAGGCTGAGAAAGAAATTAGGGAAATGACACCCTTTACAATAGTCACAAACAATATAAAGTATCTTGGTGTGACTCTAACCAAACAAGTGAAAGATCTATATGACAAGAAGAACTTCAAGGATCTGAAGAAAGAAATCGAAGAAGACCTCAGAAGATGGAAAAATCTCCCATGCTTATGGATTGACAGGATTATCAAAGTAAAAATGGCCATTTGGCTGAAAACAATCTACATATTCAATGTAATCCCCATCAAAATTTCAACTCAGTTCTTCATAGACTTAGAAAGGGAAATTCTCAAATTCATTTGGAATAACAAAAACCCAGGATAGTAAAAAATATTCTCAACAATAAAAGAACTTCTGGAGGAATCAGCATCCCTGACCTCAAGCTATACTATAGAGCAGTAGTGATAAAAACTTCATGGTATTGGTACAGTGACAGGCAGGTAGACAATGTAGTAGGATTGAAGACCCAGAAGTGATCACACATACCTATGGTCATTTGATCTTTGACAAAGGAGCTAAAACCATCCAGTGGAATAAAGGCAGCATTTTCAATAAATAGTGCTGGCTCAACTGAGGTCAACATGTAGAAGAATGCAAAATGATCCATTCCTATCTCCCTGTACAAAGCTCAAATCCAAGTGGATCAAGGACCTCCACATAAAACTAGATACACTGAATCTAATAGAAGAGAAAGTGGGGAAAAGTCTTGAACACTTGGACACAGGGCAAAAGTTCCTGAACAGAACACCAATGACTTATGCTCTAAGATCAAAGATCCACAAATGGGACCTCATAAAATTGCAAAGCTTCTGTAAGGCAAAGGACTGTCAATAAGACAAAATGGCAACCAATAGATTGGGAACAGTTCTTCACCAATCCTATATACGATAGAGAGCTAATATCCAATATATACAAGGAACTCAAGAAATTAGACTCCAGAGAAAAAAATAAGCCTATCAAAAAATGGGGAACAGAGCTAAACAGAGAATTCTCAACTGAGGTAACTTGTAGGGCTGAGAAACACCTAAAGAAATGCTCAACATCCTTAGTCATCAGGGAAATGCAAATCAAAATAATCCTGAGATTCCACCTCACACCAGTCAGAATGGCTAAGATCAAAAACTCAGGTGACAGCAGATGCTGGAGAAGATGAGGAAAAAGAGGAACACTCCTCCATTGCTGGTGGGATTGTAAGCTGGTACAACCACTCTGAAAATCAGTTTGGTGGACCTTCAGAAAATTGGACAAAATACTACCTGAGAACCCAACTATACCACTCCTGGCCATATATGCAGAAGATGCTCCAACATGTAATAAGGACACATGCTCTACTATGTTCATAGCAGCCATAATTATAATAGCTAGAAGCTGGAAACAACCCAGATGTCCCTCAACAGAGGAATGGATACAGAAAATGTGGTACATTTACACAATGGAATACTACTCATCTATTAAAAACAACAACTTCATGAAATTTGCAGGCAAATGGATGGAACTTGAACATATCATCCTGAGTGAGGTAACTCAGTTACAAAAGAACAAACAGGGTATGTACTCACTGATAAGTGGATATTAGCCCAAAAGTTCAGAACACCCATGATTCAATTCACAGCAACTGTCAGACTGAGTGTGCAGTCCCAGGTTGAGGAGTTGGAGAAGGAAATGAAGGAGCTGAGGGAGCTTGCAGCCCCATTGGGAGGGAGAAAATATCAACTACTCAGGCCCCCTGGTGTTCCCAGAGAATGGACCACCAACCAAAGAATGCATATAGAGGGACTCATGGTGCTGGCCATATATGTGGCAGAGGAGGGCCTTGTTGGCCATCAATGGGAGGAGAGGCCCTTGGGACTGAGAGTGTTAGATGCCCCAGTATAGGGTATTGCCAGGTAGGGAAGATGAGAGTGTGTGGGTGGGTGGGAGAATACCCTCATAGAGGCAGGGGGAGGGAGAATTGAATAGGGGGTTTCCAAAGGGGAGACTTGAAAAGGGGAAAACATTTGAAATGTAAATAAAGTATCAAAAATAATTTAAAAAATACAAAAATTCATAGCAAAAAAGAAAAAGAAAGAAAGAAATGTAACTAATACTATAAAAAAAAAAAAATGAGACAGCTTCAACCAGATTGCAATATCTTTCTATATACAAAAAGTTACAGATGGGAAACCCTGAAAGTGACTTTTATTTGCCTAATGGTTGATCACCAGTAAGACTCAACATTAGCTATTTCCCCCTAAATATAGCATGGCTCTTTGAATGAGTTTTTTTTTAAGCAGAATTACAGAAACCTATAGAGCTATCAAGATTATATGTGGAACATATTTATTTGTAATATGTTCTACATAAAAAGTAAATTAACTTCTAAAATTGAGACACGGAGAAAAAAATGAAAACTACAGTTCTCTACTGTATTGTCAATTAAGCTGACACCTCCAACATCAAAGCTTCAACCTTTACCCTAGACTAGATCTCTTCACTTGAAGGCATGCCCTTGCCCTGCAGTGCCCAAGTACAAACACATTCCTCTCCTTTTTCTATTTGAAATCTGATGCTTCTGCCTAACTCTTTCTCATTGCTTATTAGGTCCCTTTCACACTAACACCATCGTTGCTTGCCATCACAGACACCCAAGTGCAGTTTGTATTCTCCATTATGCAGACAGAGCACCCAATCGAGACACTCAGATTCTCCGGAGGGAAATCAGAGAAAACCTGAGAAACCAGTGAAATGACATCAGAGCCTAAGAGAACCGAGTAGGAACATAAAAATTTGCAAAGCATACAGAAAATTTCCGTCCCAAAAGGGGGATGGATACGAAGGAAATGTCTACAGAGGAGGAACTTGGATTGTGTGGGTTATTTTACAAATTTCACCCATAGTTGTTTTTTAGCCATTCAATTCTTTCATCTGTATGAAAAGGATAATCTAACTGTCCAATGTGGTGGCCACTCACCACAAGTAGTTTACTGCAGTAGCTGGTCCATGTTGAAGCCAGTTTTAGAGCAATATACACTGGATTTCAAAGATTTAGTACAAAAACTATATAACATATCCTTAATAACTTCTTAATATTCATTGTAGATTGGCGTAATATTTTCTACATATGCTCTTAATATAATTTAGTAAGATATACTTTGTGTTCTTGATGACCTTGAGAAAATTAGATGTTTATAAATCATTAATGATTTTAACATTTATAATCTATTCCAAGACACAGACTAAAGTTCTTTTAACAAATAAAAATGTTAGTCAATTTATTTTTAAAAAAAGAAAAGAAAATGAGATATTAGAAGCACAATTGTGATAGTTTTTAAGACAAAACACTGAGAATATCATATTAAAAACTGTGCTACCATTCAAAGCAGTTTATTTTCAAAACAATGTTGTAAGGTATTTTTATTTTAATAGATGAGCAGGAAGCTAAAAGCGACACAGAAAGCAGGCCAAGAGAGTGGCAGAGTTGAATTAATAAAACAAAACAAGAAATTGTAAGCAAAAATGTCAAAGGTTTTGATGTTATGAGTTGGGAAGCAATCATTTACTATTTGCACAATGTTATTTGAAGATATTTAAATGGAATTTTTTATGGCAATGGGCATGTTGTCAGAAGGCCAGCTGCAGACTAATGACCTAGTCAGAGTACATTTTTACATGCATCCATGTATATGTGCAGATGAACATATAAAACCATATTTTTTGTCTTATTAGAATTTAAATAATGACAGAAAGATCAAACAGATATAATGATTGAGGCAATTCTTTGTCTACATCATGGAGAGATTTGTGACACTTTAAGCCAGGTAATCCTCAAAACTCTGGAGTGTAAGTAAATATTAATCTATTTAATACAATTAGGATAATTAGCAGACTAAGTGACCAGAAAAGGGTCCCTATAATCATTGTTTATCATATATAAAATGATTTAATGACCAGCAGTCCCTAACTGTACTAGGATGCTATGAAGATAAATGAGGGCCTTTGTATTTAAAGCTTATGGCTTACTAGAAAGAAGCATTATGAAAATCACTGTTAGCAACAACACTGAGGGCAATATATTTTAAGTAAGACAAAGTAACATGCCATCCTGGTGTCAGTTTAAAGATTGTAGAAGCCTCTGAGAGAAAATGAAGGAGATATTTAAATTAGAAATAAATTAATATGAGAAAAGTCCTCATCACAAAACAAGTTTCAAACAGATATGTCAGATGTATGGCCTGATAAACAACTGCTCTGTCACTTCCATGCATACAATTTTAGACATTATACATTTTCCTGTGAGTCATAAGTTGATCACATTTTCATGTAATCATAAAACAGATATCTTTTTCTTCTTTCTCTCATTTCCATATCCTGCTTATTTTTCTTTGGTTTCTGAGATCTAATAGTTATACAGTAAATCATATTCACTTTTAAGATGTATGAATTAAAGCTTTGTATAAAATATTGATGTATTCTTCATAAAGATTAATAATATTATAATAAAGATGAACCAGAATCCTGTAGCGTGAGCAGCACAATGACATTTGTGCATTTAAAGCCTATGAGACAAATGACAATTATTGAGGTAGTTAAGTGGGCTGTGCATACGCTAGATAGAGTAACAGCCTTCAATGGATTAAGCTGGATTGTTCAGTTCATTAGCCAGTGTCACTTATGGAGAACTACTATGTAGAAGTCTTGGCGATCAATACTATATACCTACTGAAGAAGACTCCCAGAAGAATTTGGGAAATCAAATCTTTCCCTGTGCTGAAATTGACAGAAAGTATGTAACTGCCTTCCTACAATTTTAAAAAACTATCCCCAACTACAGTGAGCCCATCTATTATTTCTTTTTCTATGATTTAAGTTACCTGGGAGAAACTGAAAGTAAAAATTGTTAATATTTACATGATATTAAATGTTCAAAACAGAGAGAACACATTCAAACAATTTTACAACAGTATATTGCTATGGTCAACCCACTTATCTATTAGGTCTTATTGTTAATTTCTTTCTGCTTCTAATCTGTACATCATTCCTTGTCAATCACATACATATACAGTAATGAAAAAATGATAACAGCATGATGCTACACATGGTTCAGGCATCTATTGGAAAATTGAAATTATTTCCCTTCAGATTACAAGCAAAACTGCAAACATGTAGGACTGTTACACTTCATTAAAAATGTGTATAGTCTAAGTTTCTGCCGTAATCACTGGAATTTTACCAAGTCTGTGTAATCTACAGAAGATACCAAACATAATTTTGTGAAATAAGAAATTAAAATTTACAAAGATGTTTATGTTGTAACGCTAATGCAATATACTTGAGGGTAGAGATGTAACCTAGAAACAAGTCATAGTTCAATTTTTTTTAGCCTTCAAAACCATAATAAAAAAGATGCCATTTATTTTTACATATGTGAAATCATTGTATTCTAAAAAATATACAAGCAAAAGACGAAAATGCACAAAGATTATTTATGAACTCCTAGGATTAGATTAATAATACATCTTCATTAAATATTTTAAAACCTCTTTTACAAGTACAACTTGATAACTTATCATTTTTCTAAACAATCCACTTGCATTTAATTTAAATCACAGTATTTATAGGTTAAGTATATATTAGCAATTTTTTGAATTGCAGGAAATAATGATTTTGTTATAAAATTCATTTAGACATAGAACTATGGACAAAAATATAAAAAAAAAATGCTGACATGATGAATTTAGAAATTGTAGGTGCTGGATGCTGAACATCTCCACTAAATTTATTCTACCAATGATGCTACTGTTTATGATTTGCAGATACATAGCATACTTAAACGAAGAGGGCATTAATACAATATGATATTAATATACAAATACTCACATTATTCACCTGCCACTGACATCTGAATTAAACCAGTAATGGGGTGTATAACTGATTAAATATCTACACTGCAGAAAGCACCAGTTCCAGATTTAGAGAAGTACTGCCAGACTGATCACATCATTACACTGCCAAACTCCATCTATCACTTTTACTGAACTTAACGAAGATGGATTACATCCCACAGATGAGATGCAGCCTATAAATACTGCCAGGCTGATCTTCATCTGACTTTCCTCCAGAACAGACAAGCAACAAATCAATAATTGAAGAGATCATATTAGAAATTCAATGATATTCAGTGCCCAGAAGAAATCATGTAGGGCCATCAAATGGCCTTAACTCAATGAAACCCACTAAATCCTGTTTTTCCTTAAAACTGCCCTGTTTCTTCTTTGTACATATTTCCTTCATTAAGTTCAGTGAAATGAATCCATAACATTAGTCATCACTATACACTTTTACATTTTCAAACTAAGATTTATTTAGTCCCCCCCCCAATAAAAGCATTTTACAGTAAACATTTTATGTGGTGTCCAATATAAATGTTGACTCGTGCTGCATTGCTCATACTGGTCAACAATGTAAGCTTTAATGTTACTATTCTAAACACTGAAAGAAAACGGATACCATAAAATATGTGTAAACAAAGTACTCATATTACAACTTCTTTATAAATTTAAAACTAATTCTTCATTAAGCATCTGTCTGATTTTCTGTTTATATCATATTTGGCTCTCACCATGTACCTTTGTGGAAAATGCCTGCAAATTGCTTCAATATTCCAAGCATTTAAGACCTGAATGCTCTCTGTCTTCTGCCTTTGACATTATGATAATAAATAGCAGGTGGTCAGGACCGGGTGGCTAAGGAGAGAATGATGTCTCACAAGCTATAAAGCAACCAAGGAAATGCTTTCATATCCACACTTACTTCCAAATGAACCATTAGGACCTTAATTAAGTGTTTATCCTTTGACTGTGTTCCTTAGATGGCCATAAGGCAGGTAGTCATTCAGGAAAGAAAAAAAGAAGCTAAATAAACCTAAATAAATAAGCATGAGATATAATAGAGAAACAATGAATGAGACAATGGTTACCATTTTGCTTTAGAAGTAGAGTGGATTTTAGTTTTTTCATCAGTTTTGTATTTGATAATGCCCATACACGAACCTTTCGTTTTAAGCATCTATTTATTTCTGACAATAGGTTAAACACTTCCTACATTAAAAATGACCAGCCTCAATTACTATCTATACCTCAAAAAGGATCCCTAATTCTTTCCTTCTGATTTTAAGGGTATCAAAAATCAAATATTTAAACAAAATGGGGAAATTGGGCATAAATGTAGTTCCAGGATAAGACAACAGGTATAGCTCTTAAGTGCATCCTTGAAACACACTTAGCGAAAGATGAAGGAAAGGATTATCCATTGCTCCTCAGTTACACCATGATTATGAAATAATTCTAGGTGTATCTATCTTCTGGTAATTTGAATTTTGTAAGTTCTTTATGAAAGACTTATTTCTATTTGATTATTTAAAATCAACCTACATCTTCAAATAACTTGTTTCAATAAAACTGAATAAAAAATCAATATTTTCTGTTTGTATACATGAGATGCGCATATTCAAATGTGTGTGTATGTGTGCATGCACACCCATATACACAGAGACAAAGACAGACACAGAGAGACAGAAACAGAGAGACAGAGAAAACATGTTTTGTGTTTGTTTTAGGAGATAAATTCTCACCCCGAGCGTGAATTCATTGGCTGAGTAATGATCAATGGTTAGACTTTTTTATTTGGCCCCCCAATACTGATTTTAGAAGTGATTCCCACCAATTCTGATACTTTTTGTATACTCCAAAAATTTAACTCAGACCTTCATGCTTGCAAGGCAAATACTTTACTGAATTAGATTTTTCTCTACTCCCACTAAAATAAATCTTTGAACAATAAAATTTATGTACATAAGCATATAATGACTAACCAGGTATGGAAGCTCACATCTGTTATCCTCACACTAGGGATCTGCAAAGGAGGTTCCTGAGGATAATCTGAACAATATAGTGCACCCCCTTCTTAACAAGATAAAATAAATACTAGGATATTTTAGAGTAAGTCTATCCAAGATGCAAACAGGCTACCTCATCTTCTAACATTCATAGGCCCAGTACAGCTTGGAATTGTAACATTATTTACCAGCTCACTCTGCCATTTAGACATGATACCAGCAATTCTTAACACGAGTGATACCATTTCTCTACTGTGACATATGTAGCAAACACACTTTGAACATCCAATATCAACACCAAGATAAAGGAAATGGATACCATGTTAAAAAAAAATGTTAAACCTAAATTTATCCTGACAGAAAATATCTAGGAAAACTGGGGATTAATAAGATTATATCCAAGAATATTAGGAAATTAGGATGAAGAAGAAACCTAGGTCATAGATATAGAAAATACTTTCAACAAAAATCATAGAAGAAAAATTTCCTAACCTAAAGAAGGAGATTCAAATCAAGGTACAAGACGCATGCAGAATATCAAGTAGACTGGACAAAAAAAGAATTTTCTTCAGAAAATAATAATTGAAACACTAAATGAACAGAATAAGAAATGAATATTAAAGTTGTAATGGAAAAAAGAGCAAATAATATATAAAATCTTATATTAGAATCACAGATGACTTTCATTAGAGACCATAAAAAGCGAGAGGATCCTAAAGAGATGTTCTACAGACTCAAAGAAATAGCAGAGAGCAGCCAAGACTATTATACCCAGCAAAACTTTCAAACACAACAGGTGGAGAAAATAAGATAGTCTATGATAAAGCCAAATTTTAAAAACACCCATCTGTCAATAAAGCCCTACAAAAGATGCTTGAAGAAAAATCTTCAACAAAAGAAGTTAATCACACCCAAGAAAACACAAAGTATAAATCCCAGACCAGGAAATCCAAAGAGGGAAAACATGCTGGGCAGTGTTGGAGCACGCCTTTAATCCCAGCACTTGGGAGGCAGAGCCAGGCGGATTTCTTAGTTCGAGGCCAGCCTGGTCTACAGAATGAGTTCCAGGACAGCCAGGGCTATACAGAGAAACCCTGTCTCAAAAAACCAAAAAAAAAAAAAAAAAAAGTGGGAAAACACACACATACATACACACACACACACACACACACACACACACACACACACATACACACACACACACACACACACACATTACCAGATCAAAATTAAAATGAATCAACACAGCTCATGGATACCTCTCAACATCAATGATCTCAATTTTTTAAATAGGAACCACCCTTCCGTTGGATCCAAGAAACAATTCTCAACAAGGACAGATATGACATCAAGTAAAAGGATAGAAAAGATATTCCAAGCAAATGTCCTTAGGAAGCAAGCTGGTGTGGCCATTTCAATATCTGACAAAATGAACTCCAAACTAAAGTGAAACAAAATAAAGAGCAGCAAAAGACATCATCATTCTGACAAAGTGGCAGCACAGAATGGGGAAAGGTTTTGTTTTTTGGGTTTTTTGTTTGTTGTTTGTTTGTTTGGTTGGTTGGTTGGTTGGTTGGTTTTGTTATTTTTTTAGTTTTGTTTCTTTCAATTGCACATCCAATAGAGGGCTAATATCCAAAAATACGTAAAGAACTTCAAAAAATATGAAAGCTAGATACCAAGAAAACAATCCAACTGAAAATGGGGTACAGAAGTAATTGGAGTATTATTAAAAGAAGAAATTCAAATGGTTGAGAAAACACTGAAAACTATTCAACATCCTTAGTCATCAATGGTGCAACATCCTTGCATCAAGGAACTGCAAATCTAAATTACTTTGAAATTCTATCTTATGCCCATAAGAATGGCTGAGATCAGTAACCTAAGTGACAGTTCATGCTGGTAAGGATATAGAGTAAGATGAATGCTCCTACATTGCTGGTAGGGAGATAAACTTTTACAGACACCATGGAAATTAGTGTGTTGTACTACTTCAGAAAGATTTGTTATCAATCACCCTTAAGATCCAGGTATACATTCTTGAGCATATATCCAAATGACACTTCATCCTACCACAGAAACATCAGCTCAAACATGTTCATTGCTGCTCTATTCATAATAGCTAGAAATTAGAAAAAAACTTTGATGTCCTTCAACAGACTAGATGATGACAACAACAATAACAACTACCTATGTTTAGACAATGGAGTAGTCCTAATCTGTTTACAACACTGAAATCATGACATTCACATATAAATAGAATAGAATGTATTTAGAAATAGAAAAAAAATCACCCTGAGTGAGATAATTCAGATTCAGAAAGAAAAATATGGTAAATATTCACTGTTTTGATATTAGTTGTTAATCAATGATAACCAAGCTACAGTATCCAGAACTACAGAGCTTAGATTATCGAATAAGGGAGAGAGCATGGGCTGATCACCTCAGGAAAGGGAAATAGAGTGGAAAGTTTTGTTTCTTTGGTTTTCTTTTTTTCTATTCAAATTTGTTAGTTTTTGTTTCTTTTATTATTATCCCTTAGAAGCCTATTGGTTTTATAAAGAGAAACAGAATATATAGCTTGGAAGCAGCCAAGATTTTTCTTATTGTAGGAATAAATTGTGGTGAATTCAGAATATGCAATATGAAAAAATATATATAAATTATATATATGAAGGGATGGCTCAACAGTTAAAAGTACTTATTGCTGTTGCCAAGGCCTGAGTTGTGTTATTACCACCTACATGGCAACTCATTGCCACCCCTAACTTCAGCTTTAGAGGATCTAATAACTTCCCTTTGCTTCAATGAGTACCAGTATTCACATGTACCCATGTGGAAACACATACACATTAATTAATTTAAATATAAATAAGAGAGATAATAAGATATAAAGGCATGGAGGGACCTGAAATGTATGTTACCAAGTAAAGACCAATGTGAAAAAGCTGAAGACCACGCAATCCTGACCAGTGTATTTTGATACCGTGTCTCATGTACTCCAAGCTGGCCTCAAAATCACAATAGAAATGCCTATTGCCTCTGTCTCCTAAGTGCTGTAAGTACAAGCCTTTGGTGCCATGCACTCCCTATTTTGTATAGGATGATCTATCTTAAGCTAGGAAAACAAGTTTGTATAGACTAAAGCCCACATATCAAAATGTATTAACTAAATTATGCTACATTTATAAATTGGAGTACTATGTAGATATACCCATATTAGGCAGCGTTCTCTAGAATAATAGAACTTGTACAGTTTTAATAAATTAATTAGATCTGTTGGGTGTGTGTGTGTGTGTGTGTGTGTGTGTGTTTGTGTGTGCAATGTTTTATCAATCACGATAGGAGGATTGTGCTTAGTGGAATTACACTTGCCACTCCAGTTCTGAACAGGCTGAGGAAGGAGAGATTGTTGCAATTTCAAGGCTACCCTGGGCTACACAACTAGCTTTAGGTGATGCTGAGCTATAGAGTGAAACCTTGTCTTTAGAAATAAATATGATCCTACTTACAAATGGCACTTACAAAAGAAGCCAGATGGCTAGAGACTGAGAATGATATTGAAAGGAAGGATGTGTGCAGGAAATGTGATATCCCAGGACTCAGAGGAATAACTATGTGAACAAGCTATGTGATTTAATTTACAATGTGAAGGCAATGAATAATACCAGTATTCAGGTGTTTTCTTAAGCTAAATAATGAAACAAAACAAAAACATGAATGCTTGTCTTCCTTAGAATAAAAGAAAAGCTCAGTAAACAGAAAGATGAGCATTCTCCTAGAAAGTGTAAGTAAGAAGGCAAAACATACAGTGGGAATGAGAACAGCCCAGGTCATCTGCCCATTTACACAAGCCAAGGTGTGACTAAAAGGAAGAGGCTTCAGTAAGAACCTTGATGCTTTCTTGGAGTTGGGTGTATGCTCATTCTGAGGACGTTTTTTACACCCAGTGGTCCTTTACATTTGTTCTGTGAATTACTGAGAGGATCTCCATCATCATGCTTTCAGACTTTGCAAACAAAATTGATCCCACAGTGTTCCGAAAGGAAGAGGGAAAGTAACCATCAGTAATCACTCCAGGGAGTACTCTGCTAATGATGTCGTCTACACTAAATAAAGCTTTTCCAGTATTTAACCCAACTACGGAGAAGGTAAGTGCCCAGTTTTTTCTCATTTGACCATACTCTCACCTAAGGAGCACTAGTGAGTCACAGCCCTGGAACAGAAACCCATCAAGAACTTCGGGCAGTGCAGTATGGTGGCAGGGTAGAATGGCAACAGAGCAACACTTCCGTAGCATTAAGAAAACCAGGATCAGAGCAGTAGAGTTTTACTGCATTTGTTTGATCAAATAAAAGAGTGTGTTTTATTGTATCTGTTAGAGTTATGAGGCTCCAACTCTGCTTAAGAAATAGGTATTAAGGAAACCTAAAGACAAAGGAAGATAGGAAGTAAAAGAATGGTAAAGAAGTACATAGCTGCAGGTGCCAAAACCAAAACCAAACATTAGAATATCATAAACCTTCACAGTAAGAGTTAACCTACTTCAGTCTCTATACATAGCACATAACATCCATCATTCACAACAATGACAGCAACAATAACAACAACAAATCCAAACTAAACAAGCAAATAAAAAACATACCAGTTTGCCATGCTTGGTAAAATGCAAGGGAAACTACCAAAAAGAGAGATCATTCATCAAACATACAGATAGTCAGAGGTTTTGGAGTCAGATCTCCACTAGTTAGAAACATTACAGATGAATAAACATATGACAAAAACTACCTTAAAAACAAACTAAAAGTTAAAAACAAGAATTCAGCAACACAAATTAGGACTGCATTGATATATTTGATGAAAGAAAACTTTTTATGCTGAAATACAAGCATGAAAATTATAAAGCCTGCAATGAATTTTAGAAATTTGTTTCACACTTTCTAACTTCAAAACACTTGCATTTCTATACAGAAATGCACATTATTGAATAAAAATAAGAAGCAGAAGAAACAGATTGAAGTATAAATGACACAATTCTCCAAAACTTACTAAAAAATACTGCAGATCCAAAAAAAAAAATCTTACAGAAGGACAAGCTACTTAGATGAAAAGAGGGAAATTACACAAAGGCAGAAAACAGCACAAATGACATCACTCTGAAGGGAGCCAAAGCCAGACAGAAAATCCTGAAAACAGCAAAGACAAACTCACTTAAGTATAAACAAAGGTAAAAATCATGCATTAGATGTCCGATTTAAACCATATGTGTATGATGTGAAATTATAATGTGTTGAGAGGAAAATCAATATACCAGCAAAGAATTCCAAAGCCAGGGAAATTAGACTTCAAAATTAAAGGAGAAAGGTATTCATTCTTCAGCAAATAGAAGTTAGGGGAATCCATTGAAAACAAATCCATTCAAGAGTTGTAGAAACAATTTCTTCAGAGAAATAGAAAATGACAAAAATTTGAAAGGCAAAACTACTTCAAGTGTGTTTGAAAATGAAGAAAAGTGAAGGAGTTCAAGAAAATATTTTCATATGTACTAACTTTTAATATACCTGATAACTTATTTCAGTTGTAATCTTTTAAATATACCTTTCTGGTTTTTTTCTTTGTTAATGTTTCTATGGGAACCAGAAGTATGGTTATAATTGTGATAGTTTAGTGCAAAATATCCAAGAATAAACATAAAATATCCAGAGTAACACTGGGCACATGAAAGCTATTCCAGAATGTTAGGAAGAAAGAAAACTTGGCCTCTTTGCTGAGATCTTGCCTATGTTTGTCCTTAAAGAACATTTTACTAATGTCAAAGCTGCCTTTGTTCCCAACACCAAGACTTCCGAAAACCTGGCAAAATCCCTCAAAGAAAGGTAACTGGAAAAATCACTCAAAATATTTAGAGATTAAATAGCATAATATTAAGCAAAACAAGTTCAATACAGAAGACCATAAAACATTACAAATACTTGGGACTAAATAAAAAAAAAATCTGTTACTCAAGTATGTAAAATGCAACAAAATTGATACTTAGAGGAAAATCATTTCGGTAAACAAAAAGATTTTTAGAATTAATTTAGTAACGTGATCCTACCATATGTTGTATGCAAGAAACTCACATTAAATATACAGACATAGAAACATTAAAAATAAAGAGATATAGAAAATGTATATCTGAGCACTAGCTTTAAGGAAACTGTATCACTCATTAATTCAGATGAAGTACATCTTTGAACAGTAAACATTTTCAGGGATAGCAATTTCACTATATAAGGAAAACATAATCATGAATCTATTGGATCTAACAACAAAAGTACAAAATACACAAGGACAGACTGAATACTTCAGGGAGAAACAGATATTACTACACAGTTGAATATTTCAGTGCCTCTCTTGAAGTATTTGATACATTAAATAGGCAAAAAATAATAAGGATAGAATTTCTCTGAGAAGCACCATCAATCATTGATCTAACTGGAATTTTTAAATAGCATATATATAACATCAATAGCAACATCAGATATACTTGCTTTATCTCACATTGAAAATTTACTTAAATTAAATATATTTAGGCCACAATATACAGTTGAACAAATTTCAAATATTCAAAATCAGAGAAAATTTGTTCCCATTCCATAATGAAACTAAACAGAATAGAACTGATAAATCCCAATATTTAGAGATTACAGACCATACTACTGACAAGATGTCTGTGAATCAAGAAGACATCAGGTCAAATCCCCAGCACCTATTTAAAAATAAAAGTTGGCATGGCAATACATGGCTGTAACTTCTTGTATTTAATGGAAGAAACATTAAAGCCCAGGAGCTAGTTGGCAACTGGTTTAGCCAAATAGGAGAATTTCAAGTCCATGGAAATAATCTGACATAAAAACATAAGGTGTAAAAGGGGATAAGAGGATACATAGTCCCTCTGTCATTCACATGTGGATTGAGATAGGTGTGCACTCTCTCTCACACACACATATATAGTATACACACCATCGTGGATACAACAAAATTCCTCACCTTGTTAAACAACATCTCTAGTAAACATATAGCTAGCCCAAATGTTTGTATGGATTAATGAATGGTAGGAACAAGATAAATCTCTTAAGAATAAGTCCAAGTAATTTATTTAAGTAGTGTGTGTCCACGAACATGAACATGACTTTTCATTCAGTAGATTTGGGTTATGGTTTTGACTAGTGATCATCTCTAAGAATATATTGTATTAAAAAATAGTAAAGGAGCAATTTTACATTAGAAACTTGATAATCATCTCATCCATTGCATGAAGAGTACCAATAGTCATAAATCATGTTAATATTGGTGTGTGACCTTCACATCAAAAAATCATGCTTTATATTCATGGTTTTTTTCAGTATCTAAGGAGCACTTGATCCCGAGTACAAACATCAGACAATATTTGAAGGACATTCTCCAACATACAAGCTTAATACCTTCCAAACCATCTAGGTCTAGTTCACGAAATACAATGAAGATGCGAGAAACTGCTACAAACCCCCCCCCCCCCGAAATGGTAACAGAACTTAATGGAATTAAAAAAAAAAAAAAAAGGAATCTGAGGAAAACATGAATTTCTGTTAACAAAAGTTTATTTGCATTGGTTTGCTAACCACAAAATATAAACTGTGCTGAAACAAGATGTGGATTTTGGATAAAGCTGGGTGAGGTATAATTGTTTCCTCAATCATTTTCTCCATTGTTATGAAAAGCAAAATTTGGCTAAGCATGAATTCAGAATTAAAACCTAACAGTTTTGAGGTCTAGTTTATTCATTTCAGATGCTAGGATAATATACTGCATCTTTCAAGGCTTTAAGTTTTACATTGTAAAACAAAAGTGCAGAAGGAAGATGTGCCTACAGTTTCACGTGAGATAAGTGTGCTGTGATGTTTTGTGTAGAATTCTGCACTGTGAAGAACATACAAAATGAAGGTGATTTTTAGCACAGCCAAGAATGATGTTATCACATTTTTCCTACTAATCATGAAAGAAACTCGAATGAAATTATTGTATGAGAAATTCCATAGTATAAGTACTCAAATTTAAAATATCTATTTTTTGTTTCATTAATATTCATCTGTTATCCTTCGTTAGTTGGACATCTTTTGAATGAATAAATGTTATAATTCTTGCCCTTGGATGGTCACTTTGCTGAATGTTGGGCAGAGGTCACTGGTCTTCATCATGAAAGCACTTTTAGAAATGCATCCTTGTATTGCCTCGAATGGCCCCTGGAGTTGAAGACTTACGTATTCATATATTCTATAACACAATGACCTTTATTATAACTGATAGCACCTTCCTTGGGAGAGTTACTAGTCATGTCCAAGTATATGGTATAAATAAGTAAAGAAAAATGTGATCCATACATTTTGTTGTCCAGGATATGTATGTATATATCTGGAAGAAGACAGGTAAGACATCTGAACAGTAATTTAACAGGACTGACTCCCCGGAGCCGACCATGAAATGACACATTATGTATGATAAATCTAGCAGATTGTGGTCCATTCTTTACATGAATCTATACTTTTTGTGTCATTCTTAGTAATCTACACTTTCTCTCTAGTTTAGCCATTTATTTAAGGGGTGATGATGGCAGGTATTTTAAATAGAATTGAGATAAATCCAGAAACACTGTAAAAAGCTGTACTCTCTGGCAGCCAGAAAAAAAAGTAGTAGTAAGCCAGGATGGTTGCTGCCAATTTATAAGCTGAAACTAGCAGCTTTGTGAACAACTTTGAAAAATAATCTTTCTCAATCAAGAAACTTCCCCAAGGTTGTAGCTTAACAAAAAACAAAACCAAGAATTATTTTGTAATAAAGTTTCTGGTGATGATTGTTTGAAATAACCAATGTCTTTCACAGACTGCCTACACCCTTGTGCAACTCACTACAAAACTGAATCTGAGTCAGCCTTCTTCCATTGGAAAAAGTGCTTGTGAGAACAAGTGCTAACTGTGCTGCACTAAAAATATTGAAAATAACTGAATGATCAATTTTGGAAACAGAATAGGATTACTGTTAAATTGTCTATTGTATATTGTTACATTAATTCATTTAGTTAATATTAAGATAGGTTATTTTTTATCTTCACATCAAGAAGAAACTAAAGTCAAAATATAAACCTTCATGACTACCTTTTAGCTATCTATCTACCTACCTGTCACTGTCTGTCTATCTATCTATCTATCTATCTATCTATCTATCTATCTATCTATCTACCTATCTTCTGTCTATCTACCTGTCAATCTGTATGTCTATGTATATAAATAGATATGCTACTATTCATTTAAGTGCCATAGTTTCTCTATTATAATGCCTATTTTTAACTATAGCTTTATCTATAGATTGATATAAATATGTGTGCATGCTTACCACTCATTACATGTGTTCATTTATTTTTGAGGCATGCCATATCAACCTACATCTTTTTTAATATTCATAATTCTGTTTATAAATTCTCCACAGCATTGAAGGAAATGAAAAATAGTGTTAAGTATTCTATTAAAAAATAATTAGAATATAAACCCAAAGATAATTGTTTTTTACCTGTCTAAAATATTTACTTTAAATACCTAAGATGCCTTTATGTCTTGGAAATAAATGAGAAACAAAAAAAAAACCTGCTTTGTCTTCAATATCCGCAAGGAAAATCCTTTTAGTCTGAACTCAAAAGACATACTGTGATTGAGTATTTTCCTTAATCTAAAACCTTCTAGTCAAGAAAATAGACCAATGAATAAACAGAAAACAAGTTTTGTGAAGAAAGAGGAAATGATATTAGTACTGGACTCATTGATAGATTATTAATGGCTGTAGATAAAAATTCCTCATGTATTTAGAGGTCTTTGTCTGATCTATCTAACAGAGATATCATGTACATTAGAAGGTGGCATAAACTGTTCAACAAGCAAATGGCTTTTATGACATAGTGTTGGCTGCTAAGCATTTTTATGCTATGTAAGACTTATTTTAGAGTTCAAATTCTTTTCTCAAATGGCTATGGTTTCAACTCTCTAATACCATGGAGCACAGACGGGCACCAGTATCAACTATTATTGCATTGGACTTCCTAGACATAGCATCCCTACAGCTCCACTGAGTTTACAATGCCCCACTCAGCTGCTGATGCATGGCTTGGTATTTTTCATATTAGGAGCTCCATAAGAGCCAATAAAATCAAACATTATTGAAGATGTGGGGATATAAGTTTTCTCATAATTTTTCTAAAATTAATTCTCAATTATAGCAACAACATTTGTCAGTCTCTTTCCAGAAAAGAAGTCATAAGTGAAATCTTAACTATGTCTTAGCAAGTTTGTAGTGTTAGAGCATTCCTAGAGAAGACATCACAATGACAATATCCCAGAGCCAGTAATGAGGTGTCCTGAATTATTTAATAATAGTGAAGTTTCTTCATACCTTTGTGGGAAGTAATCAATTTCTCGATATCATGTTGTAAAACAATTTTCTCAAAGCTTTGGACAATGTAAAGTATCAGATGTATAGAGGATTCTCTAGGATGTAGTTACCAGTTCTGCTTAGCATTTTCAGAGTAGCATATTTTAACTAAGAAATCATAGGCACCAAATCACTGTGTGAACATTTTATCTGAAATTTCATGCTGGTCAGGGAATTTAGTAGTGAGGCCAAGACTTAAACTCTACAATTATGGTCCTGTGCATATGCAACAACTGTCTGGCATAAAGTCATTTGAAATTATTTGACTCTGAGGCTATGAAAAAGTAGATCTGAGTGGCTGCCAATATATTTCAAAGATAGTATATGTTTTATTTTTTTCCTCAATGAGATAACAAAACTTTGCATATCTCTTGCTACTGTTATTTTCTTTTTTTCTGTAAAGTCTGGAAATCTGCCTCATACTCTTTGAAGTGGGTTGTTCTTCAGAATGTTAGTTGCCTCATTGAAAAATATATAGATTTTATCCCATCAAGACATTAACATAGAGTTCCAAACAGTATCAATTGCATGGCATTTAAAAAAAAAAATCTGATGTACATAAAGTGCCAGCTAGTTTTTTATCAACATGGCACAAGCTACTATCATTAGAAAGGAGGATGCTCAATCAACAAAATGCTACCATAAGATATGGTTGTAGAGCCAAGTAGGGCCAGGACAAAGTTACCCTCCCAGGAGCGTGGAAAAGCTGTGAGTGAGGATAAGACGAGCACCACTGCTCACCAGGACCTGCCCGGGACCCACCTAGAACCCACAAGACACAGGGACTGAGGAAGAGTCGGGGACAGGAAACTACTGGCTTCCATTTGTGGCTGGGGACCTCAGCTTGTGCCACAGGACTCCATAGCCAATTAGTGCCGGGAGAAAGCTAGACTCCCAGGCCCTCAGAACACAGAGACTGAGGAATAGTCAGGGACAGGAACCTTCCAGCTTCCATCTGTAGCAAGAGACCTCTGCCTGGGCCGCCAGGGTTTCATAGCCAAGTAGTGCCAGGAGAAAGCTAGCCTCCCAGGAGCATGGAAAAGTCATGAGTGGGGTTAAGATGAGCATCACTGCTCAACAGGACCCGCCCGGGACCCGCCCGGAGCCCTTGGGACACAGGGACTGAGGAAAAGTTGGGGAGAGGAAACTTCCTGTCTCCATCTGTGGCGGGAGACCTCTGCGTGGGCCACCAGGGTTCCATAGCAAATTAGTGCCAGGAGAATGCTAGCCTCCCAGGAGTATGGAAAAGTCATGGGTGGGGATAAGACAAGCACCACTGCTCACCTGGACCCGCACGGAACCATGGGACACAGGGACTAAGGAAAAGTCGGGAACAGGAAAATTCTGGTTTCCATTTGTGGCTGAGGAACTCAGCCTGAGCCATGGGGCTCCAGGAGAGAGCTGGTATCCCAGGAGTGCTGACACACCTTTGAACACAGGCAAAACCACCACTTCTGTTCAAATTCACTGGATCAAGAGGGACCCTTGCAGAGCCATCAGGACACAGGAACCAAGGAACAGCTGGGGACAAGATCCTTCTGGTTTCTGTCTGCACCCCAGAGCTGACCCTGTGCCACAGCTCTCCAAACCCAAATGCCTCTCAGAGACAGCTAGTCTTCAAGGAGCATTGACACAGAGGCCTGCAGGAGGGACAAGCCACAGCCAGAGAGAGTAAGACCAGCTAACATCAGAGTTAACAACATGGCAAAAGGCAAGGGCAAGAACCTAAGGAACAGAAACCAAGGCTACTTGGCATCATCAGAACCCAGCTCTCCCACCACAGCAAGCCCTGGATTCCCCAATAGGCCAGAAAGCAAGACTCAGATTTAAAATCATTTCTCATGATGATGATAGAAGACTTTAAGAAAGAAATGAATAATACCCTTAAAGAAATATGAGAGAACAGAGGTAAACAGATAGAAGCCCTTAAAGAGGAAACACAAAAATCCATTAAAGAATTACAGGAAAACACAATCAAACAGACAAAGGAACTGAACAAAACTATCCAGGAGCTAAAAATAGAAATAGAAACAATAGACCTCTGAACCTTCTGGTTTCCATCTGTGGGTGGAGACCTCTGCCTGGGCAACCAGGAGTCCATAGCCAATGAGCGCCATGAGAAAGCTACCCTCCCAGAAGCGTGGAAAAGCCATGAGTGGGGTTAAGGGGAGCAATATTGCTCACCGAGACCCACCCAGAACCGGTGGGATACAGGACCTGAGGAGAACTCGGAGGCAGGAAACCTCTGAACCTTCCGGTTTCCATCTGTGGGTGGAGACCTCTGCCTGTGCCACCAGGAGTCTGTGCCTGGGGACCTAAGCCTGGACCACAGGGCTCCAGGAGAGAGCTGGTATCCCAGGAGTGCTGACACACCTTCAAGCACAGGCAAAACCACCACTTCTGTTCAAACTCACTGGATCAAGAGGGACCTTTGCAGAGCCATCAGGACACAGGAACCAAGGGACAGCTGGAGACAAGATCCTTCTGATTTCTGTCTGGACCCCAGAGCTGACCCTGTGCCACAGCTCTCCAAACCCAAATATCTCTCAGAGAGAGCTGGTCTTCAAAGAGCATTGACACAGAGACCTGCAGGAGGGGCAAGCCACAACCAGACAGAGTAAGATCAGCAAACATCAGAGTTAACAAGATGGCAAAAGGCAAGGGTAAGAACATAAGGAACAGAAACCAAGGCTACTTGGCATCATCAGAACCCAGCTCTCTCGCCGCAGCAAGCCCCGGATACCCCAACACACCAGAAAAGCAAGACTCAAATTTAAAATCATTTCTAATGATGATGATAGAAGATTTAAGAAAGAAATGAATAACACCCTTAAAGAAATACAAGAGAACAGGGATAAACAACTAGAAGCCTTTACAGAGGAAACACAAGAATCCATTAAAGAATTACAGGAAAACACAATCAAACAGACAAAGGAAATGAACAAAAAATAGAAATAGAAACAATAAAGAAATCACAAAAGGAGACAACCCTGGACTTAGAAAACCTAGGAAAGAGATCAGGAGTCATTGATTCAAGCATCATCAACAGAATACAAGAGATAGAAGAGAGAATCTCAGGAGCAGAAGATACCATAGATAACACTGACACAACAATCAAAGAAAATGCAAAATGCAAAAAGGTCCTAATCCAAAACATCCATGAAATCCAGGACACAATGAGAAAACAGAACCTAAAGATTATCTGTAGAGAAGAGAGTGAAGACTCCCAACTTAAAGGACCAGTAAATATCTTCAATAAAATTATAGAAGAAAATTTCCCTAACCTAAAGAAAGAGATGAATATGAATATAAAAGAAGCTTACAGAACTCCAAATAGATTGGACCAGAAAAGAAATTTGTCCCAGCACATTATAGTGAAAGCACCAGATACACAAAACAAGGAAAGAATAATAAAAGCAGTAAGGGGAAAAGGTCAAGTAACATATAAAGGCAGACCTATCAGAATTACACCTGACTTCTCACCAGAGACTATGAAAGCTAGAAGATCCTGGGCAGAACTAAGACAGACCCTAAGAGAACACAACCGCTAGCCCAGGCTGCTATCCCAGCAAAACTCTCAATTACCATATGGTGAAACCAAAATATTCTATGACAAAACCAAATTTATACAATATGTTTCCACAAACCCAGGCATACAAAGGATAAAAGATGGAAAACGTCAACTCAAGGAGGGAAACTACACCCTAGAAAAAGCAAGAAAGTAATCATTTAATGAACTCAAAAGAAGTTAGCCACACAAATGTAAAAATAACATCGAAAATAACAGGAACCAACAATCACTATTCCTTAATATCTCTTAATATCAATGGACTCAATTCCCCAATAAAAGGACATAGACTGACAGACTGGATCCATAAAGAGGACCCAGCATTTTCCTGCATTCAGGAAACACACCTCCGTGATAAAGACAAACACTACCTCAGAGTAAAGGGTTGGAAAACAATTTTCCAGGCAAATGGTCGCAAGAAACAGGCTGAACATTCTAATATTGGATAAATTCGACTTTCACCCAAAAGTCATCAAAAAAGATAAGAAAGGACACTTCATACCCATCAAAGGATATATCTACCAAGAAGAACTCTCAATTCTGAACATTTATGCTCTAAATGCAAGGGCACCCACATTCATAACAGAAATTTACTAAAGTTCAAAGCACACATTGCACCTCACACAATAATAGTAGGAGAATTCAACAACCCATTATCATCAATGGACACATCTTGAAAACACGAAGTAAATGAGACATAGTGAAACTAACAGATGTTATGAACCAAAAGGATTTAACAGATATCTATAGAACATTTCATCCTAAATCAAAAGTATATACCTTCTTCTCAGCACCTCATGGTACCTTCTCCAAAATTCACCATATAATCGGTCACAAAACAAACCTCCACATATATAAGAAGATTGAAATAATCCCATTCCTCCTATCAGATCACTAAGGATTAACGCTGGAATTCAATGGCAACAATAACAACAGCAAGCCAACATACACATGGAACCTGAACAATGCTCTACTCAATGATAACTTGGTCAAGGAAGAAATAAAGAAAGAAATTAAAGGCTTCCTAGAATTTAATGAAAATGAGAGCACAACATACCCAAACTTATGGGACACAATGAAAGCAGTGTTAAGAGGAAAACTCATAACTTTGAGTGCCTCCAAAATAAACTGGAGAGAGCATACACTAGCAGCTTAACAGCACATCTGAAAGCTCTAGAACAAAAAGAAGCTAATACACCCAAGGGGAGTAGAAGGCAGGAAATAATCAAACTCAGGGCTGAAATCAATCAAGTACAAAGAAAAAGAACTATACAAAGAATCAACAAAACCCAGAGTTGGTTCTTTGAGAAAATCAACAAGATAAATAAACCCTTAGCCAGACTAACCAGAGGGCACAGAGAGAGGATCCAAATTAACAAAATTAGAAATGAAAAGGGAGACATAACAACAGATTATGAGGAAATTCAAAAAATCATCAGATCCTACTACAAAAGCCTATACTCAACAAAACTGCAAAATCTGGAAGAAATGTACAATTTTCTAGACAGATACCAAATACCAAAGTTAAGTCAGGATCAGATAAACCATATAAACAGTTCCATAATGCCTAAAGAAATAGAAGCAGTCATTAAAAGTCTCACAACCATATAAAGCTCAGGACCAGATGGGTTCACTGCAGAATTCTATCAGACCTTCAATGAAGACCTAAGACCAATACTCTTCAATCTATTCCACAAAATAGAAACAGAAGGAACACTACCCAATTCCTTCTATGAGGCCACAATCACACTGATACCAAAACCTCACAAAGAGCCAACAAAGAAAGAAAACTTCAGACCAATTTCCCTTATGAATATCAACGCAAAGATACTCAATAAAATTCTCACAAACCGAATCCAAGAACACAGCAAAATGATCATTATTCATCATGATCAAGTAGGCTTTGTCCCAGGGATACAGGAATGGTTCAATACCCCGAAATCTATCAATGTAATCCATTACATAAATGAACTCAAAGAAAAAAACCACATGGTCATTTCATTAGATGCTGAAAAAGCATTTGACAAAATTCAACATCTCTTCATGATAAAAGTCTTGGAAAGATCAGGAATTCAAGGCCCATACCTAAACATAGTAAAAGCAATATACAGCAAAACAGTACCCAACATCAAACTAAAAGGAGAAAAACTCAAAGAAATTCCATTAGAATCAGGGACTAGACAAGACTGCCCTCTCTCTCCCTTATCTATTCAATATAGTAATTGAAGTTCTAGCTAGAGCAATTAGACAACAAAAGGAGGTCAAAGGGAAACAAAGGAAGAAATCAAAATATCACTATTTGTGGAATGTGATAGAAGAGAAAGTTGGGAAAAGGTGTACAGGGGAAAAGTTCTTGAACAGAAGACCAATGGCTTATGCTCTAAGATCAAGAATCGACAAATGGGACCTAAGGAAATTGCAAAGCTTCTGTAAGGTAAAGGACACTGTCAGTAGGACAAAACGGGAACCAATAGATTGGGAAAAGATCTTTACCAATCCTAAGTCCGATAGAGGGCTAATATCCAATAGATAAAAGAACTCAAGAACTTTTATTCCAGAAAACCAAATAACCCTATCAAAAAATGGGGAACAGAGCTAAACAGAGAATTCTCAACTGAGGAAATTCGTAGGTCTGAGAAGCACCTAAAGAAATGTTCAACATCTTTAGTCATCAGGGAAATGCAAATCAAAACAACTCTGAGAATCCACCTCACACCAGTCAAAATGGCTAAGATCAAAAACTCAGGTGACAGCAGATGCTGGTGAGGATGTGGAGAAAGAGGAACACTCCTCCATTTTTGGTGGGATTGCAAGCTGGTACAACCATTCTGGAAATCAGTTTGGCAGACCCTCAGAAAACTGGACACATTACTACCTGAGGACCCAGCTATACCTCTCCTGGGCATATACCCAGAAGATGCTCCAACATGTAATAAAGACACATGCTCCACTATGTTCATAGCAGCCATATTTATAATAGCCAGAAGCTGGAAACAACCCAGATGTCCCTCAGCATTGGAATGGATACAGAAAATGTGATACATTTACACAGTGGAGTACTACTCAGCTATTAAAAACAATGACTTAATGAAATTTGCAGGCAAATGGATGGAACTTGAAAATATCATCCTGAGTGAGGTAACTCAGTCATAAAAGAATGAACATGGTATGTACTCACTGATAAGTGGATATTAGCCCAAAAGTTCAAAATATCTAAGTTTCACTTTA
>CM052701.1:124365748-124383939 GCA_028551405.1 Uromys caudimaculatus | reverse complement strand
GGAGGAGTTGGAGAAGGACGGAAGGAGCTGAGGGAGTTTGCAGCCCCATGGAGGGAGCAACAGTGTCAACTTGCCTGACCCTCCCCCCCCCCCGTTGCTCCTGGTGGCTGGACCACCAACCAAAGAATACACATGGAGGGACCCATGGTTCGGACCACATATGTGGCAGAGGAGGGCCTTGCTGGCCATCAGTGGGAGGAGAGGTCCTTGGGCCTGAGGGTGTTCGAAGCCTCAGTAAAGGGGAATGTCATGGTGGGAAAATGGGAGTGGGTTGGCGGGTGGGTGGGACAGGGAATACCCTCATAGAGGTGGTGGAGGGGGGAGGGGATGGGGGTTTCCAAAGAGGAGACCTGGAAAGGGGGAAACATTGGAAATGTAAATAATGTATCAAAAATTTAAAGAAAAAAAAAAAAAAAGATTTGGCTGTAGCCAAGCCTGCAGGGCATTGGGCTGGTGGTCCTGGATTCTATAGAAATAGGCTGAGCAAGATATAGAAGCAGCTAATCAGGCAGCACTCCTCCATGGTCTCTGCATCAGGTCCTGCCTTCAGATTTCTTCCTTGTTTAAGTTCACCTTCAATATGAATAATGATTTATAACCATAAGCCAAAGAAACCTTTTCATCCTCAAATAGTTTCGATAATGGTATTTCAGCACAGTAGTAGTAATCCTAAAACTCTTTCTGAAAAACTTTCAGGAAAATATTATGGGTTATACAATAAATGAATATTAATTTTAAAATGAGTTCCTTCTAGGTTGTATGTTTTAGCCATAAGAATGCCGAACATGGAGCTGGAGAGGTGGCTCAGTGGTTAAGAGCACTTACTGTTTATTCCTCCAGAGGTCCTGAGTTCAATTCCTAGAAACCATACCCTTGGGCTCTCTCAGACATTGAACCACCAACAGGCAGCATACACCAGCTGATATGAGGCCCCCAACACATATGTAGCAGAGGACCGCCCGGTCTGGACTCAGTCAGAGAAGATGCACCTAACATTCAAGGGACTTGAGGCCCCAGAGCGTGGGGAGGTCTGGTGGGGTGGGGGTGAGTTGGGGACATGGGATGTGGAACAGTCGAAGGGTTGATAGGAAGGGGGATAACATCTGGACTGTAAAAAAAAATTAAAGAATAAAGATTTAAAAATATAAAAAATGCAAAAGACTGTATTTTTCAATTTTTTGAGATTTTAATATATTTACACTTCTCCCTTCCCTTCCCCCCTTCAAATCCTGCCTTATACACATTTCTACTCTCCTTCTGGTTCATGGCATCTTTTTTCATTAATTGCTATTGTACACAAATATTTGTATTTACACATATATTCCTAAATATAAACTGTTGAGTTCACATAAGGTTACTTGCAGCGCTGATTGTCTGGCAGTAGACAACCAATTGGTGTTATCTTTCTGGAGAAGACCACCTCTCAGACCTCAGCTCTCCGTGGTAGCCTTTAGTTCTTTGTACAGAATTGAAGCCTCAGGGGTTTTTCCCCAACCAGTATGGCGTGTTCACTGACATCATCGATATTTTGATATCACACAGAGGCACTTCTCTGATTTTCTGCACCAACACTGCTCCTAAGTTGACTTTATACTCATAAGCTTTGCCGGTTCCTTTCAATGAACACTGACAGTTGATAAGTTTCATTCTTATGGAAAATACTGTCTTATTTCAATAACTTCACACTGCTACACTATTTTGAAGTTTATGGTGAAAAACATTGTTGGTTTCGCCTTCATTGCGCAAACATAGCAATCCCTTAAAGCTACGATAGATGATTTTCCTACCCCTAAATACACTATAGTTTTTAATCTCATTAAGAATAAAATAAAACATTAATGATATTATCAAGACTCAGGATATTCTGGTTACTATACTGACCCATTCAGAAGCCATGTCACTCTTGCCCATGCTTTTCAGCCACACGGATTTGCTCTCTTTTCTTAACTTGTCAAGCATGGTTTTAGCTTAGGACATTTACCCTTGTACCTCATTCTCAGACATGTAGTATTTCATTTCTTCACATGGTAATTTCCTGAGTAGAGATTCAGACAATGTCCACTGACCTTCTTGATTAAATTCACATCATTTGATTTCGATATATTATCTTCTGTATTCTGTTTCCTTTTGCTTTAACACATTCATCACCATGCAACAAGTGCACAGAAATGAGGTCATCATCTCCAGCACTCATAATGTAAGGTCTGAGGTGGGTGCCAGGAATTTTAAAGAGAGCCTGGTATTTTTAACTATCCAGTAAGGATTTAGTGTATGGATAAATAAAATAATGAATTTGATTTTTAAGAACATCAGTCTATATATTTCCTAAAATATGGATAGAATTTTTTACAGCCAATGAAGTGGACAGTCATGCACTATCAGTTGTGAAGGTCACTTTAATGCCAAACGTGGGCTGTTTAAGAATCCTCACTATAAAATTTCACAGAAAAGGACAATGTTACAATCTGTTATCTATCCTACTGACCAAATTGGAGGACTCAATGGATATTAAAACTTTGTGATAGAAGTAGCAAAACTTTTGCAGACAGCTGCTCTCTTATGGAATTTAAATCTTGAAACAATTACTGACAGGAGAAGGGTAAATTAGCCATCCTACCAATCCAGACATTCATCAAAAGCTTTAGCCTTTATGAAATGACAATGAATATGAGTTTTTATGGTGGAAAAGTCTACAGTGACAGACTTTTTAAAGAAAAGTTTCACTGTATGCCTGAATGCTTCTCCGTCAGAGTCAATTCTAAAAGTCCATTAGAACCAGGGTGCCAAAGGATGAGCTTCCTGCAAATAATATTTTTAAAAACAGCCACTCTACTCACTCAGCCCATCATGAAACATAATAGCTGGTACTTGTGTCTTCATTCCATTGTTGTATAAAGTTTTCAGGATTTTTGAAGAACAACCCATCACAATGTTATGCAATTTCCTTTTTTTGCTAAACCTAAGCTCCACATAGCTATCTATGGTCTATCAACTTGACACAGGCCAAGTTCATCTTTAAAGAAGAAACATCAGTTGAGGAAATATTTCCATAAGTTGGGTTGTAAGTAAGCCCGGGGATGGATGGCATTTCTTGTTACTGATGTAAGGGAGTTAAGCTCACAAGGTAAGATGCCAACCCTGGCACCCAGATTGTCTTGAGTTTAGGTTGAATAAACAAACAAGCCAGGTAAGACATGTAGAGCAAGTCAGCAGGCAACATTCCTCCTGATTTGTGCATCAGTTCCTGCCTCCAGGTTCCTTTATGATAAACTTTAATCTGTCAAATGAAACAAATCCTTTGTTCCTCAAACTGCTTTTGATCAAGGTCTCTATCCAGGCAATAGAAAGCAAACTAGGACAGTATGCTATATTGTATTAAAATGTTGGAGTCAACATGGATTTATTTATCTGTTTCTATATACTAACAAATAACATTCCTCTATTTAGGTAATGGACTATGGACTAGTCACTGTTGTTTAATTGATACATATACCATTTGAATTATATTCCTGCTGTAATTTATTTTCTCAAATCTTTGACATTGATGGCTAGGTTAACTGGAATTTTGTAAGCTAAGCAAACAGCAGACAATCAGCTCCTTCCCCCAAGGCTGCTGCAACCTTGTTAGTTTACTAATTAGTTCATTTGTTTATGAAAGTCACTGTGTGTCTTGTTATAAAATGTAAACAAGTTTACCTGTTCACAGACTTCATGTTAAAAGATAAACAGGTTTCAGGTGTAACTTTCATTAAAAGAACATGCTCTACATTGATTGTTCTCACTAATAATTACTTACATTTCTGCTAAATGATTTTTAAAAAATGGTTCAAAGTCCATGCAAGGCGAAGGATAGAAAATATTAAATAAGTTATAAGGATCTCAAAATGATCTCAGATGTATTGAGAAAAGGAATATTTCAGATATTTTTCTATTCTGTGCTATTATTGCCTTGAGATTTCAGATATTCAAAGTTTAATGGAGCACTGTCTGCTAACTACTCAAGCATAAGTTCAGGATTTGTGTTTTCTTTGGATGTCTTTTAAATATAGATTTAAGGATGCCTTTCATAAATCTAAAACATCTCTGTCCAATCCATATATCTTGCTGTGTGAACAAAAGAAAAAATATTCATGCTTTTGTAACATAAAGACATAGTTTTTGCTGAGAATCAAAGACATACATATATAACTTTGGTTTTAGAGATACCTGTTAACTACTTTTTCTACAATTTGGTTTTCTTTTTTTTTATTTAATGTGTACATTTTAAATAAAATTCTTTATTTTATCATACAAATTAATACTCAATCCATTTTTGTTCTTATTTTCTTAGCATCTTTAAAAAATCGGGTTATATTCATATGAGTATCCAAAACTTAAACTTTTTTTTGATACTTTATTTATATTTCAAATGCTTTCCCCTTTCCAGGTCTCCCCTTTGGAAACCACCTATCCCATCCCCCCCCACTCCCTGCCTCTATGAGGGTATTCCCCCACCCACCTACCCACTCCTGTCTTCCCTCCCTTGCCTTCCCCTATACGGGGGCATCTAACACACTCAGGCCCAAGGGCTCTCCTCTCACTGATGGCCAACAAGGCCCTCCTCTGCCACATATGTGGCCAGCACCATGAGTCCCTCCAAGTGTATTCTTTGGTTGGTGGTATAGTCTCCAGGAACACCAGGGTTCAGGCCAGTTGACACTGTTGCTCCCTCCATGGGGCTGCAAACCCCATCAGCTCCTTCATTCCCTTCTCTAACTCCTCCATCTGGGACCCCACACTCAGTCCAATGGTTGATGTGAATTGAATCATGAGCATTCTGAACTTTAGGGCTAATATCCACTTATCGTGAATACATACAGTGTTCCTTCTTTGTGACTGAGCTACCTCACTCAGAATGATATTTTCAAGTTCCATCCATTTGCCTGTGAATTTCATGAAGTCATTGTTTTTAATAGCTGAGTAGTACTCCATTGTGTAAATGTACCACATTTTCTGTATCCATTCCTCTGATGAGGGGCATCTGGGTTGTTTCGAGCTTCTGGCTATTATAAATAAGGCTGCTATGAACATAGTGGAGCATGTGTCTTTATTACATGTTGGAGCATCTTCTGGGTATAGCTGGGTCCTCAGGTAGTATTATGTCCAATTTTCTGAGGGTCTGACAAATTTATATCCAGAATGGTTGTACCATCTTTCAATCCCACCAACAATGGAGGAGTGTTCCTCTTTCTCCACATCCTCGCCAGCATCTACTGTCACCTGAGTTTTTGACCTTAGCCATTCTGACTGGTGTGAGGTGGAATCTCAGGGTTGTTTTGATTTGCATTTCTGTGATGACTAAGGATGTTGAACATTTCTTTAGGTGCTTCTCATTCCCTCAAGTTTCCTCAGTTGAGAATTCTCTGTTTAGCTCTGTTCCCCATTTTTTGATAGGGTTACAATGCAATGCAATCCCCATCAAAATTCCAACTCAATTCTTCATAGACTTTGAAAGAGCAATTCTCAAATTCATTTGGAATAACAAAAAACCCAGGATAGCAAAAACTATTCTCAACAATAAAAGAACTTCTGGGGGAATCAGCATTCCTGACCTCAAGCTGTAATACAGATCAGCAGTGATAAAAAACTGCATGATATTGATCCAGTAACAGGCAGGTAGATCAATGGAATAGAATTGAAGACCCAGGAATGAACTCACACATCTATGGTCACTTGATCTTTGACAAAGAAGCTAAAAACCATGCAGTGGAAAAAAGCATTTTCAACAAATGGTGCTGGTTCAACTGGCGGTCAACATGTAGAAAAATGCACTTTGATCCATTTCTATCTCCCTGTACAAAGTTCAAGTCCAAGTGGATCAAGGACCTCCACATAAGACCAGATACATTGAATCTAATAGAAGAGAAAGTGCAGAAAAGTCTTGAACACGTGGGCACAGGGAAAATTTTCCTGAACAGAACACCAATGGCTTATGTTCTAATAACAAGAATCGACAAATGGGATTTCATAAAATTGCAAAGCTTCTGAAATGCAAAGGACACTGTCAATAGTGCAAAATGGCAACCAACAGATTGGGAAAAGATCTTTACCAGTCCTACGTCCAATAGAGGGCTAATGTCCAATATATACAAAGAACTCAAGAAGGTAGACTCCAGAGAACAATTTGGATTTCAATAGATGGTTATGCTTTAATGCCAGAGAAGCAATGGACATGCTAGCAAAGCAAGAGCAAGCAAAGTTAGAAGCTTTCTCCTTCCATGCCCTCATATATGCTTCCAGCAGAAGGTGGGGCCTAAGGACATTTGGATGAAAGGTGTGTCTTCCTATCCCAAAGATCCAGATTAGAGGTGTGGCTTCCAAGCACTGTCTTATTCTCATTTGAAAAGTATCTTCCCTCTTCAAATTAGGCAAAAATTTGGGCTCCTCCATTTTAGTGTTTTAGCTAATTCTAGATGCAGCTAAGTTGACAACCAAGACTATCCATCACATAAATTAAAGGAAAATAGATCCCACATGACAGTATGTTTTGATGTAGTATAGCAACCAAGCCTCCATCATCCACACCTGATATAGTCAGATCCATAACCTACCCTTGGTCTGTGCTGCATAGTAAAGGCACTGAAAGGTTTTCCAAATAGGTATAGCACAAACTTATTCTGTAAATTTTAGCACGTAATCTGTGCCTGTCAGTCGTATATTCCCCTTTGTCTTCTGTGCCTATGTGTTTATGAACAAACCCTTTTCAGTTTTATATTCCATTAACTCTAAAGCCAATTAAGAGAGATAGGGAACTTATGTGAGTTATAATGCAAATATGCAGTTTTATCTATACCACTTTAATAAGAATGTAAAATCCATATTTAATAAAACCAAAACACAGCTAAATTTTATGATTCTAATCACTGGAAAAACTCAAATGTGCTATCTTTCTACGGTCACATCGGGAAAAAGTGTACAAATCTCCAGAGTGAGCATCCTTTCCTGTATCTTTTTTTCTATACTTAGCTAACACCTATTTTTCTCATACTGAACTTCTTTCTTAGTTGGCAGCACCGTTTAGGTGATCATTCACGGAACTTATTGTGCTTATACTTCTTTGTTCATAACATCATCCATCAGAAGATATGCTCTTCTGTTCAAAAGACAATGGGAAGACATGGAAGAAATCTAGGTTTTAGGACCCAAATAAATACACTATGCAAAACTGTGTACTCTTGCACTGGTTTGGATTTTAATGTGAAAACAATAGTAAACTCTGATTTCTGGCAGTTGCTACATTAACTGTATGATTGCTATTAAAATGTAAGTCAGAAAACCATTTCAAGATGACATGAACCAAGGTATCCTGGTGAGGCTTTAGAAAGATCCCTTATTGTTTAAACTATAAAAGCGGTTTTCTATTTCATGTAAAATATGGTGAACAGCTTTATATCCTTACAAAGTTCAGGAAGTTCAATAGATTGTCTTATCTTTATGTCTGGGAAGACTGAATCACCAGATCCTGGAATGGTGTCCATAGGATGGAACCAGAGAGCAGATTTCACATTTTGTGTCCATATGTATGTGACGAGTCATCATACAGCGTATTGTACGTCCCTTGAGCTCTAATCTAGTAAACACAGAGTGTGATTATTTAGTCCTTAAACTCATGCTATAGCTCAATTAAAATGGTGGGGTGACGTGGGAGTGAGAATTGAAGGCACATGTAAGTATTTTCAAACTTTTTTTTTTCTCGTAGAGTAGATTGTATCTGGGTCACCTCAGCGGCTCTCACCTCGTTAGTAACATTCGTTAGTTCATTTTGCAGCCTGGCACTATTTTATTGTGTGCTGATTCCCCAGCTATTTGATAATCTGCTATTACTCATTCTGAAAGCATCTGGGCTTAAAAAGATAGTAAGTTGAAGTGAGCAGCCAGCAATTATACTCCAATAAGACTGAAATTTAACAAGTGTACGAGTTAAGAGTCCTGCCATTCTTAGTCCACTCCTTATTTTGCACATAAAAAGGTTAACTTCAAAACACCAAATTTTAAGGTGTTTTAGAGGATCATATTAATACTTGATTCTCAAGAGGACATACTAATAGCCATACCATTCTACATTTTACCAATCATAGTGTGCACTCTGCCTGGTGTTAGACTGCAGTACATCACCTTCCCCTCTTGTCAGCTTGAAAGGAGTATCTGTTCACAAAGACTCCCAAACAGCTTTCACATAAGTCTTCCACTGAGTTTGTCAGGTTTGATCTTTTTACATAAGTACAAAAATGATGCACGCTGCCATATAAAACGAGGATCACCAGATCAAAAATTTAAAATGTTCCTTATAACACCCTGTAGCAGAATTTTAATCTAGCAACTCGGTTGCTCTGGAAAGAGATCACATTCGAAGATCTAGATCTACGAGATTAAGCAGGAATGTATACACGCCCTGGATTACAGTGTGATTTGTCTGGAATAGAGCCATACCCTTAGTAAGGTTAGTTCATAGAAGGAAGTACATTGTTTAAAAGTGACCATTAAGGGGCACACAAAGTGATGAAGCAGTAAAAGATTTGGCCGAATGAGACAGATGTAGGATATGTCCAACTCACACAGGAACAAACAGGAAAGTGAGGCTATGGAAGAGCTGTGCAGGGAGGGAGAGTCAGCTGGGAGTCAGTGCAGTGAGTGCAGTGCAGTGGAGTTGAGTTCACTCATGAGGTCTTACAGTTCAGTGCAGGTCGGCAGAGGCAGATGAAGCAAGAGAAGAAAACATGAGCCAGAAGATTAGAACAAATAAGCCAGAGTTAGTCTGAGTCTAAGCAGAGCAATTTTGTGAGAAGGTGAAAGAAGCCTGATTGAATCAATGTTCTTGAAAAGGAGTTTGAGCCAGTACAGATGAGTTGAAGCAGCCAGCCATAGTTCAGAAAGAAGTAGAAAGGGTGAGCTTGTTCAGTAGTAAGCTTCCTAGATGACAATTACATCTGGCAAATAAAAGTTACATTTATAACAGCTTCCTGGAATCTCATCCTTTTTCTGTACAATAATATAGACTATATTTTGAAAATATGCAAATATACATATATATGCATGTAGTGGACATATGCACACACTTGTTTCTCAGTAATAACTTGCTGAACTATCAATATACAGAAACACATATGTGTATGTGGGCTTAATGTAATTAAAAAATAAATATATATACAAAATATTATCTTTGATGTCTCTTCATTTTTTCCTGATAAGTGGAAGACTAAAATATTTCCATTCTGCATAGATAAAATCTAATGTTTTGAATGTTAATAAAAATGGTTATATAATTTTGTTTTGTAAAAATAATTTTCTAGGATTAATTTTTTTGCTTTAAATTAAGTGATTATTCTGAATTTATAACTGAAAACACTCATAATAAGTTCATAGTCTGACCACAAAATGCTGAACTAAGACAGTTTTAAGTTGGCTTCTCACCTAAATCTCATAAAAATAATGGGGAATTGAAAGAGTCAGACCAATATTTTCTCAGATGTAGTAAGATGAAGTATGTAAGAAAAGTAACCTATGGCTGGACAGACGGCTCAGAAAATCCTTTTAGTTAAGACCATAAATAAAACTTTTAAAAAGAACATAAATGTTACAACCCTATTTTTATTTTTATTTTTGATACTTTATTTACATTTCAAATGTTTACTCTTTTCCAGTTCTCCTCTTTGGAAACCCCCTATCCCATCCCCCTACCCCTGCCTCTATGAGGGTGTTTCCCCACCCACCCACTCCTGTATTCCCTCCCTGGCATCCCCCTATATTGGGGCATCTAACACTCTCAGACCCAAGGGCCTCTCCTCCCACTGATGGCCAACAAGGTCCTCCTCTGCCACATATGTGGCCAGCACCATTGTTCCCTCCATATGCATTCTTGGGTTGGCGGTCCAGTCTCTGGGAGCACTGGGGGCCCTGACCAGTTGATACTGTTACTCCCTCCATGGGACTGCAAACTCCCACAGCTTCTTCAGTCCCTTCTTCAACTCCTCCATCTGGGATCCCACACTCAGTCCAACAGTTGCTGTGAATTGAATCATGGGTGTTCCAAACTTTTGGGCTAATATCCACTTATCAGTGAATGCATACCAGGTTTGTTCTTTTGTGACTGAGTTACCTCACTCAGGATGATATTTTCAAGTTCCATCCATTTGCTTGTGAATTTCATGAAGTCATTGTGTTTAATAACCCTATTTTTAAAGAGCACACTCTGTTGTGTGGAAAAATCATGTACAATATGGAATGCTGTTCCACACTGGACAATGATGCTGACCAGAGTAGTATACTGGCAAGAGAGATGACGGGAAAGGGATCCATTTTAGAGGTAGAAGTTATGCAATGCTCCTGTAGAACCACAGTCTCCTTCATCCTACGGTCAATATTTATAATTTACTTTAATCTATCTTTAGCCTAGATATTTACTAGGAACATCTGTATCAGAATACAGTAGGAATTTCCTGGGCAATTTATGATGCAACACATTTACAAAATATATCCCTCCCTCCATTTCCTACCAACTACAGCAATTCTTGTCCACTTTCTTCTCTTCTTTCTGTAGTTCTGCTATTCTAATATATAGAGTGGCAATGGCATTTCACAGGTAGCAATTAAAAGGGCAGAAAGGCCACATACTCTCTCTAAGTTCTCCCAAGGATATACTCTACTAAATTGCAAGAATTGGGCTACTTTTCTCATTTCAAAGGTTTATAGATCTTTAATTTCTTTTTCTTCTCTCAACCCACTACATCATAAGAGTTGTCATTAAATCTCTATGAAAGAAACCAACATAAGCCAGAGTTTTTCCCTGGCAACCAGGTTTGCATTTTTTCTTTCTTTTAAAAAATGATGTGTGTGTCTGTGTGTCTGTGTGTATCTGTGTGTGTGTGTAACATGTAGAGGTCAACTTTCTGGAATCATTCTTTTTTCTACACTATTAATCTTGGAGAGTGAACTCAGGTTATTCATCTTAGAGACTATCATCTTTATTCCTTGAGCCATCTCACTGGTCTGCATATAACTCTATCAAAAAGTAGACAATACAAGAAATTATAGTTAAGCAAACATTTTTATACCATATTTAGGTAGCATTTTTTATCCAATTTGTTTCTGGCATTTATGTAAGTACAGTTAATTTTTGTTTCACAATTATAAGTACATTATCTCAAGGTTTGTCTGTTTTGAAAATTGGTCTTTTTATATTTACTTTCTGGTCTCATAAAGAACTAAATTATTAAGAATAAGCTTTTTGGAATATATGGAGTGATCGTTTTCTTTATGATAATTTTCACTAAATGCTAAGTCTATAACTTTTTATACTTTGTAATTCCTACATCTTTGCATTTCCTTTTTTTCTTTTCTTTTTAAATTTTATTTCTAATAAGAAAAGATACATCAGAACTTTCATGAGAGAATGGTTACTCAGACTGCCTTAAAAAATAGTATTTGGTTAAACCATTATAGAGACTTGTCCAACAGTATTAAATTTAAAGACAGTAAAATAGAATCAATTCATTTAGAAACGTTCTTTAGTTTAAAATAAGAATAAAGATCTTAAGGAGGATATAGCTCATTGAATTAGACTGCTTCCTCATAGATTCAAATGTAGGACTACTTAGTCCCCAGTTGGTAGCACTGCTTGAGTAAATCTAGGAGGTGTGGCCTTGCTGAAAGAAGTATGTCAGAGTTGGGTTCTGAGACTTCTCAGAATGCCTTTCAATATATTTTCCCAAACATTCAAGCAGCACCTGGACAATGTGACAACCTGTTTGAGACATGGGAGATGGAGATAAACATGCTTACCACAGAAAACACGGCGAGATATACTAAACAGACTGGGTAGTGTGCTTCAAAAAAAAAGACCTGCAGAGAGTTCCTTTCACCTTGAGAGATATTTCCCAAAGGAAAATTCTGATGAGGTAAAAGAAAGAATAGGATTACAGGTTGGGGATATTTCACATATCTAACATGTTAATAGAGCAGGTTTTTAATTAGAAGAGACTATTACATGTTCTAGAATAAACAAGTCATAAAGCCAATTTTAAGATGATAGATAGATATGAAACATGAGTTTAAGTGAAAATTGTATGACGTCATATGAGGGGAATGAAAGACAAAGAATGTATTCTGATTAATTCAAAGCAAACAATCTTCCACTGTTATAAAAACCATTGGAAAACAATAGTAGGGTTTTAATACAGAGTGTTTTTTATAAAATTATTGGGAAAATAATGGAATATATATACTTTGAAATATGTATTATGTAAAGAGAACATATTAATTGGCTTAAAATGTATAATATAATATCTCTTATATTTGGGCCTTTGATTCAAATATATAGATTTTAGACTATAACTTGAAATAACCTCAGAAGCCAAAAAAAGTAGAAAGAAACCATAAGGTAGGGATAAAAAAGAAGCTCTAGAGTGGAGGATAGTAGGACACAGATGATACGAAGAAAGGGTTAAAAAATGAGGATAGGGAGGAGAAAAAGAAGGATGGATGAATATTAATAAAGATGTTTTTAAAGCTGTAGGAAAAGACTCAATTTTATAAGCTTATTGTATATATATATGTGTGTGTGTGTGTGTGTGTGTGTGTGTGTGTGTGTGTGTGTGTGTGTGTATGTATAGGTATTGATGTATGAAGTTTAAATGAACTTATGCCACATTATCTATTAATGATTTCCCCAACAGCTTTAGACTCTCTAACAAAACAATGGCAGCCATTGGAAACCTCACTTTTAGGTGTTGGTCAGAGGATACCAAGAGACTCCTTAAACAATATATCCTGTCACTACTACTGTTCACTGACTCCCATAACTCAAAAGTAAGACTCTATTGCTTAATACACTACACACTTGAGACATAGAACTTGGAGGAATAGAGCTGGAACTGACCAAGAAGCCTCATCCCGGAAAATTAGCTCTCATATTATCAGAATGACTTTATATAGCAAACAGACCTAACACAACTACAGACTGTTCTAGCAAAACCACAGGAAATATACATTCAACTCAGAAGCCTGAAAAGCATTTCTAAAATAAAACACATACAGGAACACAAAATCAGTCTTGACAAAATTAGGAATATTTAAGTGATTCCATGAATCCTTTACATGGATCGGTGTACATAATTGACCATAATACCCATAATCATTAAACAAGCAAAAATTAATCTGTAGCAATTACATAAACTCATGGGGATTGCATAGCATATTAACAGATGAAAAAGGGGTTAAAGAAGAAAAAAAAAGAGAAATAAAAGAACTTTCCCAAAAATGAATTTAAATTAAAACACAGCACAACAAAACCAGTAAGATATACTAGAATCAGTCTTAAGACAGGAAAGTATGGCTCTGGGTTGCTCCATTAAATAATCATAGCACAAATAAAAATACATATTGATGCAACACAAAAATTTGGAAAAACAAGGACAAATCAAATCCAGGCCAAATAAATGAGAAGAAAGCACAAAAATAAGAGCAGAAATGAATAAAATAGAACAAAAGAAGAAGCACAATAAATCAATGAATGTTAAAATTAATTCTCTGAGAGTATAAACAATATCACAATACACTTGAATTAAATAATCAAAAGAAAGATATGATCTAAATGAACAAAATCACAAATGAAAAGGGAAACATTAAGGAGACAGAAAGAGATTAAGTCCATTATAAGTGAATCCTTGAATATGAAATCCTAAAGTAAATTGACTAAACATCAAGACTACCAGAGGTAAGCCAAAAAAAGATCAACAACCTAAGCAGAAACATAACTAGTGCCAAGATTAAAACAGAAAAACCAAAAAAAAAAAAGTATTTCCAAGCATAGGTGATAGGTAGAATCATGGCAGGATTTAATTAACTTTTAAGGAAAATTGACAACGAGTACTTCTTCAATTACTTTAAATAGTAGAAACAGAGCAAATGCCTCTAAAATCCTTCCACAAAGTCAGTATAATAATAATAATAATAACAATAATAATAAAGCAGGAATAGACATAACAAAGAGGGAAACTATAGACTATAAGCCCTAATGATCATTGGCAGTAAATTCCCCAATAAATTAGTTTTATGCTGAATATGGACATTTATCAAAAAAAAAAAACCTATAATTAACTTGGTTCTATTGAAGAGATACATGATTGATTGAACATATAACAACTCAATAAATGTAAAAAGGTATATAAATAGGACTAAAGACAAAAATCACATGATCTTCATAAAGACAGAAAATGCCTGTGACAAAATGCTATATGACTTCATGATAAAAG
Source organism: Uromys caudimaculatus (assembly GCA_028551405.1). Lineage (NCBI taxonomy): Eukaryota > Metazoa > Chordata > Mammalia > Rodentia > Muridae > Uromys > Uromys caudimaculatus. Next base: position 124,369,651 of record CM052701.1, on the reverse strand, counting down.
TCCCAGAGAGATTAGGCCTTGACAGAATATACCTCAACAATAAAGAATATATTTAATATACACAATAATATAAAATATCATCCAACATCATTTTAAATGGAGAAAAAATTGAAGCAATCCCACTAAAATCAGAAATGAGAAAAGGCTGTCTCACTGGCTCCACTTTTTTTCAATAAAATACTTGAATCCCTAACTAGAGTACTAAGGTAATAGAAAAGAAATTACAGGGAAACAAATAGGAAAAATGGAAGTCAAATTGTTCTTATTTGCAACTGATATAACATTATTCATAAGTGACACTAAAATTTCACCAGAAAACTTTTATAATAAATGAGCAATTTCAATGTAGTGGCAGTTTATAAAATCAACTTTCAACAATTAGTAGATTTTCTTTTTTCTTTCTTTTTTTTTTTTGTTTTTTTTTTTGTTTGTTTGTTTGTTTTTTTTGTTTTTTCAAGATAGGGTTTCTCTGTGTAGCCCTGGCTATTTTGGAACTCACTCTGTAGACCAGGCCGGCCTCGAACTCAGAAATCCACCCAATCAGTAGATTTTCTACACACCAACAACAAGCATTCTAAGAAAGAGATCATGGAAGAAGTCGTATTCACAATAAACTCAAAGAAAAATAATAACTCAGGACAAACCCAACCAAAAACATGAAAGAAATCAACAATGAAAACTTTAAATCTCCAATGCAAGAAAATGAGGAAACCATTAATATAAAATCAATTCATGATTACAGATAAATAGAATTAATATTGTGATAATGAAAATTTTATCAAAAGCAACTTACAGATTCAGTGCAATCCCAATCAAACCTCCCTCAACATTTTCACAGACATAAATCGATATCCTAAAACACATGTGTAACCTCAGAAACAGAAAAACAAACTTACATCCAACTCAATCCTGAGCAAAAAGAAGAATGCTGGAGGGATTACAATTCCAGAGTTCCAAATATTCCCGATCTATCCTAATAAAAACAGCATGATACAAACAAGTAGATGAATGGAAAAATACAGTAGACCTAAACCTACATATACAAAATCACAGCCATTTGATATTTCACAAAAAGATGCCTAAAATGCATACTGGAGAAAAGACAGTACCTTCTACAGATGGTGGTGGGAAAGTGGATGTGCACTTATAGAAGAATGAAATTATACTTGTCTTTATCACCTTTCATAAAAACGTCACTTCAAATGGACCAAAGACATCAGGGTGAAATATAAAATGCTGAAACTGATAGAAGAAAAGAGACAGTATCCTGCATCGTGTAATTTTAAAAGAACCAACTTAAAACTTGACTAATCTATTTTTTGTTGGTGGTTCTAACTTCCATCATAAAGAGGAAGCACTAACTGATACTATGACATGATGAGTAACAGCTCTGTTATGGCTGTGGATTTGGCATCTATGCCATCTAATTAGACAGGAGCCGGTGATAAATAGCCACCCTGTCTTTAACAATAGTAAGCACTGCATTTATGCTTTATTCAGTGTAAGCATAGGACATTTGTTCCCTTCTGCACTGAGTATGAATAAATGCACAAATTGCATAGCTGTGTTTACAACAAGTTTTGGAGCCAAATTTCAACATCAGACAGATGAGGTTTTGGAGGCAGTAGGTGTTTTCAGAATAAAGATAATTGATTGTTTAAACATGTCACATTCTATTTAACAAAAGCTTGCAAGTGGAGAGCCACTACTGCTCATTAGCTGTGCACTATACATAGACAGAAATGTTGGATTGATATTTTGGAAAATACAAATAGAGCGCTAAAAGCCACACTCTTCTAAAATCTCATATAAGTGAAAGCATATCCATTAAAACCCACACATTCACACATGCAAAATGTTGAAAACTGAAACTCCACTAGACATTTCAATAACTTGAAGTTAGAATTTTGACATACTCGTGATAAAGAACTTAATATAACTGAAAACAAAACAAACAAACAAAGAGAACAATGCTAGCATATCTTCTACTATAGAATCCTGGAAAATTCTAGGAACACAAGACAGCAGGTATTGCCTTTAGGGTATGAATGATTCTTAAATCTGCTGGACTGGGTGAGAGCAGAAACAACAGCGCTGAAACCAAGATACCATGTACGATAAACTGCAAAAGTAAGTTGGAATTCAAAACGCAGCTCTTAAGGAAATGGGAAAAAGCTCAGTAAAGGAAGGGGGGGGATGAAGAGACTGAATATGCTTCCCATAGACAAATGGAAGCATCCTTCATATGAGGAACTGCTCCAACCAAACCAAAAGATCCAGAACAAACAAACAAGCCAACAAAGAAAATGTTGCAGTCAAGAATTAATAAAATAGACCATAGCAAAGGTAGAAAACCCATAATGTAAAAACAGATGCTGGGAGAGACATTCCTAAGAACCATAGGAAAATGAAGCATTAGAGGGGGTTAAAAAGCAACAAGAAGGTACTACTATTTCCTCCTCAACTCCTTTACCAATTACTTTTTACCCATCTCCATTCTTTTGTGACACTTGACATACACAGAAACACTCCCTACCAGGAAACACATAGCCATCACACTTGGCTCGAGTCCAGAGTGGGTAACCACACAGACAGAATGGAACACCTACCCAACAAAAATGAGAACAGATATCTATGAAAATAGGCATTTCAGCTATCAAGAATCCATATACCTAGATCCCAGCATAAAACACAAACATGAACAATCAAGACAATATTCTTCCTCCAGAAGACACCAACTCTGCTAGACAAAGCAGACCCAAAATAAGCAATTCAGCTAACGCACAAGGCAAGGAATTGAAAATATTACTATAAATGTGTTCAAGGACCTTAATTAAGATGCAAATAAATACATAATGAATGAAAACACAGTGACAGGCTCCTGTGAAACTTCCAAGCACAGATGACCACAACGTGACATCAGAGGCAGATTTTAGCAGTCTAAAAGAAGCTCATCGACAGGGCCCCACAGCTAATCAGCGCCGGGACAAAGATCCCTCTCAAGACATCGCACGACCCAGCAGAGGGCCAAAGACATGCCCCACAGCTCACCAGAGACTGACGGCCAGCAGCTTCCGGCGACGGCCGGAAACCTCAGCTGGGGCCACAGGGCCCCACAGCTAATCAGCGCTGGGCACAGATCCCTCTCAAGACATCGCATGACCCAGCAGAGGGCCAAAGACATGCCCCACAGCTCACCAGGTACTGCCCCGAACCCGCGAGACACAGGGACCGAGGTAGGCGGGCCTAGAAACCCCCCTGGATCCCAAAAGCAGGCGGCTGTGGCAGGAAACTTCTGCCTGGGTCAATAGGATTCCATAGACAAGCAGCTCCGGGAGAAAATCCTCTCTCTCCCAGGAATGAGGAAAAGCCTCTAGCAGGGGCAAAACGAGACGCAGAGCTCAAGGACTCCGCCCGCTTTACGCAGGCCACAGAGACTAAAGATCAGCAACTTCCAGGACCAGGATCAGACCTGGTGCCACAGCTCTCCAAACCCAAACACCTCTCAGAGAGAGCTGGTCTTCAAGGAGTACTGACACAGAGACGTGCAGGAGGGGCAAGCCACAACCAGACAGAGTAAGATCAGCTAAAAACAGAGTCAACAAGATGGCAAAAGGCAAGGGCCAGAACATAAAGAACAGAAACCAGGAGTACTCTGCACCATCAGAACCCAGCTCTCCCACCACAGCAAGCCCTGGATACCCCAACACACCAGGAAAGCAAGACTCAGATTTAAAATCATTTCTCATGATGCTGATGATAGAAGACTTTAAGAAAGAAATGAATAACACCCTTAAAGAAATACAGGAGAATGGAGATAAACAACGAGAAGCCTTTCAAGAGGAAATTCGAAAATCCATTAAAGAATTACAGGAAACCTCAATCAAAGAGGTAGAATCTCAA
>CM052701.1:124347701-124365248 GCA_028551405.1 Uromys caudimaculatus | reverse complement strand
GTGTGTGGGTGGGAGGTGGAATTCCCTCATAGAAGTGGGGGAGGGGGAGGGGATAGGTGGTTTCCAAAGAGGAGACCTAGAAAGGGGGAAACATTGGAAATATAAATAAAGTATCAAAAATAAAAATTAAAAAATTAAAAAAAAAAGAAATGTTCAGCATCCTTATTCATCAGGGAAATGCAAATCAAAACAAGTCTGAGATTCCACCTCACACCAGTCAGAATGTCTAAGATCAAAAACTCAGGTGTCAGTAGATGCTGGCGAGGATGTCAAAAAAAAGGAACATTCCTCCTTTTCTGGTGGGATTGCAAGCTGGTACAACCACTCCGAAATCAGTTTGGTGGATCCTCAGAAAATTGGACATAGTACTACCTGATGACCCAGCTATCCCACTCCCGGCCATATACCCAGAAGACCCTCCAACATGTAACAAGGACACATGCTCTACTATGTTCATAGCAGCCATATTTATAATAGCCAGAAGCTGGAAATAACCCAGATGTCCCTCAAGAGAGGAATGGATACAGAAAATGAGGTACCATTTACACAATGGAATACTACTTAGCTATTAAAAAAATGACTTCATGAAATTTGCAGGCAAATGGATGGAAGTTGAAAATATCATCCTGAGTGAGGTAACTCAGTCCCAAAAGAACAAACACAGTATGTACTTACTGATAAGTGGATATTAGCCCCAAAGTTCAGAATACCCAAGATTCAATTTACAGACTATTTGAAGCCTAAGAAGGAGGATCAAAATGTGTATGCTTTAGTGTTTCTTAGAAGGGTGAATCAAGTTCTCACAGGAGGAAATATAGAGACAATGAATGGAGCAGAGACTCAAGGAAAAGCCATCCAGAGACTGCCCCACCTGGAGATACATCCCATATACAGCCACCAAACCGCGGCATTCTTGTGGATGCTGGGAAGTGCTTGCTGATGGAAGCAGGAAAAGCTGTCTCCAGAGAGGCTGAGGCAGAGTCTGACAAATAAAGGGGCAGAAGTTCCTAGTCAAACGTTGGACTGAGCATGGGGTCCCGGATGGAGGAGTTGGAGAAGGGACTGAAGGAGCTGAGGGCGTTTGCAGCCCCATAGAGGGAGGAACAGTATCAACTGGCCAGACCCCCGGAGCTACCGGAGACTGGACCACCAACCAAAGAATAAACATGGAGGAACCCATGGTGCTGGCCGCATATGTGGCAGAGAAGGCCTTGTTAGCCATCAGTGGGCAGAGAGTTCCTTGGGCCTGAGGGTGTTAGATGCCCCAGTGTAGAGGAAAGCTAGGAAGGGAATACAGGAGTGGGGGGGGAGCACCCTCATAGAGGCAGGGGAAGGAGGAATGGAATAGGGTGTTTCCAAAGGGGAAAACATTTGAAATGTATATAAAGTAAATCCAAAAAATAAAAAATAAGAAAATAAAAAAGAATAGAATGTAAAAAAATAAAATAAAACTCACAAAATTATAAAAGCATAATTCTTTTATTCTGCTTTAAATTCAAATAGATTTACTAGTTTTAATAATTTTCAGTATTAAATACATTTTTCAATATTGTTTTTGTATTCATCTGATGTTAAAATTATTACAATGAGAAATTACTATAAATGTTTATCTTAAAATTGTACAAACTGAATGTTTTCTAGTTTTTCTTTTCTTTCTTTTTTATTATTTTTAAATATTTTTTTTTTACTGTCTAATCATTATCCCTCTCTCGGTCTGCCCTCTAACTCTTTCTCATCCCATTCCTCCTCCCCTATTTCCAAGAAGACGTACCCACCCACGCACCCCCACTCCCACCCCACCAGCACTCCCCACTCCCTGGGGCCTCAAGTCCGATTTTATTGACTCCATTTGCAACATCAATTATTTAATTATACTATTATTAATATATCTTGATACTTACTGTACATATGTCAGGCATTATACTAAAGTATTGTATTTTGAATCATCATTTTTTCCATGATTTCATTTTATTGGACACAGACTCTTCTCTCATATAATAGATCCTGGTTTTCGTTTCCCCTCCTTCTATTCCTCGCACTTTCTCCCTGCCTCCTGTCCTGACTCACTCCTCTTTCTTTGTGTCTTTCACTAGAAAAGACCGGGCTTCTAAGTGATAAAAATCAAACATGGCAAAATAAAGTGCAATAATATGAAGCAAAAGCTATCATATTTCAGTTGGACACAACAACGCAAAGAGAGGAAATGGGTCCCAAGAGCAAGTGCAGTTGTCACAGACTGACTTGTTGCCCCAGTCAGGAGTCCCATGAAAATGCTAAAATAAAAAATAGCCAGGCAGTGGTGGCGCTCACCTTTAATCCCAGCACTTGGGAGGCAGAGGCAGGCAGATTTCTGAGTTCAAGGCCAGCCTGGTCTACAGAGTGAGTTCCAGGACAGCCAGGGCTATACAGAGAAACCCTGTTTCGAAAAACCAAAAAACAAAACAAAACTATCATATATACAGAAAGGATCTGGTGCGGATCCTTGCATGCTCCGTGCTTGGTGCTTCAGACTCTGAGCTCATATATCCCTTGCTTAGTTGATTCAGAGGACCTTGTACTCCTGGAGTTCTCTGTGCCCTCTTGTTGTTAAAATCTTTCTGCCTCTGTTTCTGCAAAATTATCTGAGCTCTGAGAGGAGAAATTTGGTGGAAACATCCTGAATAAAATCTTTCTTTATGTAATGCCCGGTTGTGAGTCTCTACATCCGTTCCCATCTGCTGCAGAAGGGTGCCTCTCTGCTTCTGACATGATAAGGCACTAGTCAAGAATAGTAGAATATAATTAGAAGTCATTTTATTTTATTTTATTTATTTATTTATTTTTTATTTTTTTATCAGTAGTGTTTGGTGTTACCCTTGGTCTTTGGGCTATTTATTCTATATTTCTTGGCTACTCAAGCAGTGTTTAGTGTTCCTTCTTTTAGAGTGGAACTGAAGTCAAATCAGAGATTAGTTGGCTACTTCAACAACTTCTGTGCCACCATTTCCCCAGCATAGTTTTCAGGCAGAACAGATAATAGGTCAAAGCTAGTGGCTGGGTTGGTGTCAACATTTCTCTTTCAGTTTAGGAGCCTGCAGAGTACCTTCCTGCACCAAAGAAACTAGAATGTAGTCCATGGAGTCATCATCTTGACTTCTTCATATTTAGTGAGTTGAATGGGGTTGTTCTCTGCAATGGGGCTGGGCTATCAGTTTGCAGAGAGCAACCCTTTTTCATAGTAATAGCTTGGGGTATTTGGGTGTTTCCATGAGACCCCCTTGGCCAACAGTTCAATTGAATGCAACCCTTTCTGCCACTGGAAGCCTCGCCTGTGAATAAGAGATGAGGCTATGAATTTTAAAGACAGCAAGATGGCGACTGAATAAGAGAGTGAAGGAAGAGAAAAGGAAGGGGTAGTGACATAAATACGTTATAATTTTAACAACTAAAATATTTTTTAAAGAAAGGAAAAAATGATTATATGTGTGGGAACAAAATTTGAACTGGAATTGTACTCTTTTTGCCATAGGCTTTCATTAGGTAGACCAAACTATCCGGAACCCACAATTACCTTCCTTTTGCTTCATAATACATGTGTCAACATGCTTTGCCCAACATTAAAGTTGTAAACATTACTGAAGCAATGCTTTGAAAGATTTTACCAACAGAATATTTATATTTCTGTCCTTGTGTAAAGTATCAGTAATTCAAAGTTATTTTAAACATGCATATTCATCACGTATTCAATCTAGTTATATTATTGCAGAGTTACCATTGACTGTACATGTAGTAAAGAAATGGAGTAAAATGACATAGTCTTCAGCGTAAAAGGACATCTCATAAAACACATGTATCTGACGAAATTTGACACAAGAAACTCATCATTCATTTGGCTTAGAAGACCTCTGACTGAAATCATGGCAGGAATTTGGGAGCTATAGATAGGAACTCTTCAAGGTTAGGACAGTTTGGATAGATTGCATAATTTGTAGATATACCATATATACTTTGTTATTAACTAATGCAGGGCAAATGAAGAGGTTAAAATGGTATTTAATTACAGAAAATAACAAACTACAATGTTCCAAACATAATCATATAATGACAATTTGGGCTGAATTTTGATTGACATATAAAAATGAAAATCATTTCATAATTAATAAAAAGAGTCGCAAAATAGCCAAATCATTTGTGAGTACGATGAGGAGGAAGAATTCTCATGTAAATTGCTTTAGAAGCTGGGGATGTAGTATTTTTCAAAAGAAGAGTTAACTTTGTTTTTATCTATGTCAAAATATCATGAAAATTGTAATAATTCTCAAATACTGTGAAATCATTGACAGTGACTGACTGCATTTTAAAATTTGGACAGGTTATTAGAAGTCATTTTATTAGCCAATAATGTGATTTTCTTCCTCTTTTCACTCTGTTTCTCATATAACCTATTACTAGAGAGCATTTTTATTACCAGTCTAAATTTTTTTTCATTTTTTTTTTAAATTTTATTTTTTGATACTTTATTTACATTTCCAATGTTTCCCCCTTTCTAGGTCTCCTGTTTGGAAACCCCCTATACCCTCCTTCTCCCCTGCCTCTATGAGGGTATTCCACCTCCCACCCACCTGCCCACCCACTCCCATATTCCCACCTTGACATTCCCCTTTACTGGGGCCTCTAACACCCTCAGGCCCAAGGGCCTCTCCTCCCCCTGAGGGCCAACAAGGCCATCCTCTGCCACATATGTGGTCCGAACCATGGATCCCTCCATGTGTATTCTTTGGTTGGTGGTCCAGTCTCCAGAAGCACCGGGAGGTCAGGCCATTTGACACTGTTGCTCCCTCCATGGGGCTGCAGACTCCCTCAGCTCCTTCAGTTCCTTCTCCAATTCCTGCATCTGGGACCTCACTCTCAGTCCAGGGGTTACTGTAAAGTGAAACTTGGGTATTCCGGACTTTTGGGCTAATATCCACTTATCAGTGAGTACATACCATGTTCGTTCTTTTGTGACTGAGTTACCTCGCTCAGGATGATATTTTCAAGTTCCATCCATTCGCCTGCAAATTTCATTAAGGCATTGTTTTTAATAACTGAGTAGTACTCCATTGTGTAATTGTACCACATTTTCTGTATCCATTCCTCTGATGAGGGACATCAGGGTTGTTTCCAGCTTCTAGCTATATTTATAATAACCAGTCTAAATTTTAAAACAGTTTTTATCACACATGATAGCACTCTAGGAAAACACATATTACTGCTACGTATGGGCATGTGCACAGACATTAACTAAACAAGTAAAAAGGGTGTAATGTTGGGAGGGTACTGGGGTCACCATGGTGTCATAGGGCATGGATATAAGAAAAATATTTTGTAGCCATGTACAAATTTTTCAAAGAATCAACTTAAAATGTTTTTTCAGAAGAATGCAAAAATATTCCAAGTGTTTATGCACATCCACGCCATCCTCTCATCTGGGAAGCTGAGACTCAATTTTCTGTTTTATTGTTCCTGTTCAAGCTTAACTTTATTCCGTTCTACAGTGTTGAACCGTCTGTTAGGTGGCTAGCATTTATGTTGAGATCATGCCTCTGCCAAAACTGATGGTTTTCAAATTCTATCCATTTATTTTTGAACTAGAAGGAAAATTTATGACATTAAAACTAACAAAAGCTAACACACTTCAGAAGCCTTTCTGGTACCACATTAATGAAAAGAGGCCTTTAGTGACTTTCTACTTCATTAACCTTAATGGAGAATAGAATACACTGAAAATAGATTAAAGTTACAATACTTCAGTAAACAGAGTAGTATTATTTCATACATCTAAGTCAAAGAACATGGATCCACTGTTCATATCAAAGCTGGTAGATGACATGTTTCTAGTTTCTAAAGTGGGAACTTCTACAATAAATGAGCCCATTATTCCAGCAGTTTGCAACCTCATTGAAAACAGATTAATAACATATAAAGACTCCTTTATTTAAATAGCTTTCATTTCACAAACAAAGCAAAACAAAAACCAGAAAAGAATAGATCCATTCCTGGGAAAAAAACACTGCTACCATATTTCCAGCTATTCAAATGGGTTTAGTGCTCAGAAACAACCATTATGTAACATGCATTCAGTTCACCAGGAGTAGATTTACAACTCATATGAAGCCCATTTTCTGCATAGTTCCAGCTCACTGATTACTTATGTACAATTCATAAACAACCCATTATCTAACAAATTTTCAGCTCACTGAACGAATTTGAAAATCATAAACAGCCTATTATCTACATTTCCAACTTACTGAAAGTGGATTTTCAGGGTGTAAACAACCTGTTATCACACATATTTCGGTTCACTGGAGGCTGCCAACAAATTCATGGATAACCCTCACAATTCAAGTTTCTATTGTGGAAAATGATAAATCATAAAAAAAGTCAGTGGATTCTAGTATTTGAAGTATTTTATCTCAATATATCAATTGATATGTGACTTTATGTTACAAATTCATAACTGTATAAATTCATGCATATACATATGTTCATCATATGTGGTATATTAGAGGGATGTTAATCCTATAGTTTTATGGAATTTTTCAACATATTGATTAATTTATGAAAAAAAATTGATGGAATAATACTATGAAGATGATGATTTATGCTGTTGCATATTGTAATTTTATTAATGTTTTCAAAAGTTGTTTCTTATTATAATGCCACCCTAGAATATTAATATTTATATATATTTGAAGTAGATTTTAACATTATTTCATCCAAAATTATTTCAGCATGTAGTAGTTAGTGGTGAAGAACCTCTTGTTCTAAAAAAAGCAGCAGCATCACATATAAATTGAGTACTTCCTAATACATATCATATTTTTAACTTGCATTTGAGCACATATATGTATGAATTTCCTAATCTAGGAAATTCACCCACCCATCCATCCACTCATACACACACACACACACACACACACACACACACACACACACACATGCTCAGAGTTAGAATTAGAGAGAGACAGAAAGAGAAAGAGAGAGAGAGAGAGAGAGAGAGAGAGAGAGAGAGTCTTTTTGTAGAAAAGATTTACATATTTTATATATATGTGAGTACACTGATGCTATCTTCAGACACACTAGAAGAGGGCATCAGATCCCATTACAGATGGTTGTGAGCCACCATGTGGTTGCTGGGAATTGATCTCAGGACCTCTGGAAGAGCAGTCAGGGCTCTTAACCACTGAGCCATCTCTCTAGTCCAATAGAGTCTTTAAATCATAGCTGTGTATGTATCCCATCCTCTTTTCTCTATTGTAATGCTGTAAGGCTACAGATCGCTAACTTGTACTTCATGGGAAGCAGATTCCTAAAATGTCTGCAGTAGCAACAGCAGGACTGTAGTAGTTAGGCTGATATACTCTCCACAGTAGTTAATGGTTTGACTTTCTTAACTCCCATTTCCCCCCTCAATGAAAAAGCAAGGTTTATTTTACATCAACATGGAGTATCTCTCAACCAATTTTCACTGAAAGTTTTAAAAATTGCAAAGTCAAAAAATGGTAGCAGGTAGGAGGAAAATTTCAGAAGATTTACTCTGAGATATAAATAGACAGAAAAGCTGGGAGGTTGAGCTCCTCCTCCCCTTTCTCTAGTAATGGCAGAACCTTGCGAAACTGAATCTTGCAAAAATTGTATTTTCTACTGAATCGCCTACTTTCCTCTATTATGTATTACTATTTCTTTCTATATGGTTTTAAATATATGTAACATCTAGCTTTATATTTAAAATTTTTATTATGTTACTCTTTCTGCATCTCTCTTTGAGAGTGGGTTGGTATTGCATGTGCAGGTCATAGGACAACATGTGGAAGTCACCTATTTCCTTCCAACCTGTAAGTCCCATGAGAGAACTCAAATCATAGACTTGACACCAAGCATATTGGTGTTGTCAGTCATCTGACTGATACTGTGACTTTCTATCAATGAGGTATTAGTTTTTTGTAAATGCATCTATGCATGTTTCTGTGATACCTCAAGTTAGCAAGTGGGCCTACTAATCCTGCTATATTTTCCAGGTAAAAATAAATTTGTGGAAAGAAGAACCATAAGATCTGCAAAATTTATTATTATTGTGTGTGTTTATATTTGTGTGTGTGAGAGAGAGAGAGGGGAGAGAGAGAGAGAGAGAGAGAGAGAGAGAGAGAGATATGTATACATGTATATATGTGTACACCATGCATGTACATACTAGAGTATAACTGTAGAATCAGTTTTCTATCTCTAAAGTGTGGGTTGTAAAGATTAAATTCAGATTGTCAGGCTTGTTAGGCCAAACACTTAATCTGACACTTGGGTCCCCTAAAAGACTTTGGACAGAGCATGCAATAAAGGGGCAAACAAAAATGTTCCTTTTCCTTAAGCTGAAGATACATTTATTTTATTTCTAGTTGTACTATTAAGTTTTGTTTTTTACGAAATATTTAACTTGACATTATCCTCAATGGCACAAGTTTGAGGAAGTTTGTTGGTAATATTTTGGTGTTTTATTTACTTAAATAAAAGTTAATTTAATATATCATAATTTTTAAATGATCCACAAAAACACAAACACATACATTCACAAGCAGAAAATATATTAATAGTCCACAGAATAACACAACTGGTTAAAAGTAATGGCTTTTAATGCAGCCACAAAAATAAGGAATAAATATCAGAGAGAGATTTTTGTTTTTAAATTGAACATAGAAAGAACCTATGGAGATGGCACAGCTGTTAAGAGGACCTGGTTTGACTTCCAGGTCCCAAATGACAGCTGTTAACCATCTGTAATTTCAATCTCAGGGGATCCAACAGCCTCTTATGACCTCCAAAGCTTCCAGTCATGCATGAACACATGCATGCATACATTCAGGTAGAACACTCATATACATAAGAAAAAAATAAATAAAGCTTTAAAAGTATGAAGAAAGAATAGATGATTAAGATAGTTGATTTGATGAAAAATTTCTTTTTGTATTTGCTTAATAAACATGTATAATGATCTTGCCAAAAAGAAGTAACTTCTACTGTTATTTTATTTTTCTGACACAAACAATTATATTATAAACACCATCACTGTGAACTCCCCAGTCATTTTTTGGAACACCATAAAAGTTGTGTTCTAAATTAGCCCCTAAAGAATGTGTAACCACAATTGCATTAGAATGGCTGCATGCCTTTAAAATAGAACAAAAGATGAAGTTTCTGCACGTTAGGTTACAATATATTGCTAGAAAATGTAGTGACATGGTTTTAATTACAGATTCTGTTTGGCAGGTTCCCATGTTTAACTAAAGTCCAGTGAGTAGAGCACTCTGAAGTCACTAAAAGGTGGTGAAACTAAAACCTAACTAATTCTCACTCATTAAAATAATTCACCTTCCCAAATTTATATTCATATTATATTTATTAATCCTACATGTGTCAGGAGAGATATAAACACCCTTTTAGACTTGTTCTGTGTCTTTCAGAAATTAAAGAATAAAGACAGAGATTCAAACAGTACTTCAATTAGAAAGTCTGAAGGATTTCTTTTGGGTCAACTACTTTTTGAGACTCTTCTGCAATTTGCATAGGTAAAATCCAAGCCCTGCCACCTAGGAGTTTCTTTTACTGTACCTAAAAATGATGCAAAAACCCAAGATCTAACAGAAAAAAAAAACCCACCATTTTAAAGAGATGTTAGAGTAACCGAGATGGCCAAATGTCAGAATTACTTTTTTAGCTGGAGGGAACCAAGCACATGGGTTGAGAGGTCATAAGTAGAGGGTGACAGTGTACAAGGACATGAGGCAGCATACAAGAGCCATAGGAGTTTATAAAGGCTTTCAGGAGTCCTCACCAAAATATAAAGAAATCTACTCTACCTTTATGTTTAAAGCATTTACATTTTCTTACCAAAATGTATATGAATGTTTCTATGAAATTATCATGTTGGCAGGTATGTCTGTCAGTCTTAATATATTTTAAAGGTTGAAATAAATGCCCAGTATTGGGAGCTATAGAAATAGAATTGAGACTAGAAAGGTCAAGACAGGTGATCTTAATCTTCTTTCTTTCTCATGGCTCCTCTGGCTAGAAGAAGAATAAATAGTGCTTTTAGAGTTTTCTTCCTTTCTTCTTTCTTTTTCTATGCTGGGATAGGATATCTCAGTCTCTGCTGCTCTTAAACTCACCATACAGCGAAAGCTCTGCCTAATCATCTTTTCCCACCTCTGAAGCTCCACCCTTCAAGTGGTGGATTATAGACATGTCCTTTATGCCCATATATTTGCAAAAATAACCTTGTCTTATAGAAAATTACATATAAATAATAACTAATGATATTATACAATATCTCAAGGTTGCCATGATGAATGGTAGTGACATCAGTGGGAGGAAGAGAGGCCTAAGCATCTTTTAGAAGCAGTTGCAACTCACAGAGAGGTCCTTAGGGCTCTATTATTCTATTTGTTTACTTCTGTGATCACATGAATATTCCAAAAAAGACAATATGATACCTTCTTAGGATAACTTGCTTATTGAAAACAAAATTACAGTCTGTGGTGCTTAATGTTGCTATCTGTAACATCAGCTTAAAATTTCTATTCATGTGCTTAGCCTTAAATATCTGTTACAGTGAATTGAAATTAAAATTCAATAAACTTCATAAATGTTAAACTTATCCAAATGAATTGGATCAAATACCTGAAATAGATTAAATTAATATATTGATGAAGTCATTAAATAAAAATATCTAAAATTGAGAAAAGGGGAATATGTATTTTTTTACCTTTAAAAAAAGAACTCCCATGAACATAGTGGAGCAACACTATTGTGGATGCCAAGAAATGCTTGCTGAAAGAAGCCTGATATAGCTGTCTCCTGAGAGGCCCTGCCAGATCCCTACAAATACAGAGGAGGATGCTTGCAGCCAACCATTGGACTGAACATAGAGTCCCCAATGGAGGAGTTAGAGAAAGAACTGAAGGAGCTGAAGGGGTTTGTAACCCCATAGAAAGAACAACAATACCAACCAACCAGACCCCACAGAGTTCCCAGGGATTAATCCACCAACCAAGGAGTACACGTGGCTCCAGCTGCATATGTAGCAGAGGATGGCCTTGTCAGGCATCAATGGGAGGAGAGGTCCTTAGTCCTATGAAGCCTTGATAGATGCCCCAATGTAGGGGAATCGAGGGCAGGGAGTTGGGAATGGGTGGGTGACTGGGGAAACATCCTCATAAAAGCAGTGGGAGGGGGGATGGGATGGGGGTTTCTGGGAAGAGGGGAAACCAGGAAAGGGCATAACATTTGAAATGTAAATAAAGAAAATATCTAATAAAGAAAAAACCCTTCCACTTTTTGTTTGTAGAGCATGTATGAAGAAATGAACAAGATCGGTTCCATGCCTAAAAATTAACCAGTTACTTATGGACCAAATGAGAAAATGGGTCAAAACAACAGCATTATACTTAATTGTACACCACTAAATGTGCTGCAAATGTTTAAAGAAATCTGTCTGTGTCACTGATATATTTGTAGATTTGTATAAGCACTCAGAAAACAATCAGAACAGTGTCATTCAAAAGGTGTTTGCTAGAAATGCAGGAAATATAATAGATGATTACTATCAAGAATAATGGAAGTAAAGTTTGGAAGATGCTTCTGGTCTTTTAAACAATGGGCATAAATTAAACAAACTTATTTTACTGATGAATCAACACCTTCTTGTTCTCTTAAATAAGGGACTGAGCATTCGTTTCAGACCAGGGTGAACATAATTTCAGAATTTTCCTTTGGTCCCAGGACTATCTTGTGAACTAAGATTTGAGTGGTACTCATTGATGATATACCTTACAGTGATGTATATTTCCTGATGTGGGGGAAGCTGGGCTCCAGCAATAATATGCACATGGCCAACCAGTGGCAGGTTTAGAGGAACAATGCAAGGCCAGATGCTTTTTTTTAATGATCACGTGAGAACCTCTGCAACTCATTAGCTGTGAAATAAGTCTTTCTTCACTTAGTGCCTCTTCTTGTCCCTTATGAGTGAGAATAATTTCTCTTAAACTTATGGCCAAAGAGGAAATAAGCATGGAAATCACATTTATAACTTCAGTCTATTATTGGGGAAAAGAGTCTTCTGAATTAGTAATAAAAACCATCTGTTCTCACTTAGAGCAAAATGCTTCACATGGATGAATTGAGACGAGTATTCAGCATTTTTTTTTTTTTTAAAAAAAGCACAGAATTTTTTATCTTTCTAAGTATGATGTGCAGTCCATTTCCTCACGTTGCCCATTATTTTTAAAGTTGCAATCCCTGTAGTATATGAAATATAGGGTACGGAACATGACCTTGTCCTTCCAATATGTATTAACATCTGTAAAATATGATACACAGACACACACAGACACACAGACACACAGACACACACACACACAGACACACACACACACACACACACTTTTTAGAAACTTCTTTTCTGTGAATATGTGTTGTGTGGAGAAGTTTGCATGTTGATGCACATTATATGAATGTTTGTTCTTTAGCAATGTGGTGAAGATCAAGGTCATCTGTAACCTTGGGAATTGTTCATTAAGACTGGTCATCTTGGTGTTTTGTTTGATTTGGACTTTAGACAATGACTCCCATTGGATCATGGGACTTGCAGTTAGGCTAGGCTAACTGATCAGCAAGCCCCCAAATTGTCTTTGTCTTTGTGCAGGGATGACAAGCAGGCCCTACTATATCTACCTTTTCTACCATTCAAACTCAGACCTTTGTGGTTTCACAACAAGCCTTTTCCTGACTAAGCTGTCTTCTCAGCTACTTCTAATCTTTAGTCTCATGATTTGTTCATGATGTAAGAGATTTTAATCATAGTGTTTCCTGTTCATTCCTTAGTTCATTAACAGGATTGTAATACTCTTATAGCTAGTTTGAATTGTGAGTTTTACACAATAAAGAATCATTTAGGAAGAGAATATCAAAGAGGGAGACCTTCTGGGCTGCATTGGCCAGTGGGCATGTCTAAGGGAGATTGTCTTGATAACAATATCCAGGCCAACTGTAGGTAGCACTATTCATTGAGTTTGGGAGAGTCTGTTTTAAGAAAGGGAGAGGAAAGTTGAGCACTACCATGTCTATGTTTATTGTTATCTTCTGAATGTAATGTAGTATGACAAATTCTCCCAAGTCCCTGCTGTTGTAATTACTTGGCAGGGATATAACCTGTCCTCTAATTTTTTTTTTTAGTATACCTTATTTAAAAAGCAAGAGATAAAAGTATGACAAAGAATAGGCTTTATTCATTCCCTGAAGAGTTTAGTAAATAAAAACAAAAAAAGTGTGATGCAAAAATTGAAAAGTCTCATAATTGTTCTACCTAAATTATGTACTGAAATTTTAACATATTTTCAGTAATGTGTTAATACTTAAAAACAATATAACAGTCTATTTTATTTTTATTTATCCAATTTTAAAACATATCTTGTAGGTTGACAACTCTCAGCTCTCCCTTCTCTACCACCCACCTTCTTTTCTCCCTACTCACAAATCTCTAATTTGTCTATTCCTTATATATTATGATCTACCAAGATTAGCTAAGGTTATGTGCATATTAGTTGGAATTTTCCATTGGAACCTGGAGTGCTCAGCAGAGGGTACAAAACTATAGACAATGATTCTTTCTCAGAATCTACACATTCTATAGACAGCTGCTTTGTTAGAATAATGTTGTTCTTTGCTGCATAAAAGATTTTCAGCCTCATGAGTTCCTATTTATTTCCCATTTTTCTTGGCACCTCTGGTATTAGCATTCTGTTTCAAGATCTTTTCCTGTGTCAATTAGTTCAAGTCTATTTTCTGTTTTATCAGATTCAATGTATCTGACCTTATGTTGAGGTCTTTGATCAGTTTGAACTTGAGTTTGTGAAGGTGATAAATATGAATTTATTTTCATTCTTTTACCTGTAGCAATAAATGTTTAACAGCACCATTGTTGAAGATGTTCTTTATAAATAGAGGATTTTTTGCATTCTGTGTCAAAAATAAGGTGTCCATAGGTATGTGAAGTTATATTTGGATCTTCAGCTTGTCTACATTCACCAAAATGTCTGATTTTTTTATGACAATACTATGAGGTTTTATTACTACAGCTCCATAGTACAAATTAAAATCTGGGTTTATAATACCTCCCACACTTCTTTTTTGATTCAGGATTGTGTTCACTATCCTTGTATTTATGTTCCAGTATGAAACTAAATTTTTTGTTTGAATTTCTATGAAGAATTATATTAGAACTGTGGTGGAGATGTCCATATTCACAATATTATTCTGTTGTAGGAAGTATTAAAAACGTTGGATGTATGGCATGTTCCTGTGCTACACCCTGGTTCTCTCAGCCTGGCCAGCTGGCCAGCCATGAGCTGGTGGGCAATGGCTGAATTCCTTTAACTCGTGGAGCTCTGACTCAGAGCTCCACAATCTCTCTACCCAGCTTACTAAACTACCACTGGCAGGTCGCTACCACGCCAGTCCCATGTTTCAATACCCCCATGGCCTCTGTGGTGCACATCAGGCAAATCCACACTTTGCCGCTGTACCTTGTTCCCTGGAACCCAGACAAGCTGCTGCAGGAAGGAAAATGCAACACAAACTTAGTTCAGAAACAATAGTAACTCAGTCTCTGGGTGCAACAACTAAAACTTAATCTTGTAAACCTTATCAAAGTCTGATTCATCTGGTGTTGAATCCTTGCAGATCTGCCATACCAGGAGACTCTAGTAGCTACATCTTACCTACATGCTGTCCCCATTCCAAAAGGATCCTCCCCCCTCCTGCTTCCTCTCTTCCTCTCTCCAACCCGGAAGTCCTCCCCTTGCCCAGTGATTGGCTCCTTTATTCGTTAGGGGGTTGGTTCACAAGAACTCACAGGTATAACTCACTCCTTGTCTGAAGCCCCTTATAGGAAGGCAGAATTAGCAGAATACAAAAAGCCCCAGGTCTATCCACAATGCTTCCCCCTTTCTGTTCTAATAAAAAAAAAATTCTCTCAAATATAGAACACAACTATTACTGTTTTGTTATTTATAAAGTATAAATAGATCTAATACCCAGTCCATCAATTTTGTTATTAAGATAGAACACTGTCTTCTATCCCAAATTAAAAGAGTATGATTCTACCTTGACTTATGTCCTGGCTTTAGATTGCATGCCATCTGAAAACCATCCTCTCATATCTGCTCTCTCAAAGTAAATAGCCTGGGTTGGCTAAGAGACTATAAGCAATTTTTCAACCCCACCAGAAATCTGTAAATGAATAACATAAACTGAAAATATATAGGAAGCCTAACTCAGCTTCCAGATCTGAGACAAACTGTAGAGACAGCTGCCTACCTATACAGCCCCAGTAAGTTAGGAACTTGGAGCATCAGTCTTCAGCTTTCTGGCCCAGAATCATGTGACAGACCTTTGAAAAACAGGAAATTAAGGACTAGCCTATTCAGTCTCAGCAGAACTAAGCTGTCCTAACCTGTAAATTGTGTCCTTTTAAGAACTGTATAGGTCTGCAGGAGAAATGAGGCAATCTTGCCTAGTGGCTGTCTCACCACAACTGGAGCAACTCCATTGATGCTCAATTTCTTTTTAGAATCCAAGAAAGGGAACGTGGTCAGGAGCAGACTTGTCTCAACAACTAGTGAATAAATAACATTAAATGTCACATTCTCTGGATTTCTGACGTTTTTGGAAATCAACTATCTATGTAAAGTAATCTGGACCGTTCTCCATTAACTACTCTCAGCTATTTCTAATTAAAATCTTGAAAACACCCTAACAATAAACTCAGATCCATGAATTTACTATTTGGCTCTTAACAGGCTTATTTATCTCAGATCAATTTATAATAACAGTTACAGAAGGACTGGGTCTAAGCCCTGTACTTTTAAAGTATTAGTGTTAATAGATGGAATTTATACCAATTGAAAACCTTGATTTTGCATCAAATTAAATTCTGTACCAAAATAAAAGATTATGACTTCAACTTAGTAATAAATATAAACATTTCTACTAATAGAGATTATGGTTATACAATCAATTCTAGCTATTTCCTCCCTGCTCCAATTACGACCATTTCTAAATTCCCTTAGAAAGGCCACCTATAACAACCACCTCCAGCCCCAAAATCCAGGGAATTGGGATGACGACTCTCCATAACTTCTTCAAGCTGAATATGGGCATTGAGATATTTTTGAAAGGGATGGGGGAAGGGTAGGAAAAATAGGGGAGTTGGATGGACTTAAGGTGGCGACACAAATGATTATGAATGACTCTGATGTCTGTGTCCTGACTGGATCCAGCTGAAAATCCATGAGATCAGGAGTTCAAGCAGATCAGTTTAGCATGCTTGACGATGGATATCACCAAAGCTGTACATTCTGCAATATACAAATCTCAAAATTTTAGCATCATCAAAATAACTTTTTTGTTTGATTCTCTAGAATCTAGTTCTCTGGGGGTCTCCCTCTATCAAATCTGATCCATATAACTCTGAAAGATGTAAATACATTAATCACCTTTTCCAAAAACACAAAAACAAAACCTTTTCCCCAAATCAGCATATCCTTGAGCCAATAATCAGAAAAAACTTTATATTGACCTCTCACCCAGAGGAATAATATTATCACAAAAAATACAATCACATTCATTTTTAAAGTTAAAACAATTGATTCATACTTCTGTCTATACCTACATATAAGCAGGCAGCTAGTCAAAGAAGGATTTAAACCCAGAATTCCTGTGGAGCCCATGTTACACAGAATTTGAGTAGCCTTTAAGACATAATAGAGGACAGGGCTCCATAGCCAATTAGCGCCAGGAGAAAGATACCCTCCCAGGAGCTTGGAAAAGCTGGGAGTGGGCCCAAGACAAGCTCCACAGCTCACCAGGAAGTGCCCCGAACCTGCGAGACACAGGGACTGAGGTAGGCGGGCATAGAAACCCCCTGGATCCCATCAGCAGCTGCAGCAGGAGACCTCTGCCTGGGCCACCAGGGTACCATAGTCAATCAACGCCAGGAGAAAGTTACTCACACAGGAGCATGGAAAAAACACCTCTTAGAGAGAGCTGGTCTTCAAGGAGTATTGATACAGAGGCCTGCAGGTGAGAAAAGCCATAGCCAGACAGTAAGATCAGCTAACATCGGAGTTAACAAGATGGCAAAAGGCAAGGGCAAGAACCTAAGGAACAGAAACCAAGGCCAATTGGCACCATCAGACCCCAGCTGTCCCACCACAGCAAGCCCTGGATTCCCCAATATGCCAGAAAAGCAAGACTCAGACTTAAAATAATTTCTCATGATGATGATAGAAGACTTTAAGAAAGAAATTAACACCATTAAAGAAACACAAGAGAACAGAGGTAAAGAACTAGAAGCCCTTAAAGAGGAAACACAGAAATCCATTAAAGAATTACAGGAAAACACAATCAAACAGACAAAGGAAATGAACAAAACCATCCAGGAGCTAAAAATAGAAATAAAAACAACAAAGAAATCACAAA
>CM052701.1:124292579-124347201 GCA_028551405.1 Uromys caudimaculatus | reverse complement strand
TGTCCATTTGTCTGAGGGTCCGCCAAACTGATTTCCAGAGTGGTTGTACCATCTTGCAATCCCACCAACAATGGAGGAGTGTTCCTCTTTCTCCACATCCTCGCCAGCATCTGCTGTCACCTGAGTTTTTGATCTTAGCCATTCTGACTGATGTGAGGTGGAATCTCAGACTTGTTTTGATTTGCATTTCCCTGATGACTAAGGATATTGAGCATTTCTTTAGGTGCTTCTCAGCCCTGCGAATTTCCTCAGTTGAGAATTCTCTGTTTAGCTCTGTTCCCCATTTTTTAATAGGGTTATTTGGTTCTCTGAAGTCTAATTTCTTTTTTTCTTTCTATATATTGGATATTAGCCCTCCATCAGATGTAGGATTGGTAAAGATCTTTTCCCAATCTGTTTGTTGCCATTTTGTCTTATTGACAATGTCCTTTGCCTTATAGAAGCTTTGCAATTCTATGAGGTTCCATTTGTTGATTTTTGCTCTTAGAGCATAAGCCATTGGTGTTCTGTTCAGGAACTTTTCCCCTGTGCCCATGTGTTCGAGACTTTTCCCTACTTTCTCTGCTATTAGATTCAGTATATCTGGTTTTATGTGGAGGTCCTTGATCTACTTGGGTTTGAGCTTTGTACAGGGAGATAGGAATGGATCAATTTGCATTCTTTTACATGTTGACTGCCAGTTGAACCAGCACCATTTGTTGAAAATGCTGTCTTCTCAGCACATCACGGTACCTTCTCCTAAATTTACTGTATAATCGGTCACAAAACAAACCTCAAATGATATAAGAAGATTGAAATAATCACATGTCTCCTATCAGATCACTAGGGATTAAGGCTATTCTTCAATAGCAGGAAAAAAGTTACAGAAAGCCCACATACACGTGGAAGTTGAACAACGCTCTACTCTATGATAACTTGGTCAAGGGAGAACTAAAGAAAGAAATTAAAGACTTCCTAGAATTTAATGAAAATGAAAGTACAACATTCCCAAACTTATGGGACACAATGAAAGCACTGTTAGGAGGAAAACTCTTAGCTCTGAGTGCTTCCAAAAAGAAACTGGAGAGAGCATATACTAGCAGCTTCACAGGACAACTGAAAGCTCTAGAACAAAAAGAAGCTAATAAAACCAAGAGGAGTAGAAGACAGAAAAGAATCAAATTGAGGGCTGAAATCACCCAAGTAGAAACTAAAAGAATTAGAATGGAATAGGGTTAGTTAGGGTTGGAAACAAGAGTGATCAGGTGTAGGGGAGCGGGGAAGAAAATCCTGGGAGAAATGACTGGAATTGGGCAAGGCATTTTGTGGTCTTGTGGAAACTTCGTAAAATGGAAACTCCATTGAATTTACAAGATTAACCTTAGCAAAAACTTCCAGTAATGTGGGACAATGGGCTAGAATCGTCCCTTTTCTATAACCAGGAATGGTTTCAAATCAAGGGTTGGGACACAATCCAGCCGCAAAACCTTCATGTTACAGTTTGTCTTGCCTTCAGAGTGTTCTGGGACCATAGCATAGTAGAATATTCACCAAAGAGACCAAAGAAACTTCATTCAGCAACTGATAGGATCAGGAACAGATGTAGAGTCTCACAGCCAAACTTTAAATGTAGCTCAAGGAGTTCTGCAGAGAAGGGGGCTGGATGGATGAGAGGAACTAGAGGGAGCAAGGACATCAAAAGTTCAGGCCCCATAGAATCAACTGATTGAGACTAACATGGGCTTGCAGAGATCAAGCAGCCTGCAGAGGTCTGACCAGTCCTTTGCTTACAGGTAATGGGCGAGTTGCTCGAAGTTCTTGTGGAAATCCTAAGAGTGGGAACAAAGGGCTGTCCCTGACTCATTTTTCTTACTTGTAGGATCCTTTTCTACTTAATGGGTTATCTAGTCCAGCCTTGATATGATGGCATGTGCCTGGTTTTATGAAGTTTGTTATGCCCTGTTTAGTTAGTATCACTGGGAGGCCTACTCTTTCTGAGGGGATGGGAAGTGGGTGGATCTGGGGAAGAGCAGAAGTGGGGAGGAGTAGATAGGTAGAGAGAAAGGAGAGGAAACTTCAGTTAGGATGTAATATACGAGAGAAGAATTTTAAGAAAGAATATATTACAAGTGGAATTTCAAACTGAATCATGGCCTCTTTCTTTTTATTTACTCTTATTTGTGTGTTTTTGTGAGTGTGTGTGTGTGTGTGTGTGTGTGTGTGTGTGTGTGTGTTGAATTTCTACATGCATAAAAACAACCTGCTCTGTTCATACAGTGTTCCATGTATGCACATGTTTTCAGAGTTGATCTTTGGTATTGAATAACTAACTGGTGTGTACAAAGTTATTTTCTCATTTCTCTTACTTTTCTTTCATATGTAGAGCTCATTTTTCCTGGAGAATGTGTCCCTTAATGTGAATATTTTCCTATTATTTTTAACTTAACTTCTTTGTTGTGTATTAGATATATACCTTGACTTTTATATATAGTATATTTTTGCTTATTTCTATTTTGATTTTTGTTTGTATATAGTCTCATAGCTTTACATTTGATTTTTTAAATTTCAATTGATTTTTCTATTGCTAGTGTATATTTTATTTCAAAAAAATAAGCTTTACCTGGAATCATTTTGTGTGGATTGATGGATCAATGCATAGATTTTAATGCAGTTGTTAGATTGGTACTTGCCTCTGCTCCCCTATCCTTTCTTTATAACTTCTTTTTCCTCTGGCTGGCTGGTTTTAGTTTCTTTATAACACTTGAATTATTCCTTAATAATCTGGTGACCTATTGTCTGCCTTCACACTTAATTGGGAGTTATTAACTAGATAATTATAGGTTATATGTTGAATGTATTTTCAAAGAACTTGGCAGGCATTTCATCAGGCTCTCACAAGAGAAGTTTTCTTTTCTTCTCTAGAAAATGTCCCTGACATTTCTCATCCTAGTTTCTGAACTCTTGAGGATTTTTTTACTACAAAATCCATTTTCTCTTTGTTCTAATCTATGTTATGTTATAGTCCACAGTTAATTCAATCAGCTCATAGTAAGATATTTTTGCAAAACAAACTGTGTAGACCTTATTAAAAATTTTAATGTCAAGTCAGTTTTGAAACTTTAGTTATCTTTCCAGACTTCTATTAGAATGCTCAAGGGAGCAATTCAGTTGAATCCTTGGTATAAAAAAAAGCACAAAATAAGATGATAAAAAATGTAAAATGCAAAATAGAAAAGTAGACTCCCTGTGGTAGTTTGAACAAGATTTGCCTCAAAAGGATCATATATTTGAATGCTTTGTTCCCAGTTGGTAGAAATGTTTGAGAAGAATTAGGAGGCACACTTGTGGGAGGTGGTGTCAATGGGAGATTCTTTGAGGTTTCAAAAGCCCAGACAACTCGCTCCTCTGTTTTGTCTTAACCTATAAGCTCTCAGATACTGCTCTAACACCATGCCTACCTGCCTGCTGTAATGCTGCCCATCATGAGGGCCATGGCCTTTCACTCATGAGCGCTTAAATGAAATGCTTTCCTTTGTAAGTTGTCAATGTTATGGTGGTTTATTGTAGTAATGGAAAAGTAACTAAGACACTCTCCTACTTATAGCACTGAAGGGCTATGGTGAATGAGATGATTTAGGATTAAAAGTTCCCAAAACTTGCCCAAATTGAGTTACTATTAAGATAAAGCAATATAGATAGTTGTGAGCTATGATTATCTGACTGTTTATTCAAATTTTATGACTGAAACAAATTTAAACCTCCACAGATTCCTGCACAGATAAGGGTGTCTTTCCATGCGTATCCACTTCCATCCAACACACATATGTGAAAGCATGCTCACATACAAAGCAATAATTTCATTCTCAAGTATATCTATATTGTGTATTAATATGCTATTTCCTGAGTAATATAATTAAGGATCATATTCTATTATTCCCATCAATCTGGTTCTCACTCAGCCATCATCACAGAAATGTCCTTTTGTAGTAGATGGAAACTAATACAGAGGCAATTGGACAATGTGCAGAAAGTTAGAAATCTTGGGACACTCAATTCTACATGGAAAGTTCCCATCATATCCCTCCTCTCAGGGTTCAGGGTGTTATGCAAAAGAGAACACAGAATGATTGTAAAAGCCAGACAGCATAGATGACATCAAGAAAACAGTGGAAAGGTGAGTGGCACATGCAATCTCTGGAGAACCATTATCTAGCTGTGGCCTGGCTCTTAGGTCTATGGAAGCCTTGTGGGACCCCAAGATCATCCTGCCTCGCCATGGAAAACTTTAACACTGCCAAACACAATGTCACACACTGCCCACAATGCCAGATGGTCAATATGGAAAAGCCAGAAGAACTGGATCTGCCTGCCACCCCATTTGGGTATGACTGGCACACAGATTGCAGAGTAGGGTCTGCTTGAGGCACAGCCAACAAAGTATGGTACTCAAATCTCCACTGTCATCACCCAAAGCTCATCCCACCTTCCTGAGAAGTCCTGCTGTCTTCAGGATTATTCAGCTAACACCAGAGAAACCCAGATGCCTAAAAGACAGTGTAAAAACACAATCAGCAAGACCCAGAGCAATATGGTGCCACCAGGGCCCAGCTATTCTGCTACAAAAAGCCCTGAATTTCCTAATGAAACTGAAGCACAAGAAGAGGATCTTAAATCCAATCCCATAAAGATGACAGAGGCCTTCAAAAGGACATGAAAAAATCCCTTCAGGAAAAACAGGAAAATACATTCAAACAGGTAGAGGCATTAAAAGAGAAAATAAATAACATATCAAAAAATACAGGAAAATACAATCAAACATGAAGGATATGAATAAAACTGTCCAACACTCGGAAAGAGAAATGGAAGCAACAAAGAAAACACACTGTGGCAAACGTTGAGATGAAAAACCTAAGAAATTGAACAGGAACTACAGACATAAGCATCACCAACAGAAAATAGAAGATGGAACATAGAATCTTGGGTGTAGAATATACAATAGAAGAAATCAATATATCACTCAAAGAAAATATAAAATCTCATAAAACATCCTGGAAATCCGGGACACTTTGAAAAGATTAAAACTAAGAATAATAGGGAAAAAAGAAGTAAAGAAGGGGGAGGAAGAGAAGGAGGAAGAGGAAAAAGAAGAAGAGGAAGAGCAAGAAGAAGATGAGGAGAAGGAGGAAGAGGAGGAGGAGGAGGAGGAGGAGGAGAAGGAGAAGGAGAAGAAGAAGAAGAAGAAGAAGAAGAAGAAGAAGAAGAAGAAGAAGAAGAAGAAGAAGAAGAAGAAGAAGAAGAAGAAGAAGAAGGAAGATTCCCAGTTTAAAGGCCCAGATAACATGTCCAACAAAACCATAGATAAAAATTTACCTAACTTAAAGAAAAAGATGCCTATAAAGATATAAGAAGCTTACAGAACACCAAATGCTGGTTCAGTAAAGAAAATCTTCCTGTCACATAGTAATCAAAAACATACAGAACAACAACAACAACAACCACAAATTTCTAGAATCAGCAAATGAAATAGGCCAAGTAACATATAAAGACAGGCCTAAGAGAGACCAGAGAAACCATCCCGAATTATTATACCCAACAAAATTTCCAATCACCATAGATGGAGAAACCAAGATATTCCATAACAAAACAAAATTCAAATAGTACCTTACCATTAACTCAGCTCTACAGAGTATATTAGAAGGAAAACTCCAATGCAATGAGGCTAACTATACTCAAGAAAACAAAATAAATAGAAAAAATCTCACACCATTCAGACCAATAGAAAAGAAACACACACACACACACACACACACACACACACACACACACTCAACCACCACCAAAATCAAAATAACAGGAAGTAACAATCATTTATCATTAATATCTCTCAATTCCCCAGTTAAATCACACAGGTTAATAGAATGGATGTCTAAACAGAATTCATCATTCTGTTGTATATAAGAAACACATTTCAGCAAGAAAGGTAGTAATTATCTTAGTATAAAGTCCTAGAAAAAAGTTATCAAGGCAAATGGACCTAAGTAACAACCTGGAATAGCCATTCTAATATATATTGAAAGAGACTTCCAACTAAAAATTATAAAAAGTGACAGAGAAGGACACTTAAAATCCATCAAAGAAAAAATCCACAAAGAGGACACCTCAATTCTGAATATCTATACCACAAATGCAAGGGAATCCTCATACATAGAAGAAATGTTACTAAAGTTTAAATTACACATCAAACCCTACAAATTAATAATAGGAGACTTCAACATTCCACTTTCACCAATGGACAAATCATTGAGACAGAAACTCAACAGAGAAAAAACAAAACTAACAGAGATTATGATTCAAATGGAATGAATATATATATATATATATATATATATATATATATATATATATATACACACATACATACATATATGTATATATATTTTACCCAACCACAAAACATATACCTTCTTAGCACCTCATGGAACCTTCTTCAAAACTGACCATATAATCAGTCACAAATCAAACATCAACAGACACTAGAAGACTGAAATAACCTCACACATCTTATCAGATCACCATAGATTGAAGCTGGACTTCAACAACAACAGAAACAACAGAAAGCCTGCATATTCATGGAAACTGAACAATTCTCTGCACAATGATAACTTGGTCAAGGAAGAAATAAAGACAGAAATTAAACATTTTCTAAAATTCAATGAAAATGAGGGAAGTACATACCCAAACTTATGGGATACTATGAACATGCTTTCATAAAGAAATTAGAGAATTCTCATACTAATTAATTAAAAGTACATCTGAAGGCTATAGGGGGGAAAAAAAAACAAACACATCCAGGAGATGTAGACCACAGGAAGCAATCTAATTCAAGGATGAAATCAACTAATTTGAAACAAAGAGAAAAATACAAAGAATCAATGAAGCCAAGAGCTGGTTATTTGACAAAGTCAACAAAATAGAAAAAAAAAAAAAAATCCTTAGCCAAACTTACTCAAAAGCAGTACGATATACCCAACTTTACAAAATCAGAGAGGAAAAGGGAAACATAACAACAGACATTGGGAAATTCAAAGAATCATTAGGTCTCACTTCAAAAGACTATACTCAACAAAAATGGATTATCAAAATGAAATGGATGATTTCTAGACAGAAACCAATTACCAAAGCTAGATCAAGTTCAGGTAAACCAACTGTATAGTCCTATAAACCCTAAGGAAATAGAAGCAGTCATTAAAAATCTTCCAACCAAAAAGAGCCCAGGACCAGATGGTTTTAGTGAAGAATTCTACCAGACTTTCAAAGAAGAGCTCATGCCAATACTCTTCAAACTGTTCTACAAAATAGAAAGAGAAGGAACTCTGTCATACTCATTCTATGGTGTCCCAGTCAGCCTCATACCTAAACCACACAAAGACTCATCAAAGAAAGAGAGAATTTCAGACAAATTTTCCTTAGAAACATTGATATGAAAATACACACACACATACACACACACACACACACACACACACACACACACACACACACACACACAAAATACTTGTAAACCCAATCCAAAAAAACATCAAGTAGGTTTCCTTTTAGGGAAGCAGAGGTGGTTCAATATGAAAAAATCCATAAACATAATCCACCATATAAGCAAACTGAAAAACAAGAAACAACAACAAAACAAACAAACAAACAACAAAACAAATGATCATCTCACTAGGTCCCAAAAAAGCATTTGACAAAATCCAACACCCCTTCAAAATAAAAGTTATGAGGATAGCAGCGATACAAGGGACATAACTTAGCACAATAAAGACAATATACAACAAGCAAATAGTCAACATCAAATTAAATGGAGCATTTCCACTAAAATCAGAGAAAAAGACAAAGCTGTCCATTCTCCGCATATCCATTCAATATAGTCCTTGAATTTCTGGCTGGAGGAATTAGACAACAAAGGAGATTAAGGGGATAAGAATTGGAAAAGAAGAAGTCAAAGTATCACTATTTGAAGATGATATGATAGTATAAATAAGTTATAATAACCTAAAATTCTACCAGAGAACTCCTACAGCTGATAAACTTTAGCAATGTGGTTGGGTACAAAACTAACTCAAAGAAATCAGTAGCCCCCCTCTACATAAGTAATAAACAGGCTGAGGAAGAAGTGAAGGTACCTTTCACAATAGCCACAAAAACCATGAAATACCTTGTGTAACTCTAACTAACCAAGTGAAAGATCTGTATGACAATAATTTCAAGTCTTTGAAGAAAGAAATTGAGGAATATAGCAGAACATGGAAAGATCTCCCATTGAAAATGGCCATCTTATCAAAAGCAATCTACAGATTCAATCCCCATAACAATACCAAAAGCACAATTCTTCACAGATCTCAAAAAAATTCTCAATTTCATATGGAAAAACAAACTCAACAAACAAACAGACAAAACCAGGATAGCCAAAATGATCCTGAATGGGAAAAGCACTTCTAGAGGTATTACCATCTCTGACATTAAACTATACTATGGAGCAATAGTAATAAAAACTGCATAGTATTGGTATAGAAACAGACTGGAGAATGAACGGAACTGCATTAAAAACCCAGAAACAAACCCATACACATATGGACACTTGATCTTTGACAAAGAAGTCAAAACCATACAATGGAACAGGGAGAGTATCTTCAATAAATGGTGCTGGTCTAACTGGATGTCTGCATGTAGAAGAATGCAAATAGATTCATATTTATCATGCATCACCAAACTCAAGTTGAAATGGATCAAAGACATTGAGGTAAACACACTCAACCTAACAGAAGAGAAAGTGGAAAGCAGCCTTCAACACATTGGCACAGAAAAAAAAAAAAATCCTGAACAGATCACCAGTATCTCAGGCACTAAGGTCAAGAATTATTAAATGGAGCCTCATCAAACTGAAAAGTTTCTGTGAGGCAAAGTACCACACTGTCAATAGGACAAAATGGTAGTTGACAGACTGGGAAAAGATTTTCATTAACCCTTTATCCAACAGAGGGCTAATATCCAAAATATGTAAAGAACTCAAGAAGATAGATTCCAAATTAACAAATAACCCAAACAAAGAATGGGGTACAGAACTAAAAAGAGACTTCTCATAGAGGAATCTCAAATACCCTGAAGCAATGAAAGAAATGTTTAACATCCTTAATCATCAGGGAAATGCAAATCAAAACATCTCTGAGATTCTACCTCACACCAATCAGAATGGCTAAGAACAAAATCTCAAGCAGCAGCAGATGTTAGTGAGAATGTGGTGAAAGGGGAACACTCCATGGCTGGTGGGATTGCAAACTGGTACAAACACTATGGAAATCAATTTGTTGGTTTCTCAGAAAATTGGAAATAGTTCTACCAGAAGACCCAGCTATACCACTACTGAGCATACACCTGAAAGATGCTCTACCATACCACAAGAACACTTGCTCTACTATGTTGATAACAGCTTTATATGTAATAGCCAGGAATTGGAAGGAATCCAGATGTCCCTCAGCTGAAGAGTGGATACAGAAAATGTGGTACATTTACACTATGGAATGCTTTTCAGCTATTAAAACAAGTACATCATGAATTTTGCAGGTTGATGGATGAAACTAGAAAGTAACATTCTGAGTGAGGTGAGCCAGTCCCAAAAGGATATACTCACTGAAAGTGAATATTAGCCAAAAAGTTCAGAATACCTATGAAACACCCCCAAAACCCAAAGAAGTTAAACAAGAATGAAGGCTCATGATAGGATGCTTGAATACTTCTCATAGGGGGAACAAAATAGGGATGGGAGGGAGAGGCATGGAGAGAAGAAGGTGGGAGTGGGGAAGGCTAAGGGAATAGGGTAGCAGAATTAGGCATAATGAGAGACAGGAGAGAGTACCAGAGGAACATAATAAATGGAAACAGGCAGCTGCCAGAGTGTAGGGGTGATTCTCTAGGAAGTCCTAGAGATCCAGGATGAGGGAGCCTCCCAGGAGTCAATACAGGTGTAGAAATGTTCAACAGTTGGGATATGGAGAAGACCACCTCCAGTAGCTAGATAGGGCCCCTAGTGGAGGGATGGAGTCACCAACCCAATTATAAAACTTTTGACCCAAAATTGATCATGTCTAAAAGAAATGCAGGGATAAAGATGGAGAAGAAACTGAAGGAATGGCTGACCAGTGATCAGCCCATTTTGTGATCCATCCCATGGGCAGGCATCAATCTCTCACACAATTAATGATGCTATGTTGTGCTTGCAGACAGAAGCTTAGTATAGCAGACCTCTGAGAGTCTCTATCCAGAAGCTGACTGAGTCATATGCAGATACCCACAGGCAAACATTGGACTGAGGTCAGGGCCTCCTGTGGAAGAACTGGAGGAAGAATTGAAGGTCTTCAAGGAAATGGCGACCCCACAGGAAGATCAATGTACTCTTGGGAGCTCCCAGAAACTGAACCACCAAATGAAGAGCATACAGGGTTGGTCCATGGCCCTGGACACATATGAATCAGGGAGCTTCCACATCTGACCTCAGTAAGAAAGGAAGTCCCCTATCCTGCAGAGACTTGATGCACCAGTAGTGGTGGGGGTTATGGTCATGGGGTAGGGGAGGGGGTTCCCTCTCAGAGGTGAAGAAGAGGAAATAGAAGAGGCACTCTGCAAGAAATGACCTAGTGGGGAGGCAACAGTTGTGATGTAATTAATTAATTAATTAATTAATTAATTATAATTTTATAAAAACAGACAGTGTCATCTAGATCCATCAGAACTAAAACACACATGAACTCAAAGAGACTGTAGTATCATGCATAGGGCCTGCACAATGCCAATGGAGTCCCAGCAGAGAATATGAACTGGATATGAGCCACATCAATAACCAGGAAGCTATCTACATTGTCAACTGCTCTCAAAGGAAGAACTCGTTTTCTACAATGGCATCTCCCTGGGTGTATCTCTCAGACACTGGATCACCAACCAGGTCGCATATACCAGCTGATATGAGGCTCCCAACACATATACAGCAGAGGACTGCTGGGTCCAGGTTCAGTCAGAGAAGATGAACCTAACACTCAAGAGACTGGAGGCCCCAGGGAGTTTAGAGGTCTGGTTGGAGACTGGGAGGTGGGGAGGAGGTATGGGATGTGGAACAGTCAGAGAGTGAATGGGAGGGGGGAATAAAATCTGGAGTATAAATAAATAAATAAATAAATAAATAAATAAATAAATAAATAAATAAATAAATAAATAAAAGATTTTAAAAAAGAACAGACCCCATGCCCAGAAGTTTATCATCAACACAAAACAAACTCAATAGCGATTTTATAGTTTTTTGACTCACATTTCTTTATTTGGGCTTTTAAAAAATTTACTGATGCTTCTTTGTAGGCTATGGTTTCCAATGTTATGGGTTCAGGTGTGTGTGTGTGTGTGTGTGTGTGTGTGTGTGTGTGTGTGTGTGTGTGTGTGTGTGTGTGTGTTATTCCATCTGTTTGTCTGACTTACTGACTGACTGACTGACAGACTGGCTCACACTGTATGGGAGTTTTGTTGTTCTTTTATTATATGATACATATGGCATATTTGGATATATGGGTATATAGTATTCTGTCCTTTGTATATGTTCATATACATATGTGCCAACTTTTTTTCTTAAGAAAGAAAGAAGGTATTAGTTGGATGTGTATGAAGGTAGGTAGGATCTGGGTAGAAGTGAGAGAGGAGAATCTTTTTAGAATAGATTGTATGAATTTTCAACTAATAGAAATAAATGTGGTAAAATAAAGGCCAAATAGTCCATGGACTTTATTTATATAAGTACATAAGTTTAGGTCATTCCATAATATATACAAATTAAGGAAAAATACTTAAAATCCATTATGGGTAGTTATATAGAGAAGGAATTCTAAGGAATTCAAACCAAAGATGAAAGAATTGAATTATTTAAAATACTCTAATTCTATTGACAGAGTAAAATGAGAACATATTGTTAAAATATAGAAAGCACAATTCATCAAGGTGATGTGGACAAAATTACCAGAATTCATATAATTTACTGTTGCTATTAATAAAGATAGACTTCTAGGAATGAAGTGTCATTGTTCTTTACAATGGATATAAAGTTTTGCACAAATAGAATTCAAGAAGAAAGCTTCTGAAAATTTCACAATATTCCCCACAGCAAACTATTTCTACCTTGGCAGTGAGTATCAGTTTGAAAGTGAAATTTGTGAACTTTCCCTCAAGTCTAAAATGCTGATTTTCAGAGGTAACTCTATTCCTGCTGAGAAGAATTTAGAAACAGTTTATACATATAGCAAGAAAATTGCCAATAGTAATCATTTTAGAAATGTGGCTGAAAATGCCTTAGACTGCAAAAGAATTGATAATAGAAGAGTTGGAGGCTAGTAACTTTGAACAAATATGGGCCTTTTACTTTGGCTGTATGTGACCTACAAACGAGTGGAGGGCAGTCATTAAGAAGTGAACTGATTTTACAAAAGCAATTTCAATTTCAGGCGGCCAACAGAGCACAGGAGTCTGTAGTAGTGCCAGTTCACTATATTAAATGTTATCCTGTACAAAGGAATAGCCAAACATTTCCATGAACGTGCTCATCATCTTTTTATATTTACTTCCTGAAATTAAATGAAACTCCACAAGAGCTTTTATTAAGATGTTAGAAAAAAATTAGTTGAAGATATTACACAGTGATGTAGACAGACCTTCTGGGAATGTGACAGCTGCTGCGTGGTCAAGATCCCAGTGCACCTGGCAGAAGCTTGCAACGTAAGTCACTCAAATAACGGGATGTGCATGATGTGCAAAATTTTATTGAGAAAACATCCAGTGTCTGGAATGTCATCAGCTTAAGAATTTTGGTAAGATAGGCTGGATGCTATCCACCAAGAATGAGAGAACCAAAGGCTCCCGAAATCTCTTCAACTAGAGCACTGTGTAGGAAATTGAGATCAATATCCAA
This sequence comes from Uromys caudimaculatus, assembly GCA_028551405.1. Taxonomy (NCBI): domain Eukaryota; kingdom Metazoa; phylum Chordata; class Mammalia; order Rodentia; family Muridae; genus Uromys; species Uromys caudimaculatus. Next base: position 124,334,228 of record CM052701.1, on the reverse strand, counting down.
AGATTTCCCTTCAACTCTTCTCTTTGCATCTACACGCTCAACAACATAAAACAGAAATAAATCACAAAGAAATTAAGTAAAGAAAAATGCTGAATATCTATTGAAAAAATATCAACATGTATGTAAATTTCCCATCACCCCTCTTAACCTTAACATAAAATGATAGAGCTGTTGCTGGTTTCTTTATGACATAGGAAGGTAACGTGGGGAAAATGGTGCATGAATCTTGCTGTCTAGGCTCAAACTAGAAACAATACATCAAAACTAATTATGTTTAAAGTTTTGGCACATTGTGATATAGTCTCTGGATGATCTAATCAATAGTGGCTTTCAACAAACAGAAAAATCCTAGAAAAATAATCTTGATACTTAGAATGTCTGTGTCTTGATAAAATTAATTCTTCTGAGCAGGTGAAATTTAACAGTATGTAGCTGCCCCTTTTATCATAATTTCTATATAGTATATGCAAATTTCAAAGATAATTGTTTCTAGAATTAAAATTCCAAATCACAGCTGACAGATAAGAATCAATATTTTGCTTCTTTGCTACAGAGATTTAGAGCCTTGTAATCAGCACAGGATTAATCATTTCAGCTCTGATTATGCAGCCTGAAAGAAACAGGGAAGTTGATTTACAAACGTTCTCCTGAGGGGAGGTCAGGCGATGACATAGCTCACCGCACTGAAATGCAGGAGCTTCTGCTGAGCATTATTTTTATGCATAGAAAAATGAACTATGTTGTCAAATCTTCCTTTTCCCTTCACATTTACAATAGCAGGAAAATGTGATGACTGACGACTCATTCATTTTTAATCATAATCATTTCAGAAGGAACTGTGTCTCAAAGAAAACTAGTTTTAGAATTCACATCACAAAATAGATTTAAATTTCTACCAAAACCCCATCATGTTTCTCCAATGAAAACTTAAGAAATCAGCAAACAGCCATAATAATTACAACTCTGATAACATTTCTGCTTCGTCAAGTTTCTGATAAATGATAAAATATATTCATAAACATGTCAAAAATTTTCTCCTTTCCCATAGCATGTTAGTGAGTCTTTGTGCCCAATTTCCTTCCTCAGAACAGTAGACCAATGTTCAACACTGTAGCGTCTCATAATAACTTATTAATACATTTCAGTTTCAGAGCCTTATAAGTCCAGCCCAAAGAGAAAGGTCATACTTTTGGGGACACACACACACACACACACACACACACACACACACACACACTATTCAATTCCATGCACAGAAATACAACACAAAGCATATCTGTAGACTGTGGGATCCAAAATGTATGTTGGATTTTATGAGAGGACTCTAGAGTTCCTGTCTTTTCATAACTAGTATATAATCTAGTAAGGATGAGTCTTCAGTCACATGTCTGCTGGCAGTTTGAACTGCAAACGTATCTTTTTCTTTTAAGTCTTAGAGATATAAACTTTAGACTGACATTCTCCAGTTCACCAATTCTAAATGGCTATTTTCAAATGAAAATATTTTAGTGTGATATATTCTTACACACACACACACACACACACACACACACACACACACACATGAATTTTTTCATCATACAGAATAGAAGTCTAAATAATTAGAGATGGTTTATATAGAAAAGCTTGATATGTTAATTCCTGATAAATATTGGCTCTTTTCTAGCTTATGTAATTCAGTTACAACAGGAAAGTTAAGAGGATTACAAAAAAAAAAAATAGAATGTAGTGTGGCATACAACTAATCTCTTAAAATTTTTAAATTACATAAAAGATGGTAATAAAGATATTTTATACCAATTTCACATTCAGTCATTATGAAATTTAGTTCAGAGTCCTAAGATAATCAAAATACATTTACAGATATAATGTAATGGGCCTATAATCCAAGTCAATAGAAGCCTAGGATAGAAGGATAGATAATTTAAAGCCAGTCTGAAAAACAAAATGAGACAGGATCTTAAAAAAGAATGAGATTGTTATGAGAGGAAAGGAGGGAGGGAGAGAGAGAAGAAGGAGGAAGAGGAGAAGAAAGAAGCCAGCATTCATAATTATAAGGAGTGCTTTAAAACAATTCCATGTGCTTTATTTCTCTATATAAGCTCCAATCTTAGAGCCCTACTGAGGCAGTTATCATAAAATATAAACTTCCGGGCAGTCTACATAGTGGTAGATAGGCATCTCTTAATATAGATGAGGATATTTGCAGTAAAAACAATTAAAAAAAAGAGGTCACAAATTTGAAAAATAAGAAAGAGGTGTCTTTGGGAAGGTTTGGAGAGCAGAATGATGTAATCACAATCTCAAAAGAGAAAAATTGTGAGACGGAATTTGTTCATTTTCATATTTTCTAAAGAAACTGGTAAGTTGAAAATGAAGAATTTAATAGATACAAATTTCCAGGAAATACAGTGCTTTGGGTTGCTGTACCTTAAAATGCATCTGTTTCTCATGAAATGACTGAAAGATTAGTGCTGGGGAGTTCCTATTTCCACACGTATGGTGACAGAATAGGTAAACAATAAACATTAATTGAAAAGTAAAGAGAAAATGCTAGTTTAGAGATTCCACCTGATGGAAAACTAGCTATGCTACCTACTCTTAGCTGTGATGATTTTGGCCTTGATGCCATCCTTTCCAAAGACCATTTCTGCAACTGCAGGCAACAGTCAAACTATTTACATTTCAATGCCCTGAAAGAAAAACAATACATGTATGTGTAAATTTTGTTTAGTTAAGTCTTCAAGACAGAATGATTGCTAATTATGTTGCTTTTCCTCTATGTTTCTCATATAATATTGTTAGCTGTACTTTAAAATAATGATGCTTTTTCATATAATTTCTCTGATGCATCGAGTACTGCATTTCTAAACTATCTTCTGTTTTTGAAAATCAATTAGCTTTGTTTAAATACCTTTCAGAAACCATCTGTTCCTCTTCTCTGTACTCTATAACCTCTTTTCTTACACAGACTGTTCAGCTCATACAATTCAACTAAAATCTTGCAATTTTCTCTGACTGTGAGAACTGAAAGGATTTCAGCATCCTCTCAAGGTAATGCTCTGAAGCTCCTATATAATATTAATTATATTATGATATATTGTATGCTATTTTGGAGTTTGTATTACATTCAACATTGTATTATACAAACAGTAAAGGGATAATATACTGTACTATGACCAGGATATAAGGATTTAATAAGATGAGAATGACTTTACAATGTACTTGAAAGTGAAGCATTGTTTCCAGGCATCTCATAGCCTGAGCTTTTAGCTCAAAAACAAGAGTGGTACACACACTCAAAAGCGTTTACATGGTACTTTCCTTGATTAAGCCATCAATGAAATGATTTTGAAATCAGAATAACTTGCACATATTTTATAACATGGCATACACTGAATGTAACTAGATGCATGCCATAGTGTTTCCAATATTTCAGCAACTTTGTATCCATAAAGAATTTGTTCTCCATAAAACTCTTATTGTTCACAGGGAGCACTTCTTGCTAAAATAATTATAGAAATTAAGAAAATCTTCCATATTATCCTCTGGCCTTCATACATATTTGCACAGGTGTATATGCTTTTGCTTATGTGTGTGTGTGTGTGTTTGTGTGTGTGTGTGTGCCCCCCCCAATAACAGAAAGGAATATCAATATAGCTGTACTAAAATGTTTATGTTTCTTTTTTCATTAATTAGCAACATATATGTCTGTGGTTATTTTGCTCCTTACCAAATATTGATGCTGACCATCGGTCTCATATAATAGTCTGAGGACCTATCAAATGAGGTCAAATAAAAGTAATTATTTATAAACAACAAGCATTGTCTTTCACAGAAGCATCCTTATGTCAATAATCTAGAGACATATAAATCTATCTCTTTCTGTCTGCCTGTCTGCCTCTCTCTCTCTCTCTCTCTCTCTCTCTCTCTCTCCCCCCTCTCTCTCTCTCTCTCTCTCTCACACACACACACACACACACACACACACACGCACACAACGTGTGCGTGTGTGTGTGTGTGTGTAGTATGAGGTAATAGTAAGTGAAGAGAAGACGTCTTACTTCTTAGGTAACAGTTTTGTCATATTTCTATAAATAATTAATGAGAATGAAGACTTTTTTCTAAAAGAATGAATCTGACATAACAATGGAAGGTACATTAAAGGATTTCATTCTCATTTTCTATATGCCTTTCAAAACAACTAAACAAAAAGCTGTATCTCATGTGTTTTAGGGATTAAGACATGTAGAATTCTTCACAAAACTTTAAATGTAGAATTGATGTATTTCATTCTTTATCAATAAGCTTAAGAAAAGTAACTAGAGATTTTATATATATATATATATATATATAAATAAAAAACTATAAAATGATTTCATATTTTTCCTGTCCTCTAAAATATTGGTTACAAAATCATATATTTTTAAAAGGAGACGAGTTTCTTAGCTACTCCTAGGACTAAAATCCATGGCTGACTCACCTAGATCATCATTGCTAAAGCCCACGCTTATTTTGCTTGCATGGCGCTACGCAAGCATTTGAAAGGCATGATTCCAAAGGGCATTTTGTAGATGAGGAAAGTGGCTCACAGAGAAATTCATGACTTACAAAAGATCTGATTGTATTAAGAGATGAGTTTATAATTTAAATCCAGGGAATCATTTTGAATCTGGACTCTGAATCATCCTACTTTAGTAAGCCCAAGTAATTCTGCAAGTGTAAGAGAAGAAATGGAGTGGACTGCTTTTCATTGAGCAATTCTGTCTATAGCTTGTGTGAAATAGACTGTCCTGTTCATGGCACAGTTGGGGATGAGGTTTTCAGATGATCATGAGTCATGCTCAGTATCACATGAAGAGGTGTGTGTTTGTGTGCTTTTCCTCATTTCCTTGTATTAATGAACTAAAAACAACTCTATGTGGAATATTGGTAGACATTTGGGAGAAAGATTACTATTAGTTTCACTCTTTCCCTGTGAGAATTTCAAAATTAGTATAAACCTTAGCAATTTCAAATGAGAACCCATGAGCATTAAACCTGGAGATGACATTTACTCCCTACCCACTTCAAGAAGCAAAAAGAGATACTTAACACATACCTATTACAACCTCTCTCTGCACAATTTTGTAGAAAAAATAATGTTCAGATTTCCTTGGGCTGCATTTTTGTGTGGCAGCCCACGATAACATGTCTTAGGAAGCTCCTATAACACAATGTAGTGTAGTTTTCATACATCTTTTGTTTAAGATCAAGTTTGTAGGGATGGTTGGCTTCTTGGCAGGCTTCTCTCCTTGCTTTGTAGATGCTGCTTTACTGTGTCCTAAGTTCCTGCCTTGTATGTAGTCTATTTCTCAGTCTCTTCCTATAATGACCCCAGTCACATTGACTGAGCATTGCTAATATGGATTCACCTTATCTTAATCATCTCTGTTTTATGTGCAGTCTCCACATGAAGTCACACACTGAGATCATGACAATGAAGACTTGCTTCACTCATCAATTACAGAGTGACTGGAACTCAGTTCATTCAATAGAAACATCCTTAAAGCATCTTTAGTTTTATTCATCTTTCTGCAGCAAAACACAAGGAGGAGTTTCAACAATTCTTGAAAAACCAGTGTAGACTGTCATTTCAATTTTCTTTTACCATCTTGAAATTAAAATGAATATAATGGTCATTTTCTATGGTGATGTTTAACAAATTAATTGCATGGTAAATTTAAAATAAATTAGTACATTTACTATTTTCAAAGCAATGTAAAATGAAGACCACATTTGTTCTCCTTGTGACTTTGTTAGAATAGCAGACAGACCCTCCAGTAGCCCAGCTCAATCCATGTTCCCTTTTCTTTAGAGTGAAACAGCTCATTCTCCTCTGGCTCATGTGCCAGACAAGCTGACAATAATCCACTGCCATTGTGTTAATTAATCCTTTTACAAACTGTTAATTGATGCTACTTTTCAATCAAACTCTCAGTAGAGATTTAAGTCCACTTTATCACAACAGATGTGGTGATTTGAATCTGGACGTTGCTGATGCCAAAGCTCATAATTTTAACTGCAATAAGATGCTGAATTACCAAATGCCTCATGGTCTGAAGGACTGACAGAGCCAACATCAGGACAGTGAGGAGGAAGGAAGAGAGCAATGCAAGAATGTTGAATTGCTAAAACGTGAGTTTGGTAGCAATAATGACCAAGAATAGATTTAGCATTTCAGTGTCTATTACATTTGTAAGTAAAATGCAGCTCCCCTGTATTCTGACATTAATTGATTTTGTGACACTTACATAATCAACATATATACACATACAGTCACACACACACACACACGCACACACATACACACACACACACACACACACACACACACACATATATATATATATATATATATATATATATATATATATATATATATATATATATATATATATATATATATTTGATTTGTATGGAGTAAAGTCACAGGGAACAACAATGCTGAATGAGAACATTCATTGAACATTTTTGCTCCAAATCCCCATTAGTGATGAGTATCATAGGAGAGAAGATATTTGAGTTGTGGCTTATAATTTCAAAATTAGAAAGTTTCCCCAGTGCTATTACTTTACAAATAGTATTATTTATAATATGCCAAGTGAAAAGACCTATTAAATACTAAATTGCAAATTCTTATATTAGTATATTTGAAGTTATTAGGGGAGCTGAAGAGATGGTTCAATGATTAGAAGCACTGACTGTTCTATTAGAGGACCCAAGTTTGATTCCCAGCCCCCACATGGCAGGTCACAATCCTCTGTAACTTCAGTTTCAGAAAACCTAATGCCCTCTTCTGGCCTCCCCTGGCACCATGAGACATAGGTTACACAGACATACCTCCAGGAAACACCACTACATAAAATAAAAATAAGTACACTGTTAATTGCTCAGATTTATTTGGAAATAAATGAAATAATTATATGTTAATTCATTCACAATTAAATAAAAACCTAACAAATTATGTCAGTAAATAATATTTCATATCACTAAAAATCATACTTTAGTATTTTCTATGAAGAATAATTTTTTACAATTTTAAGTCTAATTACAATCATTATGCTGAAGAAATATGAAAAAATGAGTAGAGTATTATTTTCTTAAGATTATATAACTTTAATATTTCATTTTAAATGAGACTTTCTAGACTGTGCTTGGTAGATACTAAATATTTGAGAATTGAATTAAATGTGACAAGAACAGTATGATAATTAAACTTTAAAGACTATAGAAATGTAATAGTATTCTTGGCTAAAAGTCATATACTACATGACAACTGGCTGTGATTTGTTCTGCTAAGGATACAGAAAATATTAATTTAGAATAAATCCAGACAATACATTAGCTCCTAACTTTACTGCTAAAGCAGTTGCTTTGCATGGAATTACATTGCAAACACTTTCAATGTAACTTTGATTAAGGTGAAGAGTTGCACACAGCATAATTTTATGCCATTGTTTAAGAAAGCACATGCCTGAAAAAATAAGATATTTTATGTCAACATTTTAAGAATCAGATAAATTTTATCTTAGAGTAGATGGGAACTAACACAGAGACCTACAACTTTAGAGGGAGAGACTTTGGAGCACTCAGTCCTAAATCGGATGTCTTCATCAAGCCTTTCCCTGCAAGGCTGATTCATCTATGCAGAAGAGATGAAAAAGATTGTAAGATCCAGAAGTGATGGCTAACTCCAAGAACTGATACACACATGAACTCACAGACAGTGTGGCAGCATGCACAAGACCCATACAGGTTCAAGTCAGATGGTGTCTAAGCATTCAAAGATAGAATGTGACTGCAGATCTCACTCCTAAACAAGAAGCAATTTGCAATTAATATCTGCTAGCAAATGGAAAGTCAGATTTTCCAGTGAAGCGTCACTGGACATAGAAACCACACTTCCCAGCACGGTCCATGCCCAAGAATAGTTTGATTAACACAAAAACAAATGCCATGAATTTGGGGCAGGAGGTCACTTATCTTGTCTTCTTTTGCCTTGTTTTCAGTTTCTTTCTTTTGATTTTTTATTTTTGTGCCTTGTTGGTTTGGAGTTTGAAAGAGAGAGAGAGAGCAAAATGGAGAAACAAAATTGAGTCAAAAGGTAGGTGGGGTATATCTGGGAGGAGTTGGAGGAAGAGAAAAACATGATCAAAATATAAGGTATAATTTTTTAATTGAAACAAAAGAAAGAAATTAAATTAAGTCAATAAGGAACGATAACACCCATTATAACTAATGTATGTTAAAAAGCTAAAGTATGAACACTTAATGAAAAGCTAGGGGTGTCTCTTTATAAGACAAAGGGATGTGACGATCATTGTTTGAGGATGACCATTGCAAGTCCCCAAGCCAGTTCTGTGGAGAGCAGCAACATTATTAGCCTACTCATGGATTTGTTGCATTTCAGAGCCATGGAAAAACAAAGTATTTTTATAAAGCTAAGAAAAACCAGGAAATCACTTGTCACCAGACCACTTACATGTAATACAAATACTGTTGTCTTAATGTTAGTCTCAGAACGCACAGTAGCCTGGAAATATGAGTAAGGACAAAGAATTCTGTTTCATCTTTGCCAGAGATCATTATCTATCATTAAAACTGGGATCACAGGCAACTAGCATGCAGCCCTTCATCTTCCTGGCTGGAAAAGGCTTCCTTTCTTTTACCCTGCAAGCCATTATAATTCTGTTTCACCACACCTTTATTTTAGTAGTGGTGACTATTTCTGCAGAGAAAAATCTCCCCACAGCCTTGTCACCTCCGGCAGGACTCTACCCTCTGACTGTCATAGAGTGCACAACTCTTTCCTTTGATAATATTCCCTGAATACTCCCCATTAGCAGCTCACAGCAACTCCCCAGGGCATTTGCGACAGTAGCTAACATAGTACTCTACATATCTGCAGTGGGCTGGGATGGGGAAACAGTGGCCAGCAAGAAGCCACAATGCTAAGAAAAGGACTGTATTGGACTAAGGATAACTACTGATTTTTTTCTGGGCAGTTGGGGAAGACAGATTTCCTCTGGCTTGGGAATCATTCATGACTAGGTGCCTATGGGTGTGAGAAAAGGCTAACTAAAATAGAAACGTGCAGAGAGGATACCAGTTAACCAAGCAGGACATAGGTGAGGAAACAGCATGTCGAAATTTTAAAGAAAATTAGACATTTAAGAAAATGGAATTCAGATGTACTATTTTATAGACACATGGCAGAAAGCATGAAATTTCACATTATTTCATTATGTACAAACTACTCAGAAAAAAATGCTGCCTTAGAGATCATGTGAAAATGAACATGTTTTTCCTGTGCCCTAGCTTTTACCTAGAACATTTATCTCAAGTACCTCATCAGCCTGACAAACTATGCTTGTAGAGACATCAATGCTACATTTTCTACTTAATGAATGAGCTCCTGTGCTCTCTGAGTATGCACTTCAATAGTAAATTAGGTTAAGCACGGCATGATCCTCAAGTAAGTTTTAATCAGCTACTGAATTTGACTTCTCTACACATTCCAATAATTTATGCCAACTGGAGAAAATCTTCTAGGAAATCTTTCTGATATTACTACCTGTGAAACAATGTTTAAGTTCTTTCTGAACTCTGTCCACTGTTTAGTACTGCCAGAGAGGGAAGTGTCTTTTGAATGGAGACTAAATTAATCTAATTTTCCTTCATTACCAATCAGACCAAAGATCAATCAACAGGCTTTTCATAGATCCTTGCTTTTCTAGGTGTACACCATCTTGCCAGCTTAGCTTGCAGCTTGTATCATATACCTATTCAGAATGTCTCTTATCATATTAGCCCATTCAGATCTCCTAGGTCAGTGAATATAGCAAAATTAAAGTACTATATTCTTATGAAGGTTTGATGTTTTTCACGGATTCATGGATTAATGGTAAATTCTGTTCTTAGTCTACGCATGTGCTTTTACCATCTAGCATCGCAAACTTCCAAAGGAAAGAAGACAGCAAAAGGGCCATATTAAGCATATTCTGTTGTAATGTCTCACTGCATGCTATCTTCCATTTTCTGGCAATAACAAAATGCCTGAAGCAGGTTTATTCTTTTCTCCTACATCTGAAAGCTGGAAAGTCCAGGGCATGGGAACAGCTCTCTTGCATCGCAACAAGGTGAAAAGCAGAAGGCCAAATAAGCAAGGGCACACAAACAACAAAGTAGAGGACTATTTGCATTGTCCATTCTCACACAAAAGTGTACACTCCTATGAAAAAGGTGCTATTCCTTCCAATAAACTAATACTTCTTAAAAACCCCTACCCATGCAAAAAGAGCACTGGCAATTAAGTTAGAATGAATTTTAGAGGGTAAAAACTCCATGCCAATCATGCTATAGGAATTGCATCTTCATCTTATTTTCTGGGTTTCTATTAATATTATCTCATAATGACAGTAAATCAAAAATAAGTCATTAGTAGTCCCTTTCATGTATTGATGATGAAATTTGGCTCATATTTTGAATTCTTAGGCACATAGTGGGAAGTACAGAAAGGAGAGTCTAACTGGAAACAGGCACCTTCCTTGACCTCTGCTTGCTCTGGAAAGTTAGCAAACTTGGCCACACACCTCTACTTCATGGTGCATTGCCTCACTTCAAGACCAGAAACTCAGAAACATGTGAGTAGAGATGAAAATCATAGACTTTGAGCAAACAGAAATCCTTTTTCCTCAGCTTGCTTCTCTTGACTATTTGGTAGCAGTGACACAATGTCTGACTGCCACAGTCTAGGCACAGCTGGGAAACAGGACTCATCATCTGTTAGAGGAATCACGTGGTTCTAAAAGAAAAAACTCATGCCATCTTATATGTCACTCTGTGCCCTTTGTTCTCTTCTCTTTCTTCTCTTCTCACTCCAACACATTCTATTACTCGAACATTAATTCATCCTGTCAAGTAATTCTAAGACAAAATGTCAACAGTTATTTTATGCATGTAATTTGTATATTTGGCTTCACTAATCTTTTCTGTTTTATGGTAATATTTTTTCAATGTCTCTTAAAGCTTTCTTAGATTGTTCTGTATTTACTCTCAAACAGAGAGTTCTTTTAAGAAGTTATTTTCCAGAAGAATCTAGCAATTGTGGAGATTGAAAGTTCTGGTAGTTTTTCAGTAAAGAGATTATTTAACCTGGATTCCAGTGTTCATTTTTTTAGCAAGCGCTTCTGTAATTACCTTCGTTTGACCCTGGCCCTTAAATTGCAGCCATCTCTTTGCTGACTTATAGCTCTGATCCCATTTCTTTGGAAGTTGATGGTCACAGGTCATTTCTGTCCTCCAGAGCCTCTAGGATTAGTAAATTTCCAGGAATCTATGTCTCAGACAGCAGACAATGCATAGTGCATCTGTACTGAAGCCTTGTTGTCTCACAAAGAAGCCATACACTGGGCCTTGGTTTAAAGGAGCCTTTTTCTTTCTTTCTTTCTTTCTTTCTTTCTTTCTTTCTTTCTTTCTTTCTTTCTTTCTTTCTTTCTTTCTTTCTTTCGATTATTTTTTTGGATGCCTTCATTTGTTGGTTTGTTAGTTTGTTTTCTTTCCATTTTCAAACCCTGCCAACTGGAGATTTTATAGCCAGAGTGTAAAAATCAGACATCAGATGTCACACTTGTTTTTTTCGGCTTTCTGTTTCTATGATTATTATTCTAGAAAAAGACTATCTTGCTTTTCAGATTAGCAATATTCTCTTAATATTTATTGTTAAATGTTATGTCAAGATCTTCTATTTTTAAAGTGCTTCAAAATAGGCATTTTCAACAATGTGTTAACAAGGAGTTGGGGATGGCAAACCATGGTCAGATTATATATATATTTCCAATGTATTTCAAATTATATATATATATACACATATATGTATATAACCTAAAATATATAAAATATATGTATATTTATAAACATTTCCTTTTTTCATTACTTTGGATTTCCAGAAGTAACAATAAACATTGCATCTCTATTTACCCACACATAAGTATCCATAGAACATTGTAAGCACTTAATAAACACTGAATTGTATTTAGTAGCTCTTGGCATGTGTTTTTTAAAATATAAGGAATACACTTTCTATAGTTATTGGAAAGTGGGAGGTGAATTCCTCCCAGAATTTTCTACATAAACTAAAATGAAAATTCTAAAATTTCTAAACCTGATTCTGATTTGGAGAATTGTGTAGAACTCTAAGCATTATCATTATTATCATTATTATTATTATTATTATTATTATTATTATTATCATCATTATTGTGGTGGTGGTGGTGGTGGTGGTGCTGGTTGCTTGCTTGCTTGCTTGAGACAGCTTCTCACTAAGTAGTTTTGGCTAGCCTGGAACTCACTATGTACACCAGGCTGTCTTCAAATTCATAGATATTTGCCTACTTCCTCTTTCATTATGCTGAGATTAAAGGCCTGTATATTATCTGATATTTTTAAATAAATACTAACAATGTCAAGATGAGCTAGTAAAGAGGTATTCTAGCAAGCCTGATGACCTGACATGGACCCCTAAAATACATATCACAGAAGCATAAAGTTTAGTCCTGAAGTTGCACACTGATACCTGCACTGAGCTATGCTGGCTTTCACATACTTATAAACAAAAACAAAATATATGTAAAAAATTAAAGATTGATTCACTTTACTGAAATTAGTCATTTGTCACCTAGATGAAGTTATAAAAAGAGGTAACACCACACTTCAGGTTTAAGCAGATAAAAAGCACACATGAGTTTTATCCATTGCAGGTGAGCCACACTCTATAGGTCAAGTCAAACCATAAATTCTCCCACAGTCTTCAAGGCTAAATTGTAATATTTAAACAAATAAGCAATTTCTTGGTTCTAGAATTGGTAAGGAGAAAATTTCAAAAAATATTTGTTTAGAAGGGACTCAATCTAGACTTAATTTATTATCACATCAGAACCTAATATATGAACTCATATATATATAATTATACTTATTATTATTGACAGGGTAACTGTTCTAATGCAGAAAGTAAAAAGGATTTAAAATAAAATGATCTAGCATTCTAAATGATCAACAAATATAACAAAATTATGGGACTCCACCTAAACTTAGTTTTTTCCCAGTGAGACTTCCCATTCCTTTCCTTTGTGATGGGTAATAATCCTCCACAAAAATACTTTTCACCAGAAGCCAATAGTGTCCACATTGGTCTACATTGGTGACCAGTTGGCAAATTTCACTATTCTTCCTTCTTTCCATTGAGGTATCTCCAACCTACTCTCAGTCCTGTCTCAGCCTCTCTGAGGAACCCCTCCTCTCACAGGACCTCCATTCTCTATGGATGCCGACACTTGGTGGTAGCACAGGATCCCTCCCAGCCCAACCCTTATTTTATCATGGTCTCTACAAACTTATTATTTGTCTTACTAGAGCTTAACTGCAGGATATTCTCCTATCACCCTGTTTTCCTTCCCTGGGAGCATCAACTCTTTGTGTGGAGCCATACTACCTCTTTCCTATAGATATTATCAGCCTTCTCTTCTAGCTCATTTCCTTCTATTTCTATCAGCTGCCAATCCACAGAACACTTTCAACTGATGATGTCAAATGACCAAACTGGACAGCAACCCAAGTAGGTAATTTTCATTATTCTTTCTGCCACCAGTCCCACTAGATCTTTCTCTCAGTCCCCCCTCAGCATTTTCTCATAAGCAATCTCCATTCTTTCCGTTACTTGCAACCCACAGTAGCACTCTGTACCATGGACCCCACAGGCACCATGCTACCCTAAGATCAACAGGGGTCAATAAAAACCAAAGATCCAACAATGCATTCAACACAGACAGGACCAGATGTCAACACAAAAAAACACCTCAAATATCATAACTACAAATGCCTAGATACCAGAAAATAGATACAAACACAAATAGCCAAACAATATGCCTCCATCAGATGCCAGCAACCCTGTTACAACAGGCCCTGAGAAATGCAATTAACTGAGGCACAAGACAAGTACTGCAAAATAGCAATTGTGAATATGTGCAAATCCCATAAAGATGTTACAAAGAGCATGAAAACACAAATATTTGAGTAAAATTCTGAAAACAATTGAAAGCATGAATGTAGAATTGAACAAAAAATAAAAATAGAATCACTAAGAAAAGCTGAAATAATTGGAAAAGAAAAATTGATTATGCTAAGCAAAAATCTCCGAGGCAACCTTCACTAACTGATTACAAAACATGGAATACAGAATCTCAGATGCTGAGGATAATGTAGAAGAAATGGATAGCTTGTTCAAATGCGGACTCTAAAAATATCCACGCAAAAAACATTTAAGTGTCTGGGACACTGATAAAAGTCAAATCAATTAATGATAGAAATAAAAGATGGAAAGAAATTCAGGTAAAGAAATAAACACTAGATTTAATAGAATCAGAAAAGTTTTATAATTTGAAGAAGGAGCTACCTATTAATAATATACAAGAAGGATACCGAATACCAAGCAGAAAAGACCAGGGAAAAACTCATAGCAAATAATAAAGCAACGAATATGCAGCAAAAAGAAACCATATTAAAACTTCACATGGAACAACAAAAAAAGTAATAATAAAGAATCAGAATAACACCTATATTCACAATGGAAACTTTCAAAGCCAAGAATTCCTGCATGAACGCTCTCCAAACTCTGAAAGGCTACACTGCAAGCTTGACTACTATACCAAGTAAAACTATCACTCACAATCTACTAAAAAGAAATCCATGATAAAATTACATTTAAGCAATTTTTGTTTACCAATCCAGCCTACAGATGGAAAATTTCAGTCTTAAGTTATTCAAACCCAACAATATACAAGAAATAAATGATCCCCAAACAGGAGTAAATCAAGAGGAGAAAAATACCACACCATAAAAACAAAATAAAAGAAATCAATAAATACAGTTAAATAATAACACAATATTCACGGGCTAAATTCCAAAATAAAACTATGCAGACTAATAGTTTTCATTAGAAAACAAGATCAATATTCTTGCTGCATCCAAAAACACACCTCATCATGAAGAATAGACATCATCTCAGAATAAATGTATTTTTAAAAAACAATATTCCAAGCAAATGGAACAAAAACTGGTGAACATATACAGTCATTTTAATATCTAAAAAAATAGACTTTAAAACAAAACCAATCAGAAGAGATAAGCAAGGATACTACATATTCAATAAAAGAAAAATCTATTAATATAGGTATGACAATTTTAAATATTTATATGTCAAACATGGTATCCCCATGATTATAAAAGAAGCATTACTACAGCTAAAATTATTAAATCTCATTTCCTGATGGTGACTTCATATTCCACTCTCACTAACAGACATGTCATCCTAACAAAATTAAATAGAAAAATGTTGGAATTGAATGAATTTAGCAGATACAGAATCTGAGCACTAGTGAATATACTTTCTTCTCAGCAGCTCCTGGAACTTTCTACAAAATTGATCACATACTTGGATACAAAGTAAGACTCAACAGATAAAATAAAATTTAACAACCTGAAATCTATTTGTCCACCATGAAATAGAGCTGAGTGTCAGCACCAACAGAGCAAAAGAAAGTATATGCCTCATTGAAATTTAGCAACTCAAAACTGAATGAAAATTTGGAACGACAGAAATCAAGAAAGAAATTAAAATCTTTCCAGAATTCAATGAAAATCAAAATGCAATATACCTAAGTCTATGGAACACATTAAAGGTTGTTCAAAGAAGCAATTGCTTACATTAAAAAAAAAAAAAAAGATAAATTTTACTTAAGGAAGTAGCAACACACCTGAAAGCCCTGTATCAAGAAAGATAATGATATAAGAGTGATCTTAAATCTTAAATCTTAAATCAAAAAATAAAAACAAACAAAATGCACAAAAAATGAATAAACAAAAAATCAAAACTCACTAAGAATGAGAAACACTGAGATAAAGTAACAAAAAGAGATGGAGAGGGATGATTCAAAGTATTCAAATTAGAGATGAAAAGGGGTACTGTACAATAGACATTGGGGAAATTAAGAGAATCGTCAAAAATAATTTTAAAATTCCAAATTCTAAAAGAAATAATAATACATTTTTGATAGAACACGAAGCACAGTGGAATGAACCTGGAGAGTCCCACAAGCTGAAGGATGCCTTCTTCATTGACCCACACACCTGATGCTTGCTGAACTTAGGCAAAATATGTTCCTCATGATTTATAGAGTTAGAGAATAAAACAAGATCTTTTTGATAAGCTCTTGGCATGTCCTGAAGAACATCGTCATTCCTGAAGTAAAATCTAAATTAATAACACGTAGAAAACTTTTAGAGTCTGTCATATGCTGTTATGCTTTTATTCCCTGCACTTGTAGTTTGAGACAACTTCAATTTCAAGTCCAATCTTGTTCTAGTTTACTAGAAAAGGAAATAAATGAGGGAGACATGCTAGGAGATTTAAGAGAGGAAGAAGCAAAGGTCACAGAACTACCTGTGAATAGATCAATCTCTGAAAAAAATGCTGATGTTACATCAGAAAATATGGTGGCAAATATACAATTGCGATAAAAATGATTGAAAAAGTGCAGCACTTCGGGACATTTAAATGTACCTCTAAGCTTGTCAAGTAAGGAGGCTGCACAGGCAGGCAGCTAGGTTCAGAATGTCTCTTCAATCTCTAGAAAGTCTGAGGAGGAGAAGCTGAAAGAAGGAAAGACTGATTTGGGACCTGGTATCAGAGCCACAGAGGACACCGAAAAGAACTGGGGTGGGGGGAGCATTGTGGGATTGTGAAATAAAAACATTATTCATGCTTTCTACTCTACAGTGCTTCCAAATTTTCTCTCTCCCTCCCTCTCTCTCTCTCTCTCTCTCTCTCTCTCTCTCTCTCTCTCTCTCTCTCTCTCCCCCTCCCTCCCTCCCTCCCTCCCTCCCTCTCTCTTTCTCTCTCTCTCTCTGTAAATCTACAGTGGAGAAGCATGTACTTTAGGTATATCAATGCAGCCCAACAGCACTTTGACATATTTGCTGCTCTACATGTAAGGTTGTTGTGGTTTTGTTTTCAATCATTTTACTTATCAACAAAAAATATTAAAATGACATTATAGAATCTGCATGTAAATGGATGGAACTAGGAAAAAACAAGAAACATTGTATAATTTCTCTTATATGTGGATTCTAACTTTTAAGCTTTTCATGTGGGTGTTATAATACAAATAATCACAAATGTTAAGTATAGGAGAGGAAATAGAATGTATTATTATAATGCAAACAGGGATAGGAAGAGAAAATGTGGAAAGCAATGGGAGAGTAGGTAGAAGAAGGAAGTATTGGGAAGGACAATTAAGAACCATTAGAAAATTCATAGGGAAACCTAGTATTGTAGAAGTTTCCTAAAACATATGCAAACATGAAATGAATCATATATAGGTGAGACAATGCCTGAACTAGACATCTTATGGTACCGAATAAAATCTCCAGAGCCAGGAATGTGTTACATCTTGAGTTGTTGGCCAAATGAACCCCATGGAAATTCCCAAACCTCACAGGCAATTGCTAATGCTACTTAGTAACCTATAAAACATGATGGTCAGGCCCTATTTCTGAAGACAACTATTGCTTATGACATTAAACAAGGGAAGCTCAAGGTGGTGTTTAACTGAAAACTTCACCTGTACTGACTAGTGTTCATAGTCCTGAAAGGCAATCACCAGAATTTCTGAGCTACAAACCCTGCAACCTTCAACAGTGACTACACGCAAAATATAGTGGTACAAATAATGCCACATATGTTATGGGAATAACCAAACACTATGTGATTAAAGGCCTACTTCATGAGATGGAACTCATGCATGGCACTGTTAAAGTCCACAAAATCAACAGGAGAATAGGTGAGCCTCAGGAAAAACACCTTATTAATCTTGTAAAATAACATGGCAATAAAATGATTTCTAAAAATATACTGCTATACATATTTGGAGCATCCAGTCCTAAATTGGATTCTTTTATCAGCCCCTTCCAATCAGAGTTCAGAAGTTATTCAGAAGAGGAAACAGAAAAATTGTAAGAGTCAGAGAAGATAGATGACTAAAGAATTAGTGCTTTTGAAACACAATAGAACTGGTGTACATATGAACTCACAGAGGTTATAGCTGCATGCATAACCCCTGCACAGGCTGAAGGCAAATGGGGTCCCAGCCTCCAAAGGGAAATGTGGACACATGCTCCCACTCCTGACCTTGAAGATATCTGAAATTAATAACTTCTGGCAAAGACCATTTGTAAAAAAATTGGTCGTGTTTATTTTAACTTCTGGTTTTTTTGTTTGTTTGTTTGTTTACAGAATGTCTTTCTGTGTGTGCTTCTTGTTTTGTTTACTGTGTTTTATTCTACTTTGTTTAAATAAAACAAAAGTGAAAAATGAACAAAGTTTGACTCTATAGTGAAGTAGCAAGGATCTGGGTAGAATTGGAGGAAGGTAAATCATGAACAAAATACATTGCATAATTTTTTCAATAAAGGAAAATGTGTTTAAATAGCTTAGGAATCAGTCTTCCATTGGTCAGGATAGTTTGTTTGTTTTAAAGAGAAGAGAAAAAATGAACAAAGTTTGACCCTATAATGAAGTAGCAAGGATCTGGGCAGAACTGGGGGAGAGTCAATCATGAACAAAATATATTGCATGAATTTTTTTCAATAAAGCAAAAGGAGTTTAAAGAGTTTAGGAATCACTCTTCCATTGGTCAGGAAAATGATACTTTATACCTCATAGGAAATCAAACTATACTGGGGTCTGAGCCCCATAACTTAACTGCTACCATTGATTTGGCCATTGGGCGCAAATTCTTCCCTACTTCTGTGAACTGATACATAGAGTCAACAAAAGGGCTATATATTTCAGTTGCTTTGATATGGAGAACAAGGACAATTGTTTGGTTGTACATTTACTTTGATTATTAAGCAGCAGTTAAGCAGCATGGGATATGAAAAGTCATAAAGCTTCCTTGGGCATATCTGACTTTAAACATGATACAGACACGTCCTCAAAGATTACAAACAAAACAATATTCCTAAAGCATGGTTCTGGATTATAACCTTTGTCTATATTTTCCTTAATCTACTGAGTACAATGATTATCAAATGGTTTGTATAAAATGTAAATATTCGGTTATATGCAGATCAATGTTTAATAGCAGCATAATTGAAAGTGAGCAAAAGGGAGTGCAATCTAAGTCTCTGGAGACAAGTGAAGGGGTAAGCATTTAAACACATATCAAATGTGTATATGATCCTCATATATGCACTGAATGCATATTGAATACGTGATGCCACATAAAAACAGATATACACTAATGACAAATATTTTAGGATTTGATTTATATGAAGGATCTAGTATTTGAAAACTCATAAGGACAGAGTGCAAATTAAAATTATGAGGAAATAGAAAGATGGGAGTTACTTTATTAAAGAAATTCCATTAGGAATGACAAAATACTTCAGATTTATAGTCACCACTGGTGCCAACATTATGGATGTAATTAATGCTAATGAATTACATGGCTAAAACTAAACAGTAATGTGCTTAGTGACCACCAATCCTAATTGCTGAAGTACTACCCTATAGACCCGTACGGTGGAGGAGTTAAACACTCTCATGCTTTGTTCTCTGAGATCCACAAGCTCCTCATGATGCATGCATCTTTTACACTTACTAACACAATAAACAAGCTAATAAATACTACATGAATGTAAAATAAATAGCATTGTTACATCATATACATATAAGTAAATATACATTCATATCACAACTTTGAAAATTAATTATATGATACACTAAAAGTAATTAAGATGGATAATTTTAATTGATGAATACTCTGGTATATAAACCATATCTCAATAAAATTCCTTTTTAAAGCCCCTTGCAAGTGCAAACTACTCTGATTTCAGAATCTCTCTATTATCCGAGTTCTAAATCTCACTCATTTGTACCTAAAATCTGTAATCTGTATTTTAATTTTACCAAAATACTTTTCTTATATCTTTTTCTCTTATCTGTTTTGGTATCTTAGTTTAATTGCAACTATGCAGTGGGCAGGGAAGGAATAACATAAAGTTTTTGGAAACAATGGATTTTTTTGAACTAGCCAGTACAGAAGAAATGTAAATGTAAATGTGGTATAGACATTGAAACCATGGTGCTAGACTTTTCTAAACACATTACATTAAAATGTATTGGTTGATCACTTGCTTTGAATGGATCTCTTATCCCTGACATTTGCAAAACATTGGTTCCCTAGTAACACATTCCTTCCAATGCTGACAATTCCATTAGGCTGTGCCATGAACTCAGAGACCTTAGAAATCACACATCTCACCAGAAAAGGTTCAAAAGAGTTAGGAAGCTGTCAAATTATTACCAAGAATAAGTGGTTTTTATAACTAAGTTTTACTTGAAAGTATGAAATTTTAAAATATTAATTGCAGTCAATATCATAGTGACAGTGTCATATATATTCCCTAAAAAATCTGCCACACGCCTGGGTGTGCATCATTACTTCCATGTTATTCCTTGTCTGGGAGTGGAAAGGGTGCCTCTTGGGGAAAGTGCCAGCTGATGCAAGCAATCAAATCCCTGGTTTCTTTCAGAAGACAGCCTAAATGTCTATGTATTTTGTCTCTTTCCTCACACAAAATGCTGAAGAGATGTGGAGAGAAGCATTGAGATTTGATACAACAACAGCAAGAGCAAAAACCAACAGACATCCTCATGTTATCCTCTCCTCAAGGCTATGCTTAAGTTACACTAGCTGTTTGCTCTTTTTTTTTTCCTTCATATACATTCCAGTGAAAAGTACAATCACCTCCAGTATAGCTACATTCACTGTGAGTGAAAGTTTAGGTGCAATTACAGCTGGTGCTTTTGCAACAGCAGAGCAAGAGCCAACTCTAAGAAAAAGACAGAGTTTACAATCCATATATACGTTGAGAATGATTTCGTTCTCTTATGTCTCTCCATTGTGTACTGAGGATCCCGAGGGATTCATCCTCTGAGAAGCACAGGTCCAGAATCACGTGTCTCCCCTCTATCCTACCACCTGGTCCACTCAACTGACAATCCCTATCTAATGAGGAATGTCCTTAATTCAGTTCTGCACAGCATCACCTTTTAAAAGTT
This sequence comes from Uromys caudimaculatus, assembly GCA_028551405.1. Taxonomy (NCBI): domain Eukaryota; kingdom Metazoa; phylum Chordata; class Mammalia; order Rodentia; family Muridae; genus Uromys; species Uromys caudimaculatus. The sequence continues at coordinate 124,313,008 of CM052701.1, read as the reverse complement.
TCATGAGATTCTTCACCAGCCTGATTGTGTATTCTCTAAAGGCCTCAGGTATCTTGTAGATCTACTGTGTTACCATGATTGTTTGCTTGCAGTTTTCTTCATTAAACTGTGGTTTCTAAAGGTCTCTGAAGAGATATTCATCTTTTACCTCCAGAGTGCCTAAACTGTACATGATGAATAATTTAATTTATATGATGTAGTTCAATATGAACACTTGCAATGATGAATTCTGGTAGAGTAACAAATTAGAAACTGAAAAGTAATATATATGTATTCCTTATCCAGACATACCCAAAGTATCAATGAGTGTCAAATATGTATTAATTCTGTAATCAGTACAATTAATTATAGTTACAGAGAGAGAAAAAGAGAAAGGCTGACAGACAGAAAGAAATAGAAAGACACAGAGATACAGAGGAGCCAAAATATAATAGGCCATAATTATATAAATTGTTAATAAATTATTAATAACTATAGCAACCTATAGTATAAAAATTGTGACCATGAGTTTAGAAAGTACATACCTGAACTTATTTTCAAAACTAAGCATAGTAGATGCTGGATCATACTGTTATCAAGTAAATGCACGGTAATATAAAAAAGTATTTTTGAATATTAGACTTCCATAAACTAATAAGCCTTACAAAATTATAATTGGAAAAGCTTTGGGAAAATAACCCTTTTCATAGACAATGGGTAAAAACATAAATTGATGGGGCATTTAAGCTTGGCCATCTATAAGAAATAAAATACCCTGTGACTGGCTCTGTGACTTGGTTTCAGGTTTCTTGACAAACTTGCTTCCAGGTTTCTATGTTAAACAAATATTTACATTTATGAATTAGCACATTTATATAAATAAATAACAACTGCAATATGTAATATATTCATGAGACACATGAATTAGCAATAAATTCAATGAATACAGCTGTGTTCAATGAGTGCAAAATTGGGCGCATGCTTACCAAAGAATAAAATAGAGACGAGTAAGCTGAAATAAATGTTCGTAATATGTCAGCATAGGTCAACCATGAGATTAACACATTGATCACTAATCCACTTTTACAATCAAGGATGCTACATAGACTTACAAAAATAATCTATAGGAAATGCTAGTATTCTACTTTGGTTGAGATGGCATGGACATTGTTGAAGCAAAACTTCATGTTTAAGCCTATATTATCTTATTAACTTTATTATAAATGTCTATAACATATTGCAATTTAAAAATATAGATTCAAAGACTGATTCAGTACAGTGAAATAGATGAATCAGGTATAAATAAACAGAAATCACAAACTCACAGCAGAGAGAATCTGTATGAAAATGTTAATATTCATACATAAAGGAAAGAGAATTTTGTAAATTGTCTGAATATTCCACTCTAAATGAAACATTAAGCATGAATGTTTGCAGTAACTTACTTCTTTTCAATGCTTTTAGTTTGTTTTACAACTTTCAGCCTTGTACTTGCTAGAAAGTTTCTCTTCCCACTGAAATGAATGTTTAAGCCTAAATCACTTAACATCACTTCTTCAAGATATATACACACACTGATGGTTCATAATTTTTCAGAAAATAAAAATAAATGAAAATTATTAGAGATACTTTAAAGCTATCATATCACCCACGCTTGGAGAAGAACAATGAAAACAATTTTGTGCTGACAAATTACCAGTATTACAGGACTTATCTGAAGCAAATATGATGATAAGATGCTGCAGATACGGTTAAAACTACCGCTAACAGTACATGTGGGTCCTTGCTGCTTTGACACTTTGGAAATTGATGGACTTTATAATTCTAGTCATTGCTGAACATGAATTCTGGGGCGCACAACTGCTTCATACAATTAACTCCGCTATTCCTCTAAATTGAAGGGTGACTTGCATACAACAACTTAGGGTTTGTACTTACTTTCCACAATTACTTGTCTGTCTTCCCAATTGTCTTTAATAAGCTGTATGTTTCCGAAGTGTGCATCACTGTAAAAGATCCGATTGGTACCTTCTCTTCTTTGATTATAGTCAAAGGCCAGGGCTATGATATTCTTGAAATAATGTGGGTTCTCATAGGGCCGTACTGGGGAATTTAAATTGGTTTCATCAGAAAGATGTATGCTCTTTAATATTGTTCTTCCTGAATATAGCAAATACCCTTCATGCCTTAGACAAGTAACTCCATCTCCAGACAAATACCCATGGGCACAGGCACAAGTTCTTCGGGAATTTCCTCGATAAAGACAGAGTTGCTGACAGCCACCATTTTCTTTGGCACAGACATTGGTCCCTGAGAAAGATAAACCCACAAATGTACAGTGGCTTTTTAATATTTGAACAAGTTTATCCGACACCTAATAGAAATGTTAGAACTTAATATTAATGTAATATTTAACATTAAGTTTCATTTTAATTTTAAAGATTAGTCAATAAAAATTAAGTACAAAACAATAATGAATTTTTACATCAAGGTTTTAGTTTCTTAAATTTCAATTTGAAGGAATACATATGGATGTATATATTGCAGTCAAACAAAAACATTCAAATTTAACATACTAAGGTTAAAAATTTAGCTTAGGGGTGATTCCTTTGCCTAGCAAGTACCAAGTCCTGAATTCAGTCTTTAGCACCAAAACCAAACTAACAAAAATTCCATTACAAAGTAGATTAATGCATTGCTTTAAAATTATAGGTTTTATGTTGCAAAATTGTTGGCACATGTAACTGAGTCACTCAAAACATAACCCAAAGTCACTGAGAAACCATTTGCTGCTCTCAGCAGTGTCCATGAGGCATAGAGGAAACTGCAACAGGTGGCTTTGTTGTGCCTCACCTCTCATAGAAATGGCATAAATGGTGCCAATTTTAAAACAAGGCCGAGTCTATGTTATGGATTCATTATCATCATTTTCAAAATTATTATGTATGTTGCCTTTTATATAAAGAAACAGAATAAAAAGAATTTTAAAATAGACACAACCACCATCAAAGAAGCAATGATTCAGAAATGGACATTGAAGACAACTATTTACAGAGCCATAACATCTTTTCTTCTAAAAGATAATCCAAAACAAAAAATTCAGTTGCTTCTCTAGTACCCTAGTTGTGCTCTGTACTTTTGGTTAAATATATTTATCGAGATTTAAAAAATATATTTACTAGTACAAACTCATTATGAAGTCTTATCCTATGTCATATGACTGTACACATGCACAGAAAAAGAAATATACATGTATATATATATATATATATATATACATACATATATATTTATAGTTATATGTTCAAATCCCTGGGCTTCTCTCTGATTGGTATTCAAAAAAAATCATCAAAAAGGAAATTTTGAGACTTTGAACTTAATAATCTACTTTAATTCTTAATTTTTAAAAACAAAACAAGAAATGATACAAAATTAATTAATTGTATATTTCATTAAGTATGCTGACCTTTCTCTCTTACTCGGTTAAAAATTTTGATCTCCTTTAGGTTGACTCCAAGTCCTGTTCTCATGGTTACTGTTTCTGTGGCATCGTTCTTGTGGCCCCTTCTGACCGACCCATTTGCGTGTGCTCTGCCAAAAAAAAGTTGAACATACAGAATTAACAGTTTTCTCCTAATTAAAATAAAGCAAGATAAAACTGAAGACCTGGCTCAAACAGAAGAAAAAGGAACCAGTTGCAGTTTGTGGTGCTGAAATGCTTGACCATGGAATAGCTAGAGAGTCTTGCTGGCTAGCCTTCTCTGTAAAATTTTATGGTTTTCTGAAGTCCTTCCTGTAACCTCTTGCTAAAGTATGGCTAATCCCTCAAGGGCAAAGAACTGGCACTGAAATAACATTTTGAGACTCAAACATTTATGAAAAAGTAAATTACCTGTCAGACCAGTATATGTAAGCCCCAAAGACTGCAACTGAAAACAGATCCACATTGCTCCCAGACAGCAAGACTTCACGATTCCCACCAGTGTCAAGGTCAATTCTCTCTATCTTGTCTGAGCGAGCATCACACCAGTATAATTTATTTTCCTAAAAAGTGATTGGAAAGCAACAATAGAAACTGTTTTGGTTATTTATTAATGAAATAAGTGAGTATTAAAAGTAGACTATTGCAAGTTGGCTGCGAACACACTTTAGAATCTTAAAAGGAGTCCAACAGACCTCATAGTCAATGGAGATGCCGTTGGGCCATGTTATTCCCATGCTTACAAGCCTGACCTTCTCTGAACCATCGAGCAGAGCTTTCCCAATGCAGGGCACTTGTCCCCATTCAGTCCAGAACAAGAGGCTGAAATGAAATGATCATTTATAATACTTAACAGATTAATAGACATCAAATAAACAAGATAACATTAAAAGTCTTCGAACTAAAAGGTTCATAATAGAACCAAATAATAAACCATACAACTTAATTTACAAATATCTTCCCAGTTAATAAAAAAAATCTTATTTAAAAACATATTTATCCAGATGTAGACATCACAAAGATGGATTCAATTCTTTGGAAGAATCACTTTCATATGCTCATCCTGTCTGAAATTCTCCTCTCCAGCCTGATGCCTAATGTTTTTTAGTTTTATTTTTGTTTTTGTTTTGTTTTTTCATTTTCTCTTCATGAGGCCTCTAGTGTTTCTTTGTTTGTAATTGCAAGATGAAGCCTATATCTTAATAGGAAAGCACCCAGAATAAGGTAAAACATTACATTGGCTTTTCTTTACCTTCTTATCCATTTTAACATTGTCCTCTATTAAATTATAATTGTCCTCTATTAAATTATAAGCTCAATAAAGATTGTTCTTCTCTGTTTTATTCAGAATTGTATATAGCATCCAATAATTATGATATGTAAAAATTAAACATAGTATAATTTTTGCATCTATAAACCAATAATTGAAGCTTACAACTATAATCATGACTCAGATATAACCATTCTAATTTAAATTTAAAGGTTAACTTGTAATTCCATCTTAATATACATTTCACACTTAAAAAAGAAAGCATTTTCATGTTAATAATCTCAAAAAACCGTGATGTGAAATAATATGTAATCCAGAAAGAGAAGCTAAAATATCATAAGACAAAACATGGTGAAAAGGGGAATGTGAACAATGAAGGTAAGGACTCCTTCATTTTTACTCCTTCATTCATTCACTTCATTCATAAATTTCAGTATTTATACAATAGCAGAGAAAATCATGCTTTTAGAGAAATACAGTTTGAAGCCATGTAAACACAAGTTTCAAACTTTGGAAAACTAATGTTATGAAAAATATGGTAATCATTCTTTCAGACAGGTAGGAGTATGCATTTTCTGTGAAGATTCATATATGCGCTAGTATGACTCAGGGAAAGATCATAAGTTTTCATATAGGAAACCTGCTTTTTTGTATATACATATAAAATTATTAATTAACCTCAAAACTTGAACTACATAAAATATGTACATTCGATTTATGCACATTATTTTGAAATATTTTAAAAGTTTTTTTAAGCTGTAAAAAATATTCATGTTGCTATTTGACAACATTATGAAAGGGGTGTGACTAAAATTCCAAGTAACTAAATTCTGAAGACACTATCACTCATATGTACAAGTTTTATGGTTTAAAAAGGGAAAATTCAGTAGAAAATTTAACTAATGCTTTATTAGTATGAAACTTGTTTAAAGCCATAAAACATGTATACAGTAAAATCAAAATCCTTAAATCATTGTTTCTATATATTACAATTTTTAATTGGTAGACAAATATATGATGTCATTTAGTTCACTAAGGACAAATGTCATACTTGTGAAAAGGCAGAAGGTGTTGAATTACAATGGAGGCCCTCTGGCAACTAGGAGGGTCATTGTTATCACCTTTTAACACATTCAAATAGGAATGGAAATGCATAAGATAAACCTTTGTCTTAATGCTAATCTGTTTACAAATACAGGAACTGAGCAAGGAAGCACAGTTTTAAATGAGCAGTGTAGTGAACATTAGGTTGGTAAATCATCCTGAGCTATTCAAGCTTTTTGTGGTAAAACTCACTTCATGGACCCTGAAACAACTAGCTAAAGGTGATTTTAAAAACCACTGTGTCCTTGAGTTGATCTAGAAGACAAACTATTTCCAAACAAGAATAGTATTTATCCTATAATGTAAAAATGTTTATAGAGAAAAGAAAAGCCAGAGTCCATCTATGGAGAAGCTGGGGTGTGCTGTTTGGAATTCTCTCACCTGACTGTCTCAGCTTCCCCAATCAGTTTCTCCTGGATAATAATATAAGCCCCTGATTTGATGGTCTCTATCTGATGCTATTTTTTGTTTTGTTGGTTTGTTGTTTTTAACTTGGAAGCCTCACCTGAGGCAATACTTCTCTACCAAGGACTCTCTCAACCTGAACTCCAGCTGGCTTCCCCAGTCAATTTCTGCTAGATACCTGGAAGCCCACAATGTAATGACATTGCCTTTGGTTTTCCCTCTCAAAGGCTAATTCACCCATTTCTGGGACGTGTTGTGAACACTTAATTTGACAATGTTTCACTCTCTCTGATTCTATCTGCTGCTTGTTATTTACTATTTTATTTTTGCTCCTTACAAATTTCATAAACTGACTCATGTAAATCCAATCCATGTATCATTCTGTGGAGATTATGGAATTAATACCCTAAGTAAGCAGGTAAACATTCTTAGCCTCATTTCTCAGAGCTGCAGAAACGATGGCTCTGAAAGGAAATGTACTCTATTCATATGACCAAACAAGGGACAAGCTAGAAAACGAAGTCAAATACTACAGATACAGGACTATACCATTATCTTTGTTGTATATTGTTCTGTCAATGCTAATAATTTTATATTGAATGCTCTTTTCCTGAGTTATAATGAACATAACAAGAGATGTTCTTATATAAAAAGAAGTGATATAAGGAGTTAGCCTGAACAGTAAGGAGCTTAGTTTTGACGAACAAATTTATCTTATTTGATATTAATAGCTTGTCTTTATTTTTCGTTGTGATGCTTCCATGTAAACTGCTGAGATGAGTACTGATAAAATTTCTGGGTAAACCAAAAAAAAAATTAAAAATAAATAGAAACTATTCTGGATATAGATTTCACACAATTTTTTTAGCATGTAAGAGTGGCCGGAAGGGATATTCTACTACACAAAACCAAATATAACTCTATGGGAATGGTTAATTAATGCATCACTTCACTATGGTCAAGAGATTTTGAATGGAAAAAAATTAAATACTTTCTTTTAAATGTAAGGTCAAGATGAATACATTTTCCCCTCAGTCTGAAACTGAAAGTAGAGAGCTAAATAGGTAACACCTTTAGAAACAGACAACACATATAGAAGAGTTTTATTCCTATTTGGGAATACTTTCCCACTTGAGGTCATGATTTTCATCTATGAAATGCTTATAATGTTGAATGATATGACTGAAGAAATAGCTAATAGTATACTTTCAGGGCAAATTTAGCACAGAAAAATTTTAAACATTTTAAAATATTTTCAAAATCAAATTCTATGTTTTATTAAAATGTTTATTTAGGTGATAAATTATTAAACTAACATGAAAATTGTATCTCTTACACAGAGATATAATGTTCAATCAAAATAGACAACATATATCCTGGTGACTAACAATGGAGTAGAATGTTTAGTTTTACTTACAATGTTGTATCATGCATGGTTGAATAGATCTTTCTATATCATGCTATGATTTCCTGTACTTTTCATGCATGGAAAATGACTTTTTAGTATAAAGAAAATTATTATATTCAATTTGGCCTAATACATAGAAACTGCCAAGTCTTGGAGGAGAAGCTGACGTTTCAAGTGAAACTAAATTCTTAGGTGGTTCCAGTTTTGCATTTGGTTACATTTAAGAAGAATTCAAATCTGGCTTGTTTCAAAACAGGCTTCATGCCCACTCTACATGGCACATTTATATCCTGAATCTAGCTAATTTATTCCATTATGGTCCCCATTTCCCTGGACAGTATCACCTGCCATGTTTTAATTTCAAACAGAATTGCAAAATGCCGTATTTTATTTCCAAGATGGGAATTTTAGCACTTAAAATTCTATGTTAACATTACTTGGAAATCATTTTGAATAATTTTCATAAACCTTTCATTTTAATGTCTTTCCCACTGAAGTTAGGTCAATAAATAAATGCATGCCAATGTGTAGAGAGACACCTGTCACTGGTGTTTTCAAATACTAGTAATTATTTCCTATAAATCATTGCTACTCTTAGCTGCAAACATGAAAAAGCTCCATTCTTGTGACTATTTATGAAATGCTTTCAACAAAAAGAGGGGTCCATAAGGGATAATCTAATATTGTTATAAATATTAAGTTTCTTGGCTCATGAACTAAAATGTAACTTTTACATTAGGTATAAAGATTAGGAAGTCAAAACTACTTTCAGAGATCTTGCTGAGTCACTGACAGGCTCAGGGTCTCTCAATGAAGTGAAAGGGTGAATCTGACCAATGTCTTCAGAGAAATGGAAGAATTTGAGGGCAGAAGAAATAGATGGCTTATGGCTTGTAAGGAACCAGGGGAAAGAGACATTACATATTGGAGGGGGATAACATTGAGAATTCTGTTTAAAAAAGGAAGTCAGTAGGGGAAATGGTAATGTGAGGTTGGTTCAGTGACAGACTTTGGGAGATTGGTTTTAATGCTTTGATTCAATCGGGAATCTGCATGTCCAAATGCTAAAGGTCCTTGTCCCCAATTGGTTGTTGATGGACCAGTAAAGATGCCAGCGCCAATGGCTGGGCAAAGGGATACAAGCTGGGACCCTCAGAGTTGTGAGCGCTAGGACACAAGGGGACGTTTAATGAGCCATGAGAAAATTCCAAAGAGTGGCAACTGCTACTTCTCCAATTTGGAACTAGGGTGGCAGGGAAAGATTATGGAGTTCCCGGCATTTAAGGTAGCCAAGGCATTTTAAAAACAATCTAATGTGTGTGTATCTTTCATTCATAAATTTGAAGATAGGTCACATGCAATCCACCAGGAGCCAAAGCAGTGTAGCACAAACTCACTGTTACAACAGACAAATCTAAAGGGAATTTGAAATAAAGACATTAAATTAATTTGCAGTGTCTTGCAAATATTTATGTATATTTAAGAGATCTATCTGTATGTCCAATAATTCAATGAGAGACCTGAATTGAGATCAGTTTAAATAATAAACTGAGAGAGAGAAAAGGCTATAGTGTAGGAAATAAAGAGAAATAGTGCAGATGCCCTCTGAGCTGTAGGAACCCTCAGAGAAAACCAGAAACATCATGGCTACTGAAGGCAAGAATGGAAACCTGAATTCTTGAGCAGATAGAGGAGACAAGGGTGCAAGAGAAAGCAAGGAAAGTAAAACCTAGAAACATTTTCATCATGAGCCCGTGAAAACTCAAGAATGAAGCAATAAGTACAAACCACAATCCTAAGAAGCTGAGAAATAAATATTGAAAGATTAATAAAACAAATCTGGTTTTATCCAAAAGTAAAGGACATGGGTGTTATTTGAAAGCCAAAGGAAGGTATTTCATTGAGAAGAAGAAGTTTAAAGTGATAAATTAGAACAGTGGAGTGACATCTGAGCAAAGTGGAGAAGTTCCATTGTGTGCGAAAAAGACTTCTGGGGTCATCCTGGTCCCCACTGGCTGACAGCACTCTCATCTTACCTTCCTATAGCTGACATTACCGGAATCTATGATTCATGCTGATGATTCTGTGAACCACCTAGTCCTGGTCCATCTTTTAACTTTGTCGCTGCTTTAACCGGGCAGGGCAACCAACTTATCCTGTGTCACGTGAAAGCATCTAGCTCCTGTTTGACTCATTCAGAAGTGCTCCCCTTTGGACATAGAAAACTGTCTTGGCACTCAGCCTTCTGATGGAGCTGTCCTCTGTATCTCCTGATGTCTCCCTGTACTTTGACTACCTTTCAGCTCTATTCTCTTCTAAAAGCTAGTCCTTTACAGCTGTCAGGATAGAATACCTCACCTCCTGCTTCTTTAGACTTTCTCTCTCTCTCTCTCTCTCTCTCTCTCTCTCTCTCTCTCTCTCTCTCTCTCTCACACACACACACACACACACACACACACACACAGGGAATTTTTTGTCCTCTAACTCATCATGTATTTCCACTAATGGACAAATCAACACAATGATTAAATTCTAACAACTCAAACTTTGGTTTATATATGGAGTGATGGATATTGCTATAATATTTTTTGAAAGTATATCTTGCAAGTTTTCCAAGTGAGAATATTGAAGGCATAGTCAAATATAAAAACAGTGAATTCAGGAGTAAAATTTAATGCTTAAAGCAGAAGAGCAGCAGAGATCATCAAAGATCTCTTTAAGAAGTCAAAGAGAAGAAAATATTTTACAGATACATATCTGATAGAGTACTAATATATATAATACACAAAAAACTAAAAAGAAAGCAAATAACTCTATAAAGCATAGGTTAAGAAACTTAATAATATTTAAAAGAAGAATTAAAAATGGTAAATAATATTTTCAAAAGCTTTTCAACAGCCATGCTCATTACGAAAATTTGAATTAAAATCATTTATGTAAAGATCATTGTAATCAGATTGGCCATTGTTAGGGAAACAAATGACACCAAATACTGGTGAGTATGTGATAAAAGGGGGAATGCTTATTCACTGTGGGTAAGAATTAAAACAAGTACAGCCACTGTGGGAATCAGTGTGGATGCTTCTCAACACACTGAAAATGGATCCACTAATAATTCAACCATGCTATTCTTGGACATGTACTCAAAGGACTCCAAATGCTACAACAGAGAAACTTATACAACCCAGTTTACTACAAGCAAACAAATCAGCCTAGACGCCCATCAACTGACGACCAGAGGATGAAAATGTGCTATATGTACACAATTGACTTTTCTTCATCTGTAAAGGTAAATGAAATTACAGCAATTGGAGAACTGGAAAATATTGTAAGTGATACAGCACAAGTTCCGATATCCAAACACCTCATGTTGTCTCTCCTATGTGGATTCTAGTTCCTAATTTTTATAAGTGTGTTTAAGTGGGAGTCTCTATAGAGGCAAGAAAATTACAGAGAGTTCCATGAGAAGAGCTAAAATCAGGTGGAAGTATTAGGTTTTAGAAAGGTTTAAATACAGATACAGAGTGAGGGAACTGAGAATAAAAGGAGAAGGGAAGGTCAACACAATCAAGTGTGAGAACAAAAACCATATGGTAAACAATTACTTTGTAAACTTATTAAAATTAAAAAAAAAAAAAAAAAAGAGTTTGGATAGCATTATCTTGAGTTGATGGGTAAAGATTCCCGCCCAAAACCATAACATTATTAAATGAAATTGCCGGCCAGGAAGATTCTGCAGTCCCCAAAATAGCACATATTATTGTTAATCCTCTTGGTTTCACACAAGAACTAGATGATAGAAAGACCTTTTTACAGAAAATATGATATGTGTTCATTACTTGACATAGAGAAACCAAGTTGGAACTGAGCTGGAAGCAGCCTCTCTGAAAGCTAGCGATCCTGTTTTCAAAAGATGTAGCTCAGCTTGTTGGAAGGAAATTGTTATCCACAATTATATTCAATTGTGAATTCTTTATGCTATAGAAATGATCTGCCTGGCAAGATGTGCCCACTGGTGCATTAGTAATTCCACTCTGGAGGATAAACTTTCTGGTTGTATTTGACGCCAACTTAGGGATGGGAATTTATCTCTGGTAGTATAAATCTGGTCAAAACATGGCTGGAAAGGATATAGTCTTTAATGGGAAAGCTCCTGCCTCTGTTTTGGTAAATGAATATGATGTGCCTTCCAAATTGCCTTCTAAATATTTATGATTATGATCATAGATTAGTAATGCTGTCAACTTTGGTCAAAAAAAGTTTTTTGTTTTTATTTTTTAGTGAGTATTAGTTAACATGTTATTACAGAAACACATAAATCAAGAAAATACTGAGAAAAAAAACCCAACATAACATTAGGCCCTAATTGGAACAACTATAACACCTCTTTAGGTTCATTGAACATTTTAAAATATGAGGCAAAAAGAATGTAAGAGCAAGAAAAAGGGGTGGAACATTTGGTTTCCTGTCTTTGGTAAGTCATAGCTAGTGCACACTTGAACTCTCAGCTGCACTGGTTACCTACTTAAGACCTGCTCTACACTGGGGCAATCAGGTTTCTATCACAAAGGGGGCGAGGGATTCAGAAGGTTCCACACATCACATCTCCAGAGGATTTCTAAGTAGTTTATGCTTGGTAAGGGTGCTGGGGCTCAAGCAATACTTCCACTCCCTGAGTTGGTATAGACGGTTTTTGGTTGGAGGGAGAGAAAAAGAGAGAGGGGAAGGGGAGAGAAGGAGAGGGGAAAAGAGAGGGAAAGGGAGAGGAAGAGAGAGAGAGAGAGAGAGAGAGAGAGTTTGTTTAGTAGTATAGCTTCTGATAAGATGTCAGTGTGCAAGTATATAACCCTTGATTCTGATTGTTATAAGTACTCCTATTGAAACTCATTGTGTAAACTCACCCTCACAAGATATCATAGAAGTAGGTACAAATTGGAAGGGAGAAGGGGATCACTAAGCGTAAGAAGAGGTTAAAGGTGAATAATAGGTAAAGATGATCATAATGCCTTGTGTATGTGTATGAAGTGTCACTATGACATGTTAATATGTGTAATTAATATATTATAACAAAAGAAAGACAGGCCAATTAAGAAACAAATCATCGTAAAGGAGAATGAGGTAGACGATCCAGTAAAATAGAGCCCTCAAGGGAAATAGTTTTTCTGTTCTCCCAAAGCATATCTCTTTGTATGCTAACAAGTCAGAAGCTCTACTACCTGTAAGAACTAAGCTTATTCTGACATTTGCTGCCAATTTCGTTGGTTAGACATCATCCAAGGCTGAAGTGATTAAATAAATATTGAAATATTAAATGTGTCAATATTTAACCTTTTTGCTTGCCCATTTGACTTATCTAAGGATGAAATGTAGACCACTGTGTCTACATGTCACGAACTAACTGAAGTGTTTATCTGTACATGAGATGTACCCATCAACATATGATCATGGATAAGAAGTTTGATTTTTGGGAACCATCTATCTAGACAGCTCTTGGCAGTTAATGGTTATTGAAGGTAGGTTAATCATTTTATTTCCAGCTGCATAGGCACTGGTAAGCTGCCTGTGATCTGTTAAATGATCTGCTCCCATGTACATTCACTCAACTCTATTTCAACTCATTGGGTAACAAATATTAATAAGTAAAAATTTAGAAACTAGGAGCAAGTCTAGCTGGGAAGAACGGGTTCAAGGAAATTGGTGTGGGATGAGAGAGGAAACAGAATATGGGCATAACCATAATCCACTATATTATGATAAATATGACTTCATACAACAGGTATTTGAAAATTTTGAATATACTTTCTGTGCTAAAATTATTGGTGTAGATATTATAGTTAAAATACTGTTACTTTCTAAATTTTCTTAATATAACTTTGGATCCAGAAAATATACGTAAACCTTAAAATTACCCTTTTTCTGGGTGCACAGCTATAGATCTTGGTTGATCCAGGCCTTGGGAAATAATTACATAACGGAAAGAGCCATTGAGTCTTGCAACTTCAATTAAATTGAAACCATGATCTGTCCAATATATGTTGCCTAAGAGAAATACAGAAATGCCCACAATCAAGTTAGGAATAATACAATTGCCTATCAATTATGCTTGCAATTAAGCTTCTGATTCTTCACATAACTAAGAGCTTGTTTACTTTCTTTTATAATGCATTTGCTAAACATCTGTAATTAAACTAGTTCATAGAGACTTCCAAAGCCAATCTTGCTGGTTTAAATTATGCAGTTATACATTGACATAGTTAAAATGAGTTGAAACTTCTCCCAACTGTTCAAATATTTGTTTTAACTTTATACTGGCTCTAAGCAAAAGGAAACTTCTTATACTTTGTTTTTTCCTTGTGGAACTCTCTGGAGAATTGAGCAGAGTTAACAATACCAACTCTGTATCTACATAGAAACACTTATCCAAAGGCAGTAGAAAGAGATGAACCAAATGCGAAGGAGATTATTTATCCCTTTGGCTAGAAAGAATTTTTAAAATGTTTGAAACAAGAACCAGAAATTTTTAAAAGAAGAATGGACACCCAAGGAAAAAATGTAACTGTTCAATAAAAGAAAAAGAAGCCATAGATCTTACCAGCAATCCAGTCAATAGCTATTCCTTCTACTCTCCCCAAGCCATTGGTAACAATGTCTTCTTTCCAAGTTTGGTCTCTTTTAGCTCGGCTAATTTTATTAAGGCCCATGTCTGTCCAATAGATGGTATCATTTTCTATTGGTAAACACAAAAACAACATACGCACGTATTATTAAATGCATTGGCGTGCATATTCTGATCACATCAGAATCATCATTGAGCAATCACCCTGAACAGAACACAGTAGATTCTAAGCATTCTTTGCTATAATTTCCTAATATAAATAGTAGTAAAGGATCAATAAAGTGAAAGTAATTAGTTTTAGCATTTAAAATTTAAAGATACATTTATGAAAATTCTTTATTATATTTTGATATTGCTTTATATATTTTAGATCAGTAAGTTTTTATTCTGATGAAATGAAAATTTCTTTTCTTCTAGTATTTGCTCCTTTTAAAAAACTTAGTGCCGAGTCATCTGACCATACAATGAATACTATAGAGGAAAATACTCAAGAAACTTCAAAGTACAGAGACATAGAAAGTCATGTGAAGTCCTTTCGATTGTGTCAAGGAAATTTAAGCACAAGGTCATTCAATGTCTGTAAAGACTGAAATCACTTCATCACCAATTATTCCTTTTGAGTAAATAATAGCTTCTCAAATGTAAACAATTCCCATGTGTTATTTCTCAGACTAATTTTATAAAAAATAGATCTCAGTATACTTGAAGAATTTTACCATGCTATCATCAAGTTTCTAAACAACTGATTTTAATTTTTAATGAAAAATATGCCTAAAGACTCCAAATAAAATATATTACACACAAACGCATATACATAGGATAGCAATTATAGGCCAATGATTTTCTATATAGCTTTAGAAAGACATCGAGACAAATAATTAAAAAATAAATTTGTAGCCAGTTTAAGCTGTGGCCAATGTGGACTTTGAAGAACAAATTCTTTTTTTTTTTTTCTTCGAATGAACAAGCTGGTTTAATAAAATGAAGACCATACAGAAAAGCACCTGTGGAGACTCCTGGTTATTTTCTTGGGTAAATAAAGGAAGTGGGGAACGGACAATAAAAATCGGGTTTACTCTCCCCTGAACCCAGTGTCCTCTTGTTGCATGCATTTGGCCCCCTTTCTCTCTGAGTGGCGTCCCACCCTTCCAGGTGAGACCAGAGTAGAGCCTTCTCTCTGCTGCATGGAAGCCTCATGTGCTTGACCTGACTGACCTCCAAGTCTTTGGAGGTTTGTCCATCATAAATTTGCAGTAATTGTTTTGACATTGTTGATCTCTCAAAACATGAAAAGTAGGCTCAAACAATGAGCAGACTGTAATTTCATTAAGGATCTGTTACATTTCAAAAGGGAGTACAATTTTTTATGAAAAACAACAGGAACCTTGTCATATTCTATTAAACCGGTCTCTTAACCCTCGCTGAAAATTGCCTGAGGACTTACAGGCTCCTAATTGCAACACCCTACCTCAGGTTTCATGTAATTTAAACGAATGAGTCAATTTCTTTAAGAACAATAAAATTTATTTCTAGCACACTGACATACTATGGTAATAAAGACAATGCAATTAATATAATGACGCCATTTGTTAGTAAGTCTTAGGATTCCATGTCAAATGAAGCATGGCCTCAATTCTTACACCAGAATGGGAGGTGATATCCAACAACACTGCTCTCAAAACAGTTATGTCAAAGATACAATGCTTTGAAGCCAAACCAAAGACAGTGTATCCATATAGCTATTAGAGAAGCAAGCATTTCTCTGAACTGTCTGAGAGTTTATACTATTTCACCACTGAAATAGGGTCTTGGCAAGAAGTCTTGGCCAAAATGACTTTCTTTTGTATAAATAGTAAGTAATGCATACTGAGTTCACTGTTTTCTCTCAAGTATTGAGCTCTGTGGAAGATCAGGAAGACATTGTCAGACTGTCTACTTTGTTTCTTCCTTGTATTGATCAAAGACAATGGATACCCAGAAGTCTTTCCTACAGTCTTGCTGAAAGCACCTTCCATGGCACTGATGAGCATTACCTCAGGCCTTAGGATTGTCTTTACTCACTTTTTCTCATGTTCTACATCCAGTTACCTGCCAAATATGCTCATATTTAATCCAGTTCCAATTAGTCATTGTTCTTTTTGTTTTTCTTTAGAATCATAACTACCATTCATTAAAATCCTATCCCTTTCTACACTAAAGCCCCTAACTTTTACCTGGAGTCTCCAGCAACTTATTACTGGCTTTTAAATTGACTCCTAAGCTTTCCCTTGAAGGAACCTGTTTCAATTAGAATCACACATATAGAAGGCAAGTAAGACTTCACTTGACTCCTTTCCTTCACAACTCCGGCAAATACATCTGCACATGGTGAAAATATGGTTCCTTGCTATGAACTTCATGATCCATCCAAGACCTCTGGATATCTCCACTGTATATTTTTCCACTCTCGCCCTCAACCATCTTTAGTAACAGTGACATTCCTGCTTTGGAGGCAAACTAAATCTCCTTAAGTTACAGTGTTGTTAATATTACTTTTCCTTTCAGTCTGGAATGTTTTTTTGCTAGAATGTTCTTCTCATAGATCTGTTGTAGACTCAAATATCCATTCTTTTTTCCTTTTTTTATTGGATATTTTATTTATTTACATTTCAAATGTCATCTCCTTTCCTGGTTACCCTTCCCCCCTATCCCATCTCTTCTCCCCCGCTTCTATGAGAGTGATCCCCCAATCACCCACAAACTCCTACCTCACCGCCCTGGTATTACCCTACACTGGGGCACTGAGCCTTCAGAGGACCAAGGGCCTTTCCTCCCATTGATGTCAGATAAGGTCTCTGCCAGAGCCTGGCAAATACAGAGGCAGATACTCGCAGTCAACCACTCACCGAGCATAGGGACCCCAATGGAGGAGTTAGAGAAAGGACTGAAGAAGCTGAAGGGTTTTGCAATTCCATAGGAAGAACAACAATATCAACCAAGCAGACCCCCTCCCCCAGAGCTCCCAGGGACTAAACCACCAACCAAAGAGTACACATGGAGGGACCCATGGCTCCCTTCTTAATAAAACATTTCTGACTGTGCTATAAACATATTTCATGTCACGTTTTTTTCGCCCTCACTGATTTTGTTTTTCTCTATAGTACCCATTAATATCAAAGACATTTATTGCTCCTTTTCTCATCCATAAGTGTTGATAAGTGGGTATTCATGCCGCTTCATTGTATGTTCCTTCCATAAAACTTGTTATAACTTCTGAACATAAAAACACATTTATTGATTTGTTTATGACTATCTTGTCTTGGAGTGATGTATTTCTTTAAAGCTTTGTTCCTTGGAGCCAGGAAAAGCCCCACACGTATTCACCTTACAGTAAACACTTGGTGAATTCAAAAGTGAATAAAACACACTGTATAAAATCTGGAAGGGATATAGCCAATGGAGAACATATTTCTGACATGAGGAAGCTTATAAATGTGTAAAGAAACACAGGAAAAATGATTGTAAGATGCACAGTTGTAATTTGTAAAGTCATCAATAAGGCAGGAAACTAAACATTCTCAGTTTATTACTCTTTATGTGATTTTCAATCCATGAAGAGGTGCACCCTGTGTAACCAGGAACTCCATGTACTGCCATCACTTGCATATGTATCTAATATGGTATTGACCTGAAAATTGTTTTTGTATTACTCATTAGAAATAGCCTGAGATATTTTATGGTAGAAACTATATTCACTAATTTTTGCCTGAAAAATCACATGCACAGCAGCATTGGACATATGAGGACCGACAGTGGGCTCACAGTCTATTTTGATATATCTAGCACTGAGTAATCAGAAGAGTTTTAGGATTATTCTGAGCTGATCAGATCAACTACCTGATGATTCCCGAGAAGGTTAAAGAGGAGGAAGCAACACATCATTTATTTACATCCAAACCTTTTTTCTTAATTTGTCACATATGTATTGTGTGTGTGCACAAACATATCATTAATTGTAATTTTGCTAATATCTGTGAATACCTGCAAAATATTGATTATATAAACTGTTTTAATAAGAGAAGAATTAAATTCAATCATGATGAATGTTATAAACTCTAAAGTTAGAAAAAGCATATATAAAAGGGAAGGCAGAAAGTCAAGAGTATATTACCATTACCTTGTCCTGAAATTTATCTCAAGTTATATAGTACTTAAGTATCATTTCACCTTCATTCAACTGCCTGAGAGGCAGGGTTAAGATTTATTATAGATTTAAGTATATGGTCATGAATAAAACATATACTTTCCCTAAAATCATGGAATTTGTGGATGGAATAAAATTTTAAAAATACATTTGCTTATAATTTTGTTTGTGAGCCTCCAGGCAGATCTGTGAGTCTGAGGCCAGCTTGTTTTACAAAGAGAGTTCCAGGACAGCCAGGGCTACACAGACATACACTGCCCTGAAGAGAAAAACATAAACAAACAAACCAGCAAACAAATAAATGAATGTTCTTGAAAGAGTATAATTTGGTAATAATACAACTAAAAGAAAAGAAAAGTTATAATTGTAGATATTAATACAATGACATTATCACTGCAAAAATTTTGCAGGATATTCCTGTATATTTTATAATTTTACAAGAATCTTTTACCCAAAAAATTCTCCAATATATAACAAGGACACATGCTCCACTATGTTCATAGCAGCCTTATTTATAATAGCCAGAAACTGGAAAGAACCCAGATGTCCTTCAACAGAGGAATGAATACAGAAAATGTGGTACATTAATACAGTGGAGTACTACTCAGCTATTAAAAATGATGAATTCATGAAATTCTTAGGCAAATGGATGGAACTTGGAAATATCATCCTGAGTGAGGGAACCCAATCACAAAAGAACACACATGGTATGTACTCACTGATAAGTGGATATTAGCCCAAAAGCTCGGAATACCCAAAATACAGTTCACAGACCAGATAAAGCTCAAGAAGAAGGAAGATCAAAATGTGATTGCTTTGGTCCTTCTTAGAAAGGGGAACAAAATACTCACGGGAGCAAATATGGAGACAAAGTGTAGAGCAAAGACTGAAGGAAAGGCCATCCAGAGATTGTCCTACCTGGGGATCCATCCCATATACAGTCACCAAACCCCAACACTATTGTGGATGCCAAGAAATGCTTGCTGACAGGAGCCTGATATAGCTGTTTCCTGAGAGGCTCTGCCAGAGCCTGACAAATACAGAGGAGGATGCTTGCAGCCAACCATTGGACTGAGCACGGGGTCCCCAATGGAGGAGTTAGAGAAAGGACTGATGGAGCTGAAGGGGTTTGCAACCCATAGGAAGAACAAAAATATCAACCAACCAGACCCCCCAGAACTCTTACATTACAGCTGCATATATAGCAAATGATGGCCTTGTCAGGCATCAATGGAGGAGAGGTCTTTGGTCCTCTGAAGGCTAGATAGATGCCCCAGTGTAGGGGAATCGAGGGCAGGGAGGCGGGAGTGGGTGGGTGGGGTGGAGAACCACCCTCATAGAAGCAGGGGGAAAGGGGATAGGATAGGGGGTGTCCAGGAGGGTGGGAAACCAGGAACGGGGATAACATTTAACATGAAAACAAAGAAAATATCCAATAAAAAATATCTCAAGGGTAAACATTAGACTGGCAGACAGCTATAGTATGTTGTAATTAAGTGAAGATTAAAGTTTACTTTATCATGGTAATAATTGAAAATGAAAGAAATTGAATTATTTTCTTTTCTATTTCGGGAGAAAATTTTGGGTATATAAAGACTTATGGGAGCGCCGGGACAAAGATCCCTCGCCGGAGATTGCAAGACCCAGCGGAGGGCCAAAGACACGCCCCACAGCTCACCAGACCACAGAGACTGACCGCCAGCAGCTTCCGGCGACGGCCGGAGACCTCAGCTTGGGCCACAGGGCCCCACAGCTGATCAGCGCCAGGACAAAGATCCCTCGCTGGAGATCGCAGGACCCAGCGGAGGGCCAGGGACGCGCCCCACAGCTCACCAGAGACTGACCGCCAGCAGCTTCCTGCGACGGCCGGAAACCTCAGCTTGGGCCACAGGGCCCCACAGCTAATCAGCGCCGGGACAAAGATCCCTCGCCGGAGATTGCAGGACTCAGCAGAGGGCCAAGGACGCGCCCCACAGCTCACCA
>CM052701.1:124097617-124292079 GCA_028551405.1 Uromys caudimaculatus | reverse complement strand
AAAAAAAAAAAAAAAAAAAGACTTATGGTCTAACCAACAAATGTAAGTCTCTTAGAGATTTTTAAACCTTAAATGTTTACATTCTTATGGCACATTAATAATTATTTATTTAATAACTCTTGTAAACCCTGCTTTCTGTTTTAATATCAAATTTTTCAGTATAAATTTATACATTTTTCTATAAAGTATGCATGTGTTTAGAAATACACAAAGTACAATGCACCGTAAAATCACTTTGCTTTTCTCTTTTAATGAAATAACCATCAATTCACTTGTTGGATAGTAAAAATTACAAAGGAAGCCAACACATTGCTATGACCATTTTTATGTCAATAGTATGGAGAATTTATGAAATATTTCTTTTATATAGGCCTCTTTTCCTTCATATATAAGTATGATATAAATATATGTATCTATATTTAATCACTAAGAACAAAAGAATCATCTTCTAATGGCCAGGCCTCTTTCAATTACATATAAGTTAAATGCTGTATCTAAAAATAAAGCTTGAGTTTAGTAGTTATAAAAGACCTTTCTTTTTGTATTGGTTATTTTATTTAGTTACATTTCAAATGTTGTCCTTTTTCCAAGTTTCCCCTCTGCAAAGCCCCCATCCTATCCCCACTCCCTTTAGCTCTAAGAGAGTGCTCCCCCACCCATCCGCCAAATCCTGCCTCACAGCTCTAACATCCCCTTATGCTCAGGTATCAAGCTCCCACAGGACTAATAGTCTCCCTTCCCATAGATCCAGAGAAGGTAATCCTCTGCTACATATGCAGCTGGAGCCATGAGACCCACCATGTGTACTCTTTGATTGGTTGTTTAGTCCCTGGGAGCTCTGGGTAGTCCTATTAGTTGATATTGTTCTTCATATGGAATTGCAATCCCTTTCATCTCTTCAGTACTTCCCCTAACTCTCTCATTGGAGTCCATGGGCTCAGGACAATGGTTGGGTTTGAGTATCTGCAGCAGCCGTATTGGTCATTTACTGGCAGAGTTTCTCTGGGGATAGCTATACCAGTTTCTTGTCATCAAGCACTTCTTGGCATCAGCAATAGTATCTGGGTTGGTGTCTGTAGATGGGATGTAGATCTCCAGGTGGGGCAGTGCCTGAATGGTCTTTCCTTCAGTCTTTGCTCCACTTTTTGTCCCTGCATTTTCTTTAAATAGGAACAATTCTGGTTTAAAACCTTTGAGTTGTGTGGCTGGCCCCATCCCTCAAATGGGGGCTATGCCTATATTACTGGAGGTGGTCTCTACAAATTCTATCAACCCCTTTGTTGGGTATTTCAGCTAATGTCATCTTCATTAGGTCCTAGGAATCCCATTACATCCCTGGCATCTGGGATATTCTAGTGGCTCTACCCAGTTCCCCAGCCCCCACTGCTACATATTTCTGTCCAATTTCCCTACCCTCTGTACTTCTCTCCTGTCTCTTCCCTTACCTAATTCTGCCCCCACTTTTCCCTCCTCCTCCTCTCTCACTCCCAGGTCTGATGCTCCCAGGTCTTTCCATGCCTCTACCTCCTGTGATTACCTTGTTCCCTCTTACAAGTAGAATTAAAGCATCCACACTTTGGTCTTCCTTCTTAAGCTTCATATCACCTGTGAGTTATATCATGTGCATTCTGAGCTTTTGAGCTAATATCCACTTATTATTGAGTACATACTATGTATGTTCTTTTGTGTCTGGGTTATCTCACTCAGCATATTTTCTAGTTCCATCCATTTGCCTACAAATTTCATGAATTCATTGTTTTTAATAGCTGAGTTTTTAATAGCTCCATTGTGTAACTGTACCACCATTTCTGCATCCATTCTTCTGTTGAGGAACCTCTGAGTAGTTTCTAGCTTCTGGATATTATAAATAAGCATACTATGAACATTAGAACATGTGCGCTTATTATATGTTGGACTACCATTTGGGTTTATGCTCAGGAGTAGTATAGCTAGATCCTCAAATAGTGTTATGTCTAGCTTTCTGAGGATCCACAAGACTGCTTTCCAGAGCGGATGTACCAGCTGGCAATCTCACCAACAATGGAGGAGTTCTGCTTTCTCCACATGCTCGCCAGCAGCTGCTGTCACCGAAGTTTTTGATCTTAGCCATTCTGACTGGTGTGAAGTGGAATTTAAGGATCGTTTTGATTTTCATTTCTCTGATAACTATGGATGTTAAATGTTTCTTTAGGTGTTTTTTGGCCATTCGATAATCCTCGGTTGAGAATTCTTTGTTTAGTTCTGTAACCCATTTTTAATAAGGTTATTTGGTTTTCTGGAGTCTAACTTTTTAGCCCTCTATTGGATGTACAGTAGTAAAGATCTTTTCCCAATCTGTAGGTTGCAATTTTAGCCTATTGACAGTCTCCTTTGCCTTACAGAAGTTTTTCAAATTTTCTGAGATCTCATTTGTAAATATGTGATCTTAGAGCCTGAGCCATGGATGTTCTGTTCAGAAAAATGTCCCCTGTGCTGATGTGTTCAAGGCTCTTTCCCACTTTCTCTTCTGTTAGATTCAGTATATCTTGTTTTATGTGGAGGACCTTGATCCACTTAGACTTGAGCTTTGTACAAGGAGATAAAAATGGATCAATTTACATTCTTCTACATGCAGACTGCCAGTTAGACCAACACCATTTGTTGAAAATGCTGTTTTTTTATCCACTGTAGGGTTTTGGTTTCTTTGTCAAAGATCAAGGGATCATAGGTGTGTAAGTATATTTCTGGATCTTCAATTTTATTCCATTTATCTACCTGTCTGTCTCTGTACCAATATCATGCATTTTTGTTTTTGTTTTTGTTTTTGTTTTTCCCCATTATTTCTCTGTAGTACAGCTTGAGGTCAGGGATGGTGATGTCAAGTTCTTTTATTGTTAAGAATTGTTTTTCTATCCTGGGTTTTTTGTTATCACAGATGAATTTGATAATTGCTCTTTCTATATCTGTGGGGAACTGAGTTGGGATTTAAATGAGGATTGCACTGAATCTGTAGATTGCTTTTTACTAAGATGGCCATTTTTACTATGTCAATCCTGCCGATCCATGAGCATGAGATATCTTTCCATCTTCTGAGGTCTTCTTTTATTTTCTTCTTCAGAGACTTGAAATTCTTGTCTAACAGATCTTTCACTTGCTTGGTTAGAGTCACACCAAGATATTTTACATTACTTGTGAGAAGGGTGTCATTTCCCTAATTTCTTTCTCTGTCTGTTTATCCTTTGAGTAGAGAAGGGCTACTGATTTGTTTGAGTTAATTTTATATCCAGCCACTTTGCTGAAGTTGTTTAACAGTTGTCCAAGTTCTCTGGTGGAGTTTTTAGGGCTGTTTAAGTATACGATCATATCATGTGCAAACAGTGATATCTTGACTTCTTCCTTTCCGATTTGTATCCTTTTGACCTTATGTTGTCTAATTGCTATGGCTAGAACTTTGAGTAGTACATTGAATAGATAAGGGGAGGGTGTGCAGCCATGTCTTTACCCTGATTTTAGTGGGATTGTTTCACACAAGTAGACACTATTAACCAATGGGGCTATTTTTAATGCATCCCTGTGTTATCTCAAACAACTATCTCCTAATTCAAAATATAGAGACTAGACTGGCTGTTGACTTCACTTCTTTTATAGCTGGCTGATTCAACCATGAGTGCCTGTTAAGATACTGAATGTTTAAGATGTTATGAAGTCTTTAAGAACTGTTGCAACAGTTTTAGCACCCAGGGCTGATAGTGGTTTTTGTCACATAAGTGGAGAAAAAAACTTAAGATACATTCATCTAAGCAATGACTTTATCTGTTGTATTATAAAACATAGGCTCATTGTTTCAGCTTCTGCCTCATTGACCAGAATTTACTTCTTTTCACACAGGTTCAGAGGAACTGATGATTGATTGCTCAAATATTCTAAGTCAGAGGAATTTTGTATTTTAAAATGTCTTATATACATAAGACATTTAAAAAAGAAAATAGGAAAGAGGTAGAAAAGGGAGGAAGGGAAGAATAGTCACAGGTATAAATCACACTACACTTTTTATTCTTGACATAACTCTGACAATTGCTAGTATTTTGATGGGGTAATAGCTGGGTATCACAGGAAATAATTGAGTAAATAATAAGGTAAGCATACATAAATAATAATATGGATATCTCAAGGCAAACTGAGATAGTCTACAAAGTATTTTCTTTTGTGTTCTATAGCTAGTACATGAGGTAATCAGCTTTTCTTTTGTCTCTTATCAATAAATGGTAAATAATTGCTAACCAGTTCTATCTGTACTAAATCTAAATATGGCTGTGTATAGATCTAGCACATAAGTTGAGACAAACTATTGGATAGTAGAAAAGTCAATTACATGGTTAGTGAGACCCCAGGCATGTTTTCCAAGCACTTATCAAAATATGTTTCTGTAAACTTTCCAACTATTTTTATTGTATGTGTTAAGTGTGCATGCCAACGTGTTTCATAAGGATATTTTCTCAGGAGTAATCACATGCTTGATAGGTTTTCCATCTTCCTCATACTTTTACTATAATCATTGAAAAGACTTTTTGATCACATGCATATTAGTTTTGTTGCTTAAAATGTTTGTCAGAATTATGGGTTTTTTGTCGATGCCTTTACAGTTTTTTATAAGAATATTTTGATGTCTCCTATTAGTTTCTCTCTTATTTTCTTCACTTATTTTTCTAGGTAAAAGTTCAAACACTATAATGAATAGGCATAGATAAAATGTGAACTAGAGAGGTCCCTCAGCTATTTTCTGATGAGGACTTGCATTTGGATTCTAATACACAAAAAGCAGGTCATGATTACATGCACCTATAGCACTACTACCCTGAAGGACAGACACAAGTCATATAATGGCTACTAGCCTAGTTCAGCATTCAAAGTATTATTTAAGGACATCTCTATTTACAAGCACTACAATTTACTGTTTTGTTTAGCTGAGTTCATAAACCCAATTCATCTGTTTCCATCTGGGGTTTCTTCTCTTTCTAATATTTCTACAATGAAGTAACGGTGTAAGTTCTCAAAGTCCATGAAGACTTGAGACAAGTTGTGCATAAGTATATTCAGTTTGTTGATATTTCATTTTTGCTCTGTATAAGATGTTTTATCTATGAGAGTTAATGTACAATTTATTTATGAATAAAATTATTGTAATTTATTTTAGCATTGATAGGTTTTTGACCATTTGTTACATGTCTTAGCATTCATTGCTAATGGAGACAATATAAGCTCAAGGAGACATAAGCTCAAGTTTCACAGAACCAGTTGTATACATTTGGATTACTGAGATCAGAAAAATGCAGTTTCCATTGGTCTTCTGTCCTCTAGCCATAGCCTTTCATGGAGGCTCTAATTATTTGCCTAACACCTTCAGATGACCTTATACTTGATACCTTTTCACTTTTCTCATCAGAAATGTGCACATTTTCAATAATTTGTCCTGTCGTTCATTACCAGTGACCTTAACAGACAAGCCAAGATGTATAATTGTTGCCAAATTTATGAAGCTGCCTTAGGGCCCCAGAATTCATTAATTCCTCTGGCTTATCTAAGATAACAGTTTCCAGTCTGTTTCACATTTTATGACATTGACAGATATGACAGTTATTTCCAGTGTAAGCCCCCATCTCCTATACTTTCAAAATCACCTTTTTTTATATAGTTTTAGAATAAGAAACTTTCTCATGCCAGTTCTAAATTCCTCCATTATTATGATTCTCAGTTTAATGTTTCCTTTTTGTTCAATCCCAATTTGACCTTGAAACTCTGGACTTTAATCAATTTGGACTTTACTTCCAAACCAACACACACTAGATCATTCAGACAAACATGAAATACACACTCAAGTTGAATTTATGGAAATCTGTCACAGAAAGGTTTATTAAAACCTAAAAGTTCAAAATTAGGCTCTGGATCTTTATTCTATAAGGGAATCTGTCATGCCCTCCACAGACTCCACAATGATTCTGTCCTATAGTGCATGGGTGAAACATTATATCCCTGGCTCCTCCCTCTTCTTCCCACTTTTGTTTGCTATGCCTTCCTCTTTCTGTTCGCACATTCCTATCAAAGGCATCTTCTCTCAACTTTCACTACCTAATCTTTTGTGTAAGATAGAAATTCTTAGAATTGTCAGGGAAATTTTTAATAGCAGTGACACAGCCATGCCACTAAGATTTTAAATCATTTATCCCAAACCCCTGCATAGATTAAACATTACATGTGAACCCAATGTGGTAGTTAGTATTGGTTGACAACTTAACAAAACCAAGTGTCTCCTGAGAAGACAGAATCTCAGTTGAGAAATTGCCTATATTAGATTGGCTTTTGGCTGGGTGTGGTGATTTGAATAGGCTTGATCCAGTGAGTGGCACTATTAGAAAGTGTGGCCTTGTTGGAGGAAGTGTGTCACTGTAAGGCTGGGCTTTGAGACCCTTCTGCTAGCCATGTGGCAGCCACTCTTCTGATTGCCTTTAGAACAAGATGTAGAACTCTCAGCTCTTCCTGCCTTCTTGGAAGCTGCCATGCTCCCGACCTAATGCTAATGGACTGACCCTCTGCACCTGTATGCTAGCCCCAATTAAATGTTATCCTTTGAAAGAGTTGCCTTGGTCATGGTGTCTCTTTACACCAACGGAAACCCTAACCAAAATACCATGCCCATGGGGCATTTTCCTGGTTATAATTTGATAGACAAGGGCTCATCCCACTGACAGCAGGATCATTCTCAGGCAAGTGGGTGTGATTTATATAAGAAAGCAGGCTGAGCAAATACAGATTTGAGAAAATGAACATAGATTTTCGCAAGAAAATCTATGAAAATGTTAAAATTTTGGTATATGTATATATATTTTAAATCATAATAGCAAGCTCTTAATCAAATAGATAATTTGAGTAAGTAATTTCATAATTCTTGAATCAATAAATACAAATTAAGTGAAATCTACTGATTTTGGTAGTAAGTTGTCCAATAAACAAGAAAAGTTTAGTGAAACTAATACAACTGTCACATGGAAATTATTTCACAATGGAACAAAGTCAACAGAGAGGGTACATCTTTTGTGCTTGAATTCTTTAGATGGTTGTGACTAGAAGATCCTCTCTGACTTCTCAGATCAAGCCACACTGAGCCTTCCTGCTCTGAGGACTGACTGTTCTCCACACTCTCACCTGTCATTGGCATGTCACTCAGTCATGGCATATAGTAAGATATCTGGAACAGATATAAATGTGTAAGAATTATGAAGCAAAGAGAATCACTTCAAAAAGCAAAGAGGATTTGTTTTTTGCTGATTTTGAAAACTCAGTAACAAATGCTTTAAAAAAGAATAGTTCTCCCAAAACTAGAGGTAATCCAGAAACAGTGTAATAAATGCAATGACTTCAGAATGAGATTGATAATCAACATGATGGCTGCACCCAACTTGTGCAGCCACGAGACACACAATGCCTGGGCTCACACATGAATGAAACTGAAATTGTACTTCCTTCTTCCTATCTTAAAAAATCATCACGTTAAACATTTTCTTAGTTTAATAAAGACCTGGGTTCTTAATATTCCTTATTCAAAGGGATCCAATAATAAACTGCTAACAAATTCCATTTGTTTCTTTCATCTAGAGAAAGGCAAATCAATAAAAACGCTAATGGGCAATTATCTAACAGCGACAAATCACTAAGTACTCCATCACAGTGAGTAAATAAAGTCTGCAGATGTCAAAGATTTTAGATATCTCTATCTCATTAATGTACTCTGCAATAAAAGCTCAAGTAGTGCACCTTCTCTTCTAGATTATTAGTTTCTCACATAGGAAATATAAGCCTACCTGGCTTTTGTGTTCTTTATGGAATTCACATTAAATGTATTAATACAAAAGGTTTAACATTTCCTTTCCAGAGTAAGAAAAAAATGTTCTTCTGAAATCACCATTGATTTAGGTTTCCACTATTGCTCTACTGTTTCTGCACATATAATGTCAATTTCAGGGAGCTCATATGAACACAGGTACCTGCTTTGCCCTCCTCTTTTTCATATCAGAAATGAAATCCAGGTTACTTAATGTATCTCAGTGCAGCTTTTCAACAGGAAGATGTCAAAGTGAGACAGGGCATAACACCTATCAGAAACTCCTAGGAAATCATCAGTCCTTTCCACAAAATTGACACTTTCCACTTTCTGTAGGAAAATGGCAGAAATCTTGTTCTTTAAGCATTTAGCTGTTTTGTGTTACCTATAATCCCTGAATGCACTACAAAAATAAAGCAGAGTTTTCTCAGCAAATAGGTTTGAATGTTTTACACCAACACTCTAAGTGGAAACAACAATATTTAATTAAGAGTTTTGTCAGCAAAAGTAAAATTGGACAAAAGACTAGGTACTGTATTGAGCTTTTATATGTAGAGGAATTTTAATTCAGCAACATGGCTGCTCTGACTGGAAAACAGATGCACCCCTAGTACACATTTTTAATGTCAAACAATGTAGGTATAGTTAGTTTGTACAAGGAAACAGCCATGTCTGAAAGTGACTCTAATTGATGAGCAGACAAAGTGACAAATCAGAGAAAGATTTGGCAGAATGAGTCAAAGATAGGATATGTCCAACTCCCTGGAGAAGACTACAAAAGGAAGCTATTTAGCCACAGTGCCAGAGGATGATGCTCACCATTACCATGGAAGGTGCTTTCAGGTGACTGCAAGACAGACTTCTGTGTATCCATTGTCTTTGATCAATACAAGGAAGAAACAAAGTAGACAGTCTGGCAATATCTACCTGATCCTTTACAGAACTCAGTACTTGAGGGAAAACATTGAACCCAGTATACATTACTTACTATCTATACAAAAGAAAATCATTTTGGCCAAGACTTCTTGCCAAGTCCCTATTCCAGTGGTGAAACAGTATAAACTCTCAGATAGATTGGAGAAACACTTGCTTCTCTAATAGCTATATTAAAAAATTCTAATATTTTAAGTTAAACATCAGCAACTCTCTTCTGTAACACGGTAGAGTCACTTAATGTTTCTTTGTGGTCCCCAATATATGAATTTGGAAAAACAAATTGAAGACAAAATAAGTTGATCTTGGTAAAAGCACTTAGGACCTGTTATGGGGCTCGTTGGATAAAGGACTTGTCACCTATCAAGCCTGATGAACTGAATTATATCTCCAGGACCAACATGTTGGAAGGAGAAAACTGACTTCCAAACATTGTCTTCTGATCCACACCCACATGCTGTGACACCTCTGGACAACCCATAAGATTAATGCACATCATTAAAACACATATGGTGCACACATTAATAACATGTCAACAACTATTCTATATAAGATACAAAGTATAAGTGAAACAGAAGGAGGTTAAATAAAACCAAAGCACAGTGTCCTGAATTCTTTTCCTTTTCTTTTATAAAACACTCTGCCCCAAAGCAAATTGTGTGAGAAAGGGTTTATTTGCCTTATGTTTCCTGATCACAGTAAGCCTTAGGAACTTAAGGTAGTAAACTAGAGTCAGGACCTGAAGCAGGGCTTTGAAGGAACACTAATTATTGGTTTGCTCAGCCTGCTTTCTTATACTACCCAGGACTACCTGCGATGTGTGGTACATGCTTAGTAGGCCATATAAATTTTTAATCAAGAAAATGACCCACAGATGTCCTACAGTCCATTCTGATGGAGGCATTTTCTCAATTAAAGTTCTGTCTTGCCAGATAGACACTGACTGTGTCAAATTTGCAAAATAAAAACTAATCAAGATATGCATTGTCCGAAATTCCAAAATAACTAAATATATATTTGATAATTTTAATGTAACATATAGATTTGTTATTTCTTTGCTAAAATGGAATTTGTTTGTACCTAAAGGAAAAATAATTTTTAAACATAGTCAAGCAGCAATTGTTATCATTATGTATAAATTTCCATAATAAAAGTCAACACTGGTTTATTTGCCCAATGGAATCACATATTCTTTACAAAATAAAGGTTATACTGTTAAGAATTATGATGCTTACAGAAAACATGCTGCAAAAATATGTGATAATTTCCATGCAAAGCACTTTAACTTTTTAATAAGTAAAAGTTTTTAATGCCCAGAATTATTGGTATATACCTGCAAACTAGCCTTCAGGAGGCAAATGCATGAGATGAACTACATAAAGAAGATTTAGAAACAAAACAAAATATAAACATTCCTATTAATACTGCTAACGAATCAATGATACACACACAAACACACACACACACACATACACACACACACACACACACACATAAGCTGATCATGTGATCATGGTTGGTTAAATTCAGGAGATTGAGACAGAAGGTTCACAAATTCAAGTTTAGTCCAACTACATCAAGGGACACTGTCACAATAAAAGTAAAATAAACATAAGCATGACATTATGTGTATGATACACATACACATGGATTCAGTGTTGTAATCCTTTTCTTTTCTATTCTGTGGAACTGAAAATAAGAGCTAGGGCATTGCACATGCTAGCCAAGTGTTCTACCAGAGCTACAGCACCAGGCCAATATGATTGTTTTCTAATTTGATTTTATTGTTTTTGAACCACTTTCAAGATAAGCATTCAGCACAGTTCAGGGGCCAGGAAGATGGTTCAGTAGGCAAAGTACTTGCTTTGTAAGCCAAACAACCTAATTTCAATCCTTATGGCCCAAATAAAGTGGAAGAAAGGAACAGTTCCACAAAGGTGACCTTTGACCTCCTCATACACACCTTGGCACAGGCACATATGCATAAACACACATAACAATAAATACATTTTAATCAAATCACAGTATGTAAATTGTTATGCTTGCACTTTAATCACAAAATTACTTTATTGTTGACCATAAATTTTGTTAAAAACTTAAAGCTGGGCTGCTTTGTGTGGCCTCAGAGGGAGAAGATGTACCTAGTACAGCTGTGACTTAATGTGCCAGAGTGAGTAGGTACCCAGCCAGAGTGGCCTCCCCAATCTCAGAAGAGAGGGGATGGGGGATAGAGGATGGCTGTGGGGGGAGAGACTGGTAGATGGAGTTCCATTATCAGGATATAAAGCAAATAAATAAGAAGTAAAAAATATTTTAAAGCAGTGCAAATTAGCATTTTTATAGATAACTCTGTGTATTATGGAAAATATAAAAAAGGATGAACAAATCTTTCATATTCCCAGAAGTTAGCAAAATTTGAAAATTATCATCCATACGCATTATATACTTTCAAAGTAATCTGCTGTAGTTAGTATGATGTGATGGTCCATGAATTTTTCATAGTTAACTAATTAGAAGCCAGTAAATGTTTTGAACAATATACAATGAAAAGTCCAAAGAATGATTGATCAACCACACCCCATTTAAATGTCATTAAAATGCTCACATTCCCACATCCTCACCAGAAGGTGCTATCACTTCAGTTTTTGATCATAGCCATTCTGATGGGTATGAGGTGGAATCTCAGAGTCATTTTTATTTGTATTTTCCTGATGGCTAAGGACATTGAGCAATTCTTTAAGTGTTTCTTTGCCATTAGAGATTCCTCTGCCCCACCTGGGGAGCCATCCCATATACGAACCTCTCACCCACCCTGTAATACTGCTTGAAATTAGCAATGGTGATAACTCCAGATGTTCTTTTATTATACAGGACTGTTTTGTTTCTCAAGATTGAGCACACTAAATGATCAGGTCTGAAAATACAATTACAGGTAATGTATAAACTAAGCACTTTGTATTTATATAGTTAGGAATATTTATGTATCTGTGTATATTTCTACATATATATGTTTCTATATATGGATGTATAAAACAAAAATAAAGGAAAAGCAGGCCATGAATTGTAGACTGAGGGTAGTGGGTATGTAGGGAGTGTTAGGGGACAGGAACAGGAAGGGAAAATTATGTAATTTTATTACAATCGCAAAAAAGAGAGAAAACTGTTTAATACCTCATATACGTCTCTGGTTTTGTCTGACATACCATCCTGCCTCAATTTGGATGGCATCACCTTGTTAGAGGCTCATCCATTCTGTATAGACAGTACACCATTCCCAACAGAAGGTTATTCTTCACGATAGTCATTCCACACTTCTTTACATAGAAAACTATTATTGTTGTTGCTATCATTAATTGAGATTCCATTTTATATTTATGTGAATATTGTAAATCTGCATGTCTTTAGAATATAGTGGGAGACATCGGGTATCTTATTCCATTACTCTCTGCCTTATTACCTTGAGACAAGAGTCTTTCAATGAACCTGGAACTAGGCTGCTGTCAAGTACATCACTGAAATCTTTTCCTTTCCAACCTTAGGGTCTTAGGTGTATGGGCTCTGTCTGGCTTTTTAGCAATTCCAGGCCTGACACTGGAGTTATAGAGGTCTGTACCTCTCTGGCTTTTTAAAATAGATGTCGAGGACTTGTTCTCAGGTCTTCATGCTTATGCAGAAAACACTTTTTTCACTGAGCCATCACTCATCCCCTTTTGTTTAATTATTTGTCATTGTGCATGTATGCATGAGCACTTGTGTATATGTGCATGTGTGTGCTCATGCATGGGTGCATGTGCACGCGTGTGTACATGCATGAGTATACATGTAAAGGCAAGCATGACATGGAGTACATGAATCTCAGAAGACTTTGAGTACTGTTTCTTTCCTTCTACCTTGTCTTAGAACATTTCTTTTGTTGATTTTCTGCTATACCTTCCAAGCTAGTTGGTCTGTAAAGTTTTGCAATTGTCTTGTAATTATCTAACTTATCTTTGTACAGATGTTCCTACATTCCTACAATGTAGGAGCTAATTAAATTAAACTAAAGAAAATTAAGTTAAAGAAAAGAAATATCTTTGTAAGCGTGGATGCATCTGCTATGCCTGTGGCTTTTATGGTGGTCCTGGGTTTTCAATCTCAGGTACCTTCTTGTATAATATACATATCAACAAACCTAATATTAATATTGCTCAAGCACTTTTATTCCATTATTTTTTTCTTTAAGACAGTGCCTCATCCTATAGTCTATGTTTTCTTCTACTTTATTATATAACCCAAACTGATCTCAAATGCACAGTGGCCTAAATCAGTATTCAGATTTATATGCTCACTCAGGAGGCTTCTTGACTTTCCCAATCTTTGTACCACACTTCCTGTTGCTTTACTAATAATTTACATTTTTCTTTATTATGCTAACACAGATTAATTTTCAGTTTATTTCTAGGGAACTGTTACCTGCCACTATAGTAAAATAAGTCTACTTTTCATTCATCACAGATTTATATCTAATTTTAGCTTTCCATAATGACCATTGAAAAAACACTAATGTTCAGTTAACTTATAGATTAATTAAATTAAATTAAATGTTTTACTGATAGTTACATATAGAATATTCTCGAGAGAATAATATGATAAAATATTTGATGAAAAGTTGAACAATTACATAACAGAAATTTTGGCTCAATATTTAATTGCAAAAGAAGCAGTAAGAATTAGGAAAACTATACATATTTTGGGTGATGAATATTAATACCAGGTTGTAGGCTATAGTAATAGTATTATATTAACATGAATTTAATTATTTCTTAACTTTTTGTAAATGAGCACAATGTGATTCTATATAACTCATGCTCAAAAGTCAAAGCAAATTTTCAAATAGTAAAATTCACAAAAGGTGTAGCAATCACAGGCAAAAGTATACTGTAGTTGAGCCATATTGTTTAGCCTATTTCCTTGAGATTACAGGATTCCCTATTATGCTGTACTTGAATTATCTAAAAATGATTAGTGATCAAATGGAAGTGATGAAAGGTACTTGGAACGTTCATGAATCTTATTTCCTTCCCTCTTTTTTTTTCTCTATTTTTATGCTTGAAATTTTCCATGATCTGGTGTTTAAAAGTGTTTCCCAGACTGTAAAGAAGTCCCACTTTATTGACCAAGCCAAATAATATGCAGGATTTGTAAATATAATGACAGATGTGTACATGTATGTTTCATATATTTGTTATTTACTTGAAAGATACTCAGTGTCCTAGCCATACAGGAAACCCAGAAACTCCAACAATTTCGACAAATATTTAACTCAAATTAGACTCTATTAGACATAAAATAGAATTATATTCTACTTTAGAGGTGGAAGAAATAAGTAGAAGAAAAAAAGCTTAAAGAAAAGAAAGTGTTCAAATGAGTTAGAGTCTGGAGAGTATGAGAGTTAAGCTGTTTATTTGACTCAGTAGAATTAAGAACAGGACTCTTAAAATGTATTAGTTTTGAAGATTCTTAGTCAAAGGACTCATGTCACCTCTGTCATCCATACTTGTGCTGATGAGAAGTTAAAGGTTATATGACATGGGATAATTATGTAGGATAAAATGGAAATCATATCAAAAGATGCCCATCGTAGTTGGCATTATCAGGTAAATTAAATAAGTCAATTTAAAGATTTTTTTAAGTTTGAAATATTTAAAAGCGTGTATAGCTTAGGGGACTTAAAAAAGTTTCTTTAAGAAATGCAGGGAGAATACAAATGAAGTATTTTTAAAAGTTTATGTCATAGACATCTTAAGAAGGATATTCAAGGACAAGGTTTTGTTCTGAAGCAACTAACTTGAAATGTTTTCAGTTATCAAAATAGAGATATAACAATTCTCTATGTCAGCCCATGTATCCATCTCTCCTTCTGCTATCATCTATAGAACTGCAAGGCTCTTAGATTTTAAAAGAATAGTAGTGGGAGACTAGTAGATAATTGGAGGGGAATCTGCAAAGGAAAGATCTAGTGCAAATAGAAATTTAGCATGTGACACAGCAGACCTGTGAACTTCCTCAGACTTCAGCTGAAGAAAACATATTACAAAGAACATTTTTCTAAACACAGTATAGGAAGGATGCCTGTAATCTGCAATATATGCATTATTTTGTGAGTATGAGTGCTTATGCCCTCCAAATTACCTAGCTTTCTGACTTGTGTAAAGGTCAGTGATCAAATAATAAAGTCAAATAATGAGAACTTTGTTTTCAGAATGTTGCTATTAAAAAGATCAGTGTTATTTATAACAACTAAAGGTAGACAATAGGAAAAAAAAGTAACGAGTCATTTGTGAAAGACGGAGGAAAGTCTAATATACGAAAAACTGTGATTGCTCAACAATAAAAAGAATACATTACCAAAGCATGCATCATGGCGCAAGTCACAAGTACTATTCAAAGGTAAAGAAATCAGATAAAAGAATATATGTTGTGCCTTCATTAGGGTTTTACTGCAGTGAACAGACACCATAACTAAGGCAACTCTTATAAGGACAACATTTAATTGGGGCTGGCTTACAGATTCAGAGGCTTAGTCTATTATCATCAAGGTGGGAACAAGGTGGCATCCAGGCAGGCATGGTGCAGGAGAAGCTGAGAGTTCTACATCTTCATCTGCAAGCTACTAACAGAATACTCACTTTCAGGAAGCTAGGATTAGGATTTTTTTTTTAATTTTTTTTTGATACTTTATTTACATTTCCAATGTTTCCCCCTTTCTAGGTCTCCTCTTTGGAGACCACCTATCCTTTCCCCCTGCCCCCATCTCTATGAGGGAATTCCACCTTCCACCCACCCACCTGCCCACTCCCATATTCCCACCTTGACGTTCCCCTTTACTGGGGCCTCTCTTCCCTCTGATGGCCAACAAGGCCCTCCTCTGCCACATATGTGGTCTGAACCATGGGTCCCTCCATGTGTATTCTTTGGTTGTTGGTCCAGCCTCCTAAAGCCTACACCCACAGTGACACACCTACTCCAACAAGGCCACACCTACTCCAACAAGGTCACAGGAGCTAAAGGAGAACTCATGACTTTATAATGCTAAATGAATATAGTATTAAACTGACTCCTAATGACTTAGTGTTATACTCATAGGTTAATGCATTTCTCAGTACTCCTGAGAAAAGCTTCTAGTAGCTGGTGATTAACACAGAGATTTATACTTGGTCAAGATGTAGAGAAGAAGAGACTGCTGAATATTCAGCCCCAGATTGAATATTTATATCTTGCTCTCTCCTTTCAGGGTTCAGTGATCATTGTGGCAGAGTGATGTCTCTGCTTAGTAGTCGAAGGAAGACACTGCAGGTAAGGTGGGCACTCTATGAGGACTGTCTCAGTATCTCTATGATTTTGTATATATTACCTCTAAATTTGCAGTATTTAACTATCATTACAAAGATCTGAGGTAAAAATTAACTTGAATAGAAAATTAAAAGTGACTGCCCTGAAGGCTTGGACTGTAGGAATGAGGGATAAAGGACAATGATCTTAAGATCAAATACAGTTAGACAGTCAATAAAGCACTGTTTAACACCTACAAAGTCATGAACACAGACAGACAGACAGACAGGCACACACATATACACACATGTGTGTACATACATAGTCATGCATACACACACACCACCACCACCACCACAACAACAACAACAACAGTAGCCTCAACCACCCACAGAGAGAATTAAAAAAAAAAAAAAAAAAAAAAAAAAAGAATGAAAAAGCAGAAGCCAGGATGTAGTCATTCTCATAAAATCTTGTGGTTCTTTACATAAATCCTAGATTAATTTTAATATTTAGAACCCACTGAACAGACTAAAGTAGATAAGGCCTTGGAGAAAAGTATCCTACAACATTTGATAAATTATATAACTATGACAGTCCACCTAAATCTTGCTGGTTACACACTTATCATTTATGTGAATAGCTCAGAAGTAGAGAAAGTAGAGAAACTCTCACATACATTGAAGAAGATTGCACACAGTCTTCTGAATTAATTTTAGTATCCTAAAACTTAATGCAACATTTCTGGTGTTGCATGATTGAGGTGGAGAGTATATGAGCTCAGTAATGAATAGTGGACTGGCAACGTTTGGGCTCTTTAGGGGCTGAGTAGAACCACAGATTCACCTAAGTGCCATTTCTATCATCCAACCACAAAAGTCGAATCTGGTATATTTGGCACAGGAAAGCTGAAGGGATACCAAAATGACATCTTTCCACAATCACTACCACTACTACACTCTAATCTATATGTCTCAGATTGAAAAAAAAAAAAAAATTAAAACATCTCAAAAAGGAGAGATGCCAAATCTTTTAAGTTCAGACTCCATTTTAGAAAACTTCACTAAGTTTGAACTCATGCAAACTAACAGGCTGGCACCTAATATTAGTTTCCAAGTTGCCCCCCAATGAAACCTGAGCCTAGCTCCGGTCTTTGGGCTAATCCCCAACAAGACCAGCATTTTCAGGTTACACCCTCAACAAGACCAGTGTCTCCAGGTTATTCTCCCAACAAATCTACATTCCAGGTTACAAGTCCATCCCCTGCCTAACGACCACCAATCCAGATGGGAGCAGAAGTTAAGTTTATGATATGACACCCAGCAGCAGCCAATTATGTAAAAGGTCACACACAGTAACTTTCCAATTATATGCTTGCACACATACTCCCTGCTTGCTGCTTACTATAAAGCCTTGCTCTGATAGACATTCGAGGCCAAAACTATCCTACTTGGTGGTGGTGCATGGGGGGGGGAGGGGTGAGTTAGCTCGAATAGAATAAAGACCCTGCTGTGAGTTGCATCAGATTGGCTCCTATGTGTGTTTTGGGGGATCACTATGATTTCCCTGACACAACAGAGGGTAGGCATGTATAGAGGAGCTTTGGAATACCATTAAAGAGAGGTTGTTGTCCCTATTATATATAAGCAGCCCCCATTTAATTTCCACTTGATTTGACAGTCTTTGTCCTGGACAAATTAAATGCATCATTGAAAAATATTATAAACTAGCATAGGTTTAAATAAGTTAAAGCCTCAGTAAAAACCTCTATTCTACATGTGATACCATGTTGGAGAAAATTTATAAGACTGTGGGCATATGGTATATCACATAGTATTAAGTAAATAACTTGATTGTAAGTCAATCTCAGAGGATAATCAGAAAGAATTTCAATTCACCTGCAATGGATAATTATTATTTATAGTTATGACCCAGGGTTATATTAAATTTTATATGATTTGCATAAAATAATTTGGAGCTTTTAAAATATGTATTACTGGATTCCCAAGAGAACATTTCAATGGTCTATTGTTTTAAAACTACTATACTACTCAGGTAGAATAAATTAGTAATAGTTAAAATGCTCAAAACATAGGTAAAGAACATATAGTCCAAAGAGTTGAAAGGAAACTTCAGAAAGGTCCACAAACTTCCTATTTTAGTGATACTGTTATGAATCTACTTATTAAAATGTTTGATTATCCTGGTTCAATGATATCACATTATCTGGATAACACTACCACAAAGAATGAAATAAAGCTCATATCAGGCCTCTTTAGTTACAAATATTAATCATCCATTCTATGCCTAACATGAGTTTCAGTCAATTTACTTGATAATATTAAAAACTGCAAGGTTTTACCAAGATACAGAGCACTCAGGTGCTATGTGGGAATCATGATGAAGAAAAGAAGACTTTTAGTTTGATCCAACAGTCCCAATCCTATTGGCAGAGAAAGGGACAGGAAAAGACAATATAAAACTCACAAAAAGCTTCTGTGGGAAAATCCAGTATAAAATAATAGGATTTAGTAATAAGATAATCACTCAAGAACTTTTAATAGAACTTATCTTACATATTATTAGAATTGGGAAGAAGCCAAAGGCTGTATCTTTATGTTTCTAGTGAACAAGGATCAAGAATGCCCATTATGTTCTCAAATCATATGAAACAAGGTTCTTAAATAATCAGCTGAAAGTGAAAAATCAGCCTTGTCTTTATGGATCATTCCACACGGTCCAGATGTTGTTAAAATCTAAACATGAATTAAAACCATATCCAAAAGCAGCTCTGACATTTGTAGATTAAAAAAGAATGTCATTCCTGTTGCAAAACAGTGAGCAGTAAGCATGGGGTAAAAGAAATACCTGATGTATGCCTCTCTTTAAATTCTGAGTCAGTGGACAGTAGAAGGGCATCTGTTATTAGCATGTGGATATTATTATTATTATTATTAGTAGTAGTAGTAGTAGTAGTAGGATAGTAGTATATGAACACATACATGAAAATAGGCATGAAGTATGAAATATGAAGACTTTTGAGTTATGTATTCTTACTTGCCCCAAACACATATTATAAAGAAAGCACTAAGAGCCAAAACAAATAAACAAAATAACAACAAAAAATCCATTTTGTAATCTGATTTTATAATTATCCACCTAAGACCTAGGTATAGAAATGAAAGGGTAGCCAGAAGAGGTGTAGGCCACCAGAAGTCTATTCTCCAATAAGGCAGAAAACCTCTGCTCAACCACAGGCCACACAGACCACATAGGCAGGAAGACCTGAGAGGAAACAGAAATCATGGAATAAAACACACATCCAGTAAAGAAGTCAGAAATTGGCATGTAGACATACAATTACCCCAAACCCAGATACTTAGACAACAGCATAAGCAAACAATTAACAGTAGCCTGGGAAATGTGTCACCACTATAGCCCAGTTATCTTACTTTAACAAGTCCTGAATATTCTAACACAGATGAAGCACAAGAAAAATGCTTTAAAACCAACATTATGAAGACAATAGAAGTCTTTGAAGAAGAAGTGATTAAATCCCTTGAAGAAAATGATGGAAAACAAAAATTTGGAGGAATGAAAAAATTCCTTAGAGAAAGCCAGGGAAAAAAGTAACAGTTGAAGGAAATGAATAAAATTGTTCATGACCTGAAGATGGAAATAGAAGCAATAAAGTCAACACAAGCTCAGGAAATTCTGGAAGTTGAAAATCTAGGTGTATGAACAGAAACTACAGATGAAAGCATCCTCAACAAAATATAGTAGCTGAGGCACAGAATCTCAGGCACTGAAGATAAAACAGAATAAACACATCGATCAAAGAAAATGTTAAATCTAAAAATATTCCTGAGTCAAAACATCCTGATAATCTAGGGTACTATGAAAATTCCAAACCTAAGAATAATAGGAATAGAAGGGGAAAAAAATCCCAGCTCAAAGGCCTGGAAAATATTTTCAACAAGATCGTAGAAAAATTTGCATAACCTCAAGAAGGATATGCCTATAAAGGCACAAGAAGCATACAGACCACCAAAATGAAAGGACCAAAGAAGAAAGACCCCTCAACACATAATAAAATATTAAGCAAAAAGTACAAAGAAGGAAACTGAAAGCTGCAAGAGAAAAAGAATAAGAGACATATAAAGGCAGACCTATTAGCATTACACCCAACATCTCAATGGAGACTCTAAGAGCCAGAAGGCTCTGCAGACTATGTTAGACCTCAGATGCCAGCCAAGACTACTATGGTCAGCAAAACTTTGAATGATTTAATTTGAAACAATGGAAATTAAGGTAAAATTCAAACAATATCTATCTACAAATTCAGCCCAATAAAAATAAAAAATTACTAGAAAGAAAATTCCAAGCCAAGGAGGTTAACTATACCCATGAAGATGTAGGAAATCAATAATATCCTACAAGTCATACCAA
Source organism: Uromys caudimaculatus (assembly GCA_028551405.1). Taxonomy (NCBI): domain Eukaryota; kingdom Metazoa; phylum Chordata; class Mammalia; order Rodentia; family Muridae; genus Uromys; species Uromys caudimaculatus. The sequence goes on along the minus strand of CM052701.1, from coordinate 124,271,531 downwards.
AAGAAGGGAGGCATGTACACACATACCACCACCACAACTACCACCACCACTACCACCACCACCACCAACAACAACAACCACAACAACAAAAATGTCAGAAGTTAAGATTTATTGGAAAAAATTTTCCAAGAAAATGGTTCTAAGAAGTAAGCTGGTGTAACTATTTGATATCTAACAAAAGAGACTTCAAAACAAAATTAATCAGAAAAGATGGGGAAGGACACTTGATACTCAGCAAAGGAAAGAATCCACCAAGATGATATCTTAGTACCCAAAATGCAATGCACACATGTTTGTAAAAAGAAACTACTGAAGCTTAAATCTCACAGAGACACTCTCACATTGATTGTGAGAGACTTATGTACCTTACTCTCACTAATAAGCAAGATAGGTAATCCAGATAAAAACTAAACAGTGAAATACTGAAATTAATACATCTTATGAACCAAGTGAATCTAACAGATACATATTGAAAGCATCTCATTCAAAAACAAAAGAATATACCTTTTTTCAGAACCTCCTGGAACTTTCTCCAAAATTGACTACATACTTGGTCACAAAGCAAATCTCAGCTGACACAAGAGAACTAAAATAAGTACCCCTATCCTTTCAGACTAACATAGATTAAAACTTGGTTTCAACAACAACATAAACAATAGAAATTCTACACACTCATGGAAACTAAACTCCACTGAATACTTACTGGGTCAAGGCAGAATAAATAAAGAAATTAAAGACTTCCTAAAATTCAATGAAAATTAATATATAACATACCCAAAGTTATGGGACACAATAAAAGTAGTTCCAAGAGGAAAGTTCATTTAACTAAGTGCCTACATAAAAAAGGGGGAGGGAGGACATCTCATACTAACAACTGAACAGGATACCTGAAAGCTCAGAACTAAAAGAAGCAAGCTCACCCAAGAAATGTAGGTGGCTGGAAATAAACTGAGGGCTGAAGTCAATAACATAGAATCAAAGAGAACAATACAAAGGATCACTGAGATGAAGAGATGGTTCTTGGAGAAAATCAACAAGGTAGACAAAACCTTACAAACTAACCAAAAGGCAGAGAGAAATATCCAAATTTACAAAATCAGGAGAACATGACAACAGATAGCTAGGACCATCAAAGCATCATTATGTAACACTTTAAAACATGTACTCCACAAAATTGAAAAATCTAAAAGAAATGGACAATTTTTAGATAGATTCCACATATGAAAGTTAAATCAAGATCAGATAAACAATTTACAAAGACATATAACCCCTAAGGAAACAGAAACGGTCATTAAATGTCTCCCAAACAAACAATGTCCAAGGTCAGATGTATTTCGTGAAAAATTTTACTGAACTTTCAAAGAGCTAATTCCAATACTCCTCAAATTATTCCACAAAATATAAATCAGAAGAAAATCGCCAAATTAATTTTATGAGGGCACAGTCACCCTGATATTCAAACTACAAAATAATTCATCTAAGAAAGAGAACAGAACAATTTCAGTCATAAACATAAATGTAAAATATACTCAAAAGAGTACTTGCAAACCCAATCCAAGGACATCATAAAAAATCATCTACCATGATCAAGTGGGCTTCATCCCAGAGATGAAGGTATAGTTCAACATACCAAAATACTCAGTGTAATCTCCCATATAAATCAACTGAAATTAAAAACAAAATCCAAGATCATTTTATTGGATGCTGAAAAAGCCTTTGAAAAAAACTAACACCCCTTTATGTTAAATTATTGGGATTATTAGGGATAAAAGAGATATACATAAACATAACAGAAATCTATACCAATAGCCAACAGTCTGCAGACAACAAATTCATACACTGTTGATGTTGCCAATAGGAGCTTGCTGACAAGAACCTGGTGTGGTTCCTCCTTGGGAGGTTCTGCCAGCAACTGACCAGTGCAGATGTGGAAGCTTGGAGTCAACCAACAGACTAAGCTCGGGACCCCAGTGTGGGAGCTGGCAGAAGGACTGAAGGAGCAGAGGGGGGTTGCAATCCCATAGGAAGAATAACATCTGCTGGCTGAACCACCCAGTGCTCCCGGGGACAAGATCACCTACCAAGGAGTGTACATGAAGGGATCCATGGCTCCAGTTACATATGTAGCAGAGGATGGCATTGCCTAACATCAATAGGAGAGGAGTCCTTGATTCTGTGGAGGCTTGATGCTCCAGCATAGGGGGATGCTAGAGTGGTGGGGCAGGAGAGGTGGGTGGGTGGGGGAGTACCCTCACAGGCAAAGGGGAGGGAGAAAATGGTGGATGTGGGATGGGATGGGGGGTTGTGGAGGGGTGACCAGGAAGTGGGATATCATTTGAGATGTAAATGAATGAAATGATAAATAATAAAATAAAATAAAATAAAATAAAATAAAATGGAGAGAAATTAAAGCAATTCCACGAAAATCAGATAAAGGCCAAGGATGTTTCTTCTCTTCATATAGATTCAAAATAGTATTTGAGATACTTAAGTATTTGAGATTAGCTTAAGCCATAGGTTAGCTAAAGTAATAAGTGGAAAGTAAGCATTTAAATGTTATTTGCACATGATATTATAGTATACATAAGTAACCTCCAAAATTCTACCAGGAATTTCATTGGAAGTGTTGTATACAAAATTAACTCAAACAGATCAGTAGTCTTCAAATGACAAACAGGCAGAGAAAGAAATCAGGGAAGCAACACGTCACAATAGTCACAAATAATGTAAAATATTTTGAAGCAATAAAATCTTTAAGTCTTTGAAGAAAGAAATTGAAGAAGATATCAGAAGATGGAAAGATCTTCCATGCTCATGGGTTGGTAGCATTAACATAATAAAAATGGCTATCTTTCCAAGAACAATCTTCATGCTCAATGAAATCCCCTTCAAAATTCCAACACAATATTTTACAGATCTTGAAAGAATAATAACCAACTTCATAAGAAAAACAACAACAACAACAAACTCAAGATTCCTAAAACAATTTGTATAATAAAAGAACTTCCAGGGGTATGATCATTCCTGATTTCAAGCTGTAATACAGTCCTGTAGTCATAAAAACAGCAAGTTATTGGCATAAAAACAGGCAGGTTAATCAACAGAATCAAATTGAAGACCCAGAAGTAAATTCACACACCTATATAGACATCTGGTTTTTCACAAAGAGCAGAAATACACATTGGGAAAAAAAGAAAGCACCAACAAATGGTGCTGTTCTAACTGGATGTTGTTGTGTACAACAATGCAAACAGATTCGTATCTATCATCCTGACCAAGTCCCAAGCCCAAGTGTATCAAATGCCTCAACATAAAAACAGATACACTGATCCTGATATAAGAGAAATTGGTGAATAGCCCTGAATGTCTTGGCAAAAGAGACAGTTTCCTGAACAGAGCAATATTGAAAGCAGTAAGGTCAATAAAAATGGGAATCTGAAAAGCTTATGTATGCCAAAAGATAGCATCTATGGAACAAAAGAGCATTCTAATAAAAGGGAAAATATTTTCAACAATTCCACAACTTACATTGGGCTATTGTACAAAATATGTAAAGAACTCAAGAAACTAGATATCAACAAACCAAAAAGTTCATTTAAAAAATGTGTCATAGCAAAATAATAATAATAATAATAATAATAATAATAATAATAATAATAATAATGTGTTATAGTTCTAAACTGAAAATTCTCCAGAGAAGACTCTCAAATTGCTGTGAAACACTTAAAGAAATCTTGAAATTTAACTACCAGGGAAATAAAAATCAAAACTACTTTGAGACTCCATCTTACATCTGTAAGAATGGTTAAGGTCAAAACTCAAGTGAAAGCTCATCTTGGTGAGGCTATAGAGCCAGGTGAACACTCCTCCATTGCTGGTAGGAGTGCAAACGGGTATATCCACTATGGAAGTCAATACAGTAGTTTCTAAAAACCTGGGAATTATTCTTCCTCAAGACCTAATTGTACTACTCAGAACTTGTGGGATTGTCCAATCAGTGACGCACCAGTTCATTGGGAGTATAGTTAGTCCTGCTCATGCCCTCATTCTTCAGCTGAATCAGATTTCCTGGGGGAAGGAGAGACTGGACTCTTGCAGGATCAACCCTTCAAAGGAGGAGACAACTGTCTGTAATGTTTTGGTTAGGTTAGAATGTCAGGTTTCACCCCAGGTATGGAGGTAGAAGTAAGACTGTAGTATTTTGACCATGGGAGATAGCCTCACAGTAATGCCTCAATAAAATCTAGGTATCTTCACCCTTTTATGGAGTAATTTAATACTTAATAAAGCCATTCCCTTTCTATAGTTACCAGTGGAACAAAAGGTGGGCTACAGGGCCTCTAAAGTCCAGTTAATTTCCTCCAAGTCCAATACTATCAGTCTAGGTATCCAACAATCACATTCCTTCTCTCCTCCACAAAAGGCAGCCTATGTCAAAATTCAACAAATTTCCTAATTTTTTTTATTCATTTTTTAGTATACTTATTGTTCACCTAGAACATTTGATAGCTTCTGTCACTCATTCTCAATCTATGGATCTTAACTCCTTCAGGAATCACATATCAGATTTTTACACTACTGATTATAGCAGAAGAAACATTACAGTTATGAAATAGCTGGAAATAATATGGAGTACTTGTATGGTTGCTGGTGATCACAGCATGAGGAACTGTATTAATAGTCAGCATTAGGAAGGCTGAGAACCACTGGCCTAGAAATATAGATGAAGGGGATTATAGAAGCTCCCACTTCACTACCTACATCAAAGATATCCAAGTTATTGTAAAATGTATAGGTTTTGTTGACTCGCAACATTATTTTCTAGAGTCGTATTTTATTATCATAGAAAAGGAAACAGAATTGCTAATACAAGTTCGCAGACATGGTACACAAGTCAGGCAGCATGAAGTCCCACAGTTCTACTAGGCTCCTCTTTCTAACATCCGTGTCATAATAATTCCCTAACCACTGTGGTTATTTGTGTTATCTCAATAAATTAAGATTCAAAGATATCTTTGAAAATGTGATTGCAAGATATCTTTGAAAATGTGATTTGTAAAGCAGAAACCTCAGAATGTAGGGACACAAGATTTTAAAGCTCATTAACATATTTGGGCTCTATGAAAAGGTAGGAAATACCAAAGAAAGTGTAATGAACGAAGCAAAAGTAGATGGAAGCAAATCAAGAAATAGGGGAAGAAATGCTTGTAAGCAAAGAAAGAGGTTGTCTGTCAATATTGATGATATCTGCCATCTCCTCCCCCTGAAAAAAGACATAAGGTTAACCTTGCAAATTTCTACATAAACACATGATTAATGCTATGTACTGAACCTTCTGATCATTCAGCCATTTTCCAGTCTAAAAAGGTTAAGTGACTGTCACTGATTGTTTTATCATATATTTTGGTATTGCATTATTTTGTGAGGATTACCCTAAAGATACTACAGATAACATGGTTTAAAGAGCACAAATTCTTTCTCATGGTGCTAGAGGCAAAAGGATCAATGTGAGGATGTCATCCCTTCATTTCACTGTAGAGTCTTTCCTCAGCTTTGACAGCACAATCCTATCAAGCACTATCTTTTGTCTTCATATGGCCTTTTCCTCTGTTGTCTGTGTTCTACTCTCTGCCCCCCCCCCTTTTAACTCTTCAGTGTTCTGTCTCCCAATGCAGTTACATTCTGGGTTCCTGGAGATCTGGTCCTTAGTCTAAAAAAGGAGGTCAGGGAAGTGGAGTCACAAGTCCTCACATAACAACCATCCATGTACATCTCATTAGTCCTCACATAACTACAATTTATCTACTTCTCAGATTAACACGCATCTATGAGTACAATATGCCAAAGTTTTACAATTTTAAACTGTAAAAGAACATTTCAGAGAAGAAGTTGAAATTGTGAAAATTACCATTATGTTTTCTAGACTGTTATTCTATACCATACTGTTATTCTAGATGGAAGACTATCAAACTATACACAAGGCTACTAGTGGAAGCTCCAAGTCCCTTCACAATTTCAAATCCAGTGGACATGGAAGCAAAGATCTGGTAAAACACCATACAATTCCATGCTTCATGTAAACCAACTGTTCAAATGGGGATATTTCTGACACTGATGATAATACACAATACATTACCAATTTTAAGCCAGCAGGCAGGCTTGGAAGGTGAGCCCGAGGACTGCTGGGTTATATCTTCAGCATATATACCGGTGATGTTGACAAACTTATTCTACAAAGATTTTGTCATACATGAATTTATCAGTTCAAAACTCAAATCTCTGATAACATTTTCTAAGCAATTTTTATGAAACACTCAAATTTGCAAAGAAAATTAGGTTACTAGGATTTTTCTCCAACAAAAGAACAAAGAAAATGTATTCTGGTATATGTTGTAGGTCCAGAAGATCAGAGGACACATGAAGACAAGCTTAGTGTCAGTGGAGATACTTGGAGGCTGGGAAAGATAACTGTTCCCTCGACTCTAGCAACAGACCTCTTTATATCACTCATATACAATATCTTCATACTTTTGGTCATTACCATAGATAACTTCCTCATTTAAAACAATCAATCATTTAAAGAGCTTAAAATTGATCAAACATTGCATTTTCAAAGAAATAATAGCTGAATTAATAGCATTTTCATATAATTAAAATACATGCTAAGATATGTGAAAAATTTGATAGCTAATAAAATAATTGCTTTCCTTATATCATTTCAATTATGGGAGAGCCCATGAAATATATTGTCACCAAGGATATAACTCTGCATGCTTTCTAACTATTATTACTTAATGACTTTTTACCATTGACAATATATGAACCATGTTATTATAATTTTAATTATAAGGTATTGAAGATGGACTGTATAATCAAAATTCACAAAGATCTTCAAAGTTTTAGAATGTTGATCCATCTATGTATAAAAATATGGCATGGTGTGAACTATTTGATAAAATTTGCATCATGATTCTCAATGTTATTTTGAGGCTAAATAGGTATCATTAACATGATCAATGATGGCCAGAGGTATTCAGAAAACATCATATTAAGAAACTGATTCAAAGTGAAACAAATATTCTTACCCCACTAGCCATGGATATTTCTATGATTAATTTGAATTACTTCAATAAATCTAGAAACATAAACAATATTTACTTGTAACTAATGTTTACAAGAACAGACAAATTCTAAATACTTTGCGATTGGAAAGAAACCTTATTAATAATAGAATGTTTCTCTGAAGCAAATGTGCGGCTCCTAAGCTATTCTAAGGTGATTAACTTGAGCCAAAGTGGATAGTTCATCTTGGATGCTCTTCTTCACACACAACCTAAGAGCACTTAGAGGGCAATGGCTGGGAAGAATTGGTCAGGCCTGCGTTCATAACAAGTGCTACACGTATATCAGAGCTATTCTCAGGCCTTGCTTTGAGATATAGGAACGATTCTCTCGGGGACAGAGGTTAACCATCACTTGCTATTCAATGTTGCCTGAAGAGCATCCATATTCCACTCTCAGGAAGAAATGCTATAAAATGTTTTTTTTTCCTCCTGTTGTTGACTTGCTTTAATATGGGAAATTTATTGTCATAACAAAGGAAACAGCATTTCTAGCTCATTTAATGTGTTGACATGAAGAGAAAACAAAAGTGCTTCTCTTCCATGCCTACTGCTGAGATGGAAGGCCAGGGATTTGAATGAATTTTAATCACAAAATAAAAACAGTCCAAGATAACAATCCTGGGAATCTATAATGTGGATAGTGAAAGATGAATGATCATTGTTATCATCATAGAAATAAATGCCTGTAATATCATTGCATTGTGCATAGTGAATAATACAATCTACAATTACCAAATAATTTAAAACTAAAGATATGTATAGTTTTATGGCCAGTTTCTTTTGTGTTCTGCTAAAGGCAATGGAACATAATTGCAGAGCAGAGATAAGTGAAGACTGAATTCTAGCTGCCAACTCATTCTCACAACCCAGGAAGTACAAGCTAAGGAGTCAGAATCAACCCAAGTGTCATGGAATCTACCTGCTACTCAACATGGTGAGGCTTACTGAGATTCAATACAGGTGTTTCTTCCATTGTTTATATTTCCTATTTGCACATTTTCACAGACTGTGTGATCTAAACTGCTTTGAATTGTTTAATCCTTAGACACTTCTTTTGCATGGTTAATCAACATATAGCATCCAGTTATATTTTGTTATCTAGTTTTCTCACCAGGCAATAAGACCTTTAGAATAAGCAGGGGGATGGTTTTATTCTGCTCCATGCTTTGTACCTAGAGAGAGATTTGGCATAGAGTGCTGCTACTCAACATGGTCTAAGCAATGACACTGGCTACTGGATAAGAACACAACACCAATGGGACTGGAGAAACAGATGTCAAGTGGAAAGCAGTAGCTGCTCTTCCAGAGGAAAAGAACTCAGTTCCCGACATCAACATCAGGCAGCTCAAAACTAACTCTCTGTAACTTCAGCTGATGGGGATCCAATGCCTCGGGCTTCCACACGTACTGGCAGTCATGTGCACATAGGCAAATACAAACACACATAATTAAAAATAAATCCTAAAAATAAGAAAACAGCACCAATAATATTGATTTTTTTTCTGACTACCGTTTTTTAACAGTTTTCAAGACAGGGTGGGTGTCTCTGAGTAGACCTGGCTGCCTAGAACTAGTTCTGTAAACCAGGCTGGGTTCCAATTTGAAGATTCCCCCTGCCATTGTCTCCCAAGTGTTGAGAATAAAGGCATGTACCATCACTGCCTGACTGTGGTATTGTTTTGTTTTGTTTTGACGTTTTCTTCCTAACAACAGTTTTAAAGGGATAAAATAAAACATATTATTTTGTAAACTGAAAACATTAGAAAATTGCTTGTCTAAGGAATTGACTCATGGACCATATGATGTCCAATTTTATTCATAAAGTTTATATAATCTAATGTAGATGGAAACACTTATAGCTATAAGTAACTTCATACTTATTACATGGAATTATTTTTTAAGTATCCATTAAAAAACAAGAGCCATTGAACTGGTTCAGTAGCCAAGGTGCTTTCCACCAAGCCTGATCACCTAGCAACCTGAGTTCAGTCTCTGAGGCCCACATGGAGCAAAGAAGATAACGGACTCTAGCTAATTATACTCTGACATCCCACTGTACGCCATATACTATGTACCCCCAGACACAATAAATACAAATATTTAATAACTCTAATGATTGAAATATAAGAGAATATGGAACTATTTTAATAAATGAAAGGTCAATATTTAAAGTAACTAGCTGTCTTGAAATTAAAGATAACAAGCAAGTCTAATTTGTATAGTTATTATTCAAATTAAAGGCAAATATTTGCTTCCATTATATTCTATATCATGAAAACAAAATAACTGAACCATCTGTTTAATTAAAAACACAACATCATAAAGTATTATTTCACCATCAATTTAATGATGAGATTATTTCTGTTTTTGAAACTATATATGTTTCCAAATAAATTGCAATGTAAGTGAAAATTGAACTCTGGGGTGTGTGTGTTTGTGTGTGTGTGTGTGTGTGTGTGTAAGAGAGAGAGAGGGGGGGGGAGAGACTGTACCTATGTATTTGCATGTGTTTGAGTTTGATGTGTGATGTGTTAGTGCTAATCTGTGGACATCTTATTTGAGAACTTCCCTCTTTTATTCTCCTTCCTTTTTAGTTCAACACCAAGTTTTTTTCTCCATTTTTCTGGCTGAATCCAGATATTCCACTGTTAGCTTCCATTTCCCACCCAGAAAAAATTACTTTGACACTCTTAATATGTAAATCAGATCCCGGCCAATTTCTTCACATTGTCTGTAATTATTGTGCACTCAATGCCTATATGACTTTAGACGCATGCTCTTTAGCATGATGCATTTGATCCACACGTCACAGTCATTCAATGAACAAGACCAGAAACCATATAGTCAGATGAAATTAACATTAAATTTGGTTGAGAAGAGATTGTGATATGTATTTTGGCAATAACGTGTTTGAAATGGGTGTCCATAAGCAAATAACCTCTTTAGTTCTATGTTACAGAACCTACAACTGAAAGGGTTCCTTTCCCAGGGTAGTTGGAAGGTCACATGGTATCTATGTCTAGCCTTAGTTAAGATACGACTGATGGTGAATTTGACAGCAACCTACGTGCCCAAAGAGGCCTGTCTAGAAGAAATAATGCTGCTATTTTCTCACAATGAAGTACAACTGGGAGGAAGAAATTCTCTTGATAGCTCCCCATAAGTTCGCTTTATTCTTTCATGTTTATGGTTAGACAAAAAAAAAAATCACAAACAAAAATTATTGCATTTCTTAAAAGAAGGAAAGCAAACCAAAGAGTGCTAAACTAAAATTCAATTTCTAAAACACCTACTCTTATCATTCTTCTGACTTAGGCTGGATGAAGTTCAGGTTTGCCAGACCACTGAGGACTGGAGATTTTCTATATGACCCCTTTCAACACACACACATACACACCTAATTATTTTAATATACTGGTACATAGATTTAATCAGCAAACTCAATCTGGCTTGAATCATAGGTATAAGATTTCCATGCTCCAAACTCCAATAATAGCCTGAAAATAATTCAATAGTTAAGTTGTGGTTAATTCTGTATTTCACTGTGATTATCCTGAGCTTGCAAATGTGTACAGGAAAGCCATGCTTTCTCTGAACTTGAGTACCTAATTTCTCCCCACCTGCAAATGAGGACAGAATATGCTTTCTAGACTGTTTGTTATAGGATTTAGTCTGATTTGGGGGGACCATAAAAACTGTAATCATTTTATATAACAGATTTTTTTAAGTACTTAGGCCATTGCTTTCAAGGCAAGACCATGTTCCTTAACAACAAAAATAACAGCAGCAGCAGCAGCAGCAGCAACAACAACAATAAAGAATGAGAAGAGAAAAACATCTGTTGCATCCTTTCAAGTGATTTCGTATAAAGTGAACCTGAGCACTCCTTCTAACACATCTTGAGAAAGAATAAAAGATGGAAAAATAGAAAATGAAGTGTATTCATAATCAAAGCCTACATCAGCTCAGTTACAACTGTGCATCTTTGGATGTGTCTCTTCTAGTCTTTGGGCTTCTATGGCTGTATAACAAGCAGTTCTAAGAAGGTCCTACCTGTAGTGATCAACACAAGCAATGCTCAGTCAAGCTGCTCTCCTCTCTGCACGGAGTCAGTAGACAAAGAAGGTAATCACATGAAAGCTCACTAATGCCTTTCGGGGAAGCTGAGCACTGGAACAGGAATGTTACAGCTTCCACAGAGCCCCAGAATTATTTATCCAGTTGGTGACTCTGAGTAGGTGTGCTTCTTTCTCACCAATCAGTCTACAGCTTCCTAGCAATGTACCTCAAGAAAGCAATGCACATCTTATGACTATTTTATTCCCACTGCTAAGTGAGAGTCAAGCATCCTCATTGGGCCTTGCTTTTCTTTGGGTCTGTTGAGGGTAGCATGGGTATCCTGTATTTTATGGCTAATATCCACTTATCAGTGAGTACATACCATGCATGTCCTTTTGGGTCTGGCTTACCTCACCCAGAATGATATTCTCATGTTCCATCCATTTGCCTGCAAAATTCATGATGTCATTGTTTTTAATAGCTAAATAATATGAGATTGTGTAGATGTAACATATTTGCTTTATCCATTCTTCATTTGAGGGGCATCTAGGTTGTTTTGATCTCAGCCATTCTGATGAGTGTAAGGCGGAACCTCAGAATTGTCTTGATTTGTGAACTGGGGGCATCTCCAGGAAATGACAGAGACCAGTGATAAAGGAGGTACCCACAAATCAATGGGGGTGACCTCAGCTGGGACTCACAACATTAGGGATAGGGAACCTCAACAGGCCACCTCCTGTAGTAAGGCAAGAACTCCAGTGGAGCAATAGAGACACCAATTCACCTATAAAACTTTCAACCCAAATTTTACAAGAAATGCGGGATGCACAGGGGATGGAGCCCAATTTGAGACTCATCCAATAGGCAAGCACCAATCCCTGACACTATTAGTGATACATACACTGTTATTCTTGCAGACAGAATCATGTTGTCATTTGAGAGGCTCCACACAGCAACTGACTTAGACAGATACAGACACCCATAGCCAAACAGTGGATAGAGCTTGAGGACTGTTATGGAAAAATAGGAGAATGGGTTGCCAACTCTAAAGGGACTAGTATCTTCACAGGAAGACCAACAGAGTCAACTAACCTGGACCCTTGGGGGTTCTCAGAGTCTGAAGCATCAGCCAAAGAAATACACAGTCTGGACCTAGGCCTCCTCACATATATGTAGCAGATGTGCAGCTTGGTCTTCATGAGAGTACCGAACAACTAGAGCTAGGGCTATCCCAAAAGCTGTTGTTTTGTGTGAGATATGTTCTAGCTAGACTGCCTTGTTTGATCTCAGTGGGAGTAGAAGCGCTAAGCCTAGCAGAAACTTGAAGTGTCTGGGTTGGAGACTATCAGGGGGGCCCACCAGCTCAGAGGAAAAGTGGAGGAGAGAAGATGGAAGGACTGTGGGAGCGGGTGACTATAAAGGGGACAATGAGTGGGGTATAAAGTGAATAAGTAAAATAATCAAATTAAATGAGAGAGAGAAAGAGAGAGACAGAGACAGAGAGACAGAGACAGAGAGAGAGATTTGGAAGCCACAAAGCCTTTCCTGGCAATTCCCTGTGAAGTCTGTAACAGTCTAGTCACATACTTGCCAAACTCACAGTGGAGAGAATACAGTGCACCCACCCATGCATGAGCATGAGCAGTAGGAACTAGTAGACTAGTCAGTCGGCTGTTCTCTCTCACATCTCTCATAAAAATAATCAGGTGGGAATAGATCATTTTTGTGGTGGTGTCAAATCTGAAAGCCTGTAAGTCCCCAGATAAATGAAACATGATTGTCTCTGAAGAGAACTGAGGCGGCTCATGCAATATTAATATTCTAGAATTTTGGAGGACTTCAGAGAATATGTATCTTTGGATCTGCATAAAGCATTTAAATTTGCAAACAACACCATTTTTTCCCTGTATCTAAGAATATTTGTGATTACAAATGCAATACTATTTTCAAAGTACACAATTTCCAGGACCTAGGGCAGGTTGATTGTTCCATCCCATTTAGTTTTTCTATTCAACAACATAATTATTATCATGGCTCATTTACATTTGGAACACCAGATGTGATAGCATGAGCTGTTAAAACATTACTATCGCCAGGACTTTTTAAATTCTTATATTGCTGTACTATTAATCCATGTCATAATAATAAAGTATGGCCATATTCTTCTTAGTGAAGTATCTGATACTAAGCAAGTCATAGTTTTAAAATAATCACTTACCAGTGGTAAAAAAATTGTTAATAAGCAAAGTTAATTCGCTTGCTGATTTAGAAGATGACATAGATCAATGACAGTGAACACATAGAAATGGGATGTAGAAAGCTCTCAAAGACCATATGTAAGGAAATGTACATATGTGCACAGACATACACATTCAAATACTATATCCTGACTTCAGTACTTAAATTTGTCTTGGTATGAGTTATTTCAATATTATTGTTACTAGCCCATTCACAAAGCATGTTTATACAAGCAAAATGGTTGAAGAGCACTTTCTGTAAGTGAATAATTTTACAATATGGTGAGTTCATTAAGCAAAGCATGCATACCAGCTGGTCCTCATTCTTCTAATGGACAGATTGCAAGCTGAAACTCAAATTCAAAAGGCTGAAGCACAAGGGCACATCTCTTACCAATGTCAGCCTTGTAACTTAGTGGCTAATGTGACAAAGAAATACCTCAAGTGTTTTATTGCTATTCTGTTATTGCACACAAAAGGAAAATGGCATAAACATGGCAGGAATTTCCAATTGATTCCATAGACTCTAGAAATGCAGGTGTAAATACGCAAATATCCCATTTATGTGAATGCATATTTTAAACAGTCCTGATATGTGTGTCTTTGGAAGGAGCCTATACTCCTAGTAAGCTGAATCCCAAATACATCTCTGACCCAAATAAAAACATAATTTTGTCTATACAGTCTCCATTTCTGAACATTACTTGGTATGGAAATCTCCAGAGATATTCTGGAATAGAAGAAAGTACAGCAACAAATGAACTTAAAATTTCAAATCTGAAAGAAATTTAATGCTCAAAAAGTCTTTGGATGGTCATCACACTATGCAGGGTTTCTCAAATTTTTACCATAATTTCTAAGACATTTGGAAATATAATTTCACTTTTAAATTCCATAAAAATTAATCATTCTAACTCCAAGAAAAAATAAATTCTATTTTGAGAAGATAGAATTTCTCTCTTAAGAAAATTAGATTTTGATTTTTCTACATTGAACAATAAAAAGTATTACCTACTTAGAGAAAGAATTTTAAAACCTGTTAAATTGATGCTGTTTTATGAAATTAAATATTTTTCTGTCTGAAATATTACTATTATGATATCAATAAGCTAATATTTACTAAATAAAGTAGAGCTAACTGATGCTTCTATAGAAGACACACATTTCCAATACTCAGAAGAGAGCAGAGAATATCATATAGAAACTTTCCAGCAGTTTGAACAGGAACGGTTCCGTTTTGTTTTGGCTTTTTACTTTTTAATTTAATTTTTTTTTTTAGTTATTCGCGTTACCTCCTGCTCACCGCCCTCATCTTGGTCACATCCCACACACAATCCTTCCCTATCCCCCCTTTTCTCCTTCGATTATTTTTTTACTTATTCACTTTACATCCCGCTCATTGCCCCCACCTCCTGGTCACCCCCACCCCATCCCCCACACAGAGAATCCTTCCCCTCTCTCCCTCCCCTTCTCCTCTGAGGTGGGCCCCCTTGGGTATCCCTCCTGTACCCTGGCACTTCAAGTCTCTGCAAGGCTAGGTGTTCAGGAAGGGTTTCTATAACCTCTGAACAGAACACCACTAATTTGAATGACAGGAAATGAATCCATTAAACTCTTAGACTTTATAAAGTGTGATGCTTCATCACATGTTATTTGTTTGCAAATAATTTTGTTATGCAACTGCATCCAATCATTTTTAGAACAGACTTGAGCTCTTAGAAGCTTTAAGTTGATAGCACATCCTGGGAAAATAAAGAGATGTCCTCTAGAGCTTAACATGCACAAGCTTCACTCACTACAAAAATTTAACCCTGCCGGGCAGTGGTGGCGCACACCTTTAATCCCAGCACTTGGGAGGCAGAGGCAGGTGGATTTCTGATTTCGAGACCAGCCTGGTCTACAGAGTGAGTTCCAGGACACCAGGACAGCCAGGGCTACACAGAGAAAACCTGTCTGAAAAAAAAAAAAAAATCAACACTAAAGTGGTAGACTTGTTAAAATTGATGACTCTGGACTGACAGATCCTGACCAGTGCATAATTTACATTCCAGTTCACTACTGGTATTACTCATTTTCTGTGTTTTGACAGCTGGATAAAGGACATAATTATACTATTTAGATTCAGAGGGTCTGCCCTGCCCTACATCTGCCAGTACACCATGAATCCATCCCTCTTTGCCAACACCTTTGTCACCTTGTCACAACTCTGATGCCTTTACTGAATCTCTACTTTCCTACTTTCAAAGATATTATGCATATAAAATCTTTTTAAAATTTGTGTTGCCACTAATATGTGATTTTATGAGCAAAGGTAGAGGGATGACCAAATATTTGTTCAAAGAAAAGGAAATCATTCAACATTACTTTTAGTGAAGAAGAGTTAAATAAGAAATCAAAAAGAATACTAGAAAACATTTTTAGATTAAACAAAGTTAGGACTTATACCCAATCTGATAATATGAAGTTTAAATATTTCTAAGAGGAAGTTCATAGTTTGACAGTCTATCTTCAGTATGAAAAAAAATAGTTATAACTTCTAGCTTGAAAACTAACTCCAAAATACATAGAACAAACAAATTTTTAAAATTAGAGTAATTTGTTTTTAAATATATGGAAGAGAAGAAATGAGAATATCAGTAAAACCATACCCCACTGAACAGATCACAAAATTATAAAAATCTTTAGCTTGACCCACCAAGATAAAAGAAAAGAAGGTCCAAATTACTAACCTGAGATTGGAGCATGACATATTGCTCACATTAATTTACAAAAAAATGTATAATGCAATATGGTGAACAGCTATATGAGGCAGGAAGAGGCCAGCCTGAATACAGAGTAAGATCTCAACTCGACATGTTTAAAAAATATACTACTAATACCACTTCACGACATTGCTCCTCAACAATTTAAATACAGAGAGATCTTCCTTAGATTCATAAAGAACACTGACAAGATTAAAAACACTTAAAAGCAATAGTTGTAGTTTTTCCTTATACTCAAAACAAGATGTAACCCTTAACATCGTAGAACAAGTGAAGAAGCATTGGTTTACTCCTAAGAGACAGGGCAAAGGTGTCATCTCCAGCTGCTTCTTATCACCAGCCTTAAAGTCTGTACAGTGCGTCAAAAAAAGAATGAGAAGCAGAGGAGGAGGCATCAAAAAAGTAGGAAGAGGAGGAGCCAGAGGAGAAGAGCAGGTGGCATGGGAAAGAAGAGAAGAGGGAGAATAAATGAGTGAAGATTCGAAATGAAGTAAACCTCCCCCTCCTCTATCTCACTGGGCTAATATACTCAGGAAAAGATGCTCGACAAATGTAGACAATGGAGAATGCACAGCAAACCCATATGTAGAGCTATTTAATGCCTGTAGGGATCTTCACAATCAAAATAGACCATTAGGTCCTGCCAGGTCAAAAAAAGAGATTGGAACCTTCCTTATACCAGAAGAAAACCAAAATCATTCAACTACTTTAGAAAATAGTTCTGCAAAGTTTTGAAATTGTTATATGTCCCCTTGCTACATGGCATACAAGTTATACTCATAAATACATATGTCCCCAAGAGATGTTAAAACTCATTTACCACACCACATCCTATACATAAATACACCTATTGCCCTTATAGTAGTAAAAAATCATGCCAACGTCTAACTTACATCAACCGAAAACATAGATAAATAAAATGTTACCCACATCTACATATTTATTTCGCAAGAAAGTCATAAAACCTGAATGACTTAAGTCACATGCGTTTTCTGTGAAGATGTTCTAAATGCAAATATTGCTGACAATTAGACAACTGAGAATAGGTTCAGAACAACTGACATGTACAGTTGGTTTTGGAATGGCTTAAAGAAACAAATACCAGAATATGTGATTACTTATAAAATATTTTGTTTACGAAAAGATAACTCCACTTTTCAACCTGATGAATTCAAAACGAACATACAGAAAGGTCACACTAAATAATCTGAAGGATCAAAATTGTTGAAAACTGGGCAAGGGTGGCACATGCCTTCAATCCCAGCACTGGGGAGTCAGATGTAGGGGGATCTCTGAGAGTTCCAGCCCAGACAGGGCTACATGGAGAAATTCCGTCTTAAAACAAAAACTATTGGAAATATTACTTCTGAATATTGGGTTCTATAGAGTGGTTAAGATGTACTGTTCTTATGGAGGACCTGAGTTCAGTTTCCAGCATCCATATTTTGCAGGCCACTGCTACCTGTGCATCCAGCTCCAGAGGATTCATCACTTTCTTCTGGATGCCATTGGTACTTGTGTACCAATGCAGGACACACACACACAGACACACCTATGGAATTTTAAAATAAAGTCTTTTTAAATTATATAAAACATATAGTTTACTTCTTCTCTTTCTTGTTTGTGTTGTTGTTGTTGTTGTTGGTTTTTTGGTTTTTCAAGATAGGATTTCTCTGTGTAGCCTTGGCAGTCCTGAGACTCACTCTGTAGACAAAGCTGGCTTCAAACTCAGCCATCTGCCTGTCTCTGTCTCCACATGCTGGGATAAAAGGCATGTACCACCACAGTCTAGCATATATTCCTCCACGAATAATGTACTTATATTGAAAATAATATTTGCAAATTATTTATCAAGGCATAGAAACTTGTCATGTTAGAATATTTAAAAGAAACATGATAAAATGATATTAAGAAAACAGCAAAGTAATAATGTGCCAAAAATTAATAGTTATGGACAATGTAGAATAATAGTATTGGTAGATGTTTTATTTGTTTCTATTTCATAAGTTTTTAATCGTACAATAAATTTAATCACATAATTTTAGATGAATATTTCTTCAAATATAGACTGAATCTGCCCTAAGGAGGTGATGGCTGAAGTAATCATTATTAACTCACCAGATTATTTTAATAACTTTAAATGACAATTCCATTGATAAGTGCCTGCATTTTTATTTAATCATCATTATTTTGAATTATAAGGCTTCTATGAGCATTACAAATAATTGACTATGCAAATATACTCATTAGTATCCTTTTATTGTATCTCTAAATTAAAATCTGAGCCAACTAAACTCCAAGCATCAATTGCTTTACCACTAAAATGGTGTATTGGAAAGTTGTAATAATAAAGACATTTTAAATATGGCTGTGAATAGAAATCACTAGTAAATCTTAGAATTTCTATTCTCATTGGTCAGAGTAAGATGTCCTAGGAAACAAAGAGAAAATTATAAATACCTTTATTTGGCATTTATTAACTAACTTTTCAAATTTAGTTAGAATGATATCTATGATAAATATATTAGTTGGTTCATTATCTTAATGTCATATTTACAAGCAAAGAAACAGAAGTACCAGTATCTCACTCTGACTCTGTTCTGATGAACAGAGCATATTAATGAATACAGCCAGTTTAACTCTGATTCTGCTCACATACATAGTACTGACTATTGACTAAGAAAAAGAGATATTCCTTACAAACAGCCTGCAGGATACTGGCCCTGATGCTGTCAGCACTGGATTATGAACAGCAAAAATGCAGAAGAGATCCAGACTTTTAACAGCACAGGGTATTATTTTCATCTTGATCGTTTACAATACCCCACAGATAGAGATTCCTAAACTGTAAGCAATCTCTTCCAGTTTCTTATATTTTGACAACCATACTATAGTTTATATTCTTCTTAATTCATTGCTATTTCCTTCCATTTATCATCCAACAAAATGAACAATAAACAGATAAATGAAGTCAACTTCTAGACTGAAGAAACTAGTTTTATTTTTTCAATAATTCAGTATTTGATGAGAGAATGCTTCAGTGACAGTGAGCAATGGGAGGCAGCCTACCCTCATGGGAACTCTTGCCAGCCATGCAGGCATAACATATTGATGACGATTGCAGGGTACTTGTCTACAAAGCTGAACAAGGATCTTGAGGTAACAGTAGAACTAAATATGAATACTAACCCAGAGGGGTGGGGGAGGTGGAGAGGTTAAGCCTGCCTTGGTGACAGTGAAAGAATTATTCATACTAGTAATTGTCACACATCTCCGTATTCCCAGGCAATGATAGACCAGGCCCCAGTAAAGGGGAATGTCAAGGTGGGAATATGGGAGTGGGTGGGTGGGTGGGTGGGATGTGGAATTCCCTCATAGAGGTGGGGGAGGGGGAGGAGATAGGGGGTTTCCAAAGAGGAGATCGGGAAAGGGGGAAACATTGGAAATGTAAATAAATATCAAAAAATAAAAAAAGAAAATTATTTCTTGAAATCATTTTTCTTAAAGAGCTTTCCATGGGAGAGTTACAATTATGGTCTGAGTTACTCTATGAAGTAGAGTACTTTCAGATTCTGATCAAACTCTGTAAGGTGGTAAGACAGAGGTGTTGCTAGCTTTTATTGAAGGTTTTTTCTGAAATGGTGGCCAAAAGCAAATTAAGAAAATTTATGACTTTAAGAGACAGGGAGATGGTGGATGTAAAACAGATTTGCCCAGAATCTATGCTCCTGAGGCCTGGGCCATGCCTTTCAATCTTTACACTGTTAGTATTTGGGCTAGCAACTCCTCTGTCTCACCACCTTACAGAGTTTTAGAAAGATTCCATATCCTCTACTAATGGCACCTGTCATCTTGGACACCCAATGCTAACTTCAGATAGTGAAAATTGTACTCTGGAATGTAGAATTTCCCTTATGTAAGGATCAGCACTACTATGAACCTACTAAGTCAGATTCCTGATGCTAGTTTCTTACTGCCTGCTCAGGTCTGACTTTCTCAACACTAAACATGGAATGATGTTTTCAAATTTTTACCTTATGAAACTTTACTTTTTTTTTTTTTTTTTTTTTTTTTAACATTGCTGTAGTTCAGAATCGATTCTTTATATATTTACAGAGTTCCTTTTTTGGATGTCTCAACCAAATAAGGCTAAAGTTTGGTTTCTATAGAAACATTGTTCATGCTACAGGTTATTTTTTTAATTGCTGTGGAAAAAACACACACCTGAATCAGAGAGGAAATGATTACCTTGGCTCATATTTTCAGGAATTTGGGTCATCCTGGCAGAGGTCATTATACTACATGGCAGAGTATCATGAGACTAAAACATCTTACTCATACATTGGCAGCAGACAGAAAGGAAAAACTGAGCTCTCACCTTCAAGTTTTGCCCCTAGTGCACTGGGTCTTCCAGCAAAGTGCTACAACCCAAAGGCTCCACAACTTTCCAGAACAGCACCACTTGATCAGGGCCAAACTTTCAAACACAAACCTTTGGGGGCATTCCATATCCAAACCCTAACAAACATCACTGACAATATAAAGCAGCCATCAGAGTCATCCCAGCTAGTCTTCTGTTATGAAGTGACCATAGAGAGGTATGGAACATAGGATTGGTAAAGATCTTTACCCAATCTGTTGGTTGCTGTTTTGTCCTATTGACAGTGTCCTTTGCCTTACAGAAGCTTTGCAATTTCATGAGGTCCCATTTGTCCATTCTTGATCTTAGAGCATAAGCCATTGGTGTTGTGTTCAGGAACTTTTCCCCTGTACCCATGTGTTCGAGGCTTTTCCCCACTTTCTCTTCTATTAGATTCAGTGTATCTGGTATTATGTGGAGGTCCTTGATCCACTTGGACTTGAGCTTTGTACAGGGAGATAGGAATGGATCAATTCGCATTCTTCTACGTGTAGACCGCCAGTTGAACCAGTACCATTTGTTGAAAATGCTGTCTTTTTTCCACTGGATGGTTTTAGCTCCTTTGTCAAAAATCAAGTGACCGTAGGTGTGTGGGCCCATGGAGGTAACAACAGTGTCAACTGGCCTGAAACCCCCGGTCCTCATGGAGGCTGAAACCAACCAAAGAATACACATGGAGGGACCCATGGTTCGGACCACATATGTGGCAGAGGAGGGCCTTGTTGGCCATGAGGGGGAGGAGAGGCCCCAGGAAAGGGGAATGTCAAGGTGGGAATATGAGAGTGGGCAGGCAGGTGGGTGGGAGGTGGAATTCCCTCATAGAGGTGGGCGAGGGGAAGGGATAGGTGGTTTCCAAAGAGGAGACCTAGAAAGAGGGAAACATTTGAAATGTAAATAAAGTATCAAAAAATAAAAATAAAAAATAAAGAGAGGTATGGAACAAAGATGGTGACCAGAAAGAAACTATTGTGTTCTATTCAACAGCTAGTGAGAAACTCAATCTGGAAAAGAAAAAAAAAAAAAAAAAAAAAGCCACATGGTGGAGATTACAGGCAGTTCATAGCTAATTGAGCATTGTTTTGAGATAGCAAAAATAGCCGTGAGAACAGAAGAGCCATTTTAAATTGATCCACAGAAATAATCCATTAATAAATGTCTCTTCTTTTAAGCCGTTAGTGTTGTGCAATGACTAGTATATAGGCAGTGGGGTCCTTCAGTGATGACTTCCTCCCCATTTATAGAGATTGTAATAATGATATCCTTAGAGCTCCTTTGAGATAGCTGTGCCATTTCTCTTCTGCCCCTGTTGGTAGCAATTCCTAAACTTTATTGTCACCATTTCTCCAACATCTGTACCCTACAGTTGCCTCACAGTGACTGAATTAGGAGTGTGACACTGAGTGTTGCATACTGTATACTTATTTCCCTCATCTTTTAATGCTTCATTTCTTCTCTTTTTCCTTGAGTGTCTGTGTTCTGAAAATTAAACTTGGGTCCTTGCATACACTAGACAACATCACAGCCTACAATGCTTTATATAGATCTCAGGAACAAAATTCCAATTCCAAAGTTAGATTTGACTTCATTTTCACACAACGACCACTCTTCCCAAGCTCCATCTTTTTACTAAGATTGGTTTCTTAAAGTAAACGTACCTCCTTCCCTAAATCATTGCTTTAACAAATCAAAAAACACCAATACATTAAGTGACATAATGTAGTAAAAACAGTTCAATATTTTAAGGTTTTGGATTTGGTGATGCTATTTTAATTTCTTCTTCCAAAATACTTTCTTCCTAATTTCTCATGAGTGGTACACTCGTGTCCATTTCTAAGACTTTCTATTTCAGCTAAGACCTCTTTATAAACACACCCACAAATGTTCACATGCACATGCAGATAGATGTCTGTATACACACATACACATGCATACATACAAGCACAGGGAATTAATTGATTGTTTTTCTCTACTTTTAACTCACAACAGGGCCTATTTATTAATTCATGCCCTTTGAAAAACATAAGATCAAATGAAATTAATGATAGATTCATAGCATTTAGTCTGAAAGTAAATTGGATATTTCCATACTTTCTCTTTTTATTAGAACACCTTTTACTTGATTAAAAATAATGGCCCACACCCTCAGAAGCTGCATCATAGCTTTCATTTTTTTTCTTAAAGTAAAAGATGTCAAAAAGACAAATGGACTAATATGTCCTCGGTTTTCTTAAATTGGATGGAGAAAAGAAGCCCGTTCCCAAGGCTGAAGTTACATGGAACAATGCTTAAATTACTATTGACAGTAAAAAATAAAAAAGGAGATTGCCAAGTACCACTTCACATGTTTGTGTAGTCAGAACAGTGATGCTGAGAAGTTAAGGATGGCGTAAGTGTATTGTGTAAATGATAGTATTTTGGAAAACAAGATCAAAAGATCAAGCTTTAAAAAAACAAAACAAAGTTTTTCTTTACTTGTCTATAGTAATGTTTTACATAGAAATGTGGGTGCAGATGAGTACTACTCAGCCAAATATAATCCCTACCTCCTGTTAATAATTCATTGTGATTTAGCATAATAAGCATTTTGATGACCAGAGCTCAGATTTTATGAGAAGGTAAAGAAGGGAAACTAAGTTTTATGTTTGTTTAATAACCTTTAAAAGATTACTGGAAAGACAGAGCTAAAACTCTGGTCACATAGATTTCTGAAGAACCAGTCAAAGCTCTGTCATGAGAAGTCTGGGATTCCAAAGAGTATTCATGGGACATGCATCAATATTCAATCAGTGATAAAGAAGATATTCGAGATTACAATTAAGCTGTCAAAGCTTTTAACAAATTCCCATTGTATATTTCTGAGATTTATATTTAGTTTATGAAGAGGAAATGAATTCTTATAACAAGTAAGTTCTGATTTTTTTAATGTTTGGGGTTTAGAAATAATCAGTATCAATGAGATATTTTAATAACTTGTTTATCTTTTAATGCCTGTATGATATTAATGGCATTTTCTTTTGAATAGAATTACAGAGATTTTCTTTTCTGATAATAATATTCTATACCTTGAAGGATTTATTGCATTATACCATTTGCAAACTGCTCACATGTATTAAAAATGTAATTGAAGTAAGTTTGAAATGGTAACACAAATAGTTTTGCTTCACAGTCATAAGAACACAAAGAAGTAGAGTCTGCTCTAAAACTTTACTTTGTAGCCAAAGAAATGGTTTTCTTAAAACTGAAAATAAGGTCCTAAGCAACAGTATTTTATTTATTAAGTTATTCCTGTTACTGACACGAGAAAAATTCTTTCTACAGAAAACAATAACAGAGAGAGGGGAGGGAGAGGGAGAGAGAGAGGGAGAAGGAGAGGGAGAGGGAGAGGGAGAGGGAGAGGGAGAGGGAGAGGGAGAGGGAGAGGGAGAGGGAGAGGGAGAGGGAGAGGGAGAGGGAGAAGGAGAAGGAGAGAGGGACAGGGATGGAGGGAGGAGGAAAGAGGAAGGGAGGGAGGGGAGTGAGAGAGAAATCATCCCTTGAGAGGCATCAACTTGTACATTTACTAAAAGTATTTACAAAATCTGACTTAGTACATAAATCAAATTGATATGTGATCTTCAACTGGCACAAATTTACAGAAATAGGATGTTATATCATTAATACTTGCAGTTGTCCAAATTTTGTTTCCACAGTTATAAATATAAGATGGCATAAGGGATACAGTTAGGAAGAGGACACTCAACTCCTATGCAGGCTACTAACCTGTCATACATCATTTTAGTTACTTGCAGTACTACAAAGAACTACAAGGTGCTATCAAAGGCTGCTTTTCTTCTAGTAACAAAATGTTGTAGGATAGGTAAATGGGGGAAGACTAAGAGAACTATTTGTGTAAATAGGAAACATTCACAGTATAAAAGTTTAGGTATTTCCTCAAGTATTCTCCTTTAGTCTTTTCTTAAATAGATGCTCTATGCTCTCACAAAAATCTGGTCAAAAGTCAGAATGCCCTATGAAATCATCCCTTACTAGAAGCATCTCTTAGTGACACATTTCCTGAACCAGCCATGGGTAAGGAGCTAGTGTTTCACACGGGCACTCCCCTTACAGTAGTTCAGCATATGACTTAACAAAAGGCGCTAAACTATCTCTCACAGGGAGTGCCAGGAGGACATCCAAACCAATCATCCTCATTCCTCGGTTAAATTAATGCAGCTGTGAAGTTGTATACCTAGTAGATAGTAATCAATATTTGTTGAATTGAATAGGATGACAGACATTAGAAGAAAAAAAGATTATTAGGAAGAGTACAGGCTTGGAAATCATAGATAGTTCATCATTCTCTGAGCAGAATTCTATTGTTTATTAGTGTAAAACCTTGCAAATATTCCCAAAGGGCTAGGAGGCTATAGAGCACACCTTACTTAGATATCACAAAATGGGTGGAGGGATGGATTTTGTTTTGAAGTCTTTTCTCCTGACAAAAATATATCTTTTAAAGCATCAAATGCCATGTTCATTCATTGGGAGGAACACCACCCAGCAGGCAAAGGTTTTCAAAGCTCATTTTTCCCCCTCTGGAATGAGACGTTTCCAGTGAAGAGATAAAAAACTCCTTTGAACATTTTAAATCTAGCCACAGGGTCTTCTTTCTTCACTGGCTAGTCTCCTGAAGACCTTCATCTGTTGGAAAACAGGCCTTTC
This sequence comes from Uromys caudimaculatus, assembly GCA_028551405.1. NCBI lineage: Eukaryota > Metazoa > Chordata > Mammalia > Rodentia > Muridae > Uromys > Uromys caudimaculatus. Next base: position 124,246,228 of record CM052701.1, on the reverse strand, counting down.
ATTGAAAAATGCTTTAATTTTTTAGGACTAAAGCCAGCACAAATCAAATCTGTTAATCTTATGAAAGGTACAGGTTTCTAAAATATATCCCTGTAAATTATGGTGATTTAACAATGCTCACAAATTGCTCTAACTACGAAACAAACAAACCTTTTCCCCTCTATCAGTGGTGGGAGCCCTGTGAGAGGAAAACGTGGTAACCATCTCTTTCCTTTTTTCTTTTTTACATGAAAAATTATATTATTTATCTGCATATTTTATTCGTATTAACTTATGGTGGCAAAAATTCTTGGTACTTTATCTTAGAGAAGAAGAAAATCAGGACAGTATACATCAGATTGACTAAATTGTATCATAACTTATTAGCATTGGCACAGGAAATTAAACTTACAAAGTCCTGATGTGTGTTACACTCCTTTCATTTTACATGGTACCTAAAGATTTTCACAATTTACCTAGAAATTTTATTAACTTATTATCATAAAGTGGTTTTTACTGACACCACCATTCTAGAACTGCAATACACAACAATTGTGGCAGGAACATGCATGACACTCAGTACCTGAGTATCTATTGCCCTTAAAAGTGAAGGAGAAGAAGGAGGAGGAGGAAGAGGAGGAGGAGGAGGAGGAAGAGGAGGAGGAGAAGGAGAAGGAGATGATGACTGTGGGAATTTAGAAGAAATGGTTATTAAATTCTTGAGATGAATCAATAATAGATAAAGAAATATAGTATCTGAATGGGGGGATTACTAGAAAAAGTGGTAACTGTGGAACACAAACATTGCTGTAAGAAAATGTAGGTAGAGATTGCGTGACAAACAATATTTGTTTTCTCTCTATATATGGGATAATCCAATTATTTCTATTTCTTCCATCCTGCAGCAAATTCTTTCTGCAACATTATAAGGCTTGCATATTGTCTCTAATGATATTATAACTCAAGCACTAAGGCTCATTCTAATTCTAATATATCTTCCAAAGGCAGTGAAAATACAGGAGACTGAACAGTATATGGGAGCACAAAAGTCATGTAAAGTTGTTGGAGACAATGACACTCTCACCCACACCATTATCTTATTCATATTCCCTGTATTTGGCTAAGCCAGTCTTAGACACTGCCATTTCAGAATTGTGCACAGATGGTAGTGTTTAAGAATCTGCTCCATAGAGTGATAATGAAGTAAGTGGTAATATTTACCTTCACTAGAGAAATTATTCCTAAATAGTTCCTGTTGCCTCAAATAGTAAGTGCCTACTGTTCTATACAAAGAACTGATTAGAAACATAGAATCAAGAAAACAAATATCTTGCTATTCACTTTATATGCTATAGTTTGCATGTTGTTTATTTTATGCAATTACAAAATGTGACTATCTTACGTCATGTACCAAATGTTTATATATACTCTAAATGTTTCTGCATATCTCAGAAATAAGGAAACTAAGATATAGCTAGATAATAGATAGATAGATAGATAGATAGATAGATAGATAGATAGATAGATAGATAGATAGACAGACATATACTTTGCCTGGAACGAAATTGCTCATAAGTGATTCAGGTGGGCACTGGAATCTGAGTTCTCCAATGGTAGACTAGGGTTCCTTTAGACATTGATTGACTGATCTCTTGGATTCAAAGCCAAGGTTGCATTGATACCTCCTGCTGGAATCAAAGCAAGAGTTGCATAGGTACCTCCTGCTGAGAATAGAAATAGTAATTGATTCTGGAACACTGTATGTATTTGATCAGCCTAAGAATATTTTTTTTAGAAGAAATGGTCTTGTGAATTTTATTTTTTGAATTCTGAACATTAAGCTTCTTCTTGAAGTGGGTGGTGGTTAATGCAGAAGTTTATATCTGGTCAAGGTGCAAAGTATTTGTACCCACGAGTGCTCAGTTGTACATGGATCATCCAGACTCACTTGCTTACATGCAAGGTCCATGGAACATCAAGAAGAGATGGAGAGAATGTGAGAGCTACAGTTGAGCAGTAGAGCTATAAAATGCTCTGGACATGGCATGGTTGTTGCTTATATCAACCCACAATACCTCCCATTAACTGTACAAGATCAAACTATTCTAAATTCAAGTACAAATTGAGAAGAGTCCTTTAAATTTCTAACTTTTGCAAAGGAGTCATTAGAAGTTGATGGTTTCTGAAGGAAGGTGAGGTTTTTGGTGAACCTGGAAGCTGGTAGATGTGCATGTAATAATGGATGGTTGCCTACTTAGGAAGATATGTGTAGCACAAATGAGATAAATAATAAAGGATATGAATGTGGATGATTATAGTATTGGAGATACTAGAAGGAGTTGAAGGATGTAATGGTGAATATATTTTTTCAAAACATGTTATAAAAATGTATGAAACATTCCAAAAACAAATAAGTACTTTTTAAATATCTAGTTGATGCAATAGAGAGAACATAGAATTTTGTCTGACACAAATTATTTCCCCTGATAAAAATATACTTCAATATGAATTATGATTATTATATGAAAAATTATTGACTATTAAAACAAGTAGACAATTATTGACTACAAAGAAACATATAGTATCTTTAAATTTGACCTTTTCAGGGCCATAAAACCACAGAGAGTAAATTTAACTGCTACAAATAGTTTACTCTTAAAATATTTTGGTATTGCTTCCATTTTCCATCTGTGGCAGAAGACCTGTGCCTGGGCCACCAGGGTTCCATTGCCGAGTAGCGCCAGGAGAAAGCTACCCTCCCAGGAGTGTGGAAAAGACGTGAATGGGGTTAAGACGAGCACCACTGCTCACCAGGACCCACCTGGAACCTTAGGACACAGGGACTGAGATAGTCGGGCATGGGAACCTTCTGGTTTCTATCTGTGGCTGGAGACCCTTGGCTGGGCCACCAGGGTTTCATAGCCAAGCAGCACCGGGAGAAAGTTACTCTCCCAGGAACGTGGAAAAGGCATGAGTGGGGACAAGACAAGCACAACTGTTCACCGGGACCCCCTCCCCTCCGAAACCGCGGGACACAGGGACTGAGGTAAAATCAGGGACAGGAAACTTCCGGTTTCCATATGTGGCTGGGTACCTCAGTTTGTGCCACAGGGCTCCATAGCCAATTAGTGCTGGGAGAAAGCTAGCCTCCCAGGCCCTCAGGACACAGAAACTGAGGAGGAAAAGTCAGTGACAGGAACCTTTCGGTTTCCATCTGTGGCAGGAGACCTGTGCCTGGGCCACCAGGGTTGCATAGCCAAGTAGCTCCGGAAGAAAGTTACCCTTCCAGGAGCATGGAAAAGCTGTAAGTGGGAATAAGACAAGCACTACAGCTCACTAGGACCTGGGGACCTCAGCCTGGACCACGGGGCTCCAGGAGAGAGCTGGTATCCCAGGAATGCTGACACACCTTCGAGCATAGGCAAAACCACCACTTCTGTTCAAACTCACTGGATCAAGAGAGACCCTTGCAGAGCCATCAGGACACAGGAACCAAGGAACAACTGGGGACAAGTTCCTTCTGGTTTCTGTCTGTACCCCATAACTGAACCTGTGCCACAGCACTCCAAACCCAAACACCTCTCAGAGAGAGCTGGTCTTCAAGGAGTATTGATACAGAGGCTTGCAGGAGGGACAAGCCACAACCAGACGGAGTAAGATCAGCTAACAACAGAGTTAACAAGATGGCAAAAGGCAAGGGCAAGAACATAAGGAACAGAAACCAAGGCTACTTGGCAACATCAGAACCCAGCTTTCCCACCACAGCAAGCCCTGGATACCCCAACACACCAGAAAAGCAAGACTCAGATTTAAATCATTTCTCATGATGATGATAGAAGAAAGAAATTAACACCCTTAAAGAAATACAAAACAACAGAGATAAACAACTAGAAGCCCTTAAAGAGGAAACACAGAAATCCACTAAAGAATTACAGGAAAACACAATCAAACAGACAAAGGAAATGAACAAAACTATCCAGAAGCTAAAAATAGAAATAAAAAAATATAAAGAAATCACAAAGGGAGAAAACCCTGGAGTTAGAAAACCTAGGAAAGAGATCATGAGTCATAGATGCAAGCATCACCAACAGAATACAAGAGATAGAAGAGAGAATCTCAGGAGCAGAATAACCATAGACAACATTGACACAACAGTAAAAGAACATACAAAATGCAAAAAGCTCCTAACCCAAAACATCCAGGATACAATGAGAAGACAGAACCTAAGGATAATAGGTATCGAAGGCAGTGAAGATTCCCAACTTAAAGGACCAGTAAATATCTTCAAAAAATTATAGAAGAAAATTTCCCGAACTTAAAGAGATGAACATAAATATACAAGAAGCTTACATAACTCCAAATAGATTGGACCAGAAAAGAAATTGGTCCCATCACATTATAGTGAAAACACCAAATACACAAAACAAGGAAAGAATATTAAAAGCAGTAAGGGGAAAAGGTCAAGTAACATATAAAGGCAGACCTATCAGAATTACACCTGACTTCTCACCAGAGACTATGAAAGCTAGAAGTTCCTGGGCAGAACTCATACAGACCCTAAGAGAACACAACTGCCAACCCAGGCTGCTATACACAGAAAAACTCTCAATTTAGAAGGTGAAACCAAAATATTCTATGACAAAACTAAATTTACACAATATGTTTCCACAAACCCAGCCCTACAAAGGATAATAGATGGTAAATGTCAACTCAAGGAAGGAAACCACACCCTAGAAAACACAAGAAAGTAATCTTTCAACAAACTGAAAAGAAGATAGCCACACAAATCTAAAAGTTACATAGAAAATAACAGGAACCAACAATCACTATTCCATAATATCTCTCAATATCAATGGACTCAATTCCCCAATAAAAAGACATAGACTGACAGACTAGATCCATAAAGAGAACCCAGCATTTTGCTGCATTCAGGAAACACTCCTCCATGTTAAAGACAAACACTACCTCAGAGTAAAGGGCTGGAAAACAATTCTCCAGGCAAATGGTCCCAAAAAACAGGCTGGAGTAGCTATTCTAATATCAGATAAAATCAACTTTCACCCAAAAGTCATCAAAAAGATAAGGAAGGACACTTCATACTCATCAACAGAAAAATCTACCAAGAAGAACTCTCAATTCTGAACATCTATGCTCCAAATGTAAGGGCACCCACATTCATAAAAGAAACTTTACTAAAGCTCAAAGCACACATTGAACCTCACACAATAATAGTAGGAGACATCAACACCCCATTATCATCAATGCACACATCTTGGAAACACAAACTAAACAGTAACCACTGGACTGAGAGTGAGGTCCCAGATGGAGGAGCGGGAGAAGGGACTGAAGGAGCTGAGGGTGTTTATAGCCCCATGGAGGGAGCAACAGTGTCAACAGTGTCAACTGGCCTGATACCACCCCCAGTCCTCCTGGAGGTTAGACCACCAACCAAAGAATACACATTGAGGGACCCATGGTTCAGACCACATATGTGGCAGAGGAGGGCCTTGTTGTCCATCAGGGGGAGGAGAGGCCCTTGGGCTTGAGGGTGTTAGAGGCCCCAGTAAAGGGGAATGTCAAGGTGGGAATACGGGAGTGGGTGGGCAGGTGGGTGGGAGGTGGAATACCCTTATAGAGGCAGAGGAGGGGGGAGGAGATGGGGGTTTCCAAAGAGGAGACCTAGAAAGGGGGAAACATTGGAAATGTAAATAAAGTATCAAAAATTTTTTTAAAAAAACAGTGAAAAAAAACGAAAAAAATATTTTGGTATTGACTGAATCAGAATATTTATATGTATTTTAAATATTTCTGCTTTGTGGAAATTTGTCATATATTTTCAAATATCATTAATGAGTCTTTCAAACAATCAAGTAAGAAATATGAGCTGATAAAAGACCTTGTACTAAGATAAAATTTTTATGTGTATATGAAAGCTTCCATTTGTTCAAATATTTTTAGTTTTCTACTCAATGAATCGTATTATAAAACTGTAAGAAAAAAATCATGCATATAAAAATCCAGATATATTTTACAATGTAAAGTAATAAATCTTCCATAGGAAATAAAGTTGTTTCATCAATTGTAGGTAGGTTAAAAATTATAATAAGTTTTTGACAGCATTACCATAATACTTAAAATATTTCTTAGTGGAATTCCCTTTTGCAGAAAGTAATTCTAAAATATGTGAGTTTTAGGAACTATAAAAATGGCTCACTGGTTAAGAGCACTTGCCTCTGCTGTAGAGGACCTGGGCTCAGTTTATAGCACTGGAATCCAGAGTCTTACATTTACCTGGTAAATTCCAAAGTTCCTGATTCTCTCTTCCTACTTCCTTGGATATTTCATGCATGTATATACATAAATTCAGGCTCACATACATACACTTAATATTTTTTTTAAACACAGAACATTACGTGATGCCAACCATATAGCCCAAAATAACTTTTTTTAAAAAAGTGGTCATTTTCCTAGGTATAAAGACAAATGCTTTTGCTCTCTGCATTTGTCATATCCAGGGTAGATATAGGCAGATTTCTGTGAATTTGAAGCCAGCCTGGACTAGGTCAGAAAAAAGTCCCAAAAAAAAAACAAAAGCAATAATAATAATAATGTTGTAAAGGATAGTAAATAATCATAATAATTCTAATAATGAAAGAAAGAAAAAAACAGAAAAGTTATCTTTTAACAATTTCCTAAGATTCTCAAAAATTTAAAAAGAAACTATGTTACAGCAAGGGAGAAAATGTTGCCACTAGAAATCCATGGGTTGATAAACAGAGATTAAATAGTTTTTAAGATTTATCATCTTTGTTGTATGTGTATGTTTTTGTCTATATATAGGTACACTGCATGTACATGAGGCTGGTTCTTGTGACGTCAGAGAGGATGTCAGATCTCAGGAAACTAGAGTTAGGAAGAGTTGTGAGCTGCCATGTGGCTGCTGGAATTGAGCCTGGACCCTCTGTAAGAGTATCAGGTACTCTTAATCACTGAACCATCTCTCCAGCCTAGGGATTATTTTTAATATTTTAAGAATTTATTATTTGAATATAAATCAAAGTACTACTAGCTTTTTAGTATTAGATAAGTTTACAATGCATTAACAGTACCAATCTGTTTTAGTATTTCAACATAAAACCATGAACTCAGGAAACATGTAGCTTCATTGAGAGGAAACAAATTTGCTTTTATAACATTAAAATCTTAAGTGTAAAATAATAATAAATCAGATGACAGAGACACATTAACATTGCTGTTACATGTGACTTTAACAGTTGCCTGCCTTCAACTTGTTGGCTTCAATATGTTCAACAGTCTTTACCACTGATTTCCTGTGGTTAATTTGTACCATCCAAAGCAGTTTAGTGGTCTCTAGTTGCTTTCTTTCATTATTTGCTAAACTACATGGAATTAAAACAACTCTACTTCCCCACACATACTCCATTAAAAGTTATAGAAAATTTCTTACCATTGGTAATTCATCATGAAAATATTTTCAATAAGAGTATACCTTAAGAATTCAATAGATTGGAATGTTCTATTGGGGATATGTTTGTATTTATGACTAGATAAAAATAAAATGTCATTTCATTTATTTGAAGAAACAATCGTCAGTCATGGTGAACAAATGTACTTGTAAATCAAAATTTTTCTTTACAAAAAAAATGATTTATTTGGTTTTCTCTTTTGGCAGATAAAATGTAATTAGAACAATTAGTAATAGGCTGAAAAACTCATCTTTAATGCATTGTCAGCTTGGCTATCCAAGTACAGATTGAAAGTCATATTGCCATCATATTTTCTGAATCAAGAGAGCTTTATATATTTTACTAATGACATGTACTTACCCGCATGGAAGTCTATCCCCACAGCAAAGGCAGCTCCTGATATAGGCATCAGAGCATCCACTTTGTCACGTGGCTCAAGAGGGATCCCCCGGATTCCTTCATGAACAGAGTACATAAGAAAAGATTCTATACCTGAATGGAAAAAGAGCTCAAAATAAATATTTCACATAACAATACATTCATATCATTTCTAGAATATTAATTTATATTTGTAAATATTTCTTAGCTTCATATACATAGTTGTACAGATCCCATGACTGAAAGGCATGTAAGCCAAGGCCCTGAAACTCTGTTGTGCCCTGCATTCTCCCAGAGGATTTCATAGATCACAGGTCCCATCTCAGGAGCCAGATAGGGCTCTTGATATAAGAAGATCATTTCCATAATGTCTGGCCTCACAGAAAAAAAGCATTCTGTCTTCTCTAAAATGTAGCCATGTACTTGCTACTGAAAGTAATGGCTTTTCTATATACAGCTACATCATTGTTATTGTTGAAGCTGACATTCAGAGTTTTGAGGAGACACAATCTACTTCTTAAGTCCTTTAGATTCAAATTGGCCAAGTAAAAAGGTATTAAGTTTTGCCTTTAACACATTTTGAGCACCATAAAAACATATGAACATGTAAAGATGTCATAAAATTAGTACATAGATACAATCTTACTACCAGAAGTTCTTATACTAACACTTGTACAGTAAGATAATATATTGGAAAATATATACCACACACACACACACACACACACACACAATATTAAAATAAAAGTATCTATCTTTAAATATGCCTATTACTGCTAAATCACAAAACTTGATCTTAGCTAATGTCCTTGTTCCTCAGTTTTATGATTAACCAATTAGGTGATAAGGATCCACCTCATCAATTTACAAGGATGAAAGTAGTCACAATGTTCCAAGATCCTTTCAATAGAGACTGATATAGAATAATGACCATTGACATATATTATTTAAAGTGAAATAAGTCATAACTCTCACTTATGTATTTCTCAAACAGGATTGGGGTGTCTTTTAAGATAAAACTGAGGATTTTTTTAGTTTAGTTTATTTTGTTCATTTATTTTAATTTCTGTATATGAGTATTCTATCTGCCTATGTACCTGTGTGCCTGAAGAGGGCATCAGATCACATTATAGATAGTCGAGAGCTACCATGTGGTTGCTGGGAATATGAGGGTGCTAGTGGCCCCAGTAAAAGGGAATGTCAAGGTAGGAATATGGGAATGGGTGGGTGGGTAGGTGGGAGGAGGAATTCCCTCACAGAGGCGGGGAGGGGGAGGGGACACGGGGTTTCCAAAGAAAAGGGGAATCATCGGAAATGTAAATAAAGTATCAAAAATAAAGAAAAAAAAAAAAAAAAAAGAACTCAGGATCCCTGGAAGAGCAGCCAGTGCTCTTAAATGCTGAGCCATCTCTCCAGCCCCAAAACTGAGTTCTTGTTATTGGATACACAATATAACTAAAGAAACCAATATTTTGTGAACTAACATATCTATAGACTATGGCATAAAAAAAAAAGCATAGACTTTTTAAGGTGGTACACAGTTCTCTCCCAGAAGTGCCCTTGTTCCTCAAATATACAAATCTGAAGCTCCAGGTATCAGTAATGGTTTTTTTTTTCTTTCTAAATAGCTGGAAGAAATAAACAGAACTGATTTCAAACTGTATAAATATCCCACCTAAACAACCATGACTGCTTACTCCAACATTAACCAATATGAGTTGAATGTAGAAGCCAGTAAATTGGTTGAAGGTTGTGTTTTGAATTGTCAAAATTAGTTTTTAAATTTGCAAACACCTAGGCTGGCAAGACAACTCAGCAAGTAAAGGCACTTGCCACTAAGGCTGAAAATCTGACTGAGTTCAATTCTCTGGATCCACACGGAGAGCGTTCACTCCCACACTTTGTCTTCTGCCCTCTATACCAATGCTGTAACATGTTCATCCCAATAGAAATAGAAAGAAAGGGAGAAAGAAGCAAAGAAGGAAAGAAAGAAACAAACAGGGAGAGAGGGGGAAGGGAGGAAGGGAGGAAGGAAGGAAGAAAGGAAGGAAAAGAAGAAAAGAAGGAAATGAAAATTAGAAAGTCTTTAAAACAAAACAGAAGTGACACTTCAAATATTTCTAACCCATTAAATGTCAGTATGTGCAGCTAAGTACCATATTATTTTCTGGCATTAATTTTTCTGAAAGTATTTGTAACCAAGCCTTGATATCTTTGAACTATGTTTCTTTAACATGAATTCAGCATTATTACTTACTAGTTTTACCTGTTTTTAAGAAAAAAGTAACCAAACTTATTATGCTTTGGGCTTCCCAGATAATTAACATTTATAACATAAACTGACCAACAAGCATTAGTTTGGCATTAAACTCTTCCACATGCCTCTTACCCAGAATAACCGTGTGTGTGTGTGTGTGTGTGTGTGTGTGTGTGTGTGTGTGTGTGTGTGTGTGTGTGTGTGTGTATGCACGTATGTGTGTATGAGTGTGTATGTACGTGTGTGTATGTGTTGTTCTTGGTTTTGTTGTTGCAATCATTGGCTAGAGGCAACAACTAAACAAGTTTGAAGTTTTAAAGTAACCTTAAAGAAAAAGTTATTCGTCACAAACAAATGTTAAAAGCAGCAAGTGGATATAGATTGAAAACATCTATTTGTGTTTTAACTGCTGTTCTGGGTCAATTTGTATTAACAAGGTAACGTCTTTCCTTCTGAAACTCTTAATGGATTCTGTAAATGAAAATAAAACAAAATGAAACAAAACAAAGAAAAAATATTCCCCATTTTTTTCTGCACTGTTCAATAAATACAGAGGAAAACCCCTTGTTAGAGACAGAGAGACAAATGGAGAGAACAAGAGATGGATGGATGGACAGACAGATGGGTGGACAGACAAATCGACAGACAGACAGAAACAAACTAGCATGCACCCACATACAAACTAGACAGCCAGAGACTACAGATAGAAAAAACATATAAGAAAACACGGTTTCTACCTTTCCAATTTGTATCTCTTTGACCTCCTTTTGTTGCCTAATTGCTCTAGCTAGAACTTCACATACTATATTGAACAGATAGGGAGAGAGAGGGCAGCCTTGACTAGTCCCTGATTTTAGTGTGATTGCTTCAAGTTTCTCTCCATTTAGTTTGATGTTGGCTACTAGATACAGAAAATGTGGTACATTTACACAATGGAATACTACTCAGTTATTAAAACCAATGACTTCATGAAATTCGCAGGCAAATGGATGGAACTTGAAGATATCATCCTGAGTGAGGTAACTCAGTCACAAAGAACAAACACAGTATGTACTCACTAATAAGTGGATATTAGCCCAAAAGTTCGGGAATACCCAAGATTCAATTCACAGCAACTGTTGAACTGAGTGTGGGGTCCCAGATGGAGGAGTTGGAGAAGTGAGTGAAGGAGCTGAGACAGTTTGCAGCCCCATGGAGGGAGCAACAGTGTCCAGGAGACTGGACTACCAACCAAAGAATACACATGGAGGGATCCATGGTGCTGGCCACATATGTGGCAGAAGAGGGCCTGGTTGGCCATCAGTGGGAGGAGAGGCCCTTGGGCCTGAATGTGTTAGATGCCCCAGTGTAGGGGAATGCCAGGGAGGGAAGATGGGAGTGGGTGAGTGGGTGGGGGAATACCCTCATAGAGGCAGGCAGAGGGGGGCTGGGATGGGGGTTTCCAAAGGGGAGACCTGGGAAGGGGAAAACATTGGAAATGTAAATAAAATATCAAAAAATAAAAACTAAAGATAAAAGAAAAAGAAAAAAGAAAAGAAAACACATGGTGAACTTAAATTTAGGCTCACACTTGCTCTAGACTATTGTTAGAGAGAGACCGTTCAGTCTTTAATGAGATATCACTGCAACCATTGCGCTAATAAGAAGATAAAGTTGTACTCTTCCAGTTGATATCTGGCAGTGCTTGACTAAGATATGTGTGGAACCTATTGATGGATTTAGTAAGCATAGGACAGTGAAGTTCTTGTGAGTGTGTACCTTGGCACGACATGCGATTCTTCTGGAGATAATATCCCACTGTACACATGCAAGTCCTGGTGGTTTCAGATGTTGGTAAACAAAGCTGAGAGCACCCACCATTATTTACTTGGCAAGAATTGCTGCCTGTAGAGAGGGAAACAAGACAAATGTCAAAAATGAAAATAATAAAGAACACAGGAGATTTATTTAGGTATCAGTCATATGAACAAATACTTGTCATTTGTTTCTAAATATAGTTGATTTGTGTTGAATATGACAGCTCAGTCTTCCAAATAAGTTAGAGAGGGAGACTGTGATGAAATCCTGCCCTTCAAAACAAGCTGTCTTTCAAGGTCATATCGAAAAGCAAGAAGAAATTAGATTTTTGATAAAAACTGTCATTAACACTTTAATTTCTGGCTTTTGTGTTTTGTTTGCTGAGACATGTCTGCCTAGATAAGGTTCAGCTTGACTAGAGCCCAGGGCCATCTTACCTTAGCTTCTTAAGGAATGACATTCAGGGCATATGCCATCATTCTCTGCTGTCAAGGACCTTATAAAGGTTGTAAGATAACAGAGAAAGAACAATGTTTCCTTTCTGATTCAAATGTAACTTCACCTCTAAAAGTATAGGATATATGCATACATTTATGTTTTAAATTTATTTATAAAGACAAATTATTTTCTGTATTCCAATGAATATAATTCTTCCAAAATATATTTAAAATGCATCCAAAAGAATCATATAATTTATTGGCATGTTAATTTTCCCCATTGCTCATTCTTATACGGTGACAATGACAGATATAAGTCAGATAATCTCAGGTTGACATTCTATACACATCTTCCATTGAGCTCATTAAGCCCTGCGGGCTAATTAAATGCATAGTGTAACGTTAAGTAATTTACATTCTACCCTGTAAGTTAGTTAAATAGCACATTTTTACAACATTTTTATTGATCTAGGACAATGTGCAATTCGATTTAATGGACTTGAGCTCTGCTATAAAGTTCTGTAAATCCAATGATCCTCTCAAAGCATGCTAAGACATGTATCAATAGGACTCTACGGAAGATTCCAAATGCCAACCCACTTCGTTATTTCTCATCTTTTAAATGAAAGACAGTTGAACAGAATTTAATTGTTCACAAGAATCTGTCACTATCCTTGTCATTTTTGAAGTGTGAAATATTTTCAATTTGGGACATTGCCTATCAGGAGATTGAACACATTCTCAGCCCATTTCTTTTCCCATAGCTCAGCAATATTGAATCCATTAGAAGTAATTTGAAGTTTTAAAGCAATTCCATGTATCTCTTTTGTGAGCTAGAGAAGGTAGATGACTCACCCCCAACGTTCTCTAGGTGACGTAACGTGACAGTTTAGATCCCTGACGTTTTCATCAAAAGGACAACTACATTAATGACTGTGTAGGAATTCTAAATTGACTATGCATGTGCTTTATTTTATGGAAAGCATGTCAGTACATGCTACGTTAATGCTAGTCTATATACATGTGCTTTTCATGAGGATTTTTGCTTCTTGCTAACCCTAAAGACTAAAGTCCAGGAAGAATGGATAAGTTGCATTTCAACATAAAGTCTAAGGGAACAGCACATAGAGGTGAGGGAGATGAAAAGGTAAGAAAAATAAGGAAGAAAAAGAACACACTGAAGTAAGAGAACATGAGAAATTACATTCATATTAGCAGAAGTATGAAAAAAGTAGAGAACAAAACAGCAACTAATAGAGTGTAGTGGAACTACAATGAAGGAAATAGAGTTTGTACTTATTTGTTGATAAATAAAATTCATATTTGTTAATACACCTGTACAATAACAACATACATTTCACATATAACCTCTGTGGAGAAAATAAGAATGAAAATTGTCATACTTAAAGTATTTTCATTTAGTATATACAGACACAAATAGGGAGCAATTGTTGTAATTTTACAGTAGTCATTTTTGCAGTGATTATCAAGTTAAAAGTAGTAGTTTGGATTAATGTTTGTGGACATTGATGTTCACAACCCATACTCCAAATGACAAGTGGAGCTGCAAAGACCATTTGACTAAAACACCTCAACTCTCCAGTGATCTGTGTCAAAAATGATAAATGAGGCAGTTAATTGTAGTTTGAAATCCACAGAGGTAATAATGTTAACACCTTAAAGAGTCCTAAATTGCTCATATTTCATTCTAATGAAGCTTTCAAGCCACCGACAGTGACTCTGTTAATGGCATTGTCTTTCAAACAGATGGTTTTATCAGCATTTTCCAGTGAGAACAGGGTAGTTGTAGGCTAGCACTGGATCTAAGTGTTAAAGTTCTCATTGGAAACTTTTGTAGTACATATATTACCCAGTGCCACCTATAGGATCAATTCTTCCAGGTAACAGAGGTGTAGCTAGCTAACAGTAGAATCAAGAAACACCCCCTCCCATAGTGAAAACATTAACACACCACTATCTACAAAACTGATAGGCAGTTTTATAAGAAGTATGTGCTGTTAATGTCTTGAAAGGCCAATGTGATCTTACCTCTAGGCACCTTGTTTGGAATTGCATATTCCTCTCGCTCTGCTTCTCTGTGTGCTATACTTTCTAAGGTTGTGTTTCAATACATCTCAGAAATATGTTCATTTGCATACTATGCTGTTGGAACAAGTCTGGCACGGTGGAAAGAAGCCCCATGTGTCTGTGCTGGGCGCTGCGGCTCTGGGTGGGACAGGAGACACGCAGGAAGTGGCCCTGTATCTTCCCACACAGTCTGTCGGGCAGGTGGGGGCTATGGGAAACCTTTGCCGGCCCTGCCCATGGGTGGGGGAGGGGGCATTCTCGGGATAGCTCACGACAGCCCTCTCCATGGGTTCTAGCCTGAGACACCACAGTCACCGCAGGGTGCTGCAGGTGACCAGCCGGAGCACAGCTAGAGTTCCCGCCGAGACCGGGTTTCAGCAGCTTGGGGCACTGGAATAGCTGCTTAGGCTTGAGTGAATGGTACTATCTGGGAGCACTGGGACAGCTTCTTAATCGAGGGTTGGATCCCCCGCTTCCCACAGCGGGTTCAGATCAAGAGACAGTCCATAATTCTAAGATGTTTATTGTCATCCTGTGGAGAGTGGCATGGATGGAATTGTACCCCCCCCCCCTATCTGAGAGAGGCGAGGCAGATATAGTAACTGGGAAGAGGCATGGCTAAGCCTCTAGGTGTCTCATTAACATGGGGATGGCTTGGGGCTGTGTGGCCACGCCTCTACCTGAGGAGGGTGGTATTTGACCATGACTGGAACCAAAAGCCTCCAGGGAGTGTTGGCATAACCTGTTCCAGTCCCTTGCAGATTGTTCCACTGGGTCACCCAGATTTTATGCCTATGCTCAATCAGGTGCCAGATTGCCTGTCACAGATCACTGCCCCACACTATGCAATGAAATTTATAGTGGTATTGTAAATTTTATAGTTTATACTTAATAAATTTATATTGAATAGACATGAAAATGCTTTACAACACTTTATTTACTGTCAGTAATTACACATTGTATAGTATAATCTACATGACTTGAATACCAATAGATATCTATTTCTTCATTTTTTTATTATATGGTTTTCTGTGCTGGAGATCAAATGCAAGATTAAATAGATGCTAAGCAAACATTCCACCATTGAGTTAACCTCGAAGCTTATGTTGTTTATTTAGATATAGAAAACATCGATTAATTACTAGTGAAGAAATTATTTGATTATTGTATACAATGGGAAGAGGAAAAAGGAAAGGTGACAATAGAAAATAGGAATGAAAATGAAAATATTCAAAGAAAAATAAGTATTATGGAAGGAATTTAGATTTGTGCATAAGAGTCATCTGTGAATTGATATCTCAACAATAAAAGAACATCAATCATCTTATATTAGATTTTTAAATAATTTTTATGTTCCATAAAAAGATATATTTTACTTCAACCCCAACAAGAAGTCTAGACCAAAATTTCAGTCTTTGAGAGGCATTGAAGGTAGCATTCTATTGTGTCTACTGATGGGCAGGTGGTAGCAAAGAATGTACCAGCAAACCCTGACTGTATGAATGCTATACTCTTCTTTGGAAACCGTGTACACCTTGGTTCTCTCTCTTCAGCCTATAGTTCTCTTATTTTGTCTACATCTCCTAAATGATGTGGATTAAACCTTTTTTTTTTTCCTTAATGTCCAAATACAGTTTTGAAATTTTCTTTGAGAAAAAAAGCATCTGATGATAAGGATTTTCATGGCAGAAACTAAAATAAGTTGTACTATATGGAACCAATTTAAGAAAATAGTGTGTATATGTGGAAAATGATTAAAGGATGTAGTAGAGAAGAAGGAAGTAGCTGAAGAAGGATTTTAGGAAGTAGTATGCTTATGTGGAGAATGAGTTTCTTTTTCAGAAGAGCATTATGCTAATGTCATGGATCCTGTAGCAAAGATTACACAATGGCCTAGCAAGTGCTCAGCTGCCCTGGCTGGATCTCTAATCCAATTGCTATCTGTGCTCTGTGACAAGTGCATCTATATAAGCCATCAACTAACTCCAGTCTATTTCATAGCCCACCATTTGCACAAGTGAAACAAAACCACAAATGTTCAGAGCCAAACAATACTGTGCTTTAGGATATGCAATTCTTATGTCAATTGAGTGTATTTGAAGATGTCTGGACTAGTTACATAATATACAAATTTTCATTCAATATTTTGTCCTTATATCTGTAATTTTAGCTCAATGTAACAGATACAATGTCAGTTAAGTGGAAAATTGAGAATCTTACAACAGCCTTGCTGTTGTGAGTTTGCTCTAATGCTTCTTCCATTATGTCAGTGTGGGTCTCCAAAGCTGCATGAGGATCTACATGTACACAGGTAAGACATTGAGGGAACCCTACCCACATTTGGTTTTGACTGGTAAATAAAGTCACTGACAGCCAGTGGTTGGGCAATAAGACAGAGGTGGAACTTTTAGGATACCCAGGCAAGAGACCAAGGAATGAGGAACAGGGCAAAGGAGAACCAGGAACACCCCACCTGAGAAGCTGTGGGACAAAGAGCATAGTCGCCATGTAGAAGCCAGGGAAGAATGGCCCCAGGAGAGTTGCCCAACTGGGTCCAGGGCAGCTAAGATGGAATATAGATTTTAGTAACTAATGACTTGGGAATATCAGAGGGGGGATTAGCTACGTGGCAGTTAGGATGTAGCCCGGCCATTGAACTGTTTAAGGTCTATCAAAATATAAAAACTATGTGTCTGTAATTCATTCAGAAACCCAGAACATTGGGGCGTGTAGCCAGGGACGCAATGCAGCTGCCACTGCTGCCGTGTTAGACTGAGTAGATTAATTGGCAACTACTACACCTTGCCAATACCTTAAAATTAATGATGCATCTTATGTGAAAAGCATTTTTTTCTTCAGTATTTTCTTCAGGCTGTAGTGTAGTTTATTCGTGCCCATCTCGTATAATTAAAGGTTAGAATAGGAACAGCCAATTGTTTAATTGAGGAAGCTGTGTGAAAGAGAGTACTTTACTTAAACAGTGTTACAAGTTCTTTGCACAGGGACATACCTTGTTGGGCTTCTTTGTCATACACTTTCATGTGAACAACTCCGGAAGTCTTATTTCTCAGGATGCTGGGATTTCTTCCATCTCTTTTGTTACAAGTTCCCAGTTGAGCTAAGTTTTGGTCTGCCCACCAGAGTTTCTTATCTATATAGAAAACAGATTTTTTTTTCTTTCAGAGGAGATTGTAATCAACTTACTAATATAAATTTAACGAAACAATACATTCTGATTCACTTTGTTATATTTCAAATCATTCATAATCAAATCGTAAAATTACTTTTAAGCTAAATAGTCATAAGGTTTTGCTCTGTTTTTTTTCCCTCCTTCACCAGTGAAGCAAAATTTCCTGTAACTTCTTTCTTTCCTTTCTTCCTTCCTTCCTCCTTCCTTCCTTCCTTCCTTCCTTCCTTCCTTCCTTCCTTCCTTCCTTTCTTTCTTTCTTTTTTCTTCCTTTCGTTTTTTCATTTTTGGAGATTTACAGCTTTTTCTTTCCTTTAATTAAAAATACGTTATTTTTTTCTCACATAATACATCCTGGTTACATTACAGTTCCCCTCCTCCTATTCCTCCCCATTCCTCTCCAACTCCTCTCCCAATAGCATCCACTCTCTTTCTGTCTCTATTAGAAACAAACAGGCTTCTCAGGAAAATGATAAATATAATATGATAAGATAGAATATAACACATCAGAATTTCGACAAATCAAACAGAAGAAATAATATATCCCAAGAGGAGGTGCAAGACAGAGATCCACTCATATACATATTCAGGAATTCCATAAGAACAGAAAACTGCATGTATGTATGTATGTGTGTGTGTGTGTGTATATGTGTATATATATACATATATATATATACACATATACACCTATATATATATATATACGTATATATATATAGGTGTATATACACACACATATATATACACCTACACACACACACACACACACACACACACACACACACACACATATATATATACACATAGACTCCTAGATTTTAACATTGGTTAACTGGGAATGGCACTACTAGCAGGTGCAGTCTTGTTGTAAGCATGGCCTTTTGTTTCACTGAGGATGGCTTTGAAGTTGCCAATGCTCAAGCCAGGCCGAGTTGCTCCCTCTTCATTTTACCTGTCAATCCATATGTAGAACTCTCAGGTACATCTCCAGCAACATGTCTTTCTGTATGCTACCATGCTTCCCACCATTATGATCATGGGCTTACCCTCTGAAAAACTAAGCCAGCCCTAACTAAATATTTTCCTTTATAGGAAGGTCTTGTATCTCTTCATAGCAATAGAACATTGACTAAGACAGAAGTTAGTCCCATGAACTATGCTATTGCTGTGTGACACACTTGTCCATGCCATTCGTAGGAGAGATGTGGAGGGCTGAATAATTCATTTAAGCTGGGGATTAAGTGGACATACTAGTAGAAGTGAGGAAGACAGTGGTATAGAGACCAATATATATTATGATCATGGCCTGGTTCAAGAGGTTTCAGAGAAGAATATCAAGAAGTGGTCTACAGATTGTTCTTGAGATATTGTGGTGAAGAATTTGCTTTTTGTCCATGTCAAGAAGTCTGCTTGAGTCTAAACTGAGGAGTTTTGGATTACTATTGCTGGCAGAGGAGATTTTAAAACAACTTAGTATTTACTGTTGTCACATGCTTATTAGTAACCAGTCTTACAAAGACCTATAATCAAAAGGAACATGCAAAGCAACACACACACACACACACACACACACACACACACACACAAAATGTATAGTTTGAAGAGAAAAGGACATCAGTAAGTGTAATGACACTAAACCCAGTTGTCCAGGGGATAAACAGTTCAAGAGGCCTGATCCTAATTGGAATAAAGGGAGTTGTGAACTCAGATCAAGACCCAGCTAAGCTTCCAAACTGTGGAAAGGAATTAAGAAAAGCACAGTGCTGGATGTAGTGGTGTATGTTTTTATTCTCAGCATTAGAGAGACATAGGCAGACAGATCTCTGTGTTTGAGGCCAGCCTGGTTTACAGAGCAAATTCCAGGACAGTCAAGGATAGGCAATAAAGGAAATTATTAAACACAGAAAACAGTGAAAATGTATTTGAATTGAGGGGGTCATGTTCTAGCCCCAGCAAGCAGAAGAACTTTGCAACGTTGACCCTATCATTTTGACTTTAGAGTCAATGGTACAAGAAAGGGGTTGGCAAACATTTCTCCACACCAAAGAAAATCTACTGTGGCCAGCCATGTATCAGAGGTGTCCCTCGGTAGAGACCTAAAGAGGCCATTCTTTGAAACTGTTAAAGTGAAGCTTGGATTTTGTTGAAAACCCCAAGATGTTGAAGATGCCAGATTTGTGGGATACATTAGGGCCAGGGGAGCCACGGGGCCATGGGAAGCTGGCCTCGAACAAGAATGGGGTTGAGGCATGTTCAAACACCAGAAATTTCATTCTGAGATTGGAAGGAATGGGGTTGCTTCCACACCTGCCCTGGGCCTGCATGTCCTGGTGACCTATGCTCTCATCTTTGTCCCACATAGCTTGTAGCAAGGTTAAACTTCCTCTTTCTTTGTAATGTCAAGTCTAGCAGTACCTGGAATTCCTCCTTATACAAATAAGGCATCTCCAGCACCCTGACCCCAGCCAATGACATACACTCACTCACCCCATAGCTGCTACTCATCACCCAAAGGTTTAAATACCTTTTGTTGCTATCCCCCCCCCCCCAATTAAACAAGTTGTCTTGCTGAAGACTGCTTCCCAGGTGTCTGTTTTTGACATGCTCACTTCCAGTTTGGGGTCTGACCACCAATAGCCTTTCCCATTTTGTTTTCCCTCTCAGGCCATTGGATCTGATTTCAGGTGATCATGCTGTTAGGTGCGGGGGAGCAGAGTGGGAAAGATAGGATACATGACAAGAAGAACTGCTAATAATGTGTTGAACCAGCCCAAGACAGAGGCTAAACGCTAAAAGGAGGTTGAGATCTGAAGAGCACTTTGACATGCCTGCCTGTTTTGTGATCTTGCTTTGGTTCAGTATTTCATCACTAGGCCCTTCCTTCTACCTTTTGGAGTGATAATGTGCCTTTGCCATTATATAGTGGGAGTATGTATGCACCATGCTTCCCACGATAATGACAAGGATCTAAACCTCTGAAACTTTAATCCAGCCAGTTAAATTTATTTTTTCTTTATTACAGTAGCTGGCTCAAGTTTTCTCTTCAAAACAATATAAAATTGAATAGGATATATGAAATATAGATTTTTATTATTTGCATAATAAAACATGAACAAAATCCAACATCACAGTTAACTAAGTATTTTTGTTCATGAACAACTAAGAATTTTTGTTCAATTTTCTGTTTTCTAACAGTACAGGAAACATTCAAGAAAACTGCTTCCTGTCTTGACCACTGGAAATTTGTGCAACTGGGATCATTTATTTACCCAGCAGCTTTTTGCCCTGGTATAAAATACACAATTATTTCATGGGCCCCATTGATGATTTTAGGGCCTGAGCCATTGGTGTTTCATTCAGGAAATTATTTTGGGTGCCAACACATTCAAGGCTCTTTCCCACTTTCTCTTCTATTAGATTTAGTGTATCCAGTTTTACATTGAAGTCCTTGATCCACTTGGACATGAGATTTGTGTAGGGTGATAAGTATAGATCTATTTGTATCCTTCCACATGCAGATATCCAGTTCACCCAGCATCATTTCTTGAAGATGCTTTCTTTTATCCACTGTATGGGTTTGGCTTCTTTGTTGAAAATCCTGTGCCCATATGTGTGGGAGTTTACTTTTGGGTATTCCATTCTATTTCATTGACCAACCTGTCTGTTTCTGTGTCAATCCCATGCATTTTTAAAATCTATTGCTCTGTAATGCAGCTTGATATCAGGGATGGTGATTGCTCCAGAGGTTCTTTCATTATTAAGGATTGTTTTGGCTATCTTGTACTTTTGTTTTTCCATATGAAGTCGAAAATTGCTCTTTCAAGTTCTATAAAAAATTGTTTTGCAATTTTGATGGGGATTGCATTGAGTCTGTAGATTGCTTTTGGTAAGATGCCATTTTCACTATGTCAATCCTCCCAATCCATGAGTATGGGAAATCTTTGCATCTTCTAATATTGTCTTTAGTTTCTTTCTTCAGGGATGTGAACTTCTTCTCATACATATCTTTTACTTGCTTGGTTAGAATTACACCAAGATATTTTATGTTATTTGTGGCTATTGTGAAATGAAATGTTATTACCCTAATTTGTTTCTTTGCCCATTTATCATTTGTATAAGGAGGTCTATTGATTTCTTTTATATAAATTTATATCCAGCCACTTTGCTGAAGTTTTTCATTAGCTGGTAGAATTCTGGGGAATCTTTGATTTATCTATCATATCACTTGCAAATAGTGATATCTTGACTTCTTCATTTCCAATTTGTATCCCCTTGATCTCCTTTTTGTTGTCTTATTGCTAGCTAGAACTTCGAGTACTATACTGAATAGATATGTAGCGGATGGGCAGCCATTTCTTGTACCTGAATTTTCTAGGATTGCTTCAAGTTTATCTGCATTTAATTTGATGTTGGCTATTGGCTTGCTGTATATTCCTTTTATTATGTCTAGATATGTGCCTTGAATCCCTGATCTTTCCAATACGTTTAGCATGAAGGGGAGTTAGAATTTTGTCAAAGGCTTTTTCAACACCTAATGTGATGATCGTGTGATTTTTCCTTTCAGTTTGTTTATATAATGGACTGTGTTGGTGGATTTTC
Organism: Uromys caudimaculatus; assembly: GCA_028551405.1. NCBI lineage: Eukaryota > Metazoa > Chordata > Mammalia > Rodentia > Muridae > Uromys > Uromys caudimaculatus. The sequence goes on along the minus strand of CM052701.1, from coordinate 124,224,019 downwards.
GTATATTGAACCATCCCTGCATCCCTGGGAAGAATCTTACTTGATCATAGTGAATGATAATTTGGATGTGGTCTTGACTTTGTTTTGCGAGAATTTTATTGAGTGCTTTTTCACTGATGTTCATAAGTGAAATTGGTCTGAAGTTCTCTCTTTGTTGAGTCTTTGTGTGGTTTACTTATCAGGGTAATGTAATTGTGGTCTCATAGAATGAAATAAGTAGTTATCCTTCTGTTTTTATTCTATGGAATAGTTTGAGGGGTGTTGATATTAGCTCTTCTTTAAAAGTCTGGTAGAATTCTGCACTAAAACCATCTAGCCCTGGGGTTTTTTGGTTGAGAGTCTTTTAATGACTGCTTCTATATCATTAGTTATGTGACTGTTTAGATAGTTTACATATTCTTGATTTAAGTGATTGGGAAAAGATATTCACTAGCCTTATATTCTCCAGAGGGTTAATGTGCAAATATATAAAGAACTCAAGAAGGTAGACTCTAACAAATCAAATAATCCAATTAAAAATGGGTTACAGAGAGTTCTCAACAGAGGAATCTTGAATGATTGAGAAACACATAAAGAAATGTTCAACATCCTTAGTCATCAGGGAAATTCATATCAAAATGACTCTGAGATTCCACATTATATCAATCAGAATGGTTCAATTAGAAACTCAATGCACAGCACATGTTATCAAGGATAAGAAGAAAGAGGAGCTCTCCTCCATTGCTCATGGAATTATAAACTTATACAAGCACTATGGAAATCAATCTGGCAGTTTCTCAGAAAATTGGAAGTAGTTCTCTACATGAAAACATACCTATACTGCTTCTGGGTATATACCAAAAGATGCTCTACCACCATACCACAAGGACACATGCTCCACTATGTTCATATCAGCTTTATTCATAATAACCAGAAATTGGAAACAAACCAGATGTCCCTCAACTGAAGAATTGATACAGAAAATGTGACTCATTTACACAATGGAATACTAATCAGCTATTATAAACAAGGACATCATGGTTATTCCAGACAAATGGATGGAACTAGAAAATATCATCCTGAATAATGTAACCCAGACTCAAAAGGACAGGCATGGTATATACTCAGTGATAAGTGGCTGTTAGCCATAAAGTACACAATACTCATGATATACCCCACAGACCCAAAGAAGTTAAACAAGAAGGAAGGCCCAAGCAAGGATACTTGAATCACACTTAGAAAGGGACCAAAAATAGTCAGAGGGCAGAGGGAGGCAGGGACCTGGGTGGGAGCAGGGAAGGGAAGGTAAATGGGAATGAAGGATCAGAGGTGGGGAGAGGTTCAGAGGGCCAGGAGAATGAATGGAAATCTGTGGGTGTTGGGGGTTGGGCGGAGGAGAAATTCTCTAGAAAGACCCAGATACTTGGGATAGGGGAGGTTCTCAGAGGTCAATGCAGGTGACCTTAACTTAGACGCTTATTAGTGGGAACATGGACTCTGAAGAGACCACCTTCTGTAGCCAGGCAGGAATCCCAGTAAAGAGATAAGGACACCAATCCACTGACTAAACTTTCAACCCAAAATTTGTCCTGTTTAAAAGAAATGCAGGAATGGAGCACAGATTGAAGGTACGGCCCACCAATAACCAGCTCAACTAGAACTGCATCCTATGGGCAAGCATCAATCCCTTACATTATTACTGATAATCTCTTATGTTTGCAGAAAGAAGCTTAGCATAGCTGTCTCCTGAAAGGCTCTACCCAGAAGCAGACTGAAACAAATGCAGATAGCATAGCCAAACATTGGACAGAGGTTAAGGAGACTTATGGAAGAATTGTGGGAAGGATTGAAGACCCTGAAGAGAAAGGCAATCCTACAGAAAGACCAAAAGAGTCAAGTAACCTAGATTCCTGGGAGCTCTCAGAGACTTTGCCACCAACCAAAGAGCATACCGGACTGGACCAAGGCCCCAGGCACATATGAAGCAGACACATAGCATCTGCTTCTACATATTTATGAGAACATACTTTAGACAGACAATTTAAGGAAGTATCTGATTCTACTGCATGTTGAGACTGTCACCTATTTCATTTCCAGTGAGTTCAGCGTCTATGGACAGAACTTTAAGGTACTCTATTTGTTTCTCTCTGTGTGTCTCTCTCTGTCTCTGTCTCTCTCTCTGTGTCTCTCTGTCTCCCTATCTCTCTCTCTCTCTCTCTCTCTCTCTCTCTCTCTCTCTCTCTCTCTCACACACACACACACACACACACACACACACACTAGTTTTGATTTTATAAAGAGATGAAAGCTCCCAAGCACCCATCTTGAACTTCTTATTTTTCATAGTACCCCGTATTCTTTTAAATTGAACATGACGTAGGAATTGCCTAAAGACCTACAAAATTAGTGAGGAATAAATCTCTCTATAATATTTCTATTACAATTGTACCTTAGAAAACAGTTAAATAAATCCAGTAGTCCCACTGTCTAGATAGCTTTTTAAAAATATGATTATACAAAAAAAAAAAATGACTCTTTTTAAGGATTCTCCTGACATAAAAATCTTTGCTTTTGACTGTAATTATTGCATGGAATTTTGTTTTTTGTCCAACAATCTATTCTTTTGCTTCAATTTCACATGAATATACTAGAAAATGTTTGAATTAAAACACAGTTTCCATCACAGGTATTAATGAGTACATGTTCTTTCAGTGCTGTAGCCATAAGAACCACACTTCTAAATCATATGCTAAATTACATTATTTATTTATTTAACTTTTGAAAACAGGTTTTCTTTATTTTTTTTAAGATTTATTTTATTTATATGAGCACACTGTAGCTGTCTCAAACACACCAGAAGAGGGCATTGAATCCCATTACCGATGGTTGTGAGCCACTATGTGGTTGCTGGGAATTGAACTCAAGATCTTTTGAAGAACAGTCAGTGCTCTTAACCACTGAACTATCTCTCCAGTCCCAAGAAAGAGTTTCTAGGTATATTTCCCTAGCTGTTCTGGAACTCACTTTGTAGACCAGGCTGGCCTTGACATCACAGAGATCTACTTGCTTCTGCCTTCTGAGTACTGGGATTAATGCCACGAAACCTGGACATATGCTGAATTCCTCAACCCCAGTTTTCTGAGCTGTGACAATATTTAGCGTAGTGTCTTTAACAGAGTAATTAACTTCAATGGTGCTACAAACAGGGACCTTGTATTAATGACTTTGTATATTGATGTGAGCAGTACAACTAAAGAGAGGAAACACTTCTTTTGGCTGAGTGTCAGAGAATACCATTGATAGTTTCTGACATATGTGAGATGTCCTGAAGGTAGAAGTGTGTAGCAGAGGACTGTGACTCTGTGGCCAAGTCTCAAAAAGCTTGGTTTGGGTTTTTAGATGATATTTGAATTGTTTAATATGACAATGATGCTTAAACAAAGTCTTTGGAGATCAGATGTAGAATGGCATGATTTAAGAAGATATGTTTAAGTGGTCCCATTGATAAGCAGTAGACATGTAATAGAGAATCTGGGTTGTCAACCTGCCTATGATGAGAAATAATAGATGATCATATAGCTAACCACTGGAAATGCACGTAAGACCCTCACAATACAGAATGAACAGAACAGGAAGACCCACCTCAGAGTTGATTAAACAACCAAGCTAAAGAGCCACCAACCAAAGAGCCACCAGCCATTTCAAGGTCTGGGACTAGATAGAAAGATACATATTCAGCATGGGTCACAATTTTAGACACTGGGGTCTGATGGGATAAACAGAAAAAGCAGAAAGTCTAATAAAGTCGGCATCCTTACTGCTTCCTGATGTTATCAGCTGCTCAACCCATTTTCCCTCAAATGGACTAAGGCCATGAACCACAAAAATTTTTGATCATTTATGTTTACTATTCCAGGAATTTATCATATGGGTGGAAAATCAACACAGATCCAAAATTAAAGATGTTCCAACAGGTATTTCAACAACTGTAATTTGCAATAATAATTATCATATTTGTATACCTCTTAAAATATAAACATATTAAATATATATTCATATTTACAAATATATATACACACATATTGAATATATATATATTTTATATATATATATATATATATATATATATATATAATATATATATATGGAAGTTGTTTAGTGTAAGAACAGTTAGAGCCCGGTGTTCGGATTAAGTGACCACCCTGGAGTCTGTAGTTGTCAGAGAGGAGGACTGAAAAGAACACTGAGTGGAAAATGGGTGGCAATCTATATCACAGTTTTTAAGATTTGAGCCTTAACTGCCATCATCTGGCCTTGTTTGACTATACATTGCTGGTTCTATCTAAGATGAAGCCTGCATCTGTCGGAGTGACACACTTGCAGATTTTTTCTCCTGTGCTAGTGCTGCTGCTTCTGTGACTCCTTAAACAGACCTCTGAAGCAGCTGGGGACTTTGGGAAATGTGCTAGTTTCTGTCTCCAGAGACAATCACTGAGTGTTTTTGGCCTTTTGCATGACATTAAGAATATTTAAAATGTCCCATTACTCTAATGTGCAGGTAAGGTTAAGATTCACAACCTTCTTGCTAAATCAGAAGGCTCACTCCTTAATTTATTCATTTAAGGAATGTGGCATCCAGGCCACTTTGAGATAGTAAGAGGTTTTGCATTTGGGGAAAATTGTCTAATCTAGTGCTTTCAAGAAAGAGGTAATTGATAGATTCTATCTCTATATACAAAAACCTTTTCAATGTGGTTATTATAAGATGATATGTAAGCAATGTGCAGGTATCAGAAATATGAGGAAACAGCCAAGAAACACTAAATACTTACCAAACATTGTTATATGCCAGGTGTTCATTACCAGAATGAAATACTAGTAACAGGCTAACTTTATAAAGAAAAGGCTTATCTAGTTCAGAGGTTTAGATTCTATATAATAATGAGCTAGCTATATGGGAGGTAACTCCTGGTGTGTCATCATCATGTCAAAGAGTGATGAGATTATACACAGAAGCAAGAAGAGTATAGCTCAAGGTATGATTTGTTTCTCTTGTCACAGTTCTGTTGAGATAACGCAACAGTACCTAGAGAACTATCTTCTAATATCAGTCTCCAGTGACCAAGGACCTTGCTGCAGTTTGATTTCTTAAAGGCTTCAGAGCTACTCCCAATACTGCCACCTTAGGGAACAATCCCTCAATACACAGACTGTTTGAAGACACCAAACCCAGAAAAAAAAAGTAAAATATTTAAAGTACAATTAAGGAAATTGCAACAGAAAGTAAAGCATAGCAAATGAAATAATTTTTCTGATATATAATTAATTATGATCTAACAAAATCAAAGAAAAACCCAGAAAGTAGCTAATTTTAAAGGAAAATATGTAACAGTTTGGTAGGCTATAGAAGTGTCTACAGAACAGAACGAGACTATTATTTATAATTATACTAGGGCCATTGCATTTTTATGCTGTACCTATTGTGAATCAGGACCGCCCCGCCACCTGGACTGTCAGAGGTGGTCATATCTGCAAACAGCAGCCATCAGCGGGCTAACCGCACTGTGAGGGAAGGGCTTGTTGTTGTTTCTCTGAAGCCTGGTGCCAGTCTATTTCTGATGTCAGTGAGGAGACTAGAAGTTTCTTTTCTTTGCCCTTTCCAAGACTTCTTTTCTGCTTAAAAGAGATAATTTGGAGAAAGGCGAAGGTGGAGAGATGGCAGAACAGGACTCAGACTTTGGTTTGAAGCTTTAATGACCTTGGACTGGCAGAGGTTGCCCTAAAATCCTTGCAATTCAAGTGAGCAGCTTGCCTCAGAGTCTCGAAGGTTGAGTCTGAGGTTACACAGAGCAAAACTTGAGGATAACAGGTCATTTAATTTTCAAGCCGATGGTTTGACTGTATTGTCAGTGAACCATCATCTGGGGGATGGTGAAGGCAGAATGGTATTGAGAGGCTGTGGGGTACACTAACAGAAACCAGTCAGTTCTGAGTGACTGCTTGCCAAGGTATCCAGTAATAAATATTTTAAAAAATGTCATTTATTAAAGACTGATGATCCCTAAAATCTGCATAAGGGAAAGGATGGGTAGTGGGCAGGGAGTGGAGAGAAAGACCAGATCACTCAGGTAACAACGTAGACAATTCAGACATTTTAATTACGTACATTGAAAACACATATATATTTTCTATCACAGTTGCCCAAATTAGATTCTGACATATGTGCTTATATTCTCCCATATTCTATCATTCAATTATCAGGTTAATATAGAGGTTGGTAAGATTTGCCCTTTCCAAAAGGAGAGTCTCCAAGCATTTCTGATAAGTGTTGGACATGATTTCAATGTGTCCCTCAAAACATAAGGTTGAAATTTAGGTCTAAACGTAAAATATTTAAAAACTAGAAACTTACTTTGTCTATGGAATTTAGAGGTAGGGCTTGGGAGATAATTGAGATTAGATAGACTCCTCAGTGGGAGTCCCCATAAGTAAATTATGAAATGTTTATTAGTAAAAGTGGCACAAGGCGATACACATACATTTTTCTCCTTCAGACATTCAATGCTGGTCACTGCTTTGAACATTTTCTGCCACAGATGTGGTCATTTGATCTTAGATCTTCAGATATGAAGCCACAACTAACCTATCTCATTAAAAAATAGATTCTGGGGTATTATGTTATGACAACAGCAAGGAATTAATCCCTTTACCATGGATTTTGTAATTGCTTCATTCACTGCTATATCTACTTCTGGCACATGAACAGACATTTTCAGACTAAGCTTAAATTATCTCTATTTGAAAGTTTTCTAGTTTTCAGGACAAGAACAGGTCATCTTGTCTTTTGAGATTAATTCTATAACAGCATTCATAATTTCATAGCACTCTATATGTCTATCTCCTTGTTTAAAATATGATTCATTAGTGATGAGCCTAACATTTCTGTCAGCCACGAATTCCCCAGGGGAACACACCCAAACTCCCCAGCTGCAGAGCTCATAGGGTATTACATTCTGGCAGTCAGAGTATCAAACACATCATTTACTTAGGGTCTTTCGAATGTCAGTGGAGTGATGTGTAAGCGGACGATAGGAAAAAGAGCATCCCTGTTTGGAACTAAAGGTGACTGTGGATCAACAGATACAGAAATTCTCTACCCTCCTCTTTTCTGCTTTCAAACAGAAGAGTTTCCCCTGTAAAAATGCTCTAAATTTCTCTGGTAAAAACAATCCTCTCTCCCACACAAAGAGAAGAGAATGACTTATACCCAAGAGTCAGTGCTGAAATGTGTGCACACAAGCAAGCGTTTCTTAAATCCCTAGGCTTCCTTTAGTTACTCCTACATATTTCCAAGTCATTCCTTCATTATTTATGTCTTTTGAAATTCCAACCTCTGCTCCTTTGTTAAAATGCGGCATAAGCCCAATTCTAACCATTCAGTTAAGCTTCATTTCTTTGCTGTGAATCCCATGGGTATAAAGTATTTTTAAATTGTCTTTTCTTCTGTTCACCTCTCCTCCTTTCTACTGGTTTAATTCACAGCCCACTAGACACTGAGCTTAAGAAGATAGAACAAAGCTTTGTCTCCCACATCTGTAATTTCTGGTCATGAATTTTCTTGAAAGTAATGATTTCTTTTGCGGTCATATTTTATTTCTTTTCACGTTGCAGCACTGAGGAATTCATCCAAGGCCTCATACACACTGTTCATATTCTTTACCCCTTGCATTTTCATATAGATTTTCCTCACTATCAGAAATATCCAGAAGGAAAGATTGCACTTGTGACAATCAGATAATTAATCTCAGGAGACGTTCATCGGTTTTTTGTTTGTTTGTTTGTTTTTTACTATTTGGTAGAAAACCAGCTTGCCTTGATTTTAGGCTTAAAAAGCCATCTTATAGCAAAGACAAACTAGGTTCATCTCAGTCTATGATTAAACTTCTGTTTCTCAAGGATTGGGCTATGCCCAACCTGTCCTCAAATACAAATAGTTCTCTACTGCCCGTTCCATGTCTCTCTTTCAAAAATGTTGTTTATAACCATCTTGCAACCCTACCTTTGTTTCAAAGGGGTGTTATGGCTACCTTGTTATGACTACCTCCATATCTTTGTTTTGGGAGGTATTTAGGCCTAAGTTCGGCTTATGTTCTGCTCCTATAACTCTGCCTCTTTCACCCAGCAACCCCCCATTTGGAAATCTCCTACCCTTCAGTGCTATAAAAACCTTGCCCTCCTCATCTCCACTGCTGTGCTCTCTAATCCCATCTTCTCAGGAGGCAGCCAACATACACAAATAAACATAAGCTCGCTTTAATTGCTTGCTTGCTTGCTTTAATTAATTTGGCCAAGATGATTTGGGTGGGTGGTCTTTCTCCTCCCTTCTTTGTGGTTAACATTTGGTACTGAGTTTTGGAGGCTTTGTTGAGAGGAGGACAGGAAGAGTGGATGCTCTATAAACTGCAATTAAGCAATTATAACAGCGAAAGGGCTGGTAGATACCATTAGCAAGGAAAGCAAGAAAGCAGATGTCTTAACATATGCTTCAGATAGGAGGGTACAGAATATTATGTCATCTACTGGCAAAAACTGGTGACTGGACAGGCAAAGGGGCAAAAACAAAGCTTAACACTCACAACGCAGAAAGGGCTACTACATGCAAACTTGCCTGGGAACTGTGCAAGTAACTATTGACGTGGGACCCACAGTTCTCTTAGCCCACCCAAAAGGAAATGACACAAGTTTATATACAGGTAATTAAGTAGAATAGTAGCACACACTATATAAACTTTAAAACAATGTCACATAAATGTTTATGAGCATATAGATGTTATAAGTATGCTTATAACAAATTGAAAACTAAATCACTTTGTAAATATATGTCTTTTTAAATTCTTGCATTTAAACCTTTTCACTGAATGCTTTAAATAACCAATTAAAGAATCTGATCTAATTGTTGATTTACTTAGAGACAAAGATTTATGTAGTTCACGCTGACCTCAAACCAGTAGTAAGCATAGTAAAGGATGGTTTTGAACCTATGGTTTTGCCCCTGTCTTTCAGACAGCTCTTTAAATATTAATGTTTTTCTTACAAGGTTCTACATGACCATTAGTCATATAATTCTACCTTGCTTTCAATTACACTAAATTTTCTTCACAGTGTATTTCTTGATCATTTTTAAATACCAAATGAGAATGAGAAGCTATCATTTTAGCCACTTTGACCACACTGTATATCATAAGGTTTCAATATTTTAAGAATTACATTAAATAGCTGTTCTATCTTGGATAATTGAATACTCTGTCACTATTAAAATATGAATGTCATTATAGTTAGTACCCAGCCCGTGACATTGCCAAATAATTAATATTGTAAAATTTACTGACTAGAAATATATATGATGGCATAAATATCAATATATTACTAAGAAAAAGGTTAAAGTGTGAATATTGTCATAAATAAATGATCTTTGGTGCTCCCATTTGCCATGTTTCTGTCTATTCCAAATTATTTAATATGATATATTTATTCCCTTGAAATTGAAACCATTTAAAATCCTAACATTAAAGCATATTTCAGGAAAAATGATACCCATTTAAATAACCAGGCATTAAAATATTGTGTTATTGCAACTCAGTACTTTCAAATTGAATTGAATGGGATTACAGCTCACTACGCTGTGTTCTCGAATCAGAAAATAGCTGCCTTTTGTAGGCAAGCACCATAGTGTAGTGTTTTATTTTGTACTTTATTCCACTATGAATGTGGGTTTACAAATGATTTATAAAGTGAGGAAAAAGAATTTTCCCCCTGAAGAGGAAGTCTCTGCAAGTGTCAGTATTCATCACTCCCAGAGCCCCACTTTTCTCTCTGGAAATCCACTCATAATGTACTTAGAATATCAGAAAAAAAACTGGTCTGTAATAAAGACTACAACAGAATTCACAGATATTTTAAATAATAAATCTTATTTAATGATTTCACCCTGCAGCCCAGGCTGTCCTGGACCTTACTGTGCAGCCTAGGTTGCTCTCAACCTCTCAGTTTTCCTTCTATTTCAGCCTCCAGAGGGCTGGTATTGCAGGTGTAAATCACATCTCCATGGGACTTTTGGTTTCATACAGTTCTCTGTTATTTACTGCTGAGACAAATACTTCAACAAAATCAAAATAAGGGGGGAAACCACGATTGGGTGGCTTCTTGATTCTATTGCTGCAGATCGAGATGAGAAGAAACACAACAAAAGGGGTTCACAGTTAAAACAAAACAATGGGGAAACAGAGGAAAAAAGAGCCTGTAGCAGTGGAGTGTGTACTTCAGGTGACTCCTACCTGGTCCCACCCTACTTCTTCCTTAGTCGCTACCTCACAAAACAATTATCTCTTGGAAACACCCTCAAAACAAAACAGGTGCTATCCTAATCCCCTGGGCAACCCTCAACCATTCAAGCTGACAGCCAAAATTAACCATCAAAGACACTAAGAAGAACCCAACTTTGAATAGAATTCTCAAAATCAGAAATCACACACACACACAAATAAGTGGGGAAATGAAGTCTCAAGATTTAATTTGCATGGGAATGACTTGTGTTAAATTTCAAACCAGGAACAAACAGCTGAGGTGCCTATTTAACATCAAAGTAGATCTGGACTCCAAAGTCTCCTGATATCTCACAGTCCCTACCTGTTGCAGGGTATAGCTGGTGTACCCCACCCTCTACCCTAATTTTCCAGCTCAGGATCTGGCTGCCCTTTCTCCACAGACTCTTCCTTTTATAATCTAGACATCTTGGTTTCCTGCTTTTTGTTTTTGTTTTTGTTTTTGTTTTTGTTTTTGTTTGTACCTTTGTAGTCTTGGCTGCTACAAAATGATCCCCTTTCTCTGTATTCTATTCCCTACACCATATTGGCCATCTCAGTCTCGTCATGTGCATTCTGGAGTCTCCCAAATGTCTCTGCCTCTAGCTATGCTCTTCTACATATCTTTAATAAACTTTCTCCTCCACCATACCTAAAAGCAGTCATGTTCTTTCTTTTCTTTTTTATTTCTCTTTTTCGTTCAATTTACAAATATATGGATGTCTCCAAAGAAAGAGAACATTTTTTTCTGGAGCTGGTAAGGTAATTTTCCAATATAGAATAGGATTAAGAAAAAATGGAAGTTTAATCCAGTGTTTTTATTAGTTTCTATAACTTTGCAAATTTTTGTATTTAGGGGAACAAGTTCGTGTGGGTGCACCTGTAGGATGTGTGTGTGGATGTGTGTGTGTGTGTGTGTGTGGATGTGTGTGTGTGTGTGTGTGTGTGTGTGTGTGTGTGTGTGTGTGTGTGTGTGTGTTTGTGTGCAGCAAGCTATCTTGTTTCTTTTAAAACTGTCTCTCATTAGCCTTCAGCACTATGGCTGTTTCCACATCTCCAGTGTTGGGATTACAGTGGTTTGCCATGGCACACAAAACCCAAACTTTTTATGTGATTTGTAGAGGTCAAATTTATCTTAATACTTTAACAGCAAGCACTTAATGTTGGGCTATCTCCCTGACCAATGCAGCTCTTACATGTTCTATGTTTAACAAACAGAAACATAACACGCATTCCACTATAGGTCTCCAGGATTTCCCCACTAAGGACAGTCCTAGAGATTATGAGGCAACACCACCTTTCAAAGTCATTTTTTCTCAAATTAAAAAGTTAGCATATCACAAGTTTTGTTTGTCTTACCACTTACCATTGCCTTAATTAATCTGTCCTTATGAAATAAATTATGGGTCATCTATATGTAAATGTATTCTTACATTTATTCAAAATGCAACACCTCTAAGTATCAATTGAAAATGAGTAGTCTCATGACTGGCCCTTGAATATTGTTCATATTTAATATATTTGCATTGAAAACTCTATAGAAAAATATAACATAAACATCTGGGTACATAGTACTTTGAACATTGCATATATTTATTACCTTCTTCCCTCTCTAATACTCAAGATGCTACTAGAGGGGGTATAGTTTAAACATGAAGCAATGTTAATTAAAGTTCAAATAATATAGATAGCTTAAAATGCATAATGTTTTAAATTTACATATATTAAAATATTTTACAATATTTTATATATTATACCTGTGTATATGTATGATATGTATGCAGGCTGTATTAATGTGTCAAGATTATTGGACAGTCTCTGTTTGGTTCTTTCCTTCCGACTTTGTATGGAAGACGATCTTGAACTGGTCATTAGCTTCTGCTGTGCATGCTTTACCCACTGAGCCATCCCATCAGCTCTAGTATTCTAATAATAGGCTATATTGTGTTGTTATTTAGGAAAGGAAAAGTCACAGGATATTTTTTAAACTTATCTAGGTAAAGACACAGACAGACTGAGAAAACCCTGTGATTAATGTCTTCTAGTCAACCTCAGAGAAAAATGCAAGGGCTTGCTAGTTATCTTCAGTTTGAAAGAATATTATCCAGGAAATTGTGATGTAATTTGTGCATCCTGGTTTGTTGTTGTTGTTGTTGTTGTTGTTGTGGTTGTTCTTGTTGCTGTTGTTGTTTCTTTTTCTTTCAGTGAGTTGGCACTTACAACATATGAAGTTTCTGATATAGGATTCTTTAATTTTTAAAATTTGTAAAAAAAGATCATTCTCCATTTCTGATTAAAAGGGGGTTCTGATTATACTGTAGTAGTATCCTCCTTGTCTATGGTTCATCCACTGCAGTCTAAAAATACTAAGTGAAAATCTACAAATAAATTACTTGTGTCATGTATATTGTATGTTATTCTGAATGCATATAATCCCAAAAGTTGATTTTGCTAGTCAAGCTACAAGGCACTCCTTGGTCTCCACATTGCACATGCTTCCTGCCCACTAGACACTTAGCAACCATTTGGAGGACCAGATAGACTGTTGAGCTTAAGTCCAAAGACCCTTACTTTACTTAATAATGATCTCAACATACAGACTAGTGGGCCCAACAACTCTAATATGTCAAGAGATCATCAACTACTTCGGATAAATTAGGTGCAAGTCCTCCACTTAATGAGGAAATAGAAATGATTACATACAATGATTGATGAGATATTTGAAGCACAAGACTAATCCAGGGATTTTGAAGGAAAAAAGGCATTAGTGTTGGCTTTGCTATTATATTCAGACTAAGAAAGTATCACCCATAATGCCTAGTAAACTATTCACCTCACTTCATTCCACCCTGCAGGCTGTGCAGTATCTCCAACCATCAAAAATGGATGGGAGGAGAGCAGTAAAACATTCTGAGAGACAGTCCTTATTTACACTAATGCATAGAGTATGCTTGTTCTATTTTACTAATCACTATTGTTGTTAATCTTAAGCTAATTAGTAAACTAAACTTTATTCTAAGTATGTATGCATAGGAAAAATAAATCACAGTATATATGGGACTTGTTTTTAACTACTAGTTTTAGAACTGAATTTTGGAAGGTTTCCATGAGTACATAACAAGGATTAATCTTATCCAAATATCTGTTGTAAATAATAAGATTCTGCATTTTTTTATTCTAAATATTTTACAATTTCTGTTTTAAATAAAAACAGAGATACTAAGTCATTTATAATAATGGTTGCCATACCTTAAGAATGCATAGTCACATGTGTTTATTTAATAGTCCAAACATTGAACAATATAAATATTGACTATGAAAATGTTTTCCATGATGGCTCCCATTCAGCAGCTCACATGGGGAAATCACAACTTAAATCTTAGGAATGATAAAGCTGGGATGATAGATTATTTATGTTAATGACAATATTCTCTGGTCACTAATTATCATTACATTACCAAAAGTGCCATGATGCAGCCTGCAGCTTGTATTTATCCAGGCTGCTAGACAATTAGCATTAAGGACAGCAGCATGTCAGAACACAGCTTTTTAAGCTGACTAAAATTGCTAGAAAAATATCACATATAGTCCTTTAGAGATTTCTCATAGACTTTTAATGTAAATTTTGATGGGCTATTACTTTTTATTAATGCTGGTTGAGTACTTAGAGAAGACAACTCTGCACTGTACTTAGTACTGGGCAAATTGCCTGGATATACGTCATATATTACTGTTACATTAATGAATAGTGTTATGGCAATTAGAAGACTGATGGCTTAGAAAATGTAGGTAAATGTATTTGAAACTCCTTGAGCTAAGTGACATTGCTCAGAGTATACTACTGAGTAACATCAACCATGATTTAAAAACAAAATCGCTGAAAACGCATAGTATAATTATAGTGCATTTAAAATAAGATGTATTTTGCCAAGCATGGTGTGCCATGCCTTTGATTTCAACATTCAGGAGGCAAGGCAGGGGCATCTCTGGGTTTGAGGCCAACCTGGTCTACAGAGTTAGTTTCAGAACAATCAGGGCTACATAGAGGGGCCTTTCTCCAAAAACAATCAAACAAACAAAAACATGTATTCTCCATATCAAGTGACAAATGTACTTGCAACATACAATTCAAGTATAACAACTACACCACTGTATCTTTGATGAAAACTTGCTGTGATAAATTAACTTAGATTCCATTGAATCTATTTAAACGTTATGATTAGTTGTTGAACTTGCAATAATTTGAGTATTTTTAGAATATGTTTACAAGACTCAGCTGGGTACCAATATTGTAATAATTACACAAAGGCTTAATATAATTTCAAATTGTATTTCATATATCCCAGAAAAAAGTAGCAACTAGAATTATACTTCTTATACTGAAGGCAATTTCAATAACTTCATGGTCCTATGTCCCATAGCCTATGCATATTTTCTGCTCAGGGATGAATCTCTATACAGGACTTTTGAAAATTCAAGCCAGGAATGTAAGTGTTCCCCAAAACACTAATCTTTTTAATAAATAAGTTAATTTTGAAATCTATATATAGTGTCACCTGGTGAAATAATATTCCATAAACACAAATATTCAACTCTTAATTTAGAAAAGCTGAAGTTAAAATGACAAGCTTAGAGTTTACAAAAGTCAATTTTTTTTCAAGTTAGTACAATTTCTTTCTTCATTTTCTGGGCTTTTGGTTTATTATTTACATATGCTTTCAGTACAAAGACTTGGAGTGTTTACATTAACTGTGGAGCAGTGCTCTATGACAGGCAATCTGGCACCCAGTTGAGCACAGGCATAAAATCTGGGCGACCTAGCAGAACAATCCTCAAAGGACCTGAAAATGTTATGCCAATGCTTCCAGGAGTCTTTTGGCTCCAGTCACGGTCATGTACCACCCCTCCTCAGGTAGAGGCGTGGCCATACAACCGGAAGCCATCCCCATGTTAATGAGACAACTAGAGGCTTAGCCATGCCCCTTCCCAGTTACTATATGTGAGTTACTATATATATGTATTTCTCCCTGAGGGGTGAAAATACAATTCCATCCACCCCACTCTCCACATAATGAAAATAAACATCTTAGAATTATGGACTGTCTCTTCATCTGGACCCACCGTGAGAAGCTCGGGATCCAGCCCTCGATTAAAAAGTCTAATCTCTAGCTGGGGGCTTCCCAGTGCTCCCAGATGATACCCATTCACTCAAGCCTAAGCAGCTAGCCGGGTGTCCCAAGCAGCCGAAACCTGGTCTCTCAGGAATTCCAGCCGCTCTCCGGCTAGCCTGTCTGCGACACCCTGCGGTTACTGTGGTGCCCCAGGCTAGAGAACCCACAGAGACAGCTGCTGTGTGTTCCCTGAGAATGGCCCTCTCCCTCACTCATAGGCATGGTTGCAAAGGCTTCCCACAGCCCCCACCTGCCCATCAGACTGTGTGGGAAGATACACAGCCACTTCTCACATGTCTCCTGTCCCACTCAGAGCCGCAGCACTCGGGACAGACACATGGGGTTTCTTTCCACCATGCCAGGTTTGTTCTAACAATTAACTACAAATCTCTCCTCATTCCTATTGAAAGGTAAACTCAATAGTAACAACTTTGCACATAATAGATGGGAAATAAGAGAAGCTTGGAACAGAAGTAACTTCATCATTAAAAATCAAACTGCATTCCCAGGGGAGAACTGTGGAACCTTGCCTTTAACTTGTTCTTAACAACCTTGTAGACTGAATTGTCCCTTTCAGCAGGTCCCTGAAACCATGTGAAACATTTTGTGTTTTTAAAGCTGTAGAGAAGAAAAGCCAAGGTCTGTGCTGGAAGCATTCACAAGCAAAACATTTAGGTTCTTTTCAAAACAATGTACTGTTGAAAACAAGGTTAGGGACCACTGAGAAAACGCTTAGTAGCTGAAGCTGCTTCTGCCTGGCAGATGAGCTTCCTTGATCCTCTTGATCCTCTGGATCTCACACAGTGAACAGACTGGCTTGTGTGCATCTCTCTCTCTCTCTCTCTCTCTCTCTCTCTCTCTCTCTCTCACACACACACACACACACACACACATACACACACACACACAACATAATGAGAATTTTTGCTTCTTTAAAAACACAGACATAAGACTTGTTTTTTGTTTGTTTGTTTTAATTCCAGGCATGGGATATAGGCTTGCTTCACCTCAGTTACTATGATTTGCCTCATGCTCTAGAAGGGGCATGACTAGTATGTTACATTTGTAATTTGGGGTACTTTTCAGAGGATATGTAACTGCCAGAGACCTGATAGAAGGGGCTATTTGACTGCTGGTTGGATGCAGTTTGTTGCAGTTTGTTGAGGGTTGAGAAGAAGAAATTAGATATTCTGATCAAACTTACAGCACAGAATTCAATCCCCCTAATCAGCAGGGAGTAGTCTAACTATAATAGTGGCATCTTTTCATCTCCATCCTTTTTTCTCTCCTACCTGGTGTTAGGAGTTTGAAAGTGAAGAAGTAAAGGGGTGGAGAACGGTGAAAAGAAAAGGAAGCCACAAAATAATAAAAAGATGGGCTACAAATACATACTCTTGTTTCTTTTTTGATGCTGGAGATGGTGTGGACCACAGTGTCAGTAATCAGGAATTTCCACTGATCTTCTTTCAGGGACATAGTGACAGCAAAACACCTCATCACCAGCCACCACGATGTGATACATTTCCACGGTTACCATGAATTGAGTACCCTCCCTGCAGACATGCACTATATCTATGTATAAAAATCCAGTGCCTCCTCTCCTACACTTTCTCTCTCCCATCCTCATTAGCAGGCAACCTTCACAATAAAGCTCTCTGGTGAGATCTGTTGCATGGCATGATCCCCTTCTCAATAAAGCTCTCTGGTGAGATCTGTTGCATGGCATGATTTTGAGACTCTCCTTTTCTTGAACTCTCCAAGGAACCTTCTTCAGCTAAATCATAACATCACTGACACAGGCTTTACCCTCAGGACTGAGATTTAGGCCTAGAGCAAATTTTTAATAAAATTTGTAAAATTCTATTAAATTATATTGACAGCACAAGTAAATTGATTTGACTGTAATGGATACCAACTTGTATACAACTTACAGCGATCATGCTGCTCTACCCACTATCCTTCTACATCTCCTCTCCCTGCTGCTGACTTCCTACTCACTGGCAATCACTCTTCTATTGTGATGTCTTATACTTTATTCAGCCTTCACAATGAAAATGTAGCAAACACAGGAAATACTCTATGTTCTCTTCCAAATTTGTATTTTTTCTCTCCCCTAAATCCTTTTCTCTAGATATGAGTATGACTTACTCCCTACGTTCTTGAAATTTTTATATAACTGACACTTCCAGAAAGTCCTGGATACCTTAAAATTATATATTTTCTGACTCGCATGCCCTAAGTTAATTATACTCTTGATACATCTGAATGTTTGCTGTGAATCATCTCCAATTAGGTTTTTCTCAGAAACTTCCCTTCTGGGGATGTCAGTGTCTCAAAAACTTGTAAGAGTTGAGTATTGTGTACCTTACTATGCTCTTAGCACCTTAAGAAATATAAGTTGATATAATAACTTTATAGACAATAATGACTTAAAACTTGAATTCTGAAGACGAATAATATAAGGATAATCTTTAATTACACTGATTTTTTTCCCCTAAATTCAATTTTAAAAATGTATGTGGGTACCATGGTACATGCATGGAGGTTAGAAAACGGCTTGCAAGAGACAATGCCATGTTTAGGCTAGTAGGCTTCAGGGATGAAACTTACACAGGCAGGGAATCTGACCTACTGAGCCATTTTCTCTGTCCCATTTCTTTCAAAACACAGAAACAGATAATAAATGTATTACATTCTCTTTATTTTGGTCAATACTTCATCTTATCTGTTTTTATAAACTTCAGAGTTAACTTTCACTCTTTTATGGTGCCCCCTTCTCTTTCTCCTTTTCTGTCTTTAATATTGAATATACCTACAGTCACAAGAACTAACTGTGTAGATGTGTGTGGCCTCTGAGTATCAGTGGTCTTTGGAATAGTGCAAATTTCTCAGTCTCAGAATGACTGAGATTTTATCCCGGCATTTATCTCAGGGATATATAGTACACTTGAAGGGTACTGCCAGCATATCTGAGTGCCAGGAGCCAATAGAAATAAGAATTTTCCTTGGCTTACCTAACACCATTTTGTAGTAGCTATGGGCCTAAGGTAGCTTGGGCCTCTGCTTTTGTTTCCTAAGAGATGAAGAGTTCTTTCCCAGAGAATAGGTGACTCCTTTATGGTTAGGCAGTTAGCAGAAAATAGATAGTTGCCTTGGTAACATGTCCTGTTGGCCAGTAGTCTGTAACTCCTTAGAATTTCCTGTCCCTGTTGCTTTGTGTAAGCCTTCCTTACATTGTTTAAGCTTCCTTCTCTTTTTACTCTATGTTGCTGGTGAGAAATAAAAATTTTTGGAGCTTGATCAGACACCTGTCTTACTCTTGTTCTTGTGTCTCTTGTCTCCTCATTCATCTTCCCCTCCATAGGTCTACGTTGAAAACCCTGTGGGCCGGGACATCTGAAGATATTTTAAATGTCCTCATGAACAAAGTCACCTAGAATTGATAGTCTCTGTTATGGAATAAAGATTGCCAATGGAGTTTGGGTTATATTAGAAATCTGGCTTTGACAGTAGGTAACCCATGCTATTTCACAGGTAATACACATTATTTCCATGGCATGGTTATCATGTCACTTGGCACTGATGTGTAAATTAGTATAGAGTTAGACGCTCATATATAACAGTTACTATGCTAAATAATTCACTATAACGGTTAACATATGATTAAAGCATACAAATAGTTGATAAAGAATGAACAATTTTGTACAGATTTTAAAAGTAATTAAAGATATATTTTTAAATTTCATCAAGATATTTTGAAATGGACAAAGCTGTGTTCACTTTTCACCTGACCTAATAGTGTTTTGGAAATGTGACTACATATAATCACATTCAAATATGGGGTCATTAGGAGGCGAAGGAGTTGTGTTAAAGTCAGAAAGGTCCTTATAACATGATTAGAAGAATCACTGGGCATCTTGATCTCTTAAGCAGAGTCTTTTCCAGGCATCAGATGAAACTTGCAGAAATTCGAATTTGTTTTTGGTGTTGGAGGCTGAACTCAGGTTGTTGTATTCGCTAGGAACATGCTTTTACCACCACAGCCCTAGTCCTTATCCTTGCTTCTTGGACTTGGACTGTCCAGTTGCCAGAATTCAGAGATAATATATTTCTATCAATCCATAGTATCTTACTGTGGCTCCATAACTGAAGGCAAGCTTACTTTTAGTAACTGTATGAATTCACTTTATGGATGTTGTTGGCATTGGGACCACCAAACCAGTGACATCACACCCAGGCAACAGCGCAACCGCCCACCTGTTGCCAAGGCAACAGCCACCCTATTCCCAGAATCCACTTGGCCCACCGCCCAACTTTACCTGCGGCTACGTCATTCTCTCTATATAAATGGAAGACCCCTCTGATCTTTCTCTTTTCCCTCTCTTTTTTCCCTTTCTCTTCTTGCTGCTACCTTGCCCCCCTCCCTTCCAATAAACCCCCACGTGGAACTGTTTGGCCTGGTGTGGTTTCTGGAGACACGCGATCCCCGCTAGCCATTCTCTCCGATCATAAAGCTGTGCATATGCAACCATTTCATCATTTTTACAAGATTGGTGCCAAAACCCGGGAATTTCAACACAGGTTGCTGCAGGGTCTGGGTGGGGCCCAGGGTCGCAGCCTTTAACAACCTTCTAGCCACCCACGTGGACTGCTGCTACTGCCATGGCTACCACCATCACTGCCGGAAAGCTGATGATGCACCACTTAGACTTCTTCTGCCAGCACCTGCCCAGACTCACAAACTTCCACCACATGGTGCCACACCAAACAAACAGTTCCACACCTCCTGCTATCTGACTGCGCAGTCTGCAAACACACTCCGGCATTTTGATTGATAAGGAGTTTCTCCAATCAGCGGGAGGATCCTTTTTTGCTCAGATAGTGCCTGGCCAACTCTTTCTGGGCTGAGGGGTTGGCTTTCCATTGCCTCAGTCTCTATGACTGACCTCCTAGCTGACCTGTGAGTTAGGACCTAGCCCTTGGGTGTCCTCCCCGCTCAAAAGCAGTTCATATTCCCCCCCCCCCCCGTTAAAAAACCCTAGTACTAGGTTGAATAGTTTTCTGGCAATTTCCGGCAAATTGCCAGCCTTGGCTCCTAGGATTCTCGTGAGGACTTGAAATTCTAGCTTAGCTGGCCTCTGGTTACTGAACTTATTCTCTGGGACACCAGCACGAATAGTTCAGTAACATCTCCCAACACCCAATGGGTACTAATTGGTCTTCGAATCTACCTCCAAAAACCCCACTGGGATGTTTCTCCTTCTCACCAGGTTACCCCAGGGCTTACTAACTTGACCTCTTCAGACTCCTCCCCTCCTTTTGCACCCTGCATTGGTGCCAACCTTCACCCCTCCTATCACGTGTTCTAAGGCCAACCCCCCAATTCCGTCTCCTCCAGACCCCTGACCCAGCACCAGTCCTTACTCTAAGGGAAGTGGCTGTAGTTGATGGTCTGGTCAGAGTACATGTCCCGTTCTTGCTAAGTGAACTTTCTCAAATAGAAAAAAGTCTGGGTTCACATACTTCTAACTCTTCCAGCTTTGTTAAGGAGTTCCAGTACATCATTCAGTCTTATAGCTTGACTTTCCTTGATGTTCATATGATTCTTACTAATAATTTACTTCCTGAAGAATGCAGGCAAGTTTGGGAAGTGGCAAAAGCACATGCAGATGAAATTCACCAAACAGATACAACGTATCCAATTGGATCTGAGGCAGTGCCTGACCAGGATCCTCTAGGGAATTACAGTTCCGCAGGTGGTATCTTAGCCAGAGACAGGTTTATTACATGCCTTCTGGTTGGCCTAAGAAAGGCAGTCTTAAAGCCAGTAAATTTTGAAAAACTCCAAGAGGTTGTTCAGGACAAACAAGAGAACCCATTCCAATTTTTAGAACGCCTCACAAAGGCTCTACTACAATACACTAACTCAGATCCTGAAAATCCAGAAGGTAAGCAACTTCTGATGATCTACTTTTTTTCTCAGAGCTACCCCGACATAAAATCTAAACTTAGGTGGTTGGAGAAGGGGCCCCTGACTCCACAGGCAGAAATCTTGGTGCTGGTCTTCAAGGTGTACCATGAGAGGGATGAGAAAGCCAAAAAACAAAAGTACCACATGCTGGCAAAGGCTGTCCGACCAGCCTCAGCTGCTAACCCAGACTCCTAGTCTTCTAAAGCTCAGGTCCGCCAGGCCCCTGCTATAAGTGGTCAACAAGGTCACTGGGTGAAGGCCTACCCCAACCCCAACAAGCCAAGGGGACCATGTCATTAGGAGGGACATTGGGTTGTCAACTGCCCTCATGTGATGAGGAACAGAGGGACGTCACTCCCAGGTAACCCTTCAGCTGACCTCCTAGGCTTGGCTGTGGATGATTGACGGGGCCGAGCTTTCTTGACCCAACCACACCTATCACTATCAGGAAGCCCCAGGTAGCTACCATGGTATGTGGGTGGCTCATCTCCTTTCTCTTGGACACTGGGGCCACTTACTTGGTCCTGATGGAGTTTTGGGGACCCACTTTACCTTCACATTTTCCTATTGTCAGGGTAGGAGGACAACCTTATCTCCCTCATCAGACCCCACCACTGAGTTGCATTTTTAGGGGTGTACCCCTCACCCATTCCTTTTTGGTAGTGCTGACATGTCCTGTCCCCTTATTGGGAAGGGATCTTTTAGCTAAGTTGGGAGCTTCTATTTCCTTTGTTCTACCCATTTGCCTAAACCCAAGCGCGCCAGCAGGTCCTCTGTTCCTTCTCCTAGCCAGTCAGTCTACTAACACTAACATGTTGTCTCCTTTACCAGCTTCTCAGGTGGACCCTCAAGTTTGGGACATTCGGAACCCCTCTGTTGGTAAACATCATTTTCCCATTGTCATCCAGTTACTGGACTCTACAAGGCTACAAGCTTTCTCCAAGCGACCTCTCCTCATCTCAACCTTTGAACTCATGTATGGACATCTGGTTCTAACTCCTGGTCTTTCACCTAAATGCTCTCCCCTCCCAGACCATCTACTCACCCCATTACTTTGCCACCTCCCTTCTCTCCTATGGAACTTCGATGACCACCATCTACTGTGGCCACACACTGTCTCCTGTCTGCTGCCTGTCAACATTGGAGACCAAGTCCTTCTATCCCCTCCAGATCATCAGCCCTCACCCCTCTTTCCCAAATGGCAGGGCCCTTTTAAGGACCATGCTCTGGTAAGCTCCAGAAGACATCGAGACCACCCACTTTGTCCCCAATCCCAGAAAACGAGACTCCACTCCAGCAGCCAAGCTCAACCTCACTGGATTAGACATGGGTTTCTTATCTTCTCCCTGCTGTTCATTTCCATTCTGGGTAGCCCTTACATCTGGAGATTCGAAGTTCAAGAAACCCCCACAGATAACAAACAGTCTTTCCAAATAGGGTCTGGAAACTACTCCATAGCCAGATGCCAGGAGCCAATCCAAATTGCTATCATTCATACATTTGTTATCCCATCTAAATATTATGATCTCTAGGCTTGCTTTCTCTTTGACCAGACAAAAGATTATTATAGAAAATGGCTAGATGAATATGGGGACTGTCCATATTGGTCTTGTCAGATACATATGTTAGGATCACGGACCAATCACTTCTTCTATCAACAATGCAAGACACTTTTTCTACATACAAGACCCATGGGATTCCAGATGGGAGACAGGAATTCTTGGTAAGCTCTACCATAAGAATCAACCCAGCTCTCCAGTAAGTACCATCCGTATCCAGAGAAAATGACTCAATTGCCCAATCTCTAGACATTAGAAAAGTAGAAGTAATTAAACACTCCTCCTCCTCCTCCTCCTCCTCCTCCTCCTCCTCCTCCTCCTCCTCCTCCTCCTCCTCCTCCGAGGTCCTTATCTCTTTGATAACATCCCTGATAAATGGCACTAACTTGTCATTTCGCCTTTTGCTTCAGACTTTGACCTCAACATACCAACGCCTTAATGTCACCAGGCCTGGTCACTTTAAAGACTGCTGGCTATGCATACCTCCTGGAATTAATTCACAATTGCCACTTACAGCCTCTCTAGTGATACTACCTAGTAACTTTACCTCACCTTTTGTTAGCTGCTCCAACTACGATGTTGCCATGACTCCATACCTAACCTCTATTCCTCTCTTTGGCATGGCAAATTGTTTTAAGACCTCTGGGACACATTCTGTAGAAACTTTAAGTGCCCTAGACTGCAATAAAAACATAACCCTTGATATACCATCTCTGTCACAAGTCCTGCAGTCCAGAACACATCAATTTTTTGTGGCTCCTGGTATATCATCACCTACCCACCAGCTGGTCAGGGCTTTGCATGTCGGTTTTTTCCCTGAACTAGGAGTAATCCAGGGTCAAGAGCCCCTGCCAATCCCAGTTGTAGATATAATAGCTGCCCAACATAAGAAGGCAGTTCAGATCGTGCCACTCTTGGTTGCTGCAGGAGTAACTATAGCTGTTAGTACTGGAGTTGCAAGGATAACGACTTCCATTACTAAATATAATGAATTCACTTCCCAGTTTGAAAGCAATTTTCAAGAAATGACTGTAACTGTGCTTACTATCCAGAAACAGGTCAATTCTTTGGCAGCTGTGGTGCTTCAGAACCAACGGAGGCTAGATGTCCTGACAGCTAAAGAAGGTGGTCTTTGCCTGTTCCTCCAAGAAGAATGCTGTTTCTATGTCAACCAATCTGGGATAGTGGGAAATAAAATCTGGGAGCTATAGTCAGATATACGGAATTTCAGGGAACATGAGACCTCCAGTTCTGAGATTTTCGAAAACCCTATATGGAACTGGATACTCCCTTTCCTAACTCCCTTCCTAGTCATATTCCTGGTGTTATTATTTGCCCCCTGCCTCATTATTCTTGTTTCTACTTTCCTTCAACTACAAATTCAAAAAAATTCTAACCAAACTATTAATCAGTTCCTGTTACAGGATTACCAGTCACTGCCCAAGAAGAGCTGCTGTCCACAGAGAAACCTGATGCAAACATTTACCAGGTGGACCCTGATGGAGAAAGTTAGCTATACCCCAAAATTAACAATGCCCCTACACAGCAGGAAGCAGTTTAAGAGACACAACGTCCTGATTCCCTTTTCATCATCGGCTTCCCCCCTCCCTTTTTTCTCCTTTTTATAATAATGAGAAAGGAGGTATGTTGGCATCAGGACCACCAAACCAGTGACATCACACCCAGGTGACAGTGTGATCCACCCACCTGTTGCCAAGGCAACAGACGCCATATTCCCAGAATCCACTTGGCCCACCACCCACCTTTACCTGCAGCTACGTCTCTCTCTATATATAAACAGAAGACCCCTCTGATCTTTCTCTTTTTCCTCTCTCTTTTCCCTTTCTCTTCTTGCTGCTATCTTGCCCCCCTTCCAATAAACCCCCATGTGGAACTGTTTGGCCTGGTGTGGTTTCTGGGGCACACATCCCACCATTTCATCATTTTTTATAACAGATGTTCTATTGTATACTTGATTATGCCTTTGTAATGGATATATCTAAGGGCTTTTATGTGGGGTTTTGTTATTTTAAAAGTAGCACAGAAAAATAAATTCTTTATATACTTCTCAATGCATATGTGACTTGATTTATGCGCATCTTCAGAGGAAATTCCTCAAGGAATGCATGCTTTCATGTGTTGGTACTATGAATAAGGTAGCTCCCTGCACTATCTGTTAACCACGTAACCTTGAGCAATTAATTTAGGCTGGCTAATCTCAGCTGGGACCTCTAGAGGAAGCAATGTTAATTCCCTGGGAGATGGAATTTCTGTGAGAATTATGTGCATTAGGATTTGTTTTGTATCATTTTTATTTGTTTTTTTCTGAGACAAGTTTGTGTGTGTGTGTGTGTGTGTGTGTGTGTAGTTTTGGGTGTCCTGGAAGTCACTCTGTAAATGAGGCTGGCCTCAAACTCAGATATCTGCCTACCTCTGACTGCCTAATGCTGGAATAAAGTCATGTATCACTTTTGTAAATTGTTTGTTAGAGTGTTTATTGATTATAATCCATCAGTTATATTTTTTAAATATCAGACTTACTTATGTTATTTTACATGATGAGTATTTTACCATATGTGTACCATGTGCATTATTTGTCTCTGAAGAGGTCATAGGAAAGCACTAGATTCCTTAGAGCTAAATGTAGAGAAGGTTGTGAACCACTTTATGGGTGTTATGAATAGAACCTGCGTCCTCTGAAGAGTAACAAGTACTGTGGCTGATGGATCATTGATTATTAATATTTAAGTAGATAATGCTGTTGGATCCAGCAGTATAAATACCTTTAATGATTTAAAACTCTTCAAATAGGGAAGAGTTTTGGTTTCTACATGTTTAGAGGATTCTTTAGTAGTTGTTTTTATATTAAAATGTTTAGGGCAGCCCCCCAGTTGAGGGACAGGGCCACCCGCCCATCTCCAGAATTTTAATCCAGAATTGCTCCTGTCTAAAGGAAATACAGGGACAAAGAGTAGAGCCAAAACTGAAAGAAAGGTCATCCAGAGACTGCCCCACCTGGGGACCCATCCCATATGCAGACCCCAAAACCAGACTCTATTGCTGATGCCAAGAACTGCTTGCTAACAGGAGCCTGATATAGCTGTCTCTTGAGAGACTCTGCCAGAGCCTGACAAATACAGAGGTGGAAGTTCACAGCCATTGGACTGAGTACAGGGACCCTAATGGAGGAGTTAGGGGAAGGACTGAAGGAGCTAAAGGGGTTTACAATTCCATAGGAAGAACAACAATATTAACCAAACAGACCCCCACCTCCGAGCTTCCAGGGACTAAGCCACCAACCAAAGAGTACACCTGGGGGGAATCCATGGCTCCAGCTGAAAATGTAGCAGAGATGGCCTTATCTGGCGTCAATTGGAGGGTAGGCCCTTGGTCCTGTGGAGGCTTGATGCCCCAGTGTAGGGGAATGCCACAGCTGGGAGGCTGGAGTGGGTGGGTGGGTAGCACCCTCATAGAAGCAGTGGGAGCTGAGGGGATACGGATTTTACAGAGGGGAAACCGGGAAAGGGGATATTTGAAATGTAAACAAATAAAATATCCAATAAAAAATGGGGAGAAAAAGATATTTAGTTCCTTTGAGCACAAACACTATACAATATTTTTCTTCTTTTTGCATATATATGTATATATATGTAAATGTATAGTATATGTGTGATATCTCTATCTCTATCTTTAATCTATATCTATATTTATATCTTTACCTAGATCTAAATCTATCTATTGAAAAAGAGGACGAAAAAGAGATCATACTAGAAGTGATTGGATTAAATATATATATTTAATATATATATATATTTAATATATATTTATATATATTATATATATATTCTTATTTTAATGTTCATTTCAACAAATATTTGGCATTTATGGTTGTGGTCATTCTAAGTAAATATGTTCCTATGTTTAAACATAATTATGATCATAATAGCAGATTTTTTTAAACATCCATTATATTAAGAAAACGTACAAGTCAGTTGATTGGTGAGTTTTCATTCACTGTCAGTCTGAGGGTGAAGCAGAGTTAGGACAAATAGGTTCTATGAGGTTCTGGTCTTGCCTGGAATGTCAGAAGTCTTACAGCTCTTGGAAGAGAAGTCAGGAAGTTTGGTCAGTCTGATCAGGGGAGGTGGCCAAGGTCCTGGGTCTCTCTTCAGTTAATGAGGCAGGGTATAGAAGGAGCCAGATTCCCTTCTTACAACCAGAAGGGGTTTTGTTTGTGTTTTCCCACAGGACCAGACTAGGTCTATCTGGTTTACCACCAGAAATATCCTACACTACACTACTGATCAAGAAGATGGCCCACTCCTTACTGAAAGATCAATGGCAGAGGAAACAGAGGAGATGCCACCCCTAAATGAAGAACAAGATCTCATAGAAGGACATACATTTCTTAGTGACTGCCACCCAGGACATGTGTCCTCCACAAGCTACTTCCTCCTCTAGTCTTATGGCTGTTTTGTCATTCGTCATACTAATTCTGCTACTGCCTATCCTCTCTCTAGCCTTCCCAACACTCACCGCTGGAGATTATTTGCTAGGGAGACCTACAATGGACACAACAAAATGATAGGAACCCAGAACAGCCTACTTGAAGGATGCTGGACCAGGATTGAGATCCCACCATTCCATCTCTACTATCCCCCGCTCTTTCCGCTGCTTTCCTTACTGAAACATAGTTGAATGCCTCCAAGAAGCCTCCACATACTGAGGTTGCAGATATTGGAGTTCTAGAACTGACTCCACCAGCCCTGGTAGCACCATGCTTGCCAATCTTAAAACTCAATTTCAGCTTTCCATCAGTGATCCCTGGGACAAACATTGGTGAATGGGAGTCATGGGTAAGCTCTACCCTAAAGGCTATGCTAAATACCCTGTAGCCAATCTACATGTCTCTCACCAGCTTGTCCCTGCCTCCAAATCAGTCTTTATGTTAATATCTTTCAACAGGAAAATCAGTCTCAGGAGTTCCAAGCTACTTTTTCCTGGCTACAATACATCCAATATGTGGCTGACCTCATCCACCAGAACTCCTTCCAATACTGTTGTTGTTGTTGTTGCTGTTGTCATTTGTGCTTCCCTTTCCTGACCCCTATTGGCAGCTATTCCCATTAATGTTTCCCTTCATGAACTCCATGGACCCCTACCACATGAAATCATAAGACAATCCTCTCTTCTCCTTTTGCCTTATAAGACCCTCCTCAAGGACCCACCCTATAACCCTATCACCAACCAATATGTGCTAACCTCCTTGCTCTTCTCTTGTGTGAAAGCAATACCAGTTGCTGCATTAGCCCTGTTTTCAAGGTTTCTGGCCCCCATAATATCGTTCCTCAGGTATATGAACCTGAAGATCTTGCCTTACAACTGAGAGGAGACCAAAGGGAAAGAGATATCTTTGTTCCTCTGCTCATCAGACTGGTTCTCCATTTCTCACTGGACTGACAAGAAACATTGGAGCAGAACCTCATCCAAACACACCACCTGGCCAGTGACTTCCAGTACAAACTTGACAAGGCAATGGCTTTCACTTCAAACAGTGCTGAGTCCCTTCAATGCCAGATAACTTTCTTAGCGAGGTTGTTCTCCAAAATTGGAGGGACCTGGATTTGCTGACTGCTGAACAGGAAGGGACTTGTATTTTTCTGGGAGAGTAATGTTGCTTCTAAGTCAATGAATGCAATGATAGAACAAAACATACAATTGCAAAAAGATTTCTGAGAAGATCACTGGGCATGTTCTGCTTCCAAGACCCCTATCCCATGGTTCTCAAACCCCTGATAGATTGGCTTGTTCCCTTCCTTGTCCCCATGCTGGTCATTGGAGCCCTAATTCTTCCATCATATTGTCTTATCCAGTGTACTAGCTAGTTTTGTGTATCAACTTAACACAAGCTGGAGTTATCACAGAAAAAGAAGTTTCAGTTGAGAAAATGCCTCCATGAGATCCAGCGATAAGGCATTTTCTCAATTAGTGATCAAAGGGGGAGGGCCCCTTGTGAGTGATGCCATCCCTGGGCTGGTAGTCTTGGTCTCTATAAGAAAGCCAGCTGAGCAAGCCAGGAGAAGCAAGCAAGCCAGTAAGCAGCATTCCTCCATGACCTCTGCATCAACTCCTGCTCCTTGACCTGCTTGAGTTCCAGTCCTGACTTCCTTTGGTGATGAACAGCAGCATGGAAGTGTAAGCTGAATAAACCCTTTCCTCCCCAACTTGCATCTTGGTCATGACGTTTGTGCAGGAATAGAAACCCTGACTAAGACATCCAGTTTCTAAAACAGCAGATGAATAGCATTTCAGAGATCACTAGGAATCAGGTTTTAGTTCGATACTAAACTATTCCCAACATAAACGACAGTTATTCCAATGACAATATATATATGGAGTTGCCCTACAACTTGCCCTACAACTCCTCATATATATATATATATATATATGTAGGGCAAGTGGGCTGTGCCACCAGACAGAAGAACTGGTAAGGTTGAGTGAACTCAGACTCAGGGAATCTCAGAGACTTGAGATTGGCAGGAGTCAAGCCACTCTCTAGTTTCTGTACTTTCTCTGGAACATATATCTATGATATCCTACTGAAAGGACAATGAGCAGTCATGTATTACAGCACCTGGAGTCCATCCAAATAGAGCATCATTAATATCTCAAACTGAGCCAAAAGGAAACACCTACTTCTAAGTCCTACCCCACTCCTCAATGTATATATAGTCCCTGTCCACATGGAATAAAGCAAACAAGTTATTTCACTGAGTTACGATGCTATAGCAAATAAATGTCAGTGAATGAAAATCAGACAAAATGAGCAAGTCAGGAAGTTTTGTGTATTCTGGAGACGACTGAGTAGCATATCAAAATATATTTGAAAACTACAAGTTTAGAGTTTAGAGATAATTACAGCTGTTCAGAAAATAACCTAAACTTTTAACAAATTTTGTAGGAAAAAAAAAAAAACACATAAGTATAAGCTAAATTTTCAGAAACAGTCACACTTGCTTCGGAGATTCTAAAAGGCTGATGTGGGAAGTACTAACCCACTGTAGGTGGCACCATTCTTTGTGCTAGGAGATCTGACCTATAAAAGTGAGGGGAAGAGACAGAGTACCAAAAAGCAGGCAAGCATTCCTCTCTGCTCTTGACTGTAGATTTGATGTGACTAACTAACTTCGCTAGGATTTCTCTTTCTGTGATAAAATACCATAACCAAAAGTTGGAAAGAAAAGGGTTGATTTGACAGACACTTGTATATCACTATTCATTATCAAAAGAAGCTATGACAAGAACTCAAACAGGGCAGGAACTTATGCAGAGCCCATGGCTTGGTATTGCACACTAGCTTGTTCATGGCTTTTTTAGCCTGCGTTCCTGTAGAAACAAGAGGTGGTATTTCTCCACCAACCTAGGGGTGGCCCTACCCATGATAGGCTGGGCTCTCCCCCAGCAAACACTAATAAAGGAAATATCCTACAAAACTGCCACAACGCTGATCTTATAGAGGAATTTCTTTCACTGAGGTTTCCCCCTCTCATCCCACTTCACCTTGTGTCAAGTTGACGTAAAACTGGACAGTATGCTACCTATTTGAAGATACTGCCTAAATTTCTCCACAGTGATTGACTGCAATCTGGAATTCTAAGTGGAAGCAAGGCTTTTTCCTCTATATTGTCTTTTCCAGGGTAGTTTTTATGATAGCAACACAAATGAAACTAAACAACCTCAAACCTTCACCTGGAATTTGCACAGTGATTTGCACACTTCACTAGCATATTACCGGTGCTTCCCCAATCTCAGCTGCATTTCAAAGCCCATGATCTCTTCTTTTGCTCAAAATACTTAATCCTGGCTAAATACTCATTATTGGCCCTCTCAGTACTTTCCTGAGACAAGATAGTGCTTTTATATTTCCAAAAATTAAAAATTTTAAAATCAACCATAATATAAAAGGTAAAGACAGCCCCATTTCTCAGAACAAAGTCATCAAGAAAAACTGCCACATGATTTACAGAGCACTGCTACCAAATTCTCCTGGTTCTGTGAGTTCACAGCCCACAGAATAATAGCTATTTTGGAATGTGACAGGCTCAAACTACTTTCAAAAATTAAGAATACAGCATCTTAAAAATTAGAGTTTGAACAAATACATCTATAGGAGTTTCATAAAGACTTAGTTATTTGAATTTCATGTGCATGACTGTTTTACCTGAAAGGATGAATATATACCCTATATGAGCCTGGT
The DNA here is from genome assembly GCA_028551405.1 of Uromys caudimaculatus. Classification (NCBI taxonomy): domain Eukaryota; kingdom Metazoa; phylum Chordata; class Mammalia; order Rodentia; family Muridae; genus Uromys; species Uromys caudimaculatus. Next base: position 124,192,721 of record CM052701.1, on the reverse strand, counting down.
GTCTGTGAAGGACAGAAGACAGCATTAGATCCCCTGTAGCTGGATTTCAAGATTGTTGTGAGGGTGAGAACTGACTCTGAAAGAGAATTCTCAACAGCTCACCCATCAGACCAAACCCTTCTTTTTAATCCTATTCCCATAATTATCACTTAATGAATGATTGATTCTTTGTTATTTATATCCAAAAAGAGATAGATATGAATCAGACAGGCAAGATGGAGCAGTGGAAAAGATCTTGCCCTACAAGCCTGACAACCTGAGTTTGATTCACAGAACACATGTAAAGTAAAGCATGTGAGGAGAAATTCCACTTCGTAGGTTGCTCTCTAACCACGTCATTCAGCACATGGCAACATGTCCCCACCCCACAGACAGCATCTTACGTAGGGATTTACTGCTGTGAACAGACACCATGACCACGGCAACTCTTTAAAAAGACAACATTTAATTAGGGTTGGCTTACAGGTTTAGAAGTTCAGTCCATTATTAAACGGGTATGAAGCAGGAGGAGCTGAGAGTTCTACATCTTGATCCGAAGACAAACAGGAGCAGACTGTCTTCCAGGGAGTTAGGACAAGGGTCTCAAAGGCCACCCACACAGTCACACATTTCCTCCAACAAGGTCACATCTACTACAACAAGGCCATACTTCCTAGTGATGCCACCCCCTGGGCAAGCATATTCAAACCACCACACCAGTAATAATAATAATATTTTAAAAAGAAGTCATCAGTAACAAAAGAGAATGCCTTCCCTAGAATTTTGTCATTATGCACGTAGATTTTAGAATTACATCCTCCAGAAATATGAGGGGAATAAATGTTCTTTTTAAAATCCACACACATATGTGTGTGTATGTATGTATGTGTATATATATATATATATATATATATATATATATATATATATATTACATAACTTACATAACTGGTTGCAGAGATATTTATATTGGGTAGAGAATTTACTTTATATGAAATAAGATTATTTTACAAAATGAATAATTAGCTCAAAAGGTATGAGAGTAAGGTATATAAGTCACATTCAGGCTCATACCCCATCTATTGCTGTGAACTCAAAACTCTTAACCTAGAAAAAGTTTACAAATTATTAAATTACACTTTCTAATGGAATAAATAAGGATCTCTAGTTATTAAAAACTAGCTGATCCTTAAATCCACATGTCAGTGACTTCCTATGTATACACACCGGATTCTGTGGATCTGTGTAATATCTGCAATTCTGTATGACTTCTATGACCTGGTATGCTTGCTTTTCCACATAAAATATGCAGTAGTTCCCATGATGCTGTTTTATGGTTTGCTTCTCAATTTTCTGCAAACATCAATAAGCTTATTCCTGCCAATAAGTCTGTTTCATTCATATTTTTTCTTAATTTCACAAATTGATTTTTTTCACTCTTTAATTAGCTTAAATATATAGGCAGTTTACTCTCAAACTGCTTCTATGAATAGGGGAAAGGAATACTATATTAAATAAAATCATTTAGCAACCCACAAGTTGGATTTGAAGATTGTTGTGAAGGTGGGAAATGAACTTGGGTCCTCTGAAAGAGAATCCTCAACAGCTGATTCGTCTGACCAAACCTTTTTATTTAATCCAATAAATAGATTATAACAGTCAACATTTGCTTTATAGTCTGTTTGTAATCAAATCTATTGCTCCTCCACACAAAGATACTCAACATTGAACAGCAACTGGTTAATGAATTTAGGTCAATGTCTTCTTCAGATTTCAGAAGTCACCATGTCAGATATGTCCAAAGAAGGTAAAATAAAGCAAGCAGTATGGCCCCACAACTGTAAAAGCTGGTAACCAATAACTTGATACAGACTGGTATCTATATAGCCATTCTAAGTATAAAGTAACAGAAAATCATGTAAGAAAAGGTTTAGTATATCACTATTTTATCAACCTCTATTATATGTGCGTGTGTGTGTGTGTGTGTGTGTGTGTGAGAGAGAAAGAGAGAGAGAGAGAGAGAGAGAGAGAGAGAGAGAGAGAGAGAGAGAGAGAGAGTGAGAGAGACATCTAAATCTGGTAAGCTCAGAATATCCACCATACAACTCACAGACCATATGAAGCTTAACAAAAAGGAAGGCCAAAGTGTGCGTGCTTCAATCCTACTTAGAAGAGGGAACAAAATAATAATCATGGAGAAACAGGGAGGGATGAACCTGGATGGGAGAGGGGAGGGGTAGAGAAAAGGGGAGGATCAGGTATGGGAGGAGAGAAGTCCAGAGGGCTGGGAGAATGAATAGAAATATGTAGCAGTGGGAGCTGGAAATGGGGGAACTACTAGAAAAAGTCCCAGACACCAGGGATGCTAGAGGTTCCCAGGACTCAATGGGGATAACATTACCTGAAATACACAACAGCAGGGAGATAAAACCTGAAGAGCCCACCTCCAGTAGATCGACATGGCCTCCAATTAAGAGATGGGGCCACCCACCCAGCTCAAAATTTTTAACCCAGAATTGTTCCTGCCTAAAGGAAATACAGGGCAAGAAATGGAGCAGGGACTGAAGGAACAGTATCCAGAGACTGAACCAGCTTGGGATCGATTCCATCCATAGATATCAAAATCCAACATTATTGCTGATACCAAGATGTACCTGCAGACAGGAGACTGGTATGACTGTCCTCTGAGAGGCTCTGCCAGCACCTGAATAAGACAGATGCAGATACTCACAATCAACCATTAGATTGAACCCTGGCACTCCAATGGAAGAATTAGGGGAAGGACTGAAGGGATTGCAACTCCATAGGAAGAACAACAATACCAACTAATCAGACCCCTTAGAGCTCCCAGGGACTAACTAAACCATCAACTAAAGAGTACATATGTGCTAGCTGGTGGCTACAGCTATATATGTAGCAGAGGATTGCCTTATATGGCATCAGTGGGAGTGGAGGTGCTTGGTCCTATGGAGGCTTGATGCCCCAGAAAAGGGGGATACTAGAGGGGTAAGATGGAAGTGGGTGGGTGGTGGGTGAGTACCCTCTTAGAGGCAAAGAGGAGGGGAAGAGGGTGGAGTATTTGTGGAGGTGATCCAGGGAAGGAGGACAACATTCAAAATGTAAATAAATTAACTAATAAAAAACCAACTCAGGGGGCTGGAGAGATGGCTCAGCACCTAAGAGCACCCACTGCTCTTCTGAAGGTCGTGGGTTCAAGTCCCAGCAACCACATGATGGCTCACAGCCATCCATAACAGGATCTGATGCCCTCTTCTGGGGTGTCTGAAGACAGCTACAGTGAGCATGGCCAGAGCGAGCAGGGCCGGAGCTGGGCTGGAGCAAGAAGAGGTGTCTGAGGACAGCTATAGTGTACCTACATATAATAAATAAATAAATCCTAAAAAAAAAACACAGATATAATATAGATGTAAGAAAGATGGCTTACTAAGTTAGACACCCAGAAGCAAATAAAATATTGATACGTTTGGTTAAAACAAAGAAAATAAGAATAATGGTGGCCGATATGGAATACAGCTTCTAGCTACCATGTTTATGCTTAAAGGCAGCAACCATTGTATTTGCTATTTCTGAAAGTTACAAAGATGGTGGTTTAGTCTGGTAGAATAGAAAGTTCACAAGATTGTCTTTAGAAATCCAAAGACTTTGAAGTTAAGTTATCAGCTGGACAGAGCTTCAAAAATGTTAACAGTTTCTTCAAACAATCACTGTACACAAATATAAATCACATCTGAGCAAGTGAACTCCCCACTTGCTGAAGAACAAAGGAAGCACAGACAAGCCTGCATCTCAATGGCAGAACGCAGAAAATAAAGCTAACACAGCCATCTGGAAAGAGTTATTTAAGAAATTACAAAAGGCTTTGGAGCATAAAAGTGTAAAATGACTTAAGCAGCTCTGGTCAGTGGAAATGGCACTTGTGTATTCAGCCCACACTATCGCTTTATGTTTTTCCCTAGAAGTTGCTGTCTTTGGTAAGCCTCCCGAGGCACATAAATTACCATTTCTGCCATGATCTCTTTCTATCCTTGCTCTAGACTCTATACACCCAACTCTTAACCATCACACCATTACTAATTTCTAGTCTTTACTATTTTCCTTCTACATCGCTGGGCACGCTTTATGATGTCAGTCTTTTTCTCTCCATATATATCAGTGGCTGGCATATAGAGTAAGCAATAATACAGAGTGGTTGGAGGAGGGAAAGAAACATGTAGTAACTCACAATAGCCTGTGTTACTAGAAGTGAGATCTTGGCAGCCATCAGTTGGAATCTCCTGTGAGAGTTTATCTCAAAAAGAGGCAGAAGTTGTCACCATCATCATATGCCTCAGGCTAAATATTAGGACTAGGCTCAATCAACTGACTACCCATGGTCAGGAATTTCATGTCATTTAATTGTCAACCCTCACAGCATAAATACCTGAATGGTATTTTCCTGAAAATGTGTAACTGTGGGCTTTGCCACCCCTTCTGCAGTTCCTGAAATACTGAAGCTGAGAATTACTTGTGAATAATTGCCTAGGTCATAATCTTGGGCTTGTTCCTCAACTGGCTCATAACTTAACTGATGCATTTATTCTATTCTATGTGTGCCATGTAGCCGGTCACCTCTCCTCAGTTTCATGTGTCTGTCTCCTCAGAGTTTGGGGCAAATCTGTTCCCACACCTGACTCTATCCCAAAGTTCCTTACTTCCTATCAGAACACCCACCTATCACTTCCTGCCTTTTGCTAATAGGCCATCAGCTTTTGATTGACAGGTGATGCTTCCACGCTGTACATAGGAGATTCTCTCTGTAAAAACAAATGGTCTTTGCTAATAATTTAAAGTGGGAAATCTTAAACAAATGCCTGTACTATTCACCTTGAAATGGAAATGTCTGCTACAAAGAGTTAATATTTCTAATGATAAAAATAATTAGAGAAGCATGTGATCTTATAAGGGATATTTTCTCTCTCCTAAGCAAGTCCATATACTGAAGCCTAGGCTCAGTTCTTGTTTACTATTATGGACAGAATATTTGGTTGTGTTATCCTGACTTACTGGTACCCTGCCTGATTTCATTAGGCATTTCAATCTGTTCGCAAAGAAATGAATGCTCTGGACAGGGTAACATTGAAATTAGTTAATCAATTGTTGTGTAAAAAATTTTCTCAAAGACTAGCAGCTTAACACAGTGAATGCTTCTGATCTTAGATGCATGATCCCTTGGACCGGGAATATGGAAACAACTCTGTTGAAGGTTCTGGTTTGAGAATTTTTTTCCAGGCTGCCTTGAGGCTGTTGGTTTATACTTTAAACTACAGAGTTTCTGACCAGTCTAGAGCTCCAACTTTAAAGATGGATAACAGACATGGCTGTGAATGAACATCTGTTTCTATCTGTGCACTCTTCTCCACAAGATTTATTTGTATTCCCAATAACAGGTGGCCTGTCTTTGTCATAGTAAGCATTCCAAGAGAGAGGGCAAACAGGAAGCCTCATACAGTTTACCTTTTTCATAAATCAAAACTTCTGCCCCATTCTGTTTATTAAAAAGGAGTCAGTAAATCTTGTCCACACTCACAGAGAAATTACAATTCATCGCAATTACCATTCATTACAATATGTGTGTGTGTGTGTGTGTGTGTGAGTTTGCATGTGCACGTGCACTTCCATGTTTACGTGTGTGCACATGTAGGCCAGAGGTCAATTTCACGTATATTCCTCAAGATCTGTGCACATTTTTTGAAACAGGGTTTCTCCCTGATCTAGTAGTATCCATTAGACAGATTAGGCTGGCTTACAAGCAAATTCCAGGCATCTCTTTGACTCCCCCTCCCTAGCAATGGCTTACAAGCTCAGGTCATAATGCCCAACATGTTATTTGAGGCCTATTATTTAGTCCTCATTCTTATAGGACAAGAAGTTTAGCAACTGAGCCTTCCTCCCAGTCTTAACCTCTACTTCTTATAAAGAAAAATGTGTGTCTCAATCCCACTTGGGAGGGAGAAGAAAGCAATCACAGGAGGGGGGAGGAAGGGACCTAAGTGGGAAAGGGGACAGGGAGAGAAAGAAGGGAACATGATCAGGTATTGGGTGGGGGAAACAGGACTGAGGTCCTGAGGGCCAGCAGAAAGAATGGAAACAGGCAACTTCTGGAGGTAGGAGGTGGGAAGACCCTCCAGAATGTACCAGAGAGCTGGGAGGTGAGAGACTTTCAGGACTCAAAGGGAAGGACCTTAGAAGACATGCCCTACAGTGGGGAGAGGGAACTTGGAGAACCCACCTTCAGTAGAAAGACAGGGCATCAAGTGAGGGATGAGGTTACCATCCCACAATCAAAATCTCTGACCCAGAATTGTTCCTGTCTGAAAGAACTGCAGGGACAAAAATGGACAGGAGCCCGAGGAAAAGGAAGCCCAGTGACAGGCCGAAATTGGGATCCAGCTCAAGAGGAGGTCCCAAGGCCTGACGCTATTACTGAGGCTATGGTGTGCTCACAAAAAGGGGCCTATCATGACTGCCCTCCGAAAGACCCAACAAGCAGCTGAAAGAGTCAGATGCAAATATTTGTACCCAACCAATGGACAGAAGCTGTTGACCCCTGTGGTTGAATTAGGGAAAAGCTGGAAGAAGCTGAGGAGGAGGGTGACCTTGTAGGAAGACTAGCAGTCTCAACTCACCTGGACCCTGGAAATCTTTGAGATACTGAGCCACCAACAAGGCAGCATATATCAACTGATATGAGGCCCCCAACACATATACAGCAGAGGACTGCCGGGTCTGGGTTCAGTCAGAGTAGATGCACCTAACCCTCAAGAGACTGGAGGCCCCAGGGAGTGGGGAGGTCTGATGGGGTGGGGGTGCAGTGGTGGAGCCATCTTCCTGGAGATAGGGGGAGGAGGTATGGTATGTGGAACAGTCAGAGAGCGGACTGGGAGGGGGACAAAATCTGGAATGTAAAAAAGGTTAAATTAAAAAAAAAAAAAACCATAGAGTTCAATACAAAGGAAAAAAAAAAAAAGGAAAAAGAAAACTGTGAAGCTATTAGGGAAAATGCTTGAAAGCTTTGTCTAAATAATGATGTATGTCACATTGATTTGCAGCCCTATCATATAGTGGCTTTGTATTGATCTGGGCAATATCAGATGTTCAACATTTCCAATCTCGCTCCAGTTTATTTGTGTACATTGTTCTAAGTTAAACCGAGAAGCTCCAGTGGTTACAGTTTGTAGGTTTAAAAACCTAAAATTGGTACAAAATGCCATGAAGTCATTTTTATCTCATTTTAAGAACTACTTTTAAATTTAGTTAAAAACAAACAGCAGTTATTTACTGTCTGTTGTATGCTGGGGAACTAGTCTGAGCTTGTATACATGTGTCTCTTTGTAGTAAGAGAGCATCTTTGTTTTCAGGATATGCAATTTCAGCATCACTGTGGAGAAATTTCGGTTTAGACACTCTAAGTATTAGAGGAGGGACCACAGGGAGGACACTTCTTCAATTGTTTTTCTTTTCTTCATTTCTTACAGCTACACCATTCATCCTCAGTAGGCAGCATTTTTTGTCATTGCTCTTTTCTTCCTTAAACTGAAAGGGTACAGGCTCTGAGGAAGCCTATCCAGATATGAGACCAGAGCTTGCTGGGAAACTAGAGATTCCTGCCCCACTTCTGTTTAGTTATATCTCTACATTTTAGAACATGAACTGCTATAAGCAGTTAGTGTGCTGTTCATGGATATATTAATTGGTCTTAATCAAGCTATAGGGTCAGGAAGGAACATACATACAGAGCCACTCATTTGTTAAAGGATTTCAGTTTTGTCAGCTCCTAAGAAGATCAATAGTGCTGACAGAATTAAGGTTTTGAATCCTCTAAACATATCTTCCATGCTGTCAGGGAACAAAACTGTTAAGCCTCATTTTGCCAAATAGAAGCCTTATTCTGTGTTTTGAGATTGTATTCACAGTATCAAGTTCTGGATGTTTTGTGTTGGATTACTATTCAAAAAATGGTCAGTAGTGTCAGTAAAAGAAATGGAAGCTACTAAAGTCTTTAATTTACCAAAATGGCCATGTTTTATATAGTATAATACATGTTACTGTGTCATACGTAGCATATAGTATAAAGACATAAATTGGGGAAGTAAAAACAGTCAATTTTTAAAAAATATTATGACCTTTTTTTAAAAAAAAATATTTTCTCTCACTTATTGGTTTCCTAAATGTTGCTTGGTAATTTGGCTTAATTTTATAAATTATACAGGAATTACATTTTGAAAACAATGGGAATGATTATCCTGAGACTTTCTGAAATTCCTTTTTGACTTTACATGAGGTTTAACATATGTAAAAGCACAAATGATAGAACATGTTACTGTAGCTTCAACACTGCTGAGTCATATAAATCATGTCACAGGCTCATCCTGTAGAACCCAGGAAGTAGAACACCAGCTATGCTAGAATGTGGGGCATAGATGGAGGATAATAAAGAACCCAACATCATAGTGAGTTGGAAGTCAATTCTGACTGAGATATTATCTCACAAAACCCAGCAAACAAAGTTATCCTAAAGAACAACTGTTAATTTCAACTGTCAAAAAAAAAAGCTATTGGATAAGGTTGGGTGTATGTGCGAACACATGGAAAGCAACATTAATTCTGGAATGAGGTAGTTTTCATATCAAGTGGGGTGTCATTCAGGTGTGTGTTGTGTATGTGTATATGTGATTTGAGTATGTCTGGGTATACATATAGGTCTGTTACATGTCTGTGTGTCTGTGTATATATAATAAGAATAATGCCAACACTGAACTCTTTGACATAATGTTCTTAGCAAACTGAATAAGTTAAATTCTTAGGAGATTAGCCTATCAGAGGTCCTGGGCATTTCTGCCCTGGCTTTTCTAGAGAGGATTGGATCTTGAGAACTCTCACATAATGAAAAGATTAACTCACTGATAGAATCACGATCTGAATAGCTCGGAAAGAGATGCTGAGTCATCACCCTGGCTCAAGCAGGCTGCTCCGTGGGGACATGCTGTAGGAAGCTATGTTTTGTCCTGCTGATATTCGGTTGTTTTTTCTTTCTGCCACAAGGATTATCGCCAGTACCAGTCTAGAATCAATGGAGCCAGCCCCAATAAAATAAAGCTTTGAAACCAAGAACCCAAATAACAACTAATTCCCTTAATTGGTTTATATTAGTCATCCTATCAAACGTACAGTAAAGTTGACTAATAGCACATATAAATGTTTACGGAAAATTTCCAAATGCCAGGAAATAACCAATGAGTGAGTTTTTAAAAGGAGATTCATTGTTTATAGATATAAATGTCTTGCCTTGAGAAAATCTAGTTTTGAAAAGTTCAAGTTCAAGAAATAATTGAAAAAAAAAAAAAAGAACAACTACCAAAAAGTAAGGCAGAGAAGGACACCAGAGGCAAGCCACTTAAACCGGGTGGATATGATTGCATTGGCAGCTGTACATGCCTGTTGGGGGCCCAAAGATCCTTAGCCCCCAGATCACTAGGGAAACCAGGCATGCTAAACACAGGAGGGCCTCTTCTCAATGGAGGAGATAAAATACCTGTTTTCCTGCCCAGAAGCCTAGAAATGGATTTTGGTAATGACCTGGTGACTGTTTTGCTGTCCATTGAGGCAGACCTTACCCATCTTTTCCTATAGAGTCAGACGTCACCCAAATTCCCCAAAATGATTATCCCAGACTCTTCATTCCTAAGACCTTTACCCACCCTTAGGGGAGTTGCCATAGTACTTTATAGCCTGTTGACCTCTATGCTACCTTGGTCAGGAACTGCACAATATTTTAGACCTTTTAGCTACACAACCCACACTCGTGGGCACATGTACTTTGTAAAGGAGTTTCTATGTAGTCACATGTTAAGCTTTACCATAAACCTAGAACTGGACTGCTTGTTGCTTGGAAATCTCTTTGCAAATCATACTATTTGTTTTGTTTTGTTTTGGTTTGGTTTTTAATATGTTGACAATGAACTGTCTGGCATTAGGGATCCCAATGTTTGATTTAGGTTGACGAAACCAATCTGAAGAGGTTCTTATTCTCATCTCTTCATGATTTTGCTTTCCTTCCTGTACACCTGCAGGGTCCTCCTCAAAAGCCCAGCACGTAACACTTATGAAAGCTAGGATCTTAATTTGACATTTATGTAGAAGTCAGCACTTTCAAATGGACATCCCCATAGTTTTTTAATGTGTGCACACATATATATATATATTATGTCATTCGATGACAAGTAAAAAGAATCCCCTTTTGCCCTTCTTTACAAGAAAGGGAGACATTGTTGCATTTTAAACAATTTCTATATTTAAAATTTTATAAATTGTCATTTAGTCCCCTTTTTTATGTGAAAGAAGTTCTTATTATAACCCAGTCTAGTTCAAACTCCCTAGGAAGGTAGCAAATGCTGTTCTCAAAGTCACTATGTGGCCCAGGCTAGGCTAGAAGTCAGAGTCTTCCTCAGTGCTCTATATGCTGGGAAAAACATGTTCATCGCATCTGGCTTTCATTCATGCAGTTTTTATGACAAGAAATAACATTATTAAAACATACTGGTTGCACAGAAAAGAATTTTTAAAATATTTCTACATCAATAAATTGTATCCTATTGCTTTTTCATGTACTCAGAAAAAAATCATTACCAAAACAAAGCAAAAAACCTACCTTATATTATGAATTATTTATGAATAGGTGAAATGATAGAAATACTGTAAGTATAATTTTTACAATTTTAAGGCCTTATTTGCTAACTATACAAACTTAAAAAAAACTATATTCAGGTTGAACTTCTTTGAACAGTATAAGGTTATAGTATGTTCTTTGGCATATTGTCATGTTTGGAGCTACAATATGGATCTTATTTCTCAGTTATTGTAACAAAACACAGCCATTGATAAGATACATGGGACATTCAGTCTTGCAGGTTGACCACATACACATACATACACACACACACACACACACACACACACACACACACACACACACACACACACACACAAATCCTCACCAAACACCACTTTATTAAGGACAAGCTCTTACAGGTTACAGCTCACATGAAGTTCTCTTTAAAAGAAAAACATCAGTTTCAAAACTTAGCTTATAACAGCAATCTAGCAACATTAATTATTTGTTTTACAGAAAGCATAACATTTCCCCAACTTTTTGAATCCTCCATTATACTGAACACAAAGGATGGAAATGAGACTTGATCATTAGAATCTGCTCATAAGATGGAAGATTTCAGGGTAGAGAGAATGATTCCTGTCATTGGTCACATGACACTGTTACCATGCCCACACTTGAAAAACAAGCCAGTTTTGACTGCCCTGGCAAACATGCAAGCCTATTACCTCAGAGCCAAAATAGATCTCAGGAAAGAGTCATACAGGGGTACAGTCCACACAAAACTGAGAAGTGATAATCTAGCACTAAGTGTCTAATGTAGATAATCATAAAAGTGTGGTTTGTAAAATTAAAAAAAAACATTTTAAGAAATCCTGGAGATGCTCAGCCTGAATGTGTCTTTGGTGCTAATGGCACAGTAATGTTGCTAGGATTTTAATAGGTAATAATTAATCAACTCCTGATCAATATGAGTCAGCCTCACCACAGAATCACTGCACTTACCCATGATGGTTAAGGCTGTTGCTTTTGTTAATTCTTCCTTCATTGACTCTATTACTTCTAAATTACCGCCATCTAGGTTGCATCGGTTTATGGTTCCATTTCCAGAACTGATCCAATAAAGCTTATTCTCCACATAGTCTATCGATAGACCTGTAATTAAAATAAACAACTTAAACCCAGAAACAGTCAGTCAAATTGCAATATTCACTTACCATTGCTTGATTGGAGTGGAAAATAGGTTAAAAGTTTACATTTTGGTTTTGTAAAATAAGACTTGGCTAATAGGAAGTTAGAATAATGGTGTCTTATCTACCTGAGGGGATTTAGACTTTTATAGGCAACTCCACAGTAGCTACTGATAAAAGTAAGCTTGACATTGAAAGGAATGGCAGCTCCATTTTACAGATAAGGAAACTAATACCCACAAAGCTAAGGAATCTGTGCTCTCAACACAGACATCTGGAATTGCTGTTGTGTTCCACATAATCACAGTTGACAGAGAAACAATGTCTCTGTACACCCAAGTTGGCAGAAGCTTGTAGATGGATGTTTAGATGCGGTAGCAAACTGTTCCTGAGATCGACCAAGTGTATGAGCAAAACACAAACAGTCCTTCCAAAGCAAACAAACAACAGAAAGATGACCAAGGGAAAAGGAACAAGAGGGAGACAAAGAGAAGGTAGAAGGGGCTGACAGGAGTTCGGGTGACTAAGGGAGTGAGGTTTCACTGGGATGTCCTTCATTCCAGTGAGTCAAAGGTCAGAGAGGCTAAGGTCTAAGTACCATTCCACTCACCATGAACCCCAGCTCACCTGCAAGGTATTTCACCTGTGGACTGTCTTTGTTTCAAGAGAAGCAGGAAAGGTTTGCCAGCAAAACCACAATGCAAAAAACAGGCATTATAGAGACAGGCATTATAGAAATATAGATTTTAGACATTGTTTCTGTTGGCCACATCTGGTAATTTTTTTTTTTTTTTTTTTTTGGTTTTTCGAAACAGGGTTTCTCTGTGTAGCCCTAGCTGTCCTGGAACTCCCTCTGTAGACCAGGCTGGCCTCGAACTCAGAAATCTGCCTGCCTCTGCCTCCCAAATGCTGGGATTAAAGGCGTGCGCCACCACTGCCCGGCCTGGTAATGTATTTTAACTACTAAGAAAATTAGTCAAAACAGAAACAAATAATATAATAATGATGATGACATAAATTAATTAATTAATTAATTAATTAATTAATTAAAAAACATTTCAGGTATGATAGTATAGGATGAAAATCTTCACCTGCAGTTTGTTTAATAGAGTCAGCATGGCCCTTCTACATGTTTTTATACTACCTGGATATGCCTTGTCTAGTAGAAATCCGGTAATATGATCAAATTTTCATAGTTGGCAACATTTGCCTCCTACTTAGCTTTCTGTCTAATGATGTTAAAGTAATGCCAGGAATTAAAGAAACATACACATTTATAGAGAATCCTTTCTAAAATGTGCAGTTTGTCTATGTCCATGAGAATTCTAAATTGTATCTGACAATCAAGCCAAGTCATTAGAGAGCTGCATTTCTGATGACTGCTTCTGCCCTCAGGATCTCCCAGTAGAACTTGGTGTTGGCATTTTGCCCTTGGTTTGATGGAGAGAACTGTTACAAATGTACACAGGAAAGCCTATGTTAGACTTCCTAAGATGTAGTATCTGAAGGCAGTACATCATATTGTGACCTCTTTATCTATGTACCCATGGGACACATTTCTTTCAGGGCCATGTGCCAGAAAAAGCTATATATGGGAAATATAAAATTTTAACTGATCATATTTCTGTCTTGGCTTTGGCTGCAAAAAAATCAGAGTCAGATTTGTGAGCCATCCCCACTAGTCGTAAAAGGGTTGCATCTACACTATTAGTTTTAGTCTAGCATTGATAGACAAATCTATTATTTTCTTTCACCTGGAATATTGAGATCAATAGTGCTGTCTAGCCTTTCTTAGAGAATGTATTTGTTTAAGTTTCTTTAATCTTCTTTTTGGCGGGAAAGTGAACTTTCTTATTGAACACAAGTGACTCCAAATTAACCCGCAATTACTGAACCACTTTCTCGGCTACTGCATATTTGGCAGTCTCTCTACTAGGTAATGTATAATGTGGAATTCAGCAGAAAATGAAGTGACAGTTGGGTGACTGAATTCTAGTATATATTATTCTTTTTTTTTTTTTCCTTTCCAAACATACATTTATAATACATAAGCGAACACAAGTACCTTACAGCAGTGATTTCAAAATGTCTTTCAAGAACTATGGTTTTCCAGAAATGCCTGAGGGGTACGCATGGGAAATGAAGGAGACTAAGTAGGTAGAATAAGGAAACCTAAAGGTATCCATATCCCTGTTCTTGACAACTCTAAATATTTTTTTTTTGATACTTTATGTACATTTCCAATGTTTCCCCTTTTCTGAGTCTCCTCTTTGGATACCCCCTGTCCCCTCCCCAACCCGCCTCTAGGAGGGAATTCCACCTCCCACCCCACCCCACCCCCGTCCACCCTTCCCGATATTCCCGCCTTGACATTCCCCTTTACTGAGGCCTCTAACATCCTCAGGCCCAAGGGCCTTTCCTCTCTCCCTGATGGCCATCGAGGTCATCCTCTGCCACATATGTGGTCCAAACCATAAGTCCATCAATGTGTATTCTTTGGTTGGTGGTCCAAACTCTAGGAGGACCGGGGGGGGGGGTCAGGCCCATTGACTCTCTTGCTCCCTCCATGGGGCTGCAAATTCCCTCATAGTATATATTATCCAATCTCTGCTTCTAGGCAGTACATGAACACAGAAAAGGGACTCTGTCACTATCAGCTGATTGTATGGTATATAGAAAAGATGATTGATTGACAGAAAATCACATCTAAGTAAATATACTATAAAAACTGTGAGATGCATAAAAGGACTTTTTCCTCTGAAGCTGAGGCATACTCACAAATGAATAATTCATTATTAATTACATATGTGTTCATTTATTTTGTACTAACTCAGACTGAATTATAAATTCATACCTATTAGACCAGTGGTCTACCCTGAGGTACTCCCTTAGCACTACAATTGACTGACTAGTTTCATTTTGATAAGATCTTGCTATGTATTCCAGAATAACCTCAAACTTGAAACCTTCTGCCTAGGTCTCTTAAATAGTGATATATAAAGTAGAGGCCAGGGAGATGGGGTGAGAATGATAATTCAGTAACTAAAGTGGTTGTCATCCAAGTTTGAGGACTATCAAATCTTGCTTAGCCATGTGTAAGGGACAGCATGACATGCTTCTTGTCCCTGGAAAGGATCCAGGAGGTCGTGGACCTTCACAAGTATTGATGGTTGCTGTAGACATAAGGCTTGTTTTTATAATAATATACTTGTTTTCATATTCCTCCTCTGAGGAATGTCCTTTCTGCCAAGGATAGTGATTCCATGATAATCAGAAACAGATGATTCTGAAAAGTGAGTGCATGTCTAATTTTTCGCAAAATAGTAGAATGCTGTGACCTTCAGGACATCCCTTAAGGCAGTGGGAAAGAACGGTGAAAACTTGAGTTCAATAATATATTATTTCTCAACTATGGAATATGAATCCTATAAGGATTGTACTGGCTAGTTTTGTGTGTCAACTTGACACAAGCTGGAGCTATCACAGAGAAAGGAGTTTCAGTTGAGAAAATGCCTCCATGAGATCCAGCGGTAAGGCATTTTCTCAATTAGTGATCAAGGGGGGAGGGCCCCTTGTGTGTGGTACCATTTGTGGGCTGGTAGTGTTGGTCTCTATAAGCCAGCTGAGCAAACCAGGAAAAGCAAGCCAGTAAACGGTATTCCTCCATGGCTTCTGCATCAGCTTGTTCCTTGATGTGCTTGATTTCCAGTCCTGACTTCCTTTTGCGATGAACAGCGGCATGGAAGTGTAAGCCGAATAAACCCTTTCCTCCCCAACTTGCATCTTGGTCATGATGTTTGTGCAGGAATAGAAACCCTGACTAAGACAAGGATTTTCACAGATCTTAAGAAACAGAAGTAGCTACACTATGATCCACCTTGTCAGAAACATACTATGTAAGGAGATAAAGAGACTTAGGTAGTGGTGATGGCAAGACAAGATCCCATCCAGCTAGGTTTCTTAGCTGTGAACCTAGCCTTTAATGACTGAGATATCTCTCCAGCCTTGAGGCTGATCCTTAGCAGAAGAGCCTCAATGTAATAACCAGAACCCAGGTAAAAAAGACAAGGGTATTGATATTTACCTATATTCCCAGTAATGTGAAGGCAAGGAAAAGTAGATATATGGCCACTCTATACTTATTGGTCAGCTATGAACAAGTGAATCCTGTGCCAATAAACAGGAGGTCTGTACCTATGATGGACCTCTGGACTCAGACATATTTACCTAAAATTGCATAAGCACTCTGACTCTCACAATAATAAAAGCATGGACCACAACGTTTAAAACAATGGAATTTTAAAAATGGATTACTTATACTCAAACTGTATGACAAATAGGAAGAAAAGAAGTGATTCACTCTATGTCTGCTTGTATTGCTTAAGTTTTTACACAACTCTTAGGACCTGAACATTTTCAGATTAGTGGCTTTCAAATTCACAAAAGATTCTTTTTTGATCTATGTATATATCAGGTAAATGCCACCGAGACAATCCATTTATCTTCCTCTTGTTAAGTAGAAAAGTATATTAGTTAAGTGTGTGAATATCGTTGGGTGTGTTCATTTTATTGTTTAGAAAATAGAATTTAAATAATTTATAAGTTCTGCTATGAATTTAAGACATATGGAAAGAGACAACTCAGCCTATAATGGCACTTATCTTGTATGACTGATAATCTGAGTTTAGGATCTACAAAAAAGGTAAAACGTGAAGTTGACTCCATAAAGTTGTCCTATGACCTTCACAGTGGAGACATGGTATAAACAGCTTGTATGCTTGAACATATATTGTGCATGGACAAACAATAATTCATTAATTTGAGAAGAAATTAGTAAAATCTGTTTTACAAATACAGAGGTAAGTATGCTTAGAAACCCTTGTGACTTATTGATATGCATGCTTTAAGATAATGAGATTATTTATTACCTATGCTTTCATTGATGTAACCTTCTTGGGTTGGAGTTTTTCTTCTGGTACCTTTTGTAGGGCTGGACTTGTGTATATATATTGTTTAAATTTGTTTTTTATCATGAAATATCTATTTTTCTCCATTTATAGCTAATGAAATTTTTGCTGAGTATAGTACTCTGGAATGCAATATGTGGTTTTAGAGTCTGCAGGACATCTGCTGAGGCCCTCTGGCTGTCAGTGTAGAGAAAATTTAATCCAGCAACATGGCTGCTCTGGGAAGGGATCAAATCCAAAGACCTAGGTCTGTGTGATCCTGTTGGAATACAGACATGCCACATGTCTTTAATCCCTCTATCTGGAATTTAGACACACCCTTAGTACATACTTTAATCCCAAACAATGATGGTAAAGATAGTTACAGCCATGTATGAAAGTGAAAACTAATTTAGTGGCAGATAAAGTAATGAATGAGATAAATATTTGAGAGAATAAGTCAGAGATAGGATGCAACCTACTGTCATGAGAACAGACAGGAAAGAGTGGCTACTTAAGAGCAGTGCAGGGAGAGAGTGGAGTTGAGTTCAGTTGAACTGCTTGAATTTAGTTGAATTCCTGTACATCTGTTCAATTCTGTTGAGTTACTGTAATCAGTGCACTTCAATTTGTGGAGAGAAGGCAGTTTTACTGGAACAATTTTACTGCGATAGGTTGCAATTGAAGACATAACAAGCAAGAGAATGCAAAAGAGACAGAATATTACAACAGAATACCAGTTAGTTTGTGGCCAAGCAGAGTAATTCAGTAAGAAGCCAAGAGAATCCACTTTAAATCAGTAAGTTTGGGGAGGAGTTTGAACCAGAACAGCTAAGTTTAACCAGTCAGCCAGAATTCAGAAAAGATTAGAAAGGACAAACTTATTCAAAAGTAAGTCTCTAAGATGACAGTTATATCTAGCGAATAAAAGATACTTTTCAAGTTTAAAGTCTCTATTGAGAATTTGGAAGTAATTCTAATAGGTATGGTTCTACATATTAATTGGCCTTTTTCCTTGAAACTTATATTTGTACTTTGTTCTGTATGTTCAGTGTTTGATTTTTATTTGGCAAGAGGGACTTTCTTTTCTGGTTCAATCTATTTAGTGTTCTGTAAACTTCTTGTACCTTTATAATCATGTTTTTCTTTAGGTTAGGAAAATTTTCTTCTATGGTTTTGTTAAAAATATTTTCTAGGCCTTGGAGCTGGTATTCTTCTCCTTCTTCTATTTGTATTATTCTTAGGGTTTTTTTTTTAAATAGTGTCCCAGATTTCCTGGATGTTTTGTGTCAGGAAGTTTTTAGATTTAACATTTTCTTTAACAGATGTATCTATTTTTTTCTATTGTATCTTCAATATCTGGGATTCTTTCTTCCACCTGTTGTATTATTTTGGTGATGCTGAGGGCTGTAGTTTCTGTTTACTTACCTAGATTTTCCATCTCCAGAATTCTCTCAGTTTGGTTTTCTATATTGCTTCTATGTAACTGACTTAAGGAAGCCACTCAAAAAATTGTCCAGTGATGTGTGATGTTTATATTTATGATTTTTAAATAATAAATAGATTAAATATATTAGGAGATTCCTTTAAAAGCTACCAGTTCCATTATAGTCTCTTTCTATAAAATATTCATTAATATCATGTGGGTATGGTTATCTGAAAAAGAAATCTAGATAAAGCAACACAATAAGAGAATGTAAGAAAAAGTCATCATCTAAATTAAAAAACATTATAAAAAGCAAAATACTTTCCTTTCCTTATCCATCTTCCAAATATAAAAGTTGAACTGGTATCCATGCCTTGATTCTCACATCTTTAATATATTCCAAAAAATTCTCTTCATATATTACTTACTTGATCATTTTCATTATGTATGCTATATTAATTTTCTGAAAGAATATAATTTGCCAAACTAATGTAATTCTCACATAACTGGTATAATATACACATTGATATATAAAAATACTTTTTAGCAAGATATTTAATTATATATTTTCCTTATCATTAATAATTTGTTTCTAAGTATTGTAAAAATTATAACTGCATAGTTCATTTTATGTGTTTTATGTATTTTCACTTTATAGATACAAAATTAAATCAGTATATAAAGAATCACAATTAAAATGTGAAGGTATTAAAGGTGTATTTTTAATAGTAAGACTTTGGAGAAATAAACATTACCTAACACTTTCTATCATATACAAAATTTCACTTCAAAACTCTCCTCCCTGATTGTGAGTTATCATTATCTGTAATATTAAAATGCATTGAAACTCAGGAATGATCAAAAATTCACATGTCTAGTTGTTAGACCTTAATTCTTCTAGCTGGCATGATGACACAGAGAAACACAAGCCTATCCATCTGTCCACTGAATCTGCATGGACTACTTTGTACCTCCTGGGAAGACTTTAAACTCTAAGTTTAATGAATGTACTGATAAAAATCTAACCATTCCCTCTATTGAAAGACTCTGTGCTCTCTTTTGTGATGACAATATAAGGGGCATTTTTTCAGTGCTGTTTCTAGAATCAAAATACTTCCCCAGGGCCAGTTAGTAATTATATGATACATGGGGGAGGGAATCTTGCTTGTCAGGTAAAGTGACAGTCACATAAGACTAAGGATCTGGGTCATCCCCAGAACCCATTTAAAAAGTCAGGTGTTGTGGAACATGCTTGTAATCTCATTGCTAGGATAGCGAAGACAGGCAGATTGCTGTGAATTGGTGCTTGCTGGCCAGCTAGTTAAGTGTAATTTATGGGCTGCATGCTCCAATGAGAGACTTTTTCTCAAAAAGCAAGGTGTAAGTTCCTGAAGAATAAAACCCTCTACACTCACTCACATACATATGCATAGTAACACACACACACACACACACACACACACACACACACACACACACACACACACGCTGCATGATGGGGCCTAATGTATAGAAAGCTCTCAATAAAGGCCAGGTATTCACTAAAAGCACGTTTCCTTATGTACACCTTTTTTTAGATTTATTTATTTAATGTATATGAGTACAGTGTTGCTCTCTTCAGACACACCAGAAGAGGGCATTGATCCCATTACAGATGGTTGTGAACCACCATGTAGTTTCTGGGAACTAAACTCAGGACCTCTGGAAGAGCATTCGGTGCTTTAAACTGCTGAGCCATTTCTCCAGCATTCCTTATATACACTTAAAGCTAAGTTTTGTTGAAACCTTGGACCAATCTCTCTTGTAATTTCTGCTAACTTCAGATGATTTAATTATTATTGTGAATAGATTGTCCTTATTGGGCATGCTAGCAAATGCATGTAATCTCAGTTCTCAGGAGTATGAGGCAGGAGAATTATGTTCAAAGCCAGCCCAGTCCCCTGTATCAAACACAACAGAAAACAAAGCAAAGATTGGTCTACATAATTATGCATAGCTTTCAATTATAAAGCAAAAAGTTTTCAACTTTGCATTGTGTAATGTGGTAAGTGCCATCCTTGGATCTGCAGCATTCGTAACCCTCATACTCAACAATGGGCAGGTATCAACAATGTAAGTATGCAATTCAATAGTCTAAGTGCCAGGAAAACATGCTAAAACTCTAACAGAAGACAATGCACAGATGGCAAATGGGCATGTGAGAAGATATTCAGTATCATAACAAATTCAAATTCAGATTATAATTAGCTATACTATTCATCTATCAGAATGGATGAACTAAAAGTTATTAAGGAAACTACGAGCTAATCACTAACATGCTACAGCTGGGAGTGTGAAAAACTAGAGCCACTGTGGAAAACCATTCGAAATTGTTTTATAATCAAGTACAGGGATGAGCAAATGGCTCAGTGGCATAACCTCTGTCCCTACAAGCATGAGAACAGGAATTACGATACTGAGAACTTAGATAAAGTAGGGTAGATGTGACTGATACATGTAATCTGAGCACTGTCAACAAGAGACATTTTCTGGGTAAGTGAAATGAAGAGTGATCCAAGAACACAAGCAGTGCCAACTTCAAGCCTTCACATACACGTGCCCATTCACTCACACGCACCGACAAATGCAAATATACTGCACACAGATACACATAAGAAGGAACAAACACATAAAACACAAGTCTATTTTTTCCAAAAGACTCAACAATTGGCCACTTGGGAATTTATACTTGAAAAATAACAAATACTTACAAATAAAAACTTGCACCTGAATATTTATAGTCATTCAATTATAAATCACAGAACTGTAATATAACCTTAAGGTTATGGAATGCTACAAATACAAAACAAAGAACAAACTGTTATTACAAATGAAACAATGTCAAGGACTCTACCGAAAGAATTCTGCAATGAAAATTCTGTCTCGAAAGATTTCATGATCACACTTTAAAAAATCATTTCTACATGGGGAAGCAGAGGTGCTATGTCAAGAAGGAAATAGATGTGATTTTAAATGGATGAGGTAAAGAGCAGTCATCTACACACAGGGTAACATTGTATAGACCTAAATGAAGAACCCACAAAGAGACAAGTAGAACTAAGAAATCCGAGTAAATGATCATAGCAGCTTTATTCATAATAGCTAGAAATTAGAAACAACCTAGATATCCCTCAACTGAAGAATGGAGGAAAAAAATGTGATACATCTACACAATGGAATATTATTTAGCTATTAAAAACAAAGACATGAATTCTGCAGGCAAATGGATAGAACTTGAGAATATCATCCTGAGTGAGGTGACTTAGTCCCAAGAGGACATGCATGGTATGTACTCACTGATAAGTGGATATTAGCCCTAAAATACAGGATACCCATGCTACGTTCCATCCAAAGAAGCTAAACCAGAAGGAAGGCACAAGTTAGGAAGCTTGAATCTCATTTAGAAGAGAGAATAAAGGGGCCATAAGAGGCAGATGGAGGGAGAGAACTAGGTGGGAGAGGGCATGGGGAGGGGAGTGGGGGATTCAGGGATCAGGCGTAGAGGGAGACTGCACAGATGGCCAGAGAGTCATAAGCATAAATGGAAATAGACAAATGGTGGGGGCGTGGGCATCTCCAGGAAGTGACAGAGACCAGGGATAAGGGAGGCAACCCAATTATCAATGGGGGTAAACTTAGCTGTAACTCTCAGCACTGGGACACCAACTCAAGCACAAAACTTCCGACGAAAAATGTATCCTGTCTACAAGAAATGCAGGGATGGGGCATGGAACAGAGACTGAGGGAACGACCAACCAAGAACTGTCCCAACTTGAGACCCATCCCAAGGGCAAGCACCAATGCATGACACTATTAATGATACAATGTTAAGCTTGCAGACAGGAGTCTAGCATAGCTGTTCTCTTAGAGGCTCCACCCTGTGGCAGACTCAGACAATGCAGTCACCTCCAGTCAAACAGTGGATGGAACTTGGGGACTCTTATGGAAGAACAGAGGGAAGGATTGCAGACCCTAAAGGGGATAGGAACTCCAAAGGAAGACTAACAGAGTTAACTAACCTGGACCTTTGAGGCTCTCAGAGACTGAACCGCCAACCAAAGAGCATACACCAGCTGGGCAGTGGTGGCGCACACCTTTAATCCCAGCATTTGGGAGGTAGAGACAGGCAGATTTCTGAGTTCGAGGCCAGCCTGGTCTACAGAGTGAGTTCCAGGACTATCAGGGCTATTGCTTGGTCTTCATGTAGGTCCCGAAAAACTGCAATCGGGCTATCCCAAAAACTGTTGCCTGTACATGAGATATGTTTTTCTGGCTGGGCTGCCTTGTCTAGCCTCATTGGGAAAGGATGTGCCTAGCCCCTCAGAGGCTTGATGTGCCAGGATAGGTGGATGGGGGAGTACACCAGCTCAGAGGAGAAGGGGAAGGGGGAATGGGGAGTGGGGGAAAGATTGCCTGGGGGGTGACCAGGAGTGGGGCAGTGAGCAGGATGTAAAGTAAATGAATAAATAAAAATAAATAAAATAAAAATAATAACATTAAAAGGAAATAAATCTGAGTACAACTGTCATACTATTACAGTCACTATCTTGGTTAGGATGCTGCATTGTAGATTTGTGTAATTTTTCAACTGAAGAACATCAAATAAAGATTCCAGGAGAGCTCTCTGCATTAATTTTAAAATATTTTTGAGATTACATTTATTTTCCCATGTCCTTTACACCCTTCAATTTTTCCATGTATCCTCTCTTTGTTCTCTGTCAAGTTCATGTTCTCTTTCTTGTTAATTGCTGCTACATGTGTATGAATATTTAAAGTATACAAATGAATTCTTAAGTATAAAAATACTACTTGCTTAGTCTGTATAATGCTGCTGGTGTGGATGTTTTTCTTGGCTGACTATTTGGTGTTGCATTACAAATTTGAATGCTCTGTGTTAAAGAAAACAATTTTTTCCTGATCTCAGCATTCCTTAATTTCCTAACTTTCTTTACCTAGGGTTGAAGCATTTGGGGCTTTCCCTTTCTATATTATCACGTATCTTGGTATAGTCCTTGTTAAGGTTACCTTTAGGCAATCATTTTGTTCAATGTTCAGGGATGTAACCTCTCTGACATTCCTAGGAAACACAATCTTAAAGAAAATTTCCTGTTCCTTTGGCCATTAAAATCATTTTGCCCTCTGCTGTAGTGTTTCCTGAGCCTTAATTTCAGGAATTATATTGTTGATGTTTCCATGGAGGCTGGCTGGAACAGCCCTGCATTTTGATTGATTGTGGTTTCTGTAATTGTCTATTATAGAGAAGTTTCATTGATGAAAGTTGAGAACTTCACTTATTGTGGGCAAGGAGATATATATATATATGTAGTTAGGGAATATGCTGGTTTAGTAAAAATGGTCTTAACTTCTCCTCCAAGATGCATGACTTCCCTAGCTTCAGGTAGCTAGGTATCCAGTACCAGGTGTGTTGAGTAGGCCTTAAGTCCAATTAAAAAGCAGTTGGTAGCCACCAAAATATGTGTGTCACCACTGCATCCTTAGACTTATACTGGCCTGCTGGTTGTTGTGATACACAGGCCTCATAACTGAGTAGACTGTTGGTTGGTTCCCTTGTTTAGAAGCTCAAATGCTGCCTTCTCATACCAAGATAGAGGATTTTCAGGTCAGGTCAGACAGAGCTGGTTTCTGTATCCAGATTCCATGAATGGTAACACTGACAAACAAGCCAAACTTCTTTGAGGATTAGAGAATAAAATTCATAACATGACAACATTTTAAGAATAAAAATGACTTTATATGCCAAGCTAAAATCTTTTGTCATGTACACTACCATAAGTACTTAAATCATTCAAGACTAAGTTATAATTTAATTCAAAAATTTCATTCAATTTTTAGTATTTAATTCAACAATAGATAATTGAAATATTGGTTTGTATTTAACAGCAATAAAGTTATTCGGCTCAAACTGTTGAAAGTAAGTATTACTCCATCTCTAATGGCACATGGGAATAACTTGTAAATTGGATATTTTCATCTGATTATAAATGTGTCCCACATTTAAATGGAGAAGCAGTCAAGCAAAGGAAAGCAAAGTTACAATAACAACACAAACCTATATGTTAGAAAGTTCAGAGTGTCACTTTCTTACAATTTAAAACTAGCATTATAGACTCAGTAATAATGAACTGTGAATCACGACAAGCGGAGGGGAGAGGATTTTTGTATAGTCCTGCATGCTCCAAAAGCCTTCTGCTGTGCCATAATTAGCCTGCTTTTCTCCAGGCTAGCAAGGCTCTGGAAATTTTTCTTTTCCCTGTCCATGCATCAAGGAATCCTATGTTTTTTTTTTTTCTCTTGCTCTTCGCTTGAAGTCAGATGAATGAAACTTAGTAAGATGATATTCAAAGAAATGATCTTCTCTGGTCACAGCATCATGGTAAAGGCTGAATATGACTTTAGAAACATTTGATTTTGATTCCTAACTTAAACTTTTGTTTCAAACACTAACCTCTTTTGAAAAGTCACAGTTTGTGAATGTATGAGGTGATAAACTCTCCGGGGAATAGCTGCTGTGTAATTAATGTAAAGAATTCTGTAAGTGCTTAGATAGGAGTTACTTTGGCTATTTTTTATTGTAAAGTAATAGGATGTAGTAGATCAGAGGTCCCAGACTGGGGTGTAACATAAAAGCATAGCTTTGTGGATGGAATGAAGTGCAGCTAGTAAGAAGTCAATACTTTTATAGAGCTACTGGATCTGTGCTTCTTATTCTGCAGTATTAAATAAAGCATGGTAGTAATATCTAGGAGATGAAAAATCACCAAACAGAGTCTTTTTCTTTCCTAGTCACCTTGTTCTTTTTGTGAATATTGTCTGAAGGAAGTAGTAGGAAGGTAGAGAAGCCAGAAAGAGTCATCATTAAATAATTGTTCTACTATTTTTGCAATGAGAAATAAGAGTAAATAATATAGTAATAAATGCAATTATGTTATATCTCATGCTATTAAATATGTGCATCAGCAAAAAATATTTTCTATTTATTTTTTAATTTTTTAATTAACACATTAATACATGCCTTCACAGTACCATGGGATTCCAATTTAGAAAGTGTCTCAGGGGACTAGTTCTGAGAGCACATTCCAAGTGATGCACAACAGCATGGATTCTCTGAGAAGTATTTCCTTATACAGCTTAACCTTGACTTTATATTAAAGAGAAGTTTTATGTAAAACTATAAAACTATTTTGTCAAGTTATTTGCCTCATAAACTTAAATCATGTTACAATATTATGACAAAAGATCAGATACCATGTTCCATGCCTTGAATTTATTTTAAGCACTGTAAAGCCTGTTGAGAAAGATAAAAATTATTACAACTAATAGGATTGACATAAATGAGGGATTATTGTAATAAAATCAGGTTTCTTTTTCTTTATTTCCTGTGCTATGGGGCTTTGTCAATAAGACAATAGCTAGATCAATGCAGTTAATCTCAGCCTATCATTTCTTTGTGTGAGATATCTGTGGTTGATTTCTTAATCAAAGCCAAATGGATACAAGTGTAACATTGCAGGGAGAGGAATCAGTAAGCAAAATATGCCAATAGAAAGTTTAGAAGCCAAGCCTTTCCACTTTCTCCGTCCAATCTAAACATACATTACTTGTTTATAATTTTTCACACCAATCTTCAGGAGAATGTCCACACAGTACAAATCTACTAGCCTTACCTGTTTCCTGCTCAAGCATAAACTGAGCACATATTTACTGAAGGTGTTCTCCTGTGCCAATCACTGAGCCGAGCTCATGACACAATGACAAGACAAACAGACCGTTCCTAAACTTTCTTTCCAGATGACAGGAACAAGAATTAAAAGGCAAAATAAATAACACTAGCGAGGTATTTTTGAAGAGGTTTAAGCCTAGTCAGGAAGGTCAGAGAAGCCTTGTGAAAGAAGAAACCCTTGGTTTATTAGAAAAGACAAATCAGTTAAAGAGAATGGAAGACATCCGGGCAAAGACAAATCTCTAAGGAGGGAGCCTTAAGGATAAGTGCCTAACCAGCACAGAGGATCAAAACGGTTTCACACGAGTTCCCCTGCTATTTTAGTTTTAGATGACAAACTCTGAAGGCATTGTCCTGATGTATCTTGTTTGTTGCCCAGACACTGTAGGAGTTTATATTTCTCTTCCTTTTCCTATAAACTCTTTTATATAGGCACATACAAAGTGTGGATCTGTCTAATCTTCTTACCCTGTTATTCATTAAAATGTAAACATTATCAAGTAGGTGCTATGTAGCCATCCAAGGTGCTTTCTGAACAGAAGATACTTTGTGTATAAAAACTCATATTGAAGAAGCATGAGATGAATGTGAAGATGTTAGCCATCCTTCCTTCCTTCCTTCCTTCCTTCCTTCCTTCCTTCCTTCCTTCCTTCCTTCCTTTTTTCCTCTCTTTCTCCTTCCCACCTCTCCCTCTTTCCTTCCTCTGAAGTTTTTCTTTTTTTCTTTCCTTCTTTAAATTTCAATATATACATATTTCTGTGACTACTACTTACACTTTTTTGAACTCTTTCTTATTCTTACCTTCCAGTAAAAAGAACATATTTTTTATAATTTACATAACATTCAGAATTATAGCAGATGGTAATAAAGTTAGCATACAATAAATTCAATATAATAAATTAATTTATTACCTTCCACTTAGAAAGAATGTCTGGTAAATGCATTGCTTTTCATATGTCATATAAGGTTAATATTACTTCTATATAAACTTGTGTTAAACCTTGTGGAAATCAGTGTTTAGACTACCATACATCCGTGGCTACATTTGTAAATACACAAGTATGCAAAAATATGTGTATGCATATGGACAAGTGTGTGAATGGATATAATACAGCTTGGTTTCAGAACTTGCAAGTCTAGTAATTATGGACCTGAGAGTTGCTGAGGAAGAATTTTGCAGATGTGATTACCGTTTTTAATCCACCAGCCTTAAAAATGGAAGAAAACCCTCAAAACTAGGGATGATCTGGAAGACTACTTTGGACAAACTGTGCCATCTATAAGAAGTGCATCCAGCTCTTGCCTGATCATTTCTCTACTGTCCTTCCTCCCAGTCCACCAAAGGCTGGTAACTATTCCTTCTTTGTAATCACGCAGGCTCCATGAAAATTCCTGACATTTACTTAATCAGTCAAAGAATCTCTCTCTTCTCTGTCTGTCTGTCTGTCTGTGTTTTCTTGTGTCTCTATGTCTGTGTCTGTGTCTCTGTCTTTCTCTGTCTTTCATACACACACAAACCCATGTACATGCAAACCCATAAGTTCCACATGCAGAAAGAACAAAGCATGCATTATTTCTCTACTAAAACTCTGGAAACTGTGGACCTGATGGGTGAGAAAAATAACACAGTGATGCACAAATTACCTTAACCATGATTGATATATTAATAATTTTAAAATAATTTGAAAATAGAAGTATCTATAAAGGAAAGGCTTAATTTTGTAAATGGCAGCCCAAGTCCAAACCATAGCTTGATGTCGCTACGAATGTAGATTTACTGTTAAACTTCAGTAGTAAAACAGTACAACTAGCCAAAAATAATTGCCCAAGAAAAAAAAATATGGTCAATACAAGCTAGGTTTAGCTAAAAGTATTTAACTCCCAGATTTATAAAAAGTATATTTGGAGCTGGAGAGATGGCTCAGTGGTTAAGAGCAATGATTGTTTTTCCAGAGGTCCTGAGTTCAATTCCCAGCAACCACATGGTGGCTCACAGCCATCTGTAAAGTAATCCAATGCCCTCCTCGGTGTCTGAAGAGAGCAACAGTGTACTCACAAACATAAAATCAATAAATAATTCTTTAAAAATATGTATATTTAAAGTCTTTTAAAAAATTTTAGGTAATAGAAAAACTTCCTGAAAAATACAAAAAACTCTTCAAAGGAAAACATCAAATGACTACAAAACATCTCTTGAAAAAATCTTGGAGAATTCACTGAGAAATTATAGTAATGGTCCACATCTTAGCCAACTGACTACTTGAAGGAACTCCAGTAGCCTGTTCTCTAAATTTTAGTTATCACTTCAACTTTGCCCTCACTCCTCTGATGTATTACTACCACAAAGATAAATTTTTATTTTCTGTGCTAATAAAAGCAAAAATCTAAGATGCTTAAAAAAGCTGTGTAGTTTTGATCCTGTTTGAAGAAGCTGACATTCTCTGTCATAGAGTACCCATTCATGCTCATTATCCATTGACTGCTAAGAAGGCTTTATCAAGTTTGATTTTCTTTTACCACACTGATTTTAGCCTTGAGCATGCTACATATGTTTATTTATATTCTTATTAGAGGATTATGCCTTTTGAGAGTTTTATATTATGAAAAGGATTGATTGAGTGTTTCAGAGCATGTATGACAATGTCCTGGAGCATTAACTAAATATGGAATTGTTGGAACATCAGATGTTGCCTATGGAAACTGTTACTCCATACAATCCCAGACTGGACTGCAACATCTCCATTTTATAGATATCAGAATAATTCCCATAAAAAGTAAGAGATTTATTAAATTCATATAAATCCAAAGTAGTATGATAAACACAGATTTTTTTTGGAGGGGGGGGTCCTAAACATCATCTCGACACTCCCCAAATGTTGCATCAAGAACATTCTATGGAAGTGTGAGAGTTTTAAGAATGCTTTCTAGGGTCTGTGTTTCTAAAGCTTCCTTTTGCTCCTGTGCTTAGGTGTGGAAGGACTCAGGCTACTCAGTTTGCATCCATAGTCATAGACAGAGGTCTGTAATTCAGCAGCCCCGACTTGGTTCTCATGAGGAGCAGCTAGAGACAACCTTAGGCAGAGAAGTTAAAATTTAAACTGAAATCTTTACAAGACTTAAAATTTTAACTTAAAATTTTACAATAGTGCTGTTTTGAAATGTTATTTTAAAGCAATTGTCAGAGACAAGAGTAACTGAAAGGAAGCAGGTGTCCAGCTTTTGTCATTGCGGTGAAAGTAGCATTGAGCACATGGCATCTCGGAAAAAAGCACAGGCGACGTGCAAATATAAACACTAACCTTCCCTCATTCACTTCTCCCCAACCTCACCATGTCTCAATCAGAATTCTTTATTTCTCCTCTCCCACTTCCATCCCTCATTCACCTTCCCCACTCTCCTTCCCTCTCCCTCTCCCTTCCCCATTCACCCTTCCAGACAAATGTCCTTTGTTACATGCAACTTTGTGGAAGTTTTACTTCGATATTTGCATGTGGGTCTAGCTATTCAGTATTAAAGGAGGCAAAGTTTTCAATACTGAAACAGATACATAAATCAATATTTTGGTATAACCCATGATTCCCAAATTACAGGGTAAAGAATTGATTTCTCATCGTAGCTCTCAGCCCTGCACATTCTGAGCAGCCTCAGACAAGCTGCAGCTGAACCTCCTAAGTCTGAAAGGAATGCTTTGTGTAGTCCTGGACCTAGTACAGCTAGTTTCCTCTGCTCTGATTTCTTCACAGAAGGATTTGCATTTCAATCTGCCCCAGATTTCTAACACTTGCCTATATTTCAACTGTATACAAATCTCAAAACAAATAGTGCAAAGAGAAGAGGTAATAACTCTGTCATTTACACCAGACAGACTCTTTTAGGCTACATGAAAGGCATGATTTCAAATCCTTGGGATACTGTACTTATTTTAAATTATTACAATTAAAAATAAGCTACTTCAAGTCAGCGAATTTCATATTTTAAAATGAAAGCAACTATTGATGAAAAGCCTCAGATTATAATATTTTCTCAATTCAAACGTATTCTATATCCAACTCAAAGTCAAACTATGTTTTTCTATTTTATCATTTTTGTATTTAATGTAAAAGCAAAGTCAAATTATTATGTCTTTTTAAAAAGGATTTTTGAAATTACAAGCAAATGTTGTAATTCGTGCCTCCAAAAGATAAAAATGTAAGGGGAAATAAAAAGAAATATGAAGGTTGAGAAACTATATCAGTCCACACACACTTACTGCTTACATCTCCTCTAAAATACTTTCTTAGAGATTTTAAAGATGTTTTACGGAAATAGCTCAAGAATGTCAGCACTGTTCTTTTTTTTTTTAATGGAATATTTAAAATGATGTCAAAATTTTTCTATTAAAGGACTTGTTTTTCTGTCTCAATGACAAAAGTCTTACTTCCTTGCCTCTGAAGTAGTTCACAGAAAGTGTGATGAATTGACATATCAATTACTTCTAGCTAAAGTCATCCAAGGAACTCAAATTTTCTTTCAAATGGACCTATTTTGTCCTTTGTGAAACAAGCCATCCATACACACTGCTTGGTGACACTTATCCTTCATGGAACAAGGTGGGGCAAATCTGATCACTACAAAGTGGAAACTTGTTTACAGTGAATTCAAATAAACTCTGAAGAAAAAGTTTTCTTATGTCTCATATATCTTATCTGCATATATCTGCTAAAAATGACTGCACAGCAACACTGTAGCACAGATACTGCTTGGTGCACGTCCCTTCCAAATTACCTGCTCTTTTATATATATTTTAAGGTAGGTATTATGTTTAATCATTTCTTTGGGCTTAATGCACACCTAAAGACCCACATGATCATGTAAATGTAAGCAAACCTTCAGAAATCTGTCTTGTTAATTAGCTCTTGTGCTAAATAGGATCCTAGAACTAACCGAAGGGCCTTAAGAATGTATTAAGCTTGTTTCTGCACCCACTGTTCTGTTCCTTTGATCTATATGTTGGTTTCTTTATCATTACCATGTAGTTTTGTGACTATAGCTCTATGCCATAGATTGGGGTTGGGGTTGGGCACAGTGATATATTAACTCTGCCTTTCCTGCTAGAATTGCTGTGGCTATGTTGGGTCTTTTTTGTGCTTCCATGAAAATTCTCAGAGTGACTATTTTAGTCCTATGAAGAATGTAATGGGGATTTTGATGGGGATTACATTGAATATGTAGATCACTTCTGAAATATATTTATTTTTACATTATTAGTCATCCATGAATATGATAACTTTATCTATCTTTCTATCTTCCTCAATTGCTTTCTTGAGTGTTATAACACTGAGTTCTCTCATAGCTTGTATTAGGTTTGCCTACCACATGCTAAACAAGAACTTTCTACTAAGCTATATTCTGAGATCAGCTACTGACTGCTGTATGTTGAGTTTTTTTTTTTTTTTTCTAGCTATTTTGGTAAAGTTATATTACGTGTTTTAAGAGGGGTTTTTGGTGGAGCTGTGAGGCCCTTTCTGGCGTTGAAACATAGTCCACTACAGCATATACTGGGAAATAAACAGGCTTTTCAACAAGCATTGCAACCAGACAGCCACATACAAAAGACTGGTATCATATCCTTATCTCTACTCTTTACAAATGAACTCAAAATGCATCAGAGATATTGGGGAAGACCCAGAATTATGAAATGTCTCGAGGAAAACATAAGTAAAACATCAAGTGTAGGCCTGGACAAGGACCTTCTTGAAGGGAAATAACCTTGAGAATTGAAAACTTGGATTGATGAAATTAGAAAGCTTTTTCATACCAAAGGAAAAAAAACTGCCAGAATGAAGACACAGCTACACATTGGAAGAAAATGTTTGCCAACTATACATTGAACAGAGGGTTACTGTATAGAATATATAAATAACTTCAAAAATTAAGCATATAATAAAGAGAAAACCTATCTAGTCAATACATGGCCTAATGGATTGAATTGAAATGATCAAGAGAAGAAATAGAAATGACCAACAAATAATGGAAAAAGGGTTCAACTTAACTATGGGAGAGATGCAAATTAAAATCACTTTAGGAGCTGGAGAGATGGCTCAGCCAGGAAAGTTCCTGATACACATCCATTAGGGCCTGGATTCAATACCCAGCACCCAGGTAAAAAGTTGGATGTGATGGAATCCACATGGAATCAGAGAACTGAAGAGGAGACAGAAAGAGCCTAAGGGTACCTTGACCATTCAGCCTAACATCCTCAAAACCTCAGATCCTAATCGAAGACTCGAAGTGAACACTTTCAAAAGAGTAATACCTGAGTCTGTCCTTTGCCCTCCAGATTTATATATACACATGAACATATCCATATCCATTCCCTCAGACAAGAACATGCATATATATATATATATCAGTATACAGGCAAAATAAAAAATAACCAAAAAAAAAAAAAAAAAAAAAAGACAAAGAAGAAAAGAACACTACTGTATGACTCACTCCTGGCTGTGTGCCTTTAAGTCAGCAAAGTATTTATACATAGCTTACACTATTCACAGTAGCAAAAACAGGGATTAGGTTAGAGGTTCATCAGCAGATAAACTGATAAAAAGTGATACATACATAGAACAGAATTTTATGCAGACTTTATGGCTTTATTCAGAATATGATCATGACATCTTCAGGAAAACAGAATTCAAGATCATGCAATAAAGTGAAACAGGCCAGATTCACAAAAAAAAAAAAAAAAAAAAAATCATGTTTTCTTTCATACGTGAAATCTGTTTTTAAATGTCTTTATGTGGGTCCAAAATGAAAGTAGAAAAGGATCTATGAGAAGAAAGAAATTGATCTAAAGGGACATGTTCTGGTAAGCCTTTTTCATATTGAAAAAGCTAGTGCTACTTGAGAAGAGAGAAATGTGGTTGAGAAAATGCCCCCCCCCCAACTAGATTGGCCTCTGGGGAAACCAGTGGTGAATTTTATTAATTAGAAATTGATATGGAAGGATTTGGCCACTTTGGGTGCCACACCTGAGCAGATAGTCCTAAGGGGCTACAAGAAAGTAAGATGAACAAATCTAGAAAAAGCCAATAAGAAGCAAACTTCAGTGGCTGCTGCATCAGTTCCTACCTCCATGACCCTGTCATGAGTTCCTGCTTTAACTTCCTTTGATGATGGACTGGGACAGGGAGTGTACTGGCTGGTTTTGTGTGTCAACTTGACACAAGCTGGAGTTATCACAGAGAAAGGAGCTTCAGTTGAGAAAATGCCTCTATGAGATACATATGTAAGGCATTTTCTCAATTAGTGATCAAGGGGGGAGGGTCCCTTGTGGGTGGTACCATCTGTGACTGGTAGTCTTGGGTTCTACAAGAAAGCAGGCTGAGCAAGCCAGGAGAAGCAAGCCAGTAAGTTACATCCCTCCATGGCCTCTGCATCAGCTCCTGCTTCCTGACCTGCTTGAGTTCCAGTCCTGACTTCCTTTAGTGATGAACAGCAGCATGGAAGTGTAAGCTCAATAAACCCTTTCCTCCCTAACTTGCATCTTGGTCATAATGTTTGTGCAGGAATAGAAACCCTGACTAAGACAGGGAGTTTAAATTTTCCTCCCTAAGTTGCTTATAGCCCTGGTTTTTGTTGCAGCGTTAGAAGCCCTAACTGGGATAAGACAGGAAGGATACTCTAACAAAATACACATTGCATGAAAACAGAAGGGCGTTATCTGGGAGGACAATGGCAGAGTTGGGAGGGGAGAATAGCAAATGAAAGCAAGCAAATATAATAACATGCACATACATACGAGCTGCCACAGAGATGCCCAGTGTGTGTGCTAAGGAAAAGCATCTCACATAGAGAAAACGGATCTCTTGGAACCAATCATTTCCTGACCTAATTTATATTACTGATCAGTAATCTTTTCAGGTTTAGTTCAAAGTCACGGAGGTGTATCACATTAAACTTGCCACTATTAATATAAAAAACAATGTACTTACCAACTGGTTCCTTTTGGTTCTGAAAGAGAATCTTGCTGTTACTTCCATCCATATTTGCCATGTTTATTGTATTTCCATCTGTCCAGTACAGTTTCCTTAATTCAAAATACATGGATTAGCATGTTACATGTAGATCCATTGATTGAAAGGAAGCATTTGTCAAGGAATAAAGCAAAAAATATTCTAGGCTCAGAATTAATTCTTTTTCCAAAAGACTTAAGTATGTTGGTCCCCTGTGCCTTTGCCTAGGAAGAAAGCAGCTCTTTTGCTTTCACCTCTCCTTGAGAGACATTTATCTATTCTCATTTTCCTTCTACATTTCAGTCTAATGCTTAGCCAAGGTTAAAGCAAGCTACTTTCATTTTGTCCTTCATCAAACCCAAATCCTCTTGGCTAAGAAGGAATTACATGCTGTAGATGGGAAGAAACTCATTTCAACCCTCCCTCCTGGGAGCTTTGATCCTACCCAGGTTCTGTGACTTACCAGGGACAAAGGCAGGACAACTCTGTGGTGATCACACAGTCAGGAATTGTTAAGAACCATCATTCAAAACAAAGCCACTTTTTCCACAACTCTTTTTGTTCTAAACTCCCATTCCTAGAAACACCTGCTATAGAGATCTTATCAATTGAATTTCATCTAGATAAAAATCTCTAGCCAGGACTCCGAATCTTTTATAATTTCCATCCTCACATTTACATTTTGACTCTATACTCCATATATGCATCATCTGAATTAAACTATTTTTATGTAAAATGTAGACTAAAGTACAAAATGTTAAAAATAAACGTTTTAAAAATCATACTTTACCCTCTGACTGGGTGCGCTGCCAGACACTGCGGCTTATCGATTCCGTGGATAATTGAGGTTTTCAAAGAGCCATCTAATCTTGCCACATTAATTTGTGTTTCATCAAATTCTGAGCTAATCCAGTATAAATTACGCGAAACCCAGTCCACTGCTAACCCTCTGATACTCTGAATATCTGTAAAACAGGATAAAGAAAATGAAGAGTTACTGAGGGTTCACATTCTCCTGCCTCATCAGGTAAGTTATTTTCTATCTACTGGAAAACCTAATTTACACTTTAATTTGTCAGCTAAAATTGTGCAAGATTGTAATCTCATTCCCTTATCAACACTTCTTGAGGCATGTATAATCACTAATGTCTAACTACTGAGGCATTAGGTAACCTGAAGAAACAATTATCATTAAAATTAGAGTAACAATCAATAATTCACCAGTGAAGCCTTGCAAGGCACTGGGGGAAGTCTTGTGGGCTGAGGTGACCAAGATTTAAAGGAGAAATAGCTCCTGCACTTGGTAGCACACACAGGTCTAGTTAGGAGAAAGTATTGTATCTCACTAACAAATGGGCTGTTTGATGTTTAAGTGCTGACTTGGTACTTAGGTGAAATAAAATAATTCAACTTTCATCAAAACTGGCACAGTTGAACACTTTTCAACACGGATAATTAACAGGAATTTAATGGAATCTGAGAACAAAACTAAAACCATTTTAACATTACTCCAAATGTGGGTTTTACAGTAATGTTGGAAACCTAATTAAGTGTGGATCCAGTACCACTAAAGATAATGTGTCTGGACTACTTTTCTTTGATTAGTGAATTGGGTATCTTGAAAAACAAGCATGAGATGCATATTAAATAGTAGGACATTATAACAGGAGATACATAGTAGGGTGAACTGTCAGAAATTATAGAGTTTAGTAAAGTATAGTAGGGCTGTTTTAGTATCTATGTGTGGCATTTAACAGCTCAACCCGGAACTTGCCTTTTTTTTGTATTTGTCATTTTCTAATATTTGGTACGTCGAGGGTTCTTTAATCATCAGTTCCTTAACCTTACACTGGACCTATGGAAACACTGACTGTTCAGTGGCTGTGGCGAGGGTAGAGGTCCTGAGGGTTCCGGTGATTCTCAGGCGTGGACTACTGCAGTACGGAGCAGCCGAAGCAGCTGCCACTTCCCACCAAGGAAATCAATACATCTTCCCGGTCACCAGAAGCTAGTAAACTAATTTTTTATTCGTTTGTTGTTTTTTAAATTAGGAAGTAGAAAACTTCAGACTTATAAGACTTGCTAACCAAGTAGAATATGACAAGGAGTCCAGTAAAGGTGCTGGAGCTGTGGCACACAGGTGGTGCTACTACATGACTACTATATTTACAAGACCGGGAACCACGTCTTCAGTCTGCGTGGTTCCTTACAGTGCCAGGTCCTTTCACACCCTTAACCCGTGCTTTCTGTGGGATTCACTCCTGACTCTCACTGAGAAGCTGCTACACTGATAAACTGAATGTACACTTCCTTCACTGCCCAATCTCATACTTATGTTTTGTCCGTGAGACAAAAATAACACAACACTTCATTGAAGTTAGACTTTTCCTTCTCGCTCTGGATACACTTCCTTCTTTCCCACCCTTGGGAGTTCACTGGCTGCCGAGAGAAGATGCTATAAGAAAGAAATTTCTGCTCATTCTCCAACCCTGGGGGCCTGGTTCTTTGTTATCAGGATCAGTTACATAGTATTTTTTATTCAGCATCTCTGCTCATCTTAATTTAAGGCAACTTACAAACAACATAAAGGATTTCTCAAAATCCTTTGGAAGATGTATTGTTAATCTACCAGAAGTCATGTTTTATAAAATACGTTTGTTTTATATCTTTGATGCTCAAAATATTTTAAATTATTTACTAATTGGACCAAATATATGGCCTTCTTTAACTTTAAAGCAAAGCTCAGTATAGATTATCAATATATAATTCCCGATATATTGAATATTTCCTCAGTTATGTGCAGCATACATTGAACATACATGTTTGTAGTGACTTAATGAACTCATAAACTACAATCTGGTATTTTAAGGATATGTCAATTAGGCTGAAATGTGTGATAGCATTTTTATCTGAGCACTTAATCTGTGCAATCTCAATCAGAACTTTGTATCCTTTAGATGGTTTTGGACCAAAGTGACACTTTGTATTATCAATTTGCCAGTTGAAATCAAGCTTGTGTGTTTGATTGACTCACTTGTCTGATTCACTGCTTTAGAGAAATCTATAAGCTGCCTATTAAGGACATAAAGAAAAATAGTAAAAACAAAATAGTTTATCTTATTCTTCATTAATAAAAATATTGAAACAATATATTTTAAATAATTAAGTCTGTTTTTTTTTTTTTTAATTAGATCACACCAATACCTCTGAGCAAGTTTCTCAGATAATTCAGCTTTTCTCTGTTTTGGGGAAACCCACTTTTTTGAACTAACACAGATGATATATTCCTCAAAATCCTTCATTACCAAAAAATTGTTTGGTCCATGATAAATATATTTCCAAATGTATGTCAAAATCAGAATATAGACAGGTGAATGTCTGCATGTTAAACGCACACACACACACACACACACACACACACACACACACACACACACACCAAGTACTTGTCAACTAAATCTCAAAAAGTAGGCATATAAGAGTTGAGAAAGTAGCAATTATCAAGACAAAATCCACAGAGAGAATTCTTACCTTTTGAGCTATTTGCTGCTGGGTATGACTGTGTATACAACAAAACTAAATGGTCACGGGATTACTAGATGATTTTATATATCATTAGCATGTATTATCATGGATAAATGAATGGAAAAAATCATTCTTGTTTTAAAAGAACAATGTTTTTTAAAAAGTTAACATCTTAATCTAGATTTTCCTATTATTTCTTTAGATATAGGAAAGTATCAGAATCTCTGCATATGGTTAGTTTCTCAACTAGTAAGTTCTATGTCTATGTAAGATACCCTGTCTGAAGATATATGGTAGAGAGTTGTTTGCTAGCCTCTGACCTCTACATATACATACACGCATATGCATGTTCATCTGTGTATGAAACCATACATGCAAAAATACATATAACACATGCAAACACACCATACACACACATATCAAATACCAGTTACTAAAAGAAACACCGTTATCTCTTCTTGTTCACTTCTGCACTAGCACTTCCATCCTCTGTTGTAGTACTTGTCATCTGAACCTCTTAGTTGTATCATAACTTTTGTGCAATGCCCAATGTCCGCCCCCTTCTTTACATGCCTTGGAGTTCTCGGCTAATATCTGTTTTTATTTTTGACCTTTGGTGGAAGGATCTCAGGTAACAATGCTTGCCTTGAATTCCTTATCCTTCTGTCTCCCACCTGACCCACATCTCAGCCCTGGGCTAATTTTTGTTTCAAATTTAGTACATTTCTGTAACGTTCTTATATCACCCCTGCCCATTATTTCTCAGTTTGGCTGTCTATCTTTGCAATTGGCATTTGATTTATTTTTTAAAAATTTTAGCTCACCAATACTACTTTTAAATCCTACCCGTGGTTCCTAATTTTGTTGTAATTCCTTGGGAAATATGCTCCAACATGAAAACTTTACCATTTCTAGCTACTTCCTCAGTAGGATATCCTGAATATTTTCAGATTTTGTGCCTATGTATTCCTCAACTGGAAATCCATTTCCCCCAAGGCCTCTGTCTTAATCAGGATTTCTATTCCTGCACAACACATCATGACCAAGAAGCAAGTTGGGGAGGAAAGGGTTTATTCAGCTTACAGTTCCACATCGCTGTTCATCACTAAAGGAAGTCAGGACCACAACTCAAGCAGGTCACGAAGCAGGAGCTGATACAGAAGTCATGGAGGGATTTTACTTACTGGCTTGTTTCCCCTGGCTTGCTCAGCTTGCTCTCTTATAGAACCCAAGAACATCAGCCCAGGGATGGTACCACCCACAATGGGCCCTCCCTCCTTGATCATTAATTGAGAAAATGCCTTTACAGGTAGATGTCATGGAGGCATTTCCTCACCTGAAGTTCCTTTCTCTGTGATTACTCCAGCTTGTGTCAAGTTGACACACAAAACCAGTCAGTACAGCCTCCTTACCTCTTCCTTCCTCCGGAATTCCATGTCAGAAACAGTTTTGGTCTATTGGTCCTAATGGTCCTAAGATGCTTACCCATGGTATAATCCTTATTTCACTTAACCTTAAATTGTAGTCCTGTAGTCACATTTAGGAATACTAGCACATGTTTCTGTAGTTAATGATGGGTCTTGAGCTTTTAAATCTTTGAATACAGAACACCATTTCACACTCTAATGCCTCAGATGCAGAACCTAAAAGTGCTTTAGAATTTCTTTAATATCATGCACAATAGAATGAAATTGCACACTCACTTTTCTGCTTGAAAATATGAAAAGTAGGCATAGACAGTATGGTCACTTGCCTGCTTTCACAATGAATGCATAGTACTCGACACGCAGCAACTGTTGGCAACAGTATGACTGCTTATATTTCTTTTATTTTTTCCATATCACAGATATTTATATTATTCCACCACAAAAACTTTCTCAGTAAATATGAGATATGGAACATTCTGGCCAGATATGAGTTAACAGCAGATATCCTACAGCTAAGCTTTCTACTGTTTTCAAAATCCAGAAAGCACTGTTATTATGGACCAGTGTGCCTCTTTAATTTGCTCTGAAATCATTTTAGAATTATTATTATCATTTTTACACCCTTATTACACGTAATATTTTGCAATATATAGAGAGGAAAATCTTACTTCACACTAAAAAAAAAATAATAATTGCTACATAAGTAAATAGTATTTCAAACATGAATGAACAATTCCTAGATAAGTTCTCAATTAGATTCAAAATTCATTGAGAATTACATATTTCGATGAACAGGATACCTCCAGCATTGGGGAGGCTCAAGCAGGAGGATGAGGAGTCTGAGCATACCAGAACCATGGCGCTCCTTTGCCAGTAAAAATGAGATTCTACTGAACATAATACAGACTTCCATAAACCCACCACTGTGTGTCTAAAACTCTTTGCTCACACTTCTGATGAATAAAAAGCTTTGTTAGGAGAAAGACAACAGATGTACTTTGTCACATTACCACCAGGAGAGCTACAGAGAATACTGAGAAAGAAGAAGGCACATGCTGTAAGAAATTTGCATAAACATGAATTTGAAGCAAAAACTCTTTTTTTATTCTCAAACTCATTATAATTTTTTTAAAGGGAAAAATGTGGGGGGAAAGGCAACATCTGTATGGCCAAGAGTCTGAAAACAGATTCAGGTAAAAATGAAGCTCTAATACTCCCTAGAATGTCAGATCGGAAGGTTTTCCTTATCTATGAAAGTAGAAAGCAACAAGAACCTCAAAGTAAGTCCATTAAAGGGGTAAATTTAAAATAAACAAACAAATAGCATATAGATAAAAATATGAAATACCAAACATGTCCTGGTTTGCTTCTCTCTTGCTGCGATACAACATGGACCAAAAGCAACTTAAGCAGGAAAGGATTTATTTCACATTAGACCTCCCAGGTCACAGTATGTCCTGCAGGAACTCAGTGCAGGAATCTGAAGGGAAGGACTGAGGTAGAGGCAATGGAGGAACACTGCTTACTGACTTGCTCCATAGCTTGCTCCACCTTCTTCCTTGTATCACTTAGGACCACTCATCTAAGGATAACACTGCCCACATTTAGATGCTTTGTTGCGCATCAGTCATTATTTAAGAAATAATTATTTAATAATAAATAATTATTTAAGAAATAATGACTGATCCATGGATCTGCCCATGCAACTCAGCTGAAGTTCCCCCTTCCCCAGTGACTTTGCTTTGTATTAAGTTAAAAAAAATAAAAAAATAAAAACTTATATTTTGTACTTTACTTTTGTAATATTCTTGTGTTAACTACCAGTAAAGTCTTAAATTTTACTGAGTCACACTATTGTGAAAAAAAAGGTGAAAGAAGTCCACACTTGGGAGGGCCAGCTGAGCTCTGGGGCTATTTTTAAAGGTCAGGACTTTAAAAGGACATCTGATGGAATTACTGTCCAGTAACTAGCAGTAAAATCCTAAATTGTCTTACTGCCACACAGTGAAGGATATAAGCACACTAATCTGTGGTCCTGAGGGTAAGTTTGTTTCTTCCACTTCCTCACTGTGCCTTTGAGTCTACAGTTCAGTTTCGATGACTTTGAGTTCTCTCATAGGTAGGATAGAAATTATTCATATATAATATTAGATGTGCAGATATTAAGTGAGATAATATTTGTG
The DNA here is from genome assembly GCA_028551405.1 of Uromys caudimaculatus. Classification (NCBI taxonomy): domain Eukaryota; kingdom Metazoa; phylum Chordata; class Mammalia; order Rodentia; family Muridae; genus Uromys; species Uromys caudimaculatus. The sequence continues at coordinate 124,151,605 of CM052701.1, read as the reverse complement.
TCATGCTAATGTTAGGTTATTTATCATATCCAATCAGTAAGCCTGACAGCATGGATGATAGGTCTAGGCAGAGGCTCTAGTAAAAGCATTATTAGGCCCAGAGATGAAAACTGTTTGCTGCCAAGCTCGTTCTATGGGTTGTAAGGATGTTTCTTCTTAGAATAAAATTACATTTGATTTTTGTGATAGCTGATCTTGGCTGTCAACATGAATATACCTGTCAACTCTAGTGGCTGAGGAGGACCGTGAAGGCTTTTGTTTTGTTTTGTGTTTTTTGTTTTGTTTTGTCTTGGTTTGGTTTGGTTGGTTTTGGTTTTGTCGTTGTTGTTTGTCTGTTTTTGATTGGATATTTTGAGGTAGAAAGAGCCATCTTAAGGGCCAAATCTAGTGGCACAGTACATAAAAAGGAAGGAAGGTTTTGCTTTTGTCTGCTTTTCCTCATTCTCACTGGCAAGTTCAATCCTGTTCCAGATGCATTTTTTCCTTGGTATTAGAACCCACTTGTTCAGGATTTCAACGCAGACTAAAGTCCAGTGGCTTTCTAGGACTTCCCTAGAACTCCAGCACAAGACTGAGACTGCTGAGATATCCATCTTTGTGGATTCAACATCTATATTTTTAATGGAAATCAGTATGCAATTCTCTTCCTTTTTGAGTTTTTGTATCATCTCAGTATCAGAGTAACTGTGGCTTCATGAAATCAATTGGCCAATGTTCCTTTTGTTTCTATTTTGGGGAATAATTTGAGGAGTAGTTGTATTAAATTTTCTTTAAAAATCTGATAGAATTCTGGGCAAAAATCTGTCTGGCCATGATTTGTTTGTTTGCTTTGGAGACTTTTGATGATGGCTTCTATTTCACTGGAGGATTATAGGTCTATATGATCTCAATTTTAATTTGATAAATGGTACCTCTATTGAGAGGTTTTTTTTTCAATTTAGTTGAGTACGGGTGTTTAAAGTACTTTGTAATGATTCTAGAGATTTCCTCAGTATCTACTGTTATGTCTACCTTTCATTTCTAATTTCATTAATTTGGATAATCTCTCTGTGTCTTTTAGTTAGTTTGCATAATAATCTTGTTGATTTTCTTAAAGAAGCACCTCTTTGTTTTATTGATTCATTGTATTGTTCTCTTTGTTTCAACTGAATTGATTTCAGCCCTCAATTTGATAATTTTTTTTTCTCCTCCTCTTGGATGTACTTGGTTCATTTTTATCTAGAGCTTTCAGGTGTGCTGTTAAATTGATAATATGAGATCTCTTCAATTTCTTTATGGAGGCATTTTGTACTATAAACTTGGCTCTGAACACTAGAAGAACACTGGCCACTTGGTGAACTAAGCAGAGATCACATGGGCCCACAGAGGCTGAAGAGGAAAGCGCAGGAACTGCACGGGTGTACACAAGGTCCTTTGTTGCAACTATTACCTTGCTGTTCTTGTAAGATTACTAAGAGTGGGAGCAGGACTTTCTCTGACCCTTTTTCCTGTCCTTGAGACTCTTTTCCTCTCTTGGGTTGCCTTGTCTAGCTTCGATATGAGTGCTTTTGCTTTGTTTTATTGTATTGTGTTTTGTCCTGTCTGACTGTAATTTCTTGGAGCCCTGTTCTTTTCTAAAGCAGAAATGAAGTGAGAGTGCCTCTGGGGAAAAGGGGCTATGGAAGTAGGAACTAGAAAGAACATAGGGACGGAAAACTGTGGTGGGGATGTATTGAATAGGAGAAGACTCCATTTTCAGGTAAAAAGAAAAATAAAAGAAAAACTACTTGAGAAGGAATAGACGGCAACTGTGTGGGAAGGAAGAACAAGTTTTGCAGAGGCCATCCACAGGGTTTTGCATAAGGTAAAGTTTGTAGATCACTGTTGGAATTTGTGATACTCTGATAAGATCCAAAGCCAAACTGTCAAAAATTCATCTTTGGTTTTGCTGCTAAAGGAATGCCCTATCAGTCTGTCCTTTTCTTGTTGCTGTGATGAAACATCATGACTGAAAGAAGTTATGGAAGAGTCTTTTGCCTTATCATTCTGCAAGTATAAGGATCCATACGGCAGGAAGGCGTGGCAGCAAATAATAGGCATGGCTGCAGGTTCAGATTGTGGAGACATTCCAGCTACAGAAGCAAGAATGAAGACGAGACAGAATTCCTGGTGGAGCAAAGCAATTGATGAACCAGTCTGCACCCACACTAGGTGTAAAAGCTATCTTATAGTAAAGAAAACTAGGCTCATTCCTGTTTATTATTAAAACTATTTTTCTCAAGCATTGGACTATGCTCCACCCATAACCTAAACTATAAATGGCTCTGCACTGCCTCTTCCAGGACATGGCAACCATGTCTTTGTTTCAAACGTTGTAATAACTGTCTTGCAACCCCAACATTTGTTTCAAATGTTGTTATGACTAAGTTGTTAGAAACATCTTATTATGACCACCTTGCTACATTCTGTTCATGGAATTCTGCCTATCTTGCCCAACAAATTCTTCATTTCAAAACCCCCAACCCCTGAGCTATGAAAACTTTGTCTCTCCCATGTCCAATGCTGAACTTTTGAACTCCAATTTAGGGAGAGGCAGCTTGTGTACATGAATAAAACAGCTTGTTTTAATTAATTGCTTGCTTTAATTAATTTGGCCATTATAATTAGGGTCAGTGGCCTTTTTTCTCACAGTTTAGGATTAACACTGTAGCTCTCAAAGATATGCCCTACATACACCTTCCAGCAAGACTCCAAACATAAACTTTTCCAAAAGCACCATCAACTAGGAACATAGTATTCACATACATGAGCAGATGGGCACATTTCTCATTCAAATGACTACACAGTCTTCAGCAAGGCTGTATTCTGAAAGAAATGTAAGTCCACTAAAACTGCGAGGAAGAAACAGAGCAGCCACTTTGACAGAGCCTCTACCTCCACCTTCAGGTTAAACTATCTGCCTTTGTATTTGTCCCCTGTATACCCCACCATCTGCCAACAATTCCTCAAACTCTTATCTTTCTCTATCCAAGCTTCTGTCACTTATCACAGCCACAAAAGCAGTCAACTAATCTTTGAAGAGCTACCTGATATTCACCCCCCACTCCAGGACAATCCCATTAGATCTGTTTGGTATAGAGACCCTTTCAGTATAAAGCTAAATGTCTTACCACGCCCTCTTTAAAACCAACCCCGCTCTGCATATTTACATAGAAAGCTAAAACACAGAAAGCAGTACTTTTGGCTGTATACATGTAAGGAAACTGACATAATTAGGATTTTTATCCGTCAGCTCCCTGGACTTGCCTGTGCTCTGCTTTCTCTGTGGAATATAGTGCCAGTATCATGGGGTGGGGGGCTATCCTGCACCTCTTCCTCTATTTCTTCTCATATGGAAAATACTTGTCCAGATACTAAAATACTATGGACAGAAACCTGACCCTTAATGTTTGTAAATTGAATCTTTCGTCGCATGCAGGTTTCAGAGCTTTGGTAGATAGATGATCACATTCTTGATAAAGGCCTTAAACTCCTTCCTGAACTCTGGAGGAGGACCATTTCAGTGTGCTTAATGACATCTTCAGGCCTGATATACATTTTATACCTAGCCCCCTTAAAAAAAAATCTGTAGTAAAAGGAAATCATCACAGTAGTTCCTCTGACTTTCCTTTGAGTTGGAAATAAATTTGATCACTTCTAACAAATATTAATCCAGTAAGTTGTTTTAATGGCACTAAGATGAGACAAATTGTTCTTAATACAGGTAGAAATCAGTTTTCAGGCTTGTGCTGCCCTGTGTACACCTGAAGCTCCTGAAAGGATATGGTTTGAGAAGCTGTAACCTGTAAACCTGTATTGCTTTAAGTAAGCACTTCACATCTTAAGAACTTAAATACCCCTAACTCCTGAACTCTCTCTCTCTTGAGAGAAGAGGAAAGGAAGAAGGAGTAGATTTGGATAAGAGAGGAAGTTCTGGGGAACAAGGAGGAGTAAAGCGAGGGAAAACTGGTTGGGATAAATTGTATGAGAGAAGAATCTACTCTCAATAAAAAAATAAGATTAAAAATCTTATTAGGGAAAGATCTCTCATGCTCATGGATCAGCAGCATTAACATAGTAAAAATTGCCACCCTGCCAGAAGCAATCTACACACTGAATACAAACCTTATAAAAATTGAAACACTGCTTTTTACAGATTTTAAAAGATCAATACTTAACTTCATATGAAAAAACAAAAACCCCAAGATATCTAAAACAGTCTTTTACAATAAAAGAACTTCTGGAGGTAACACTATCTTTGATTTCAAGCTGGACTACAGTGCTGTAGTAATAAAAATCACTTGCTATTGCTATAAAAGCAATCAGTGGAAATGCTCAGATGTAAATCCACACACCTATATAGACCTGACTTTGAATTTTAAAAAGCCATAAATATGTACTGGAACAAAGAAAGCATCTTCAACAAATCATGTGGGTCTAACTGGATTTTGACTGGTAGAAGAATGTATATAGATTCATATCTATTACCCTACAGAAAACTCAAGTCCAAATGGATCAAAGACATCAACATAAATCCATATATACTGAACCTGATAGAAGAGAAACTATGGAACTCCTTGGCACTAGAGACACTTTCCTGAACAGAACATCAATAGCACAGGCACTGAGATCGTCAATTAATAAATGGGACCTTATGAATCTGAAAAGCTTCTGCATTGCAAATCAAAAGGTCTTTGAGATTCCATCTTACACCTGTCAGAATGGCTAAGATCACAAACACAAGAGACAGCTCATGCTGGCCAGGATGTAGAGCAAAGGGAACACGCCTCCACTGCTGGTGGCAGTGCAAACTTGTACAGCTACTTTGGAAACCAATATAGTGATTTCTCAAAAAATTAGGAATCAATACCCCTCCTGGGCATACCTGAAGAAAGCTCTATATATCATATATACACACATATATTAACACATATATTAATATATATCATAGTAGCCAGAAACTAGAAATAACCTAGATGTTCCTCAACTGAAGAATGTATGAAGAACTGTGGTTCATTTACATCATGGAGTCTTACTCGGCTGTTAAAAACAATGACATCACGAAATTTGGGGGTCAATAGATGAAACTAGAAAAAAAATTATCTTGAGTGAGGTAGTCCACATTCAAAAGGACAAACATGGTGTGTAATTACTTGAAGTGGACATTAGCTGTGAAGTAAAAATAATCATGCTATAGTCCACATACCCAAAGAAGCTAAATAACAAGGAGGACTTAAGCAGGGAACACAAAGATCTCCCTGTGAAGGAGAAATAGAATAGATATTACCAGTGGACTGGAGATAGGTTTGGATTCAGATCTGGTGGGATCAGGTGTTGGGGGAGGGAGAAAATACCGGAAGAAATTACTGGAATTGGAGGGGGGCATTTCAGGAGTGAGATAGAAGCCTATTGCAATGGAAACTCTATGAGGTCTACAAGAATAACCTAGCAAAGTCTCCTAGTCATGAGGGAAAAGGTGCCTGAGCAGCCCATCTTCTATAATATGGCAAGGCCTCAAGTGGAAGGACCAACCCAGAAACAAAACCTTCAACTTAGACCTATACCATATCCTCTCTGCAGAGAGTTCTGCAACTGGAGCATAAGGGAAGATTAACCTGTCTTAAAGTCCTTCTAAAATGCCTGTGTTAAATGCAAGGTTCTATAGTTGCAAGAAAAACTGGTCTGGTTCTCATCCCCAGTGAATAGTGTTCTGTGAAGACTAATTCACTGAGCTAGAAAGAGGTGCAAAATAAGATAGTCAACAAAGAGGCAAGGAATACATTAATACAATGCTAAGTATTTAGAGTTCACCCACCACGTTCACATATATGCTTAATTCCAGCTGGGTTTTGTAGTTTAGAAATCTTATTAATATATGTTATATATGTGTGCCTATGCATGTGAGGCGATGCATGTCACATCAGGCACATAGAAGTCAAGGGACAACTTTAGGTAGAGATTTTGTCCATCTATTGTGGATTTTGGGAATAAAACTCAGATCATCTGGCTTGTGTCAGCCAGGTCATCAGTCCTCATTTTTGTTTAGTTAATTCAGTTGAACCTTGTAAGAGCTTAAGAAGAAAGCTTCTGGAATATTTCTCTGTGCAGTATGTTTAAAGTGAGGTTTGGACACACAGCTTAATTTAGAGGACTGGCGGAGTTCTTGCTATACTCTATGTTATCTCCATGTGACGTGTTTTATGGCAGAAAAAAAGCCTTTTAATATGTTTTAGACATTTAAAAATTTTAATTTGTTCTGCAGTTTTTCCTTTGAATGGATCTAAATTTCTAGCTAGCAACCTGCCACTCAACATTTGTAGCGATGAAAGACACTCTTAGTTCATTGAATAACCAATTTCCGCTTTCAATTGAGTTGAACAGTGTAGGAAGAATGCAACAGAAACTGCTTACTCTAAGTGTCATAGCAAACAGTTCTCCATTCCTTTACCTCTTGAAATAACTGTCTCTAGCCCTGTCCCGTTAATGAAAGCCCGTGTAATGGTTTGTGTTTTGATGTCTGTCCAGTACAAACGTTCTTCAGAGGCATCGAAGTCGATTACAGCAACATCATCAACATCAGGAACAGTGAAGGCTGTGATGAAGTTCACATATGGATTGTCAATGTCCACCCCTCGGATCTCAGAACGTCTTGCATAAAGAAGAAATTTCTTCATTTCTAGAAAAAGAAATTAAAGTGTTCATCTTTCTAGTATTGTTGACAAATGTAAAGCAGTCTAGAAATTCTAAAATAGCTACTTTTAATGACTTAAATTTTAACACCAAAAATTAAAAATATGATGGAAAAAGGTATAGATCATCTATCTTAAAGGTACTCAGAAAAAACAGATGTAAAGCAAGTTTAAAAATCTTTAAGTAGTATTACTTAGTTTGAAATGTCAAGAAATTCTTAGTACCTAATTTTATCTCAGCATATCAAAGCATTGCTAACTAAAGTCAGATTTGGCAGTATAGCCAGATCTTCCAGGCCCACTGTGGCTACATAGTGAGAACCTGTCTCAAAAAACAACACAAACAGAAAGCAAACAAAACTAGAACTTGCTGGTATATGTTCTCAGCAACCATCTTTCATATTGGTATACAATTAAAATAATATTACCTTTTATTAAATAATTTTAAAGCACCTAGAAGATATTTTACTAAAATAGTCACTGAATAAAATAAAATTAGGCAGTACTTTTCTAAAAGCCAATTTATATATTCCCTGTCAAAATTAGGGCTCAGGTAATCACAAATTGTTATTGTAAATTTGTTTTCCTATGATTGGGAACCATTGAGGTATTCTTGTACTGTTTGTGAAATAGGAGTTATAGTTATTCTAGAATTTTTTATGTCATTGGTTGCTATTTTGAGAAAGGCACTAATCTGCCATCAGTGTCTATAGAAAACTCTCTTGTCTTCATATATAGGGTGACAGACTAAAGCAACTCCTGGACTCTCTACAGGGATCTTTAAAATCACTGGCTTGCTCTATTTCCTACATTCTCCGTTAGGTTTTGGGTGATTTATCATTTCGCTATGGGGTTAACCTGTTACAGGCAATAGTAAGAGAAAATGGGCGCAGTGAATGTCACACCTCTTCAAGTCTATATCCGTGTGCCCATGTCATGGATATAGAACTTGTTACATAACTTCATTATGGCAAAAGGTGGGACACTCCCCTCCCATCTACCTGAACCCGTAAAAGACATCCCAATGTCCCCAACATGGCCCCCTGGTTTGCTAGAACTTGCAGCTCCCATTCCAATGTTTGTACTCTCTAGTACCCTTTTCCTTAACAATCATTGTCTAATGGCCCTCTGTGTCCTTCTATAAATTATTAATCGACATAAACAAGAATCTGAATCACAGAAGTCTGATATTCTTCTGCATAGAATTAAAGCTACTAGTGCTAGCCTCATGACTTAATTTCTGATAAATGATTCTGTTTTCTGTCCTATAGATTAAGTAACTACTTGATTAACAAAAGCTTTATATTAATTAATACAAGTTATTTAGTTTAAATATTTTAAATATGTTTGTTTGTTTTTAAAATAAACCTTTCCAAACTATATAGTTTGTGTGTGTGAGTGTGTGTGAGTGTGTGTGTGTGTGTGTATGCGTGCGCACGCGTGTGCACGCATGCATGCACACACACATTTTTTAATATAATTCCCTTCAGGTTGATAATCCTCTTCTAAATGAACAGATTAACGCTGGTGAGTCACTCCTGCTATACAGGTTACCTAAGTTATCACTTCCTGGGCAGTGCACTTATACTCACTCATCTATTTTGCAGACATAAATTTCCCAAGTTCATCAAATAAAAAGTAGCAGAAAAAATGAATACAGTGATGAACAGCAAATATACCACATTTTAAAGGATTGTCACTTTCCCCAGAAATAGTTGAGTCCTTACAGCTAACACGTTTTTAAAGGCTTTTAAAAATCTCTTCACTCTGAGTAAAATATGAATGCTGCGGAATCTGAAAAGAAACAATCCATTCTGATTTGGCTAGGAAGTCTGGGAAACTTACCATAGCAGGTTTTCTTGTCAGAGGAAAGCTTCATTAGGTGGGGACAGGCACAGGCTGCGCTCCTATTATGATTGATGAGACACAGGTGAGAGCAGGGGCCTCTACCTTCATTGGCTGCACACGGATTGGGGGCTGCCAAGTGAAATACAGCAACAGTGAAAACGGAGAATGTTGGGGTTCCTCTGAGCTTGATCCACTTAATGATTCAAAGTTTTCCTCATTGAACCTACAGAATTACTGTGAGAATGACAGGCAGGGGTACAGAGTCCTTGCATCCCTGAACACCTTCCAGCCCCTGAAGTTCACAGCTAAGAGAAGTCTCTTCATTTTCCCTGTTTTTACAGATGCCAAGACATTTTAAGACATAGGGGAGAGAAATTATCAGTAGTCATTGCTGTACTAACATGAGACAAGCTCAGGTAGATTTGTAGACTCTGGGAGTTCTGATGGATGTCTCCATGTTCGTAACCTGCCTCAGATTAGGAAACAGACTGCATTCTGGTGTGAGGCCACCGCTCTATCAGTGGACCTGGGGACTGCAATAATAAACATCCTCCCTCTCTTCATACTTCCACTGAATTACTTCTTCGGGCTCTCTATTATGACTTGAGATGAGATTTTCGACTTTCATTTCATACTTAGTGTGTGTGTGTATGTGTGTGTGTGTGTGTGTGTGTGTGTGTGTGTGTGTGTGTGTGTGTGTGTGTGCGCGCGCGCGCATGCACCTGTGTTGGCATGCCAGGAATATGGAAATCAGAGAACAATTTGCAGAAAATGGTTCTCTCATTTTACTGTGTGGAGCCTGTGGATCAAATTCAGATCCATCAGTCTCATCAAGAGAATTTATCTGCTTGGCCAACTCTTCTGTCCCAAAGATTTTTACTGCAATTGAACAATAACTATTATCTTTGATCTTATTTAATAGCTAGTCTGTATATTTAATGTGGATATTTATTATGTTTATTACTCTTATTTATTGATTGATTTTAATAGAATAAAGGCTTTAGATCTCAGCTACTAAATTGAAGGTGGGAAGAGTTGTGACTTCTGATCTCCCTGGAATTTTCCTTGTAACTAAAGAGTAGTACCTTTGTATCTGGTGGACTTATTGCTCTGGTAGACAGGGTACAACTCATACCACTGAACTGTGTGTTATAGCATATCGAAAGGCAAAGACATACAGAGATCTTTCTGACCTTCTCTGCGCACTTCTTTCCTAAGGCAGATCATAAAACCTAGGACAGATTTTTTGACCTTTCTCTACAGCCAATCCTATGACTGTACTATGAGAGGTGCCTTTCAAATCCCCAGAGGAAATGGGCATGTTTTTCTTGGTACAAGAATGCAAATAGATGAGACTCAGAATGACCCCACCTCGAGCTCTGCCCACAGTTTTCTATTATATTAATCAACCAATGCCCTTCATCAAATGGAGACAAAAATATATAGGTGTGTAGCATCTACTTCCACAGAGACTTCTTGGGTTCAAATGAGTTTATATTATTTTGTTGTTGATATGCTGGTTTCAACTATGAACCAGGAAGAAGTATCAAAATTTGATTTCTTTTTCTATTCTCTAGTATATAGCATTAGTGCTATAAGATCTTAAAACACAAAGATTAAAACATGAGACTACATAACCAATATAGAGAAATATATAATCAATGTATGAGAAATTAGCTGTATATTACATACATATTTGGCAGTTTATCATAGTTACCACATGAAGATCATAAAAACAAAGCATGACTTTTTTTCTGTTCTTGTTAACAGTAAATATTTCTTTTAAAAAGAGAAATAAAAGTTTCTGAAACAAACCACCTGCTAACAAAATCCAACTACTAAAGAATATGATAGAAACCACCAGAAGCTGTGGGCCTGAAGACTCCTGGTAAGCCTCCCCGCCACCCAGGGTCTCGCCCTTTAGCTTAATTTACATTAATCAGAATCCCAAAAAGATTAAGAGAAGCTTGCTGCTGATGTGGAAGATGGAGGCAGATTGGTGCTGCAGAAGAGAAGGCCCTAATGGAAGAGGCAATGTCAGTGTTCAGACCACTTAGACAGAGTGTGTCCCGTGCCTGCAAAACGAAAGAGAAAACTCAAAATCCCACACACTTGCGATAGAACAAAAGAAATTAAAAAAGAAACAAAGAAAGAAAGAAAGAGGAAAAAGAAATAGAAAAATAATGAGCAAATGTGAAGTGAAGAAAGGAAAAATAATAGGTTTTTAAAAATATATTGGAAAGAAAATGATCCCTCTTAGAGCAATTAAAAGCAGATTCTTTAACAGTCCCTATGCTAGGTACTTGATTTTACTCTATTTTTTAAAATTTTTAGTACAGAATAGTTTTCACTCTTCTCAGCATGCTACAATTATAAACTCACTTTTAAAAAAATCAAACAAATTAAAATTCTATGAACATAGAATAAAAACTCACACTGATTTTATAGCCCGGTGTCTATATTAATGATAAGGCTATAATGTATAATTCACAATATTTTCTGCTTCACAGCTTGGAAAATCCACAAAGAAAGTTTGCCTTTCATTTTAATCTCATTTCTCTTTGAAATAACACTGCTAAGTCTTTTAAAAGTTTTTTTCTTTAGTAAATATCTAGCATAGATATTTTATTTTAGTGAATCAAGTGAAGAATTTGGTTCACAACCCTCCCTTTGTAACATAAGGTGAGGATTAACAGATGGTGAGCCAGAAGTAAGTCCATTCTACCTACCAAAGGGTTTTGTAAAGTTTGATGGACTCATAGCTGAGCACATTAATTACATAGTATCCATGGCTACTTTGGTAGTGCAAAAAGAGTTCACTGACTTTAGCAGGAGGTTCTTGTTCCATAAAACTTTCAAATATTTCTCATTTAGAAATGCTTTGTTAACCTTTGATAGAAAATAATTAACTGTTTTCTGTCAAATACTGTTAGAAAATCTATTATCAATACAGAGGTTGTGACACCCCACCCCCACCCAAAACAGTTTCAGAGATAGAAAAAGCTACCACTGCACGGACTGCCACAAGCAGCAGAGTTCTTCTTTCTAAGTCCCATGTGGTCAGACAAGGAACCTTAGCGATACCTGTGGCATCTCCCCTCATTCACATGGTTCACTGTCTAAGCTTATGGTTATTGCAAGCATAGAGCAGCTGGGAAATAGCGCTGAAAAGTCTTTGCACCAGGGAACGTTATGCCCAGTCTTCAACGCTTGTGCTGCAATTAGTGAAACTGGGCTCATGCTCAGTGCAGATGCACTCTGTCTCCTGCACATTTAATTGGAGTTACTTTAGTAATCTCCTAACTTCTCAACTCCACCTATTACCCTTGGCTGACTTTCTAAAATACACACCCTGGAGGTAGGCTTGAGGGGTTTACAAGGGTTCCCACTGTGCCCTCATACAGTTTCAGTAAGACACTTCCCTTGGGACTCCTCTATCTGGGCCACCAATTCCTCCTTTCCACCCTTCTGCTCTTTAATATTAAATATTATGCTAAATTTTGTTATAAATTAACATCAGTCTTCCAAACAATACAACATTTGAGCACTGAAGCATTTTCTTTTTTTACTGCTTTCTGTAATTATTTGTTGCCTGTCCTTAGGCTTCCCTAAATTGTGCTAATTTTCGTTTTCTGTATTTTTGGGGTAATTGAGGAGGTTGGTTGGTTGGTTGTTTTCCAAGACACAGTCTCACTATGTAGCTCTGACTGTCATGAAACTCATTAGGTAGACCAGGCTGGCTTGGAATTCATAGAGATTTGCCTGCCTCTGCCTCTGTCTGAGTTTATTTGTTTAGTATTTTACTGGGAACTGAGCTAGGATCTGTTTTTATTTATTTGTTATTGTACTAGGAATTGAATCCAAGATATTGTGTACCCTCAAAATTCTATGAACTTATGTGTTATTGTACTTGGGGTTGAGCCTAGAGTCCTGTATGTGTTAAACAGGCTATTGTAGCAAGACAATTTCCATAAAGTAGCAGGTAAAGAAAAGACTGGATAAGTTCAAACAAAATTATTACCAAAGAGGGATGAACTGAGCTAAGGAAACTGGGCTAATTATGTTTCTGAGCTCATGTGATAAGATGAGAGGATCTATTCCTTTTGTTTATTCACATACTATTTTCCTTAACATTTTTATGGCATCCGTGATTACACTAGCCTTAAGCATCTACGGATCCACTCCTCACTCTCAAGTGTTTGTGATACACGATTAGATATGACAGCAATCTAAAGACTTGGAAAGTGAATTAAATCTCCTCCAGCACATAAAGACTGCAGGTGAGGAGATATCATCAGTAGTACAAAAGCACAGAAGATGGCAGAAGAACCTGTTACTCACACAGCCACAGAGGACCAAAGTGCATGGTGAAAGAAACAGTATTGTTAAAGAAAAATTCATATTTCATGAGAGCTATATTTAATTATTATCTATTTCTCCTTAGTGAAAATGAAAACCTGAAAGCCATCCTATTATTTTTAATCCAGGAAATCCTAATAAAACGAGATTACTTTTAATACATTGTTACAGCCTCATCATTCATTTAAGATGAATTTTACGAAACTGAAAAATTATTTCAATAAATGTTTGACAGGGAAATATATTACTATTTTATAGCATTTTAAGGAAAGGTACCCTGTTTAACTGATACAAAGGTTTATATAATATGTGTCAGTACTGTTCCTATTCTTTTGTTTCATTGGCTAGCAAAATTCAGGTATAATTCTGAGCACAATGAGAATCATGAAATTCATTAAAACCATTCTTACATTATCACAAGCCAAAATCCTTACAGGAGAAAGGAGATGTTTTGGGCCATTTAATTATTCTTCTAAAGATCAACATACTGACTTGTCAATGGTAGATGTATAAGAATATTTTTATTAATATTGTCAAGAAAAAAATTTTCTATAGAAATATTTTCCTGACATAATTGGAAGCATTTAATACTACAATGACTTTTTGAGAAACAGTTTGTATATCTTTTTTGTAAAACACAGTGGATTAATGACATAAAAATGATAAACAAAACTGAACTCCCCAAAACACCTGAGCATGACGGCTCACTTCTGTAATCTCAGAAGCCATTGAGAACTCTCGGCTGTATCCACTGCAGAATAAGTGGCCCTCTCAAAAATCAAAGTAAACAAAAAATCAAAAGAGAAAAGGACTAACTCTTCAAATTAAAAACAAAACAAAACTTATTTTAAGACTATGCTGATTAGGAAATATTCTGAGCATCATTTCTAAAACTATGTTTAATGGCAGCTTTAGTTTTTAAATATAAATTAACCCCAGTTGCAGAAGAGTAAACTTTAAAAGGGTTAAAAAGACTCAATTCAGGAAACAATTATTAGCATTTGATTCCAGAATAGAAGGCATGACCACCATAATACCCACCCTTTCCAAATATTCCACATCATTTAGGTTCACACCATCCCCCACCCCTAATCTGTTGGAAAATTCATGACAGGTAGGGGATGGCGGCATTGCTATAGGGAAAATGCTTATAAATCTGCTTAATTCGATGGATTTTCATCTATGAGGAAACTCCTCAGCATAGTCTCCATCAGTTTATTTTGTATTTTCATGTGATTCTCTGAGGGCAACGTCTCTGCCTATTCAAGATCAAAATATCAGCATCTATTCTGAGAATAAATATTTCTTGGCAAACAATACTGTCTTTATCAACAAGTAAATCAGCCCTTGACAGCAGGTTTTGTTCACACAACAGAATTTTCAAGTAAACAGGTCTGGAAGTCGGATGAGGCAGAACAAATGAAGAGGTATATTACTGTGACAGCCATAACTCATTTTAAGAATGGATTGCAGTCAAAGGAATAAAGAAACCTATCATTTATCTATCATCTTTCTACAATCCATGTATCTATCCATTATCTGTATTTCTATCTATAATCTAGAAACAAGTCAAATAACATGATCACTCTCTCTATAGGTTTAGCTGACTTTCCAGGCAGCCAAACCCAGTGAACCTGTTGATGACTTAATTTATTTGTCTATAACATATCTGAAGGAAACAAATCTGTAAGCCAGTGTATTGTCCTACCACCCAGCCATGAGCTGGACCCATTCTTAGTTACCTTGTGTGCCAGTTTTGGTTTTCTCCAAGACTCTATGCTTGCCTTCCGCTCATTTTCTGGAATATTCTTTAGCAATCTTATCCAACTTCTTTTTTTTTTTTTTTTTTTTTTTGATACTTTATTTACATTTCCGATGTTTCCCCTTTTCTGGGTCTCCTCTTTGGAAACCCCATATCCCGTCCCCCTCCCCGCCTCTGTGAGGGAATTCTTCCTCCCACCTACCCGCCCACCCATTCCCATATTCCCACCTTGACATTCCCCTTTACTGGGGCCTCTAGCACCCTCAGGCCCAAAGTCCTCTCCTTTCTCCCTGATGGCCATCAAGGTGATTCTTCTGCCTCATATGTAGTCCAAACCAGGGGTCAATAGATGTGTATTCTTTGGTTAGTGGTCTGAACTCAACTTACAATCAACTCATTGAAAGTTCTTGCTCCAGTCCCAATTCTTCTTAACTATTTTTTTTATTTTTTCCAGTTTATCCACTAAACTATATTTAATAAAACAATGGGCTGATTCTAAGTTGCAAAGTTGATCTAAAACATATTTTTACAAAAGCCATCTCTTGACTTACATTGCTAACTTATTTTTATAAATTTATGCATCAACTTGACTAGGTATGGAATGCCTAGATAGAAGAATATTTTGGGGCATGTTTCTGTAAACACTCAGATTAAAATCAGTATATTGAGTAAGCATTGTGAAAACAATTAGCGTTTGAAACAGTATACTGAATTTAAAAAGTTCTGCTTCAATAATTAAGGATACCCCAACAAATCCGTAAGGACCTGAGGAATAAAAGAAGTGGAGGGAGGTCAAGTCCATTTCCCATTTGTTTTGGCCTAGCTTCCCTCCCCTGCTGCCCACCAATGAAGCTCCAGGTTCTTGGACAGGAGAACATCTGGACTGGAATTAGAATTGGGCCATTGACTATTGTTCTTGGTCTTTGAAGTTTTGAATCCTATCTGAGACATTTCAGCTTCCATAATCATGTATGGCAATACAAGGAAGTAAGTCAGCCTCCCCTCCTGGATATGTGTGTGTGTGTGTGTGTGTGTGTGTGTGTGTGTGTGTGTGTGTGTGTGTGTGTGTATGTATGTATATGTGTGTAATTTGTATAAATATAATATACAGTATATGTAATTCTTCAATTCTTCAGGTACATACTTATGTATAAACACTATTCTAAAATGGTTTTGTATTAGCTAATGTTTAATACATTTTATTAAATGCTTAAATGTTTACTAGGTCTTCTGATGGGCACATTATCATCTACAGCTGGCAAATGAGAAGATGCACAAAGAGTTTAAATAACATGCTAATAATGTTCAATAATATATGCAAAACACATTAGTTTAGACGTAAGAGATTCACTACCACTCCATCATGTTTTATAGCTTTGCTATGTTGTTGTTTATGGTGAAAAAAATGCCTTATCTAGTCCACACAGTTCTCAAGCTCATGCTCCTCCTGTCTTAGCCTTTCAAGTGCTAAGATTACAGGTGTGAGCCAGCATGCTAAGCTAAGCTTTGGTTTATTTCTCCCCAGTCTCACATAACAATGAAGAATCATGAAGTAGAAAGAAACTCAAATAGGTTTTCAAAATGTCTAAGCATAGTACCTGAAGTGGATATTTGCAAAAATAACAAATGTTGGCTTATAAAGAAACTGGTGTCAGTGCTTGTACAAATTTCTTACTTGAAACTACGGGAAAGCAATTCTGGGTTAAAATATTGGAGATGAGTGGGTGGCTCCATACCTCTTGCTCCTGTCTAAAAGAAATACAGGGACAAAGAGTGGAGTAGAGATGGAAGGAAAGGCCATTCAGAGACTGCCCCACTTGGGGATTCATCCTACAGGCAGACACTAAACCAAGACACTATTGCTGACCCCAAGAAGTGCTTGCTGACAGGGGCCTGACACAGCTGTCTCCTTAGGGGCTCTGCTGGAGTCTGACCAATACAGATGCAGAGGCTCGCAGTCAACCATAGGACTGAGCACAGGGACCCCAATGGAGGAGTTAGGGGAAGGACTGAATTAGCTGAAGGGGTCTTATCAGGCATCAGTGGGAAGGCAGGACCTTGGTCCTGTGAAGGCTTGATGCCCCAGTGTAGAGGACTGCTAGGGTGGTGAGGCAAGGGTGGGTAGGTGGGTGGGGAAGCACCCTCATAGAAGCAGGGTTAGGGGGGTTGGAATAGGGGGTTTGCAGAGGGGAATCCGTGAAAGGGGATAACATTTGAAATGTAAATAAATAAAATAAAATAAGAAAATACTGGAAAACTCAAAGTATTTGCAATCTTCATTTCTTTAATTTGGAACATACATTTTTCATCATTCTAATAGGTAGTGTGCTTTGTCACATTTTAAAATTTAATATCCTACTGCGATCTTCATAAGATTTTTCACCAGAAATGAGAGACTCCTGCTTATTATTGTGAGAATGTTGGGCCTCTGCCACCCCATCATTATTAATTTCCTCCTTGACATTAGCAAAATAGTGACCGTACCCTGACTCTTCTTCCTCAGATGGTGAAGTGTTGTTTCACTGAACTGGATGAACAGGGCAGATAATGATTACTGGACACTCTGTGATCCTCACAAGTGGAGTCAGGGGTCAGTAAAACATATGCTGATCACTCAAAATGAACTGAATTTCATTTAGGAAATAACAAACGGACATTCACTAGGTGTAAATAAGTACTCCATTTCCCCAGTTCCTGAGAGACGACTTTAAATTAGACTGACACAGTAAAATATTCCCCAGTGTATGTAATTAAGAGAGGTCACTGTAAACTACTTTTATATAAGTAAATCTGCTAAAAAAAACAAAACACTTTTTTCAAACCAACCAAATCACTACTGCTCTTATATATATAAAGAAATTGTCACAATATCATTTTTCCCATTCAGTGAATTTGAGAAAGGTTATACTGATGTGTAGAAATCTGTTTATTGGCATAGATCCATTTTAAGGAAGGAAATTAATACATAACATAGACAAAGCCATTTCTTATCATCATTCATTTAATAGCTCTAAAGCTAAAGATACAATTCCTACAAAACATCATATTTATGGAGACAAAAGTACCTCTGTGTAATATTTTCATAGTTATTTAAATCATATTAATTTTATTATGTGGATGCATGTGGTGCACACTCCACTCTGATCCTTATCTTGAAGAACATACTTAAAGATAATTTCTTCATTATGCCAGTGGCATTTTGCTGGTTAGAATCATGATTTCTCGCTTATTCTGGCTTACTTAAATTTAGTATATACTAAATACTTTTTAGATGCAAAATGATTAAGCCAGTATATTACAAAATAGCATTTAAGTGGAAAATGATTAGGCTCTGAACATCTTCTAATGTAGTAGTAGTAGCAGCAGCAGCAGCAGCAGCAGCAGTAGTAGTAGTAGTGTGAAAACTTTATATGGTGTGAAGGCAGCCAAGCATGGCTGGAAAGCCTAGATGAGGGTGACCTGAAACTGACACAGCAAAGAAAGACAGATGACAAGAGAACTGAAGCTGAGAAGTGGAAAGAGACTGGAAAGAACTAGCCTTACTCAGACTGCAGTGGGAAGGCACAGAAATGTACACATGAGCTCATCTTATAGAAGAAATATTGTTCAGGGAGAACAATGGCCAAATTCTGGAGACAGAGAAAAACCACAAGGTTTTCCTCAGCCACAGAACCCACCAGTTTTAGTCAGCATCAGAACAAGACAATAGAAGGTGAATTCAGAATTCTGCTTAACATGTGAACCAAAGACCAGACAGGGAAAACCACCCAAGAAGGAGAAAAGAAGACATGTATCCTTAGGTGAGATAGCATCATCTCACAATCATGTGTGAAATACTTACAATAATAACAAGGGAACCTTGATATTAGACTGAAAATCTCACAGATTACAGGCCAAATAATGAAGAAGAAGTATAACAGGTTAAGCTGCTGCTTGCTGCTACAACAAAAGACCATAGCATTCGAGAAAAGAAATGTGAGTTGGGATAAAGAATACTTGCAAGGACTGAGCGGAAGAACCTAAAGAATCATTATTAGAGACTCAACAGGTGGGCGACTCGGGAAGAGAGAGACACCACTAATGGCTCCTTCTTTACCATGCAGCTCTCTGTAACCTTCCAATATGGTAACTGGTGATTATATGTTGACTCTGGGTTCTTGGTATTTTCTTTCTTATTCTGGTATTAATTACAAATGTTCTTTAAATAGTTATTTTACTTCAATTACCTGTGTAAACGTGCACATATGCACATTAGTATGAGTACCCATGGAATCCAGAAGAAGCATCATATCCTCTGAATCTGGAGATATGAGTGCTGGCAAATGAACCTGAGTCCTCGGCAAGAGTACCACATGTTCTTACCTGATAAACTGACTCCCCAGCCTCACTTTCAAAGGACTTAGAGAGCTTCCCACATTTTCTTGTCTTGTTATGTCAGTGATTCAAAATTTCAAGACAGTATAAAATTTGATTTCTAAGATTACATTATTCCGAAGGAAAAATTTTAATAATCAATATGGAAATTATCTTGAGCTCATTAACTGAAATCTAACACTATCTGAAATATTAAATAATTAACCTACACAATTTTTTTGCAGTCCATACTTTCACTGCTTAGGTAAAAATATTTGCACATGGTTAACTAAGCACCTACCTTGTGGCTGTCTACTGGGATGGTAAATCTGAAGGTCAAATGGCTGTGCACTGGTCTTCTGAATCACACTGACATTCTGCCCTGTCCACTTGTTGGCTTTGGCCAGAGTATTGGTCCTCCAATCGGTCCAGTACACCTCACTCCCATACAAAGACACAGCAAAGGGATGTGACAGGTATTCATGTCCTCGGATAATTTCTATCATGTTTGTTCCATCATAGAAAGCTGAATAAATAGCATCTGACCTAGAGAAACGTCAGTACATCAATGGTTTATCAAAGCCACTGAAAAAGTCCGGTGATATAGTTATGCAAATGAGTCCAGTGATATAATTATGATATAGGTAGACAAATGATAATTAAGTATTTCTATGGACTTATATCTAATATTTGCCAAAGCAAATAAAAACCAAATCAGACATAAATACTTATCTCAATATGCTATGCCAATGTATTTGGATACTTAACAATATAGTTTAAAAATTGGAGCAATTAACTGAAAACATAGGAAAATATTTTTAACCTGGCATCTGTCCAAACTATTCTTCTTTCAAAGTGGTCCACAGTCAGTCCATTAGGCCATGCCCCAGTTTTCATATCTTTATAGATGGTTTTTCTCCCAGCACCACTCATTGAGGCGGATTCAATGCGAGGGAAATTGGCATCCCAGTCTGTCCAGAAAAGAATTCTGAAGAAAGAGAAATAATGCCATTGTTGTACTTTTTTTTTTTTTTTTATGTCCAGGGTTCATCTCATGTCTGTCACATGGGGGAAGTTTCTAAGTAAAATTTGCAAGAGAAGTGGCTATGTTATCTAACCAAGTGGCTTCAAGTCCATAGGAATAGACAGACCATGTAAGTTCATGCAGATGGAATTACAACTTGTGGAATCTTCTGAAGAAAAATGTGGTGATGAGCAGTTGGCGAACATCCTTCTTACAGAATGCTCTATAATGGCTGAGAATGAGGCAGCCTCTGGCTCAGAAAAGGGCAAGAGTTCACAAAGTATAATCATAGAGGAATGAGAAAGGGGAAGTAGAATTGGGCTATGGAAGCGCAGTGAGCTGGTGTAACAGCATCAGGGAACTCTTGGGGATTTTATTCTGAGGGTTAATCATGATTTAATCCTGAGGACACTGTGAGCAGCAGTTTCTGAAAAGAATCTGTGTCTGTAGAAGAACTGACAGACAGACCTGCAGTGAGTAGGAGATAGGAATGCTCCCGGTCCAGAGCTAATTGCCATAACGTGGGCTAGTTTCCTAACTCCCAAGAACAGCCATCCCTTGCCAACTATCTGTCAGAACTAACACTCTGTAGCTAATAGACAAAAGCCTTGAGAATATGTTAACAGACTGCCCCCCAGCTTCCAACAATTCAAACGAAGAATGCCATCATAAATCATCTGGCAACCTGTAGAGAAGCTCCCTCCATATTTTTGTACCTGTATCTCTGATGAACCCACCAGTGCATTTTTAAACTTTCCATGAGATATGTACTGTATTAACTAAACTGCTTCAACATTGGGAAATGGGGGCTATGGTCACTAAAAATGGCTCCAGAATGAACTATTGCTTGTTCACTTTAAGATGAGAGTTTTTGTTGTTTTGTGAATATGTTTCTCAGAATTTCATAATGATGTTCTTTTAAAATCATTAACAACTTATGGATATCTTTGAAAATCTGATGGGACAATTCCTACAAAAATGATCAAATTAATTGTTGTTTGAGCATTGATGATTATTGAATCTGAGTAATAGGTACTGTTGAGTTTATCACGCAACTAATTTAAGTTTATCTGTTTGATTATTTGTCAAGATTAAATAAGTAAAGAATTAACATATACCAGAGGATATGTACAAAATATTCAACACTTAATTCTTAGCAATTTTTAAAGGAAAAATAGTTCTAAAATAATATTGTTTTGAATGAAAATACTAATTATGTAGAATAATGTTACATGAAAATGTAAAAAATAGACATTTTTAAAATGTATTGTACTAAACAGATCATGGAACAAAGCTTTATTACTATATGGCTGCTTCACCTTTCAGTTAAGTATTTGGAGAGTAAAATGTTGCAGGATTGGACCTTAACAGTTTACCTACAGTGATCTTTAGTATGAACCTGAGTGTGTAAATTTAAAAATGAGGTGGCCTAAAGTTTCATGCAATAACTAGCTTTATTCAGATTATCAGATAATTTATACTAAGATGGTTAAGAGGAGTCGTGTGAATAAGGTGTTCGACCACAAGGACAAGCCACGGGGGCACCTGAATAACAACGCTGAAGTAAAGTCCTACCCTATACACGTGGGAGGAGTAAGAAAATGTGTTTCAATAACAAATCTGTGTGTTGAAGAAACTGAGGTCACAAGAGTCTTGTCTACTTAGAGTTTTCTCACAAGCACTCAGAATTCTCACAGGATTCCATTCTTGGACTATGTCCTAACACTGAGCTTTCTTGCCCTCCCTTGTGTTGAGTCTAACATGCTAACAGATTAACAAAAATACTTTTGAAATTTATTAACTTAACAAAAACCTAGTTTTCCACCAATCAAAATTAAGAGTGTTGTCAGATAACATCTAAGTCTTAAAGCAGAGTTCTCCTTGTTTTGAGGAACATGCCTAAATGATGTGTCCCCACATATATTTGAAAACTATCTCCTGGCTCTCTTTGGGGTTCCTCTGAGATGTTTGTGAACAATCATGCACATTTGGCTCCAAAATAAATTTCTCTTATTCTCTTCAAAGTGAAACCTGATGTTTGTTAGTCTGTTTGTTTGGCTTTGTATATTTTCTGTTGTTGTTTGTATGTTTCTTTGTTTAAGGTTTTGAAGAGTGTATATTTGGGTTCACTTGAAAAAGCACTACAAGTTCTCAAACATGCTTCTAGTAGAGAGCAAAGGATAGAACAGAACATTGAGGCATTCTACCATCAGTGACTTGTGCCTGCATTTTGTCATTAAACAGTAGTGTGTGTGTGTGTGTGTGTGTGTGTGTGTGTGTGTGTGTGTGTGTGTATGTGTGTGTGTGTGTATTCTGTAGTGAGTACTGTTATTAAATTTCCATCAATTTTATTGGGAAACTTTTGTTCATTTCTATAGAAGAGTATGTTCTAAAAGTGCTCTTAACATTGCCACAACACAGTTAACACAACTGACATTCACGGTTGGTTTCATGGGTCATTGTTTCTTAACATTCCCAGCACTCTTTTGTGAGTTTTACAAGGTGGTGTTATAATAACATCTTTTTTTTTTTATTCCTTTTTAAATGGTAAAACTGTGTTAGTGTTTCGATGACTGCAGTAGTTTCTCAAGTACAGAAAAGATCTTACTTTATATAATACAGACATGTTCAGCCACAATTGCTTTTTAAAGAGGAAGTATGGGCCACATTTCTGTAGTTTCCTCATTCATGGATTAGTCTGTTTTCAGATTAAGCTGGGTAACAGACCATGAACAACCTTTACTATTATGGGCTAATCTGTCAGGTCAAGTTGAAAAGGGTGAAAGCAAAAGATCTTGCAAAAAAGAGCTTATCTTTGTCTTTTAAAGCTAACAATGAATAGAGATTACAGTAATTTTCAGTATTCCCAGAGTAAATTTAGTATAATTGCCTCACTCTTGCTCACAACGACTGCTTTCATTTTGGTCAGTGCTGTCTTTACAGTAGAGATCAGTTACGGGTACATCTGAAAAGGGAATGAAAACGATAGCGAAGGGAGCAGACCGTTCTGTAAGAACCTAACGCGAGGATGGTGGGGTTTGCGGACATTGGAGGACTCTACACATTCAACTGCTGATCATTCACAGGAAGGTGTTGCATAGCTTCACATCCTCCTGCGGGGCACTTCAGCAATAAGTTCAACTTAAAATTGCACGAAAGGACGAATTGGCCCTTCCGTAAATGCCACATGGTCATCTGCGAATTGCTTGTCACTTAAGAGCCTGCACATTAGGATTGTAGGGGGAGACAGATATGTTTTATAATGTACAATGAAGGTCTGGGTTTGTGGAAGCACTACTATTATTCATTATCTGTAAAATGTGTCACAAAGACTTCCTGTGTGACATGAGATAAGCATGTTTCATCGGGCTGATGTTATAAGTCATTTATTTATTTTCAATGATACACTAAGCAATGTGACTAATGACAAACCTTTCTTTTCATTTCTTATAGGAAACAAATTTTATAGCACTCCTCATGAAGTTTGATTTTCTCTGTGTTTGAGTCCCTTACGTTGTTATGTAAACAAAGCCATCATACAGGCATACATTTATTTACCAAGCATTGGGCACCTTTGTATGCTCTAAGATCTGTGGTGAACTTTAGATTTTGAAGTAAACTTTCTTGCCATGAGAAAGTTTTTGGTGTCATAGAAAATATAAAATTATGTATTAAAGTCATATTTCTCAACAAATCCAGGGAAATTGTCCTAAAATAAAAGATTTGAAAGAAAGCCTAAATTATTTTAGAACTCATATCAATAGGTTCAAATTTCCTCATGTTTCATGAAATTCTTGAGAAATAATGTCTCTTTGCTCTAACCACAAAATAATAAATTAACTTTAAGGAATTTTAGTTTACATTGTTAATTTTCCTGGTTATTTGGAATTTGCAGCATTCTTGTGTATGTGTTCACGAGTGAAGATATTCCTTTGTATATGCATATACTCAAGCATGGGATTGTGTTGCATATGCTTTGTGTATGAGTGTATATGTGTGTGTTGTGTAGAATGTGTATATGTTCACATTTTTGTTGTATATTATGTGTGAAAATATGAGTATGTATATTGTTTTATATGCTTCATGTGTATACAGATATAAGTGTGTTTATTCTGTATATGCTGTGTGAGTTGGTATGTATATATGTTTGTGTTGTATATGCTACATGTGTGATTACTCTTCTTACGTTTTAGTTTAAGATACAAAAACTCTAATCCTTAAAAAGGCTCAGAAGTTTTCACTAAAATATCCAATAATGCTGGCACTATTTAAACACTGATATTAAAATTAACATGTAATTGCTATGACTGTGCTTTAAGGTGGTCAAATGAATTCACATAATAACTATTCCATAATTCCATTAAAAAAAGCTTTAAGTAAAAATATTCTCAAATCTGGACAGCCAAACCTGCCATTTAGCTTTCTAAAGAGTAGGAAGCCATAGAGTCATCTGTTCTCTGGTCATTTATGTCAGAAACAGTTTGAGACATGTTTCCTGTCCTGTTTCATTTTATTCTTTTAATTATCCAACTAATGCTGTGATGACATTAATTAACCTACAAAGTCATAGCTGAACTTAGTGGTAGAAAGCATTCTCTCTTGGAGGACATTTACAGGTCCTGCTACACATGGATATCTTGGAGGACTTTTACACAGGTCCTGCCTCACATGACTTAGCTCTCTATCAGCACTAGACCCTCACAGGACCCCTTCAGTCACTTAAATACTGTTTGGGATTTTCACTTAGCTTGTGTGTTATTTGTGCTTCTGTTTCTTTTCCTTCTTTTCAAGTTGTATATTGTGTGTGTGTGTGTGTGTGTGTGTGTGTATGTGTGTGAAAGAGAAAGAGAGAGAGAGAGAAAGAGAGAGAGAGTGAGTGAGAGAGTGAGAGTGAGAGAGAGAGAGAGAGAGACAGAGAGAGAGAGAGAGGGAGATATTACTCTCCTTCCTGTAAATACAAAAATAGAACACTTAGAACATGAAATCTCTCTAAAATTGACTGACTTTACACATCATCTCTAAAGCTTCCTTTCTCTGTTGTGTTTCTCTCTCTCTCTTACAATCTATACCTTGGAAAATGCTCTCATTTTCTTCCTCATGATGGAACATACACTACAAATATATCTCAACCCAACAGATTGCTTTTTGCTATGTGGAAAGTTTCTCATGACTTATTATTTCTACAGCTCTGGCAGAAGTTATGGGCAGGAGCTTCCTATCAGTAGGGGTCACAATGGGAACCATAAGCTGGAAGATTGATGGGTGGGACAGGGCTAAGGTCACCCATCTGCTTGCACTTGAAGCACAGATATTTGAAACTAAGAGACTTCCTCATTTAACTTCATAGATTTTTTTTCCAGGTAAGCTGCTATCACAGTAGCTAAGGAAGAAAGTATGCAAGGCAGAATGTAGACTATAGAAAACATCTCTGGGAGAAAAGAAATATCACCTTTCAGTTCATCAACCTCAGCTGTTCCAATTTGAAAAGGAGCCAGAAATGCAGGGTTTCAAGTAAAATTCCCCAATACTTGAAGTATCTATGATGGATTCAAAACAAATTTTCAACCCCATAGATGACAAACCTTCCTGCTAGAGCAGTTAATTTAGAATCTCTTCTCCAAGCAAGATGTTCACTTTCTAAATGTAACGTCTACACTGGAGAAAGGAAAAAGGCCCCAATCTACTGCTGCTTAAGTCCTTGGGATAAAACACAGCATCAGGAAACTATGGGTAGGAAACTGACCAGACTCAAGGGTGGGAGGCAGCTTTTCTCCTCTGCATCCCACTCAGCTTCCCCTAGGCTCACACAGACTTATACTTCCTGAACTTGAATTTAAGATATAGAGCCAAAAATAACCCTTTAAAAATATTTTGCAGACTTGACAAAGCCTTCAGTCTATAAGCTTCTTACCAGTGAAATAAATAATTCACGAGAATTTAGTTGTATTCTCTCATGTTACCTGAATATTTCTTTCCCCCTTGTAATCTCTTATATTCAAAAGATAAAGCTGAAATCTTAGAGGTCACACATTTGCTTTCCCCAGAGAACAAGTGACTGGGCAGGAATTAGAACTCATTACTTCTAAGTCTGGTGTTTTTCTTCTGCTGCTTAAGAAAAATGAGCACACAGGGGACAAGGCTGGCACCAGCCTGAGTCACTCAACATTTAACATTGTTTTCCAGAATCAGGTCTTTTCTCTCTCAAAACTTCCCAATAGTCAGCATCTCACGGCTAGACTCCTTTAAGCCTATTCCAATTTTCTTTTCAATTGACTCGAAGAACACACAAAATAAATAAAGGGTGAGGTGGCTAACATCTGTGACTATTCAGAACAAAGACTGGCCCTGGGGTTGATAGCCATTAGAACTAAATTACAGCATCTCTGGGGCAAAGCAAAGAGAAATTCATTAAATTACTGCTTTCGAAAAGAGCTGCAATTCTTTCCAGTAGAGCTTCCTGCCCATTTTTGATAGGAAAATATATTCTGCTTCAGAAAATATCTGAGTAAGGAACTCTATAACCAAGCCTTTAATAGTGTACTCATACATGTTACTATATATAGCACTATGGTTGTACACACAAGTACCTAGACATAAACATACTGGTGTATAAAATAAGCATTTGTAACTCCTCACTTAGAATTTCTATGACAAGGAGAAACTGTAAAACGTAAACTTCTTACCCATATCTTGGATCCAGTGCTATGGCCCTAGGATGCTCCATGGCTCCTGCTATTAGTGTAGCCCTCAGAGAACCATCAAGTTTAGACACTTCAATTTGGTCCAGATTGCTGTCTATCCAATATATGTTGCCTGCTATCCAGTCCACTGTCAGGCCTTCTGGGGTTGCTAAGCCGTGTTCCACAACCACTTCGATGGCACTGACACCTGTGAAAAAGACGAAGCCAACATGCACAGTCATTCAAAGAAGTACAGAGGACAAGCCTGCTACGGTCCCAGCATAAAGTGCTGCGGTTTTGAAGGTCCTAATAGAAAATGAAGCTCAATAATGAAAATCAGTATCAATATTTATAGTAACTGTTCTTCCTTAGAAGAACTTTTCAGTTTCACAAACCTTTCCAGAACTTTTGTTAAACACTGAGGTGATAGCAGTAGTATGTGGTTACAAAATAGTTACTTCTTGCTTAGGGCCTTCCTAGCAGAACAAGAGATTTATTAAAACAATAAATTATGGTTGGCAGAATAGGACAACTTAGTTAAGAGGCTGTCCTTAAAGGAAGAGGTAACGAGAAAATGTTTATGTGGATTAACATGCACTACGCATAATACCTACCCCTATTTTTTGTCTTTGGTTAAACATCATAGCTAATCTCACCATTTTCACATATAACCTCAGACAACTTAAGCCCTAAGTCTTCCCTGGGTCTTGAGATAGGTAGCAGATCAAAAAGATGCAGTCAATAGGGAAAGTTGTTAGCATGGGCTACATAAAAATCAGTAGTTAGATAATGTCTGCCAAATTTCTTATTTGTCTTAAAAAACAAACAAAATCCAATCATTTTACATCCTTTTCTAATGTTATTCTTCATGACATTGTCAGTAGTTTTCGTTATAAACTTTAAGTAGTTAAAAAACTTGTTCTCTAACATTTCAATTTTTGTCCACTATGTGAACATATGATGCAGGAAATATTTTTCATATTTTATGTAACAAGTACAAAGCGATACTAATTTTGAAATTGCAATGGTGATTTTAAGAGAAATTAGTAATTTGATAGCAGTACAAATGCAAAGCCACAAAAAAATTATAAGGGAAACACCAGACAGCTTTAGCTAAAGCAATATATGTTGTTCATTAGACAAAAGAAATAAGTTTAATTGTGGCAAAATATAGTTCATATATTTGAAAAATATTTTTAATTATGTTGAAATGTGTTAACCAAATAAAAATTAGCTACTTTTACTCCCAAACCAAATTAGTAGTATGTAGAAACCAATATTTTCTTTTCCTGATAGGAGACAAATTTTCTTCTCCATAACTTTCTGGAAAATTCAGTAAAAGATACTTCTCTTCTCTATCATATATTTATATATATACTTAGTGTTTGATTTTTACAAATTCAGAGAAAACTTATAAATGAAAAATTAATCAAAATCTTTTCTGATTCAAAATTAACTTCATCATTCTGTGAAAGTGTAATACACATACCTCCACTCTCTGACATCTTGCCCCTGTATATTCTGTCTTCCACAACATCTGTCCAATAAAGTAAACTTTGATTGAAGTGAAAATCAAGTGCTATGGTGTTTCTCAGTCCAGGAACAAGTAGACTGTAGTCTCCTTTATGCAGATCAATCCTTCGAATTTCATGACGTATAGAAAAGATGATGAATGCCTCAAAAGAATCTGCAATTAAATATATTTTAATAGAATTAAGAAAATAAATTTACTTTGTATAAGTTAAATGAAATGCTCTAGACAAAAGTCAGATTATTAACTATCTCATTGGATACAAGACCCACTCCATTAGAGCAAAACAGTATTACCCACTGTTAAAAGTGCTTTGTACTTACAGCCAGATAAGCTATACTTTATAAAGGAAAGTACCTGGTTCTATTATTCCGTTGAACAGACATAGTAAAATGACTTCTAATGAGTTATTGCTATACCAATAGGTAAGAGAATCTCTCAAACTCCTTCATAGAAGCTTCAACTTGCAGGACATACTGATTAACACAGAGACCCCCACATAATTGGCCAATGAGTGCAGAATAAGAGATTGTGAAGTATGCAGCCATAAATGGAAGAGACTTATTAAACTCTTGCCTACATATCTCGAGTATCATTGCAGAAGAGTGGTTAGCAAGATTCCAAGAGTTAGATGTGCTTGATAAAATTAAGGGAACAATGTTTACCAGAACCAGACACAACAGGGCAGTTCTACTTATGAACCCACAGCAATTGTTCCAGCATGGTGAAAGACCTGAAAAAGCTTCAGGCAGAAAAATGCCAGCATAGATGAGAAAAAGTAAGCATGAAGCTCTGCTACTAGCTGAGGTAAAAGACAGTAAGTTATCTTTAAAGATTTAGCCACTGGTAGGTTGCCTGCATGCCAGGACAGATCCTATTCCCAAGACAAGCTGGACAATACAAACTAGAGTTGATGAGAAAGGCAGGGAGGGGAGAGGAGGGGAAGGGAAAAGAATGGAGTTGAAAGGAAGTTTCTGATTACATATATAGTTTAAATGAAATTTTACCATGTGTCCTGGCAATGCTTACCCTAAAATCTGTATCCTATATAAAAAAAATCTCTAACAGTAGACATGGGTAGTCTTCTTTTGAGCTGTTTGTCAGGACTTTCTAACAGACTCCCAAAACAAATAGGCTGCTAGGTTTTCTCATGGTTGCATCCTAGGAGGTGAAAGAAACTATTGCTGAAAATATTATGTACCTTAGATATAAAACCTGGAGGAACCGATTGCATCTGACCTTAAAGCCTTCCATCTAAGGACTAGTTTTCATGGTGCCAGAATGTGTCATGCAAACTTCCCATGGGAGGAAGGAAACATTAGTCCTATTCATCTATGGTGCTTATGAACAATGGACAGCATAGAATGTTACCCCTAAGCCTGCAAGAGTGGCACTTATATCACCAAAAGCTCTCTAATTGGATTTAATGCATACTCAGTAACAAAGAAATTTGCCCATCACTAGAAAACAAGACACCTACACAGAGCTAGTAAAGTTATGGACATTTGAAGAGAATCTTTAACTGCCACTTTACTAAACCAACATGAGTCCTAACTATATTATAAATATTTATACTCACGGTAAATATATATCTTTCCCTTCATTAAAAAATGTCTCTTTACAACATATGGACACAATTATAGAAAAGAACAATAGAACAAAATGCAGAAGAAAATTGACTATGTTGTGCTCAGTCCCAATTGACACAGCATATATACAATGCGACTTCTTCACCTAGGACTCATGTTTTATAGAGAAGAAGGAGCTGGGAAGATTGTAAGAACCTTAGGATTGTGTCTCCTACAAAAGTCAGAGAAGCTATATTCATGAAGACTTATCAACACAGATGGTTAAATAACACAAGAACACTGATATCAAGAGACATGCTAAAAGGGAAGGTGGGAATCTTATACGTTTTCAGTGCTAGACAATAACTACAGAGAACTAAGGAACACTGAGAGCAGGAGAAATGGTCTTCCCAAAGAAGAGCATATCCATCACCAAATGTCAACTCTGAAACCATATACACACAAGTAACGTTGTGCAGACTGAGAAGTTTGTGCACACACACACACACACACACACACACACACACACACACGTGTGAGAGTCAGCATAAGAATAACTAAAAAAAAAAAAAAAAAACACTACATGAACCATGAATTTCAGAAAGACCACATAAAAAGAGGAATAAACTAGAGCATTTGGAGAAAGAGATGTGCATAAGGAATATATTATGTTTTAAATACAAAAATCAGAAAAAAATAATATAGTGATGGAGAGATGGCTGAGATTGATACTTAATCATAAAGACAAAAGTTTCATCGCAACAAATAAAGGTAGCAATTTCTAAGGCATTTGATCCCAGCCTTAAGAAACCTGGTGACCTTTTTCTGCCTAAAAAGTCAGAAAATAAGTTACGATTCTATTCCCAGTCTAGTTCAAGCATACATGGAAGGAAAGATTAGAAACATTTAACAATAAACAGGAGTTCCTTTTCAAATTTTCTGGCTAAGTCTTTTGTTACCTGAAAATTAGTAAACTTGTATTATCAATCTCAACATAAATCATGTCCTGTACTAATCATTTCTTTTTACAAATACGATTTGAACTTGATTTCTATGAGTTGAATGCCAATTTTAAAGGATAGCTACTCTGTAAGACTTCCCCCATTTTCATGTCAGTATAGATTCCCTTATGAAAATCTTTGATAGCTCGTGTCTGAGCAAGTTCTCTGAATATGGGCTCTTATAATCTCCCCATCCACAGGAATATAATCAGACAGGAGTTAGGTCCATCTGAGACAACTGAAATAATCTCTTTTCTTCCATGGCTACATATCTCTACACTTAATTTTGGTAGTGATCAAGTGTTGGGAATTTGAACTATTGTAGAAAAGAAAGATAGTCACAGAGAATGAAGCAAAAAAGACCCATTGAGGCTATACCCATTGAGGTCTGACTTTATAACTCAAACTAATTAATTTGAACTGATTCTATGTCAGTTGTGACCAGATCTACTTTCCTTACTCATCCCATTTGCTCTGATGACTGTTTCCTGATTAAGTCCCTAATAAAGGCCCATTACCCTTATAACACATCATTCCAGCTCCCATTCTTATGGTACACGAAAGCCTCTATTCTATCTGAGATATATTTCAAAATTAGTATTTACTGGTTCAAGATTTCTTTCCCCTGATGGGTTGTAAGCATTGTGTGCACAGTAATCTTCTCTCATCTGTTCTGTCTGTCTACTCATTATAAACCAAATGTCTTTCATCCTGAGAAGACTTCAGACTCTTAGGTACAGAATGGCTTGGAGAGGACCTTTTACATGTTTTTAACTCTCCATGAACTTTCTATACAAAGCTTCTTTTGTCCAGTTCAAAAAATAAATCAATGTGGACAGGAACAGATTCTGTTTTGTAGGCGCCGATAGCTAGTATTGGAGATGAGCTAAGCTTAAAAAGATTGTCACAGAATGGAAAGCCACCCCCAGCCTCATACTGAGAAGGATATATGCAAGCATTGTCAAGAGTAGCAAAACTACTCAATATACTTACAGAGCTGTGAGCAATAGTAGATATGCAGTTGTAGCAATTTTTGTAGTGAACTCTGGCCTTTATTGCACAACATTGCTGTAATAATAACTTTTGAAATAATATAATTGAAATTAATTATGCATATAAAATAAAAAATATAAAAATAATCATGTATATTCTATCTTATCCAATTAAAACACATCCAAACTCCATAAGGAGAAAACATTCAGGTCCCAGATAATTGTGTCATAGACTTCCTGGACTGGCCACTATAGGTCCACTATTATTTACAATGGCTACTTCTATTGCTTGACAGGCTGAAACAACTGTGTCAGAGGCTGACACACTCTGAAGCCAAATAGACAGTTGTACTTAACAGTCACAAGCAGGGGCCTGGGCCTGCCTCCTACTGCACAGATGCGCGAGTACCAATAACCTTGCTTGCTCACTCTTTCCTTTTCTTTCTTCCTTCTTCTTTCTCTCTCTCCCTCTCTCTTTTTTATTCTTTGTGTGTGTGTCTCTCTCTCTCTCTGTGTGTGTGTGTGTGTGTGTGTATGTGTTTACATGTTTTTGTATATCATGCATGTTCACATAGGTTGTATACTTCTGCACATATTTACACACACATTTATTTATGGCTGGGGAGACTAGAAATCAAAGTCAAGTGTGTTTCTTGATCACTGTCTGTCT
The DNA here is from genome assembly GCA_028551405.1 of Uromys caudimaculatus. Lineage (NCBI taxonomy): Eukaryota > Metazoa > Chordata > Mammalia > Rodentia > Muridae > Uromys > Uromys caudimaculatus. Next base: position 124,119,110 of record CM052701.1, on the reverse strand, counting down.
TATTAGTTGAAAGACAGCTTGATATTCAACCTGGAGCTCACTCATTCAGCCAGACTAGCTGGCCTGTTGACTAAAGAACAGAAAAATATGTTTGAATATGTATCCATGCCTTGCCTCTTTAGCTCCATGGCAGCCTTGTAAAAGGAATAACCAGAAACCATCAGAGGGAGCATATGGATTTGAAGGAAGCTCAGAGCTCAGTTCCTAGAGTGTTGTTCACTGTAAGAAAAAAAGACCTTCTTAAAGAGATGGTATTGTAAAACTGTGTTTCCATAGATAAAATATTACAGATTATATATATATATATATATATATATATATATATATATATATATACACACACACATATATATGTATATATATATCACATAAAAATAGTTCATGTAATTTCATAAAACTAAATGTAAGAGCTAAAACTATACCACTCTTTAAAGAATATCTGCAACTATACTTTAGTTACCTTCAATTCGGAAAAATGAAAGTTTATTAATAAATGAATGAATACATTTAATTTTATTAGATTTAAAAAATGTTTTTCAAAGGCACCCATCAAAAGGTGAGAAAATAGCATAGACAGCAGGAGAATGTTTCCTACACATAGATCTGATGAGAGACTTATCTCCAAATAGATGAAGGGGATGGAAGACACAATGAAAAACATACGGATGCTCTTATTTAAAAGATGTGGTTAGGCAGGCAATTTTGCCTGGATGGTGAGTGAGCGTTCATGATCATCTGAAAGTATTCCCACAGCATCTGTCAGCAGGTAAACACGAACGCAAAGGATACCAAGAACCCTTTTCATGCTACTTCACAAATGATTACAGTCACAAAGAAAGATGCTAAAAGTATAGACACAGAAACCCTCATATGCAGACGGTGGAATATTTAATGAATTCAGCCATTTTGTGAAGCATTTGATTGCTTTTCAATTTTTTAAAATATTTCCATATTTAGTAACCATAGGAATTAGCAATTCTAAACCCACTTATAAACTGAAGACAATTATAAATGCATGTCAATTCAAAACTACTATATGAATATTCATTTCGGAATTATTCATAACAACTTCCTAAATGTGAGTAGTCCGCTTGCCCATCAAGTGGTGAATGAATATACAATGTTGTATCTATAACCATATAATAGACATTATTCATACATAAACAAAGCAAGCACTGATGTACGCCAAGTGGAGCAAGCCTGAAATCAAAGCACAAATATGCTTGATTCTATTTGTAGAAAATGTCCAGAACAGACAAATCTATAGAGGCACAAAATAGATTTAGAATTGTAAGTGGGTGAGGTAGGTACACTAATTAAGAATCTGTAAAAGAGTCTGATTTTTGTTTTGGGATCACTTAAAATATTCTCAGCTTAGAATGAAGTAATGGTTGATCATAGTATACTTTGAAATGTTCTATAAACAGTGTCTTAATTTACCTGTCACTAATATAGCTAATAAATATGAAATTTTATTAAAGTTAAAATGGCATAATACTTACACTTCACGCAGATTCTATGGTTCTTCTGACTCTTTACTGTGCCCTTCCCCCTGTGCCCTTCCCCCAGCCTTGAGTAGGATAAACAACCTGGCTGGAGTCAGTCTGGCCTCTCTGCATTTGCAACTTCCTACAGAAACATTGAGGAGTTGACCACCTGCTGAGCTTGCTAAAACAAAGGATTGGGTCTTTGGGCTTTCCCTTTAAAAGCAGTAGGAAATAATAAAGTTCAAGCTTTGATCAGAAACTTTGTCCTGGTTTCATTCTTCTCTCACACCCCTTCACTTTTTCATTTCCTGTTCCCCTTTCAGGTAGACTCAGTTCATCCATGGCTGCTGAACAGCTACACTTTACTATGTGGGTTTAACATGTTCTAAGACTTTTTATAAATGTGCAGCCTGCCAGCAACTCAACTGCTTCTTCAAAATGAACTTGAGTCCAGTGAACAAAACAGTGATCTCATCTGTTGTGTAGCTACTTGTTCAGAATTGAAATCCCCTTCTGGAGAGAGGAAAACTCAGAAGGCTCAGAAGGTAAATGAAATAAAGCACTAAGTAATGACTTACTGCTGGTTTCTCATTGGAGAACCCAGGCACTCAGCTTTCCTGAATCACTGTCATGCTGAGGTAAGCTTTTTGATTTTTGATGATGTACCTTTGAAGGAAGACCTCAGTAGAAACATTTTCTCAATCTGTCATTAGTGCCCTCTCTGAATATTTTCACCTCTCTCTGGGGGAAAGTCACACAAACTATACTTCAAAATAAAATCAACTTTTACCTCAAAGATTAAGAAAATAAAAAGAATTAAGTCAAATAAAAGAGAAAAATAGCATGAGAATAAAGTGTGTAAAATAGAACAAAAAAATGATTATCAAAAAAAAATTTAGAGCCATTTGGTGAAAGACTGAAAAACTATAAACAGACCAATGCCAATGCTAACTTGTATAAAAACAGTTGTTTACATGAGGACATAAGAATGTACATACACATAGTTATGAAAGACTCGATTGGCCTTCCTTCCAGGGAGGCCCCTCTGAAGGAGACACAGAGGCAGCGATCAATGCAATCAGCAAGAGGTTTATTGAACCAGAGCTCTGGGGCCAACCTGCACGGTGAGGAGAGACGAACACGTAGGCTTTCACACAAACATTTTTATACTTTTTCAGAGGGCAGAATACAGAAACAGCAACTCAGTGCAGTTTCATTGGATAGTGCTCTTAACATTTAAATTCATTGGTTTGGGCCTGTGAGAGGGTTATCTTGGTCTTGCAGCTGCCTTGTGGTTGGGTATGTTGGAGCCTGGCACAATTACAGGAAGGGGTAGGGATATGGGAATTTTTCTAGGTGCTCTTTCTCAGTTATATGGTTGCCAGCATAGAAAGCAAAATCACAAAAGCAAGTATGAAAATAGAATGATTATGAAAACAGAAATTCAAAAACCAAGCCAGTGGGATAGGCTATTCTCTATATAAATATGTTACATAGTTGATTTTAAAACTTTAAGACCTAAAAAGTTTCTCCAAAATGAAAGCTCCATTCAGTCATGAAAATGTAGCATCCAATACAAAGTGAAAGAGAGACAAAAGAAGTAAAAGAAGGGGTGGATAGAAAGACAAACAGAATCAAAAAAGGAAGGGAGGAAGGGAAGGAGGGAGGGAAGGAGGAGGATGGGCCAGTGAGATGGCTCACTACATGCAGAAATTTGTAGAAAAGTCTGATGACCTGCGTTCAGGTTCATGGACCCACATAGTGGAAGGGGAGAACTGATTTCTCTAACATGTCTAATGAGTTCCACACATGTGATAAAAACAAACAAATAAACAAACATAAATAAATAAAATTGAAAATTATGATATGAAAGAAAGACAGAATGAGCATCTCCCGACAATGTGTAGAATGGTAGCAGTACACACATGTTTCACCGATCTACAGTCAGGTAGCAGTAGAAACTGAAAAGACTAATATAGCTTTATATTACACACACACACACACACACACACACACACACACACACACATGCACATGCATACATTCATTTAATTTAATTTGGTGTTTTAAACCTGTTTTTATTTTTATCTGTGATTTAGTGTGTGTGTGTGTGTGTGTGTGTGTGTGTGTGTGTGTGTGTGTGTATGCATGTGCACGCACATGCATGTGCACACACTGTCTCAGAGCTTTGCACATGCTGACCAGGTGCTCCCAGTCATCCTTTTGCAACTATTTAGAATGTAAAAGTTCACATATAGCAGATCACTTCCCATACTATAGAATTATTCTTAAGTATATGAATGCCAACACTGATACCCTCCATGAAGATTTTTGAGATGGTTGACTTAATTTTCCCTCTTATGTACAGAAGTAAGCAAGAATTGGCAAATATGAAAATGAAATGACAGAAATACAAAGCTAGTGGGAGACTGAGAAGGACTGCTTGCTACTACAGGCTAGCGTTCATAATGGAGTAATAGTTTGAGAATCATGAGCTCTCATAAGCTGTCCATCATGGTGTGTAGTGTATATCCACATTCCTTGAAAATATATGATAACAATGAAATAACTTGTACTGTTGAAAATATGTATACACTCGAACATGTGCATCAACTATACATACTCAGAAGTATATGTATCACATAAATGTGATAAAGCACAGCATTGGGAGCCACCCCACAGCCCTTGGATACCGGGAACCTACTAACAGAATGCTGTATATCACTCAGGAGAAATAAGCATAACAATCAAAATAACACAAACGATTCAAAATCCTCTTAGAAAATAAAATTATTCATTTCAGATAACTATAGTAACATAACTTCTGTAATTTCAAAAACAGAAAGAATACTGCCAGGATGCACACAGAAAGGGCTTTAAATTTAGTTAATATTTCATTGCTTTAGAAACATTTCAATTAAAAAAGTTCAAAGACTATGTCCATTTTTATGAGGAACCGCCAGACTGATTTCCAGAGTGGTTGTACCAGCTTGCAATCCCACCAGTAATGGAGGAGTGTTCCTCTTTCTCCACATCCTCACCACCATCTGCTGTCACCTGAGGTTTTGATCTTAGCCATTCTGACTAGTGTGAGATAGAATCTTGGGGTTATTTTGATTTGCATTTCCCTGATGACTAAGGATTTTGAACAGTTCTTTAAGTGCCTATTGGCCATTCGATATTCCTCAGCTGAAAATAGTATTACCTGAGGACCCAGTTATACCACTCCTGGGCATATATCCAAAAGATTCCCCAGCATATAACAAGGATACATGCTCCTTTATGTTCATAGCAGCCTTATTTATAATAGCCAGAAGCTGAAAACAACCCAGATGTCCTTCAACAGAGGAATGGATACAGAAAATGTGGGACGTTTACACAACGGAATACTATTCAGCTATTAAAAATGATGAATTCACGAAATTCTTAGCTAAATGGACAGAACTAGAAAATATCATCCTGAGTGTGGTGCTCCAATCGAAAAGTACACACATGGTATGCACTCACTGATAATTGGATATTAACCCAAAAGCTTAGAATACCCAAGATACAATTCACAGACCACATGAAGCTCAAGAAGAAGAAAGACCAAAGTGTGGGTGCTTCAGTCCTTCTTAGAAAAAGGAGCAAATATGGAGACAAAATGTAGAGTAGAGACTGAAGGAAAGGCCATCTAGAGACTGTCCCACCTGGGGATTCATCCCATATACAATCACCAAAACCGGACACTTGTGGATGCCAAGAAATGCTTGCTGAAAGGAGCTTTATATAGCTGTCTCCTGAGAGGCCCTGACAGAGCCCTACAAATACAGATGCAGATGCTCGCAGCCAACCATTGGTCTGAACGCAGGGTCCCCAATGAATGAGTTAGAAAAAAGGAGTGGAGGAGCTGAAGGGGTTTGCAACCCCAAAGGAAGAACAACAATACCAACCAACCAGACCCCCCCCAGAGCTCCCAGGGACTAAGCCACCAACTAAGGAGTACACATGGCTCCAGCTGCATATATAGCAGAGGATGGCCTTGTCAGGCATCAATAAGAGGAGAGGTCTTTGGTCCTATGAAGGCTCGATAGATGCCCCAGTGTAGGAGAATCGAGGGTGAGGAGGCAGGAATGAGTGGGTGGGTGGAGGAACACCCTCATAGAAGCAGGGGGAGGGGAGATGGGATAGGGGGTTTCTGGGATGAGGAAAACCAGGAAAGGGGATAATATAAATGTAAATAAAGAAGATATCCAATAAAATAAATTAAAAAAGAATATTAGTTGAAGTATTAAAAAAAAAGTTCAAAGACTGTTTTCAATATTTTGTATTTGTTATAGCTTTTTTGAGTTGAGAAACCCCATTTAATAGGAGCTGCTTGACTAAGAGAAACTACTTTATCAGAGATCTAAAACCATATTCTTTAATATTTGAATGCTAGTCTAGATGGCTTCTATTGATATCAATACCTTTGAGCTTTCCACTGACATTTTTGATTATTTTATCTTCCGTTTGGGAGAGTAAAACTGTAACTAATAATCCAATATGATACTTTATAAAATAGTGGGAAAACAGACTAAATTTTTTATCTCAAGTTATACAGTGGTTTTTACTTTAACCAAATGAAACATATATGTGATATATATACTTTTAAGACATTTAAACTAATGAATTATATTCATATTTGTTTCATTTTGTGTCAGACACATGGATACATTAACTGCATTTGACACAACCTCATTTGAGAATGTGGAATATAATCAGTAGACTATTAAGTAGACATTCATTTTGTTACATTTCTAACAATCCTTCCTCTATACATATGCTTAGCTAACAAATGATTGAATTTAGCAGCTCAAGCTTGCATGTCAGTCTTACTGAGTAAGAGACTTAAAATTTTCATGCCTCTGTGCAAAAGATGACACTTGTGCTAAACAAAGTTTACCATGGCCGCTCTCTCAATGCAATTCTTACACGTGATGTGATTCACGCCCACAATGTGAAACACACTCAGTAGATCGATTTCTGTTTTCTTTTCTGTTTGATTTCTTTTACGTTCCACTACAAGCTTAAAAAATAAACATTATGAGACAGAACTTGAAATCAGAGAACTGGTTTAAGAAAAGATCTCTGTTTCTATAGACTTTGGGGGTAAATTGTTATTGTACCTGTGCCACTCACAATTCTGTCCCAACAGCTTCCAGTTCCTTGTTGTATCCACAAAACTCCTAAACAAAGAGTGATGCTGTAATTACAATTATTTCTCTCTTACTGATTATGTTTCTGCTTTTTGCAGTTAAAGATTTATTTGAATTTTTATGGTCCATCATCCAATATATTTATTTTACAGAGAACACTCTTCTATGGGAAATTGTTTATGATCTCCTAGCATCATTGTATGTCATTATCTCCTTTTCTATATTCCTACAGCTAGAGCCATCTAGAGAACAAATAATAGTCAAATAACACTGAAGTGCACTACTTACAAAGGAAGACAGAATAGAATCTATGAAATGAAGAGTAAAATGTGCTTTCAAGTATTATGCAAACCTCTGAGTTTAAGTCAAATGTACATCTAAAGTTTTAAGTTTTTTGTTTGATGTTTTACTCCACTTAACTTTCTCCACTTTTCACTTATTCTTTCACTATCCCTGCTCTATGTTTTAGTTTATACATAAAGTACGTACCTCTTTTTTATATTGACAAATGGTTTTGAAGCTGCATGTTGTATGTGTTTATGTAAACATATATACCTTTGAATGTGTAGAGGTGAGAAGAACTAAAGAACTCCTCAATGTAAGTGTAAAGAAATAATTCTTGCATTTCTAAGAAATATTCCAGTAAACTTCAGTAGATTATACTTAATTAATGTGAATTAAACAGCAAACAGGTCTTCATAAGCAAATGACTCCAAACTAAATAACACAAAATATAATAATCATATACAAAGATTCTCTAATCTTGCACTGTGAAAAAAGCAAATTCATGATACTTCCATAAATTCGAAAGAATTTTTTAAAATGCAAAATAAGAAATATGTGAGAGCGACCAAAGATGTGGAAAACTTAGGAAAGTTACAGTTTGTACAAATACAGACTGTCTTCATTTAGGTTAAGGTTTGAAATATAGTCAAATATCATGGAGGAAGCTATGACGGTAGACACTTCCACAGCAGTGGGATCCTGTGGCAGCAACTTACGCTATATCATCAACACACGCAGGGAACTGGAGCTGTGGAGTGGCCAGAGATTATATCCACCCGCTAAACACGATTTTGAATAATCCTACAACCATCTGAGTTGTGATACAATCTAGGGCCCAATTATTCAAGCACATAGCCCTCACATCCACACAATGATTGGATGAGCATTACCAAACACATTTATTATTACTAAATAGAGCCACCTGCTCTTCAGAATGCTTGCACAGTATGTGTATATATAAATTATCTATGATCAATATAAATTATATAAGTTAAATAGAAATTATATTCACTGAAAATAATTTATATATACTAATATGTTATATATAATATATATTACATGATATATATATTATATGCATTAAACATTAATTATATAGTTTAGATGAAAACTATATAAATTAAATATAATTCATATGTTAAAATATGAGTTCAATACATGTTAAAATCTATACGAAATACATAATTTCCCATGTCCTCAAGGAATTATAAATGAGCTTATGAAGCTCTAAAATGTTAGTTACATAAAGCAAAAAAGGTAGAGTTGTATACTTTTTCACCACAAAATTTTATTTTGAATCACAAAATTTTATTTTGAATTTTTGAATCTTGGATAATAAGGCACTCTTTGCTGCTGAGTGTCTATGGGATCCTAAAGTTTGGTATACTTGTGCCCAGGTGAAATGAAAGATCTGCTTACTGGCATATGGCATGGTCCTGATCAAATATTAATATGGGGAAGAGGGCATGCTTGTGTTTTTCCTTGGAATGCTGAAGAAGGGAGGTGGCTGCCAGAGCATATGGTAAGACATACAAATTCTGGGACAAATAATGATGCTGAACATGAACTTGCTGAGTGCCCTGACAATGGTGACATGAAAGATGCACTGTATATAGGTTCCTGACCCACTTTTGCTACATCTTTCTGCATGGCCAAGGCCAGAAATTTGGAAGAAGAATGTCTCTAAAATTGTAACCCCTAGCATAGAGATGGGCATGCCTAAATATTATGATTTCGAACAAAAGTTAGTGCATGTGTTAAGGCTCCTAATCTTTTATTATTTGGTCATGTTAAAATTACTTTTGTTTCTTTTACAGTTTTTAATGTAAGTTGTATTGGCTGTACACTTTCTAATTGTGTTGGTATATGGAAATTTGGCATGTCTGTTATGTTGGTCTATCAACCATCTTTTGTTTTATAGAACGAGAGTATTACAGAACCTTGGTACTCTGTAAAAAAGCTTACAAATATTGTTAGAAGTGATTGAGGGTTTAAGCAAAAGCAAGAGGGTAGTGGGCTTGATTATTGCTGGTATAGCAGCTTCAAGAGTCGGAAGCCATCTCAAGTGCCAAGCTAAGTGCCAATGGATTTTGTGTCACTTTTAAAACTTACAATGACAGTTAGGTATTTGGCATACTTCTAACACCTCTCTGGAAATTTTGACTTTGCATACCAAGGTTATAAATTTAAAGAATGCTGTTATTCTGAGTTTTGATGCTGTGGATATTGCTGATAAAATTATTTGTGGTTTAAGATCAATATTTCCATCTTGGTCATGCTTCAAAAATGGCTCATGTAGTTTGATTATGTCGCCCCTTCTTGCCCTGGGAATTCTTTTATTCTTGCCCATTTTGATAAAACTTGCCAATAAGAACATCAACATGTTTCGATCCAAAATACATAGCCTGAAATTATAAATGGACAGCATCTCTAGTTTAATAGGCTGGCAGTCAATGACAGGTAAGATTCTGCACCAAGACTTACCAACCTATGAGAAAAGTGCATTGCTTTGGATAATGTATATTCAATGATGGGTAAGGAAAGCATTTTGTCAGAACAACCTAAGACAGGCAAAGTTTGGTTTATGAAATAACAAAGGGGGAGATATGGAGAGCTCTGCGGATATTGCCTTAAGGATATTGGCAAGAATATTTACATTGGGCTAGGACAAGGAAGTAGTTCAGGCAAGGATTTGATATTGGGCTAGGAAATGACTCAAGATGAATTCAGCTGATGAATGTATTCTTTGTTTCTTGATCACCTTGTTAAGTTGCTTAATACAGTAATCATAAGACCATTGCTTATGCCTTGTTTATTCCTTGACTACTTTGTATTTGACCTAGAATTAACCCTATTCTTTAAATGTACCTAAAATGGAATAAAAGCAGCCTGGAAAAAAATAAATCCACTTCAGCCTTTGCTGTGGACATGCTATAATGTTGTATAATTGTCATTTTTCTTTAATGCTCCCTCCCTCCCTTGATACCCTGTTGACTGACTGAGCTGGCTTGGTCACAAAACCATCCTCCTGTTTACTCTATACCACTGTATATCATATGCATATTTTTGACGTTTGGGGAGATAATTGTAAAGAGACTTCCTTGAGTACTAAAAGGTGGTCCTGGACCTATGTAAAAGGCTTTGGAGAACCCTTTGAATTTGGACTAAAGTCATATTTTAGCCTTGAGTCACACCAAGGTATACAATATTATTATCTTGTGAAGGGTATTGTTTCCCTAATTTCTTCCTCAGCCTGCTTATCCTTTGAGTAGAGGAATGCTACTGATTTGTTTGAGTTAATTTTATATCCAGCCACTTTGCTGAAGTTGTTTATCAGTTTTACGAGTTCTCTGGTGGAAGTTTTGGGGTCACTTAAGTATGATATATCATCTGCAAATAGTGATATTTTTGACTTCTTCCTTTCCAATTTGTATCCTTTTGATCTCCTTTTGTTTTCTAATTGCTCTAGCTAGAGCTTCAAGTACTACATTGAATAGATAGGGAGAGAGTGGGCAGCCTTGTCTACTCCCTGATTTCAGTGGGATTGCTTCAAGTTTCTCTCCATTTAGTTTGATGACACTCCTCCATTGTTGGTGGGATTTCAAGCTGGTAAAACCACTCTGAAATGAGTCTGGTGGTTCTTCAGAAAATTGGACATAGTACTACCTGAGGACCCAGCTATACAACTTCTGGGCATTTACCCAAAAGATTCTCCAACATATAACAAGGACACATGCTCCTCTATGTTCATAGCAGCCTTATTTATAATAGCCAGAAGCTAGAAAGAATCCATATGTGCTTCAACAGAGAAATGAATACAGAAAATGTGGTACATTTACACAATGGAGTATTACTCAGCTATTAAAAACAATGAATTCACGAAATTCTTAGGCAAATGAGTGGAACTAGAAAATGTCATTCTGAGTGATGTAACCCAACCACAAAAGAACACACATGGTATGCACTCACTGATAAGTGGATATTAGCCCAAAAGCTCAGAATGCCCAAGATAGAATTCACAGACCACATGAAGCTCAAGAAGAAGAAAGATCAAAGAGTGAGTGCTTCAGTCCTTCTTAGAAAAGGGAACAAAATACTCACAGGAGAAAATTCTGAGACAAAGTGTAGAGCATAGACTGAAAGAAAGGCCATCCAGAGCCTGCCCCATCTGTGGATCCATTCTGTATACAGTCACCAAAGCCAGACACTATTGTGGATGCCAAGAAATCTTTGTTGAAAGGAGCCTGATATAGCTGTCTCCTGAGAGGCAGTGCCAGAGCCTGTCAAATACAGAGGCAGATGCTTGCAGCAACAATTGGACTGAGCACATGGTCCCCAATAGAGGAGTTAGAGAAAGGACTGAAGGAGCTGAAGGGGTTTGCAACCCCATAGGAAGAACAACAGTATCAAACAACCAGACCCTCCAGGGTGCCCAGGGACTAAGCCACCAACCAAGAAGTACACATGGAGTGAGTCATGGCTCCAGCTGCATATGTAGCAGAGGATGGCCTTGTCAAGCATCAATGGGAGGAGACATCCTTTGTCTTATGAAGGCTAGATAGATTCCTCAGTGTAGAGAAATTCAAGGGTGGGGAGGCAGGAGTGAGTGGGTGGGTGGGTGGGAAAACACCCTCTCAGAAGCAGGGGGAGAGGGGTGGGATAAGGGGTTTCTGGGAGGGAGGGAAACCGGGAAAGGGGATAACATTTGAATTGTAAATAAAGAAAATATCCAATTTGAAAAAAAAAATCTAAAGCCAAGCATTCTGTGCTGGCTTTGGACTTGAGACAGTATAGCTACAAGTCCAAACTCCAAGCCAGACAAGTGGGATGCCACCAGGCACCTATGCCTGTCTCCCTGTCCCTTTCTAATTTTCAGGAGTTAAAGTGACAGAAGTTGCACCCCTCCTGCTGCCATCTGCTGGGCCTTGGAGGCAACACACAACTAAGATGCACATACTGAGAAGAGACACTGATATGCAGATGGTCATAGCAGGCAGCTGGCAGTGGTGGTGTAAGCCCTTCCCCCAGACCTAGGCATCTAAATGTAGAGGACCCAGCAGACTTTTGCCCCAGCCAGATGCACACTGCCGAGTTGAATTTTCAGGACATATTGCATGTGCTAGCCAGCACAGAGCTGCTAACCTAAATTGTAGGCATGATGGGTAGAGTTTCACTGCTACATTTTGAGATAACATGGCTAGGATGAAACACAAATACCTTTGCTAAAGCTAAATTATTACCTCTTAGCTATAATCTTTGCACAATGATTTTTTTCTGGGTCTCAGTTTTTGTAATTATTCAATGAGAGATGTTCTATCAATAACATTCAATACTCTTAGATATTTAATAAACGGTGGTTATTAATAAACTAAAGCGAGTATTTTGAAAGAGCTAACCTTGAAGAAGACAGTGTTAAAGAGCTGTCTTCTGAGAGTACCAACAACCATCTGACTGAGACAGATGCAGATGCTTACACCCAACCACTGGACTGAAGTTGGGGACCCCTGTGGTTGTATTAGGGGAAGGCTGAAACAAGCTGAGGAAGAGGGTGACCCCATAGGAAGACCAGCAGTATCAACTAATCTGGACCCTTGAGATCTCTCAGACACTGAGCCACCACCAGAAGATTGCCTTGTCTGGTCTGAGTGACAGAATATGCACCTAACCCTCAAGAGACTTGAGGACCCAGGAGTAGGGAGTCCTGGCAGGGACTGGGGAGATCATTTTGGAGACAGGGGGTAGGAGGAATGGCATGAGGGACTGTGGAGGGCAGATCGAGAGGGGGTTAACTACTGGATGTAAAAAAATGAAAGTAATTAAAAAACCCCGAGTTTACAGGATGTACATTTATAAAGAAAATGTAGGTTTGATATACTAATGTCTATTGGTGATGATAATTATCAGAGAAGAGAAAGGAGACCATGAGTGATAAGAATGAAATACTTCCCATCTCTTTAGTAACTATGTTTCTTCAATGCATGTGTGTATGTGTGTGTGTGTGTGTGTGTGTGTGTGTGCACGCGCGTGCACGCTTGGGTGTGCTTGGGTGTGTATGCTTCTGCATGTGTGTAGCCCCACAGATGTTTTCCAAAGACAGAACAGCTTATCCATTAGTTCTCCTGGGGAGGTAATGGAAGATTTTGAAATACCCGATGTGGCTGCTTGGATATGGACTTGGATCCTCATCAAGATCAAGAAGCAACCTTAACCATTGCGTATTCTCTCCATCTCCATAGTCAAACAAGTTTTAAGTGGCCCTTTAATATCCCGGGAATTAGAATTATAAAGAAAGAAAAAAAGCTGGTGTCCTTTAAGAACCAAATATCAAAAAAATAAATAAATAAATTTTAGCAGACCACATAATTTTTTGAGAGTAAAAAGATGCTTGCCAAGAAATACACGAGGATCAAAGACTGAGAGAAGGGTACACTGTGTGCCAAGATGATCACTGCACTACAGTGTTTGTGAACCTACAGCCAAAATCTTTTTCCTAAAACATAATTGGTAACAATAAAAATTTCTCATCTAAACTATGAAACACTGGAGGGATAGGAACAAAGTTGCCATTGTTGAGAAAATATAATTTGCTTTGGGTTAAGAGGAAACAGGAAGAAAGTTATAATATTTGTCACTGTAGTAGGACAAACTTTGCAAACTGGCCAGAGGCTGCCCACCAAAGAGCTTAGAGCAGTTAGAAAGATATACTTTCACAGTAACTTCCTGGATTTTTAGTAGATCACCCAAAGAAAATGGTGTTTGAAAATTAAGGCAGAGATATAATAGAGCATTTTAGAAAGGCAGCAAATAAGAGAACAAATAGAAAAGTGAAATTTGTAAGATTTATTAAATAAAAATCAAAATTGTAAAAGTAATATTTAGTAAGTAAGACTTTAGATATGAACATAAAAAACAAAAATGAAGAAAATAAACACAAACAGCTCAGCATTGCAGTAAAAGCCAGCATGTGAAGAATTTCAGAAGCAAATAAAAGTATATGAAAGCTTACAGAACAGAATTCAAGGATTAAGGAGACCAGGGGGTATTCTGGCTGTAACATATTTGAATCATAAATCCTATTGTTCTTTCTTTGCTTTTTTTCTTTCTTTCTGTATCTTTTGAGATTTCAAGGTGAGTTAGCATTTGTTTTAAAAGCAATAGCAACAACATTTATTTTTGAAAAGGGATCACATAAAGAATGATGGAAGTGACGGGATGACATGAAAGAACAAACATTTATTTTAAAATCCAGGAGTTGCATGACAATTCATTTTTAATGTTCTATGAGCTTTCTGCTTTTCCAAAGAGATGAAATAACAGAAATATAGGACAAAATCTTTTATAGGTGTGCAAGTAGATCAATAAATAAAACATGTCTATGAATAATATAAATGTTGAAAATGGTGTTAATTTCTCTGTTTTAAATAAAATACAATTAATTATCAACTTGGCAATTTACTTAAGAGAGAAAACCTTCATTTCAACCTTAGTATTATAATACATATTCGCTTTCTTCCTCATCATAAACAAAGCAGATGTGACACAAGCAAATTATGAGTTATGCGAGAGTGTTCTGGGGACTTCCTCCCAGGCTGAGTTTAGGCTATATCCATTAGGATTAGCTTTGAACCTGGTTCTATACATTCAAAGTTTAACTTTAGAAAAGTAGAAACTTATTAGCTATTAACTCATTATTTATTTCATGTGGTACCAATCCACCCTGATACCTTAATTACTTCATCTATATCAAAGAATAAGTTATGGTTTTCCTATGCTATGATCATAACATATTTATGATCAAATCTGATATGTTGTTTCTCTACTCATAACAAAATGACTCTTTTAACACAACAAATTTCTCTTTTTAGTCTTTTATGAGGATTACTTTATTTAGATTCTTGGAGAAGTAAATATAGAATAAATATTCCTTGATAGCATAAGTGGGGATTCAATTTTTAACAGGAGAAAAGAATCACACATTACTATAAAACACAACAAAATAGAAGATTGAAATTGTTAAATGGTCTCTGAAAATATAATAGTCATTGGCTGCATATTATTTTTCCCAAATTAGACTGGATGCTACTTTAAAAAGCATAGAAAAGACTGTAATTTGATTCTGACTTTTGATTTTTCTTATTTGATTGGAATGATACATAAGAAGAAAGGGAAAACATGAGTATAAAAAGTCAAATCAAACCATGACCATACAACCTTAGGAATATGGTGGCCTACACAGAGAAATATACATGGAGAGAAGAAAACAGTTAATGATAGAAGTGTCTGGCTTAGAGAGATCAAACAATAACCTGGATTTCTAGAAAAGAAGGGATGAAAATAATATCCTAGTAGAAGAAATAAAATGAATGAAGGTTCATGATGTAGAGGTTCTTGGACGTCTTACAAAACTTATGAACTAGAAGACATCCATAAAGCATAAAAACTGGAAATCAACTTTATATGTTCATAACCTGAAAATAAATATATTGAAATGCAGCAATCAAGATTAATCAAGATACATCCATGGATGTAATGATAAAGTCCATATATATATTGGTGTCATGAATTAAAATTTATTTGATAAAGTATTTTCATCCCTATCTTTATTTCTTCTTGTCTAGTAAATACTTGAAATAGTTCCCAAAGAATTTTATTGACTAGGTGCCTTAGAAAACAGGACTCTCTTTTCTTTTCACATTTTCAAGTATTAAGATGAGTAAGCATGCATATTACTTTAATACAAAACATATTTTACAAAGAGAATCGAGTAAAGAATGATGGAAGTGAAGGAAAGGCAAGAAAAAAGAAATTTTGTGTTTTGTGCAATAGCAGCTAAGTCTGAGTCATACTTCATGGAATGTTGAATTAGCAGTGATAATCAAAGTCTGAAAATAAACCATTTTTTGATATATGTATAACTATCTATCTTTATAACTATCATCTATCTATCTATCTATCTATCTATCTATCTATCTATCTATCTATCTATCACCTATTTGTTTTCTATTTACCATTCTTTTGTCTATCAATCTATTATCTATCTATCTTCTATCTATCTTTCTATCTATCTATACCTATCATTTTTATTGGATACAAATTTATCCTGGTTGGTAACAGCATTAGTAGTCTGAAGCCTACATTAATAAAATGAAAGAGATGCTTTCTATCATCTGGAAGTTACTTAAAGTGCAGGTCTGCTGTTTTCCTCAACAGATTTGAGAAGTGTGCTCTGCCCACATATGAGTATGAGTCACCAGGACTCAATGCAAATTAAAAGATAGTATAAATTTATCAATATCTGAAGTCTAATTTTAGTAATGTATAATTTCAAAGGTGCGATGTATTCTTCATGAAGAGCAGGTTGGAATAGTAGTAGTAAGCCGATGGCTAAGGGTCCAAGGGCTATGATAAGAAAGGAATGTTGCAGCACATCCATTCTGAAGGGTTTTGGAATAGATTAAAAGTTACCTATGACATTTAAAGGTGACTTACAGAATAAATAAAATCCTTTTATTATTTTAAAAGTGTTTTGGGATTATTTTTCATGGTTTACAGTATCTACTCACCCACACTGGTACAGCTTTCTCCATCAGTATCCAATGCCCAGCCTTCATAGCAGGAGCACTTGACCATGTGTTTGTGCTGCTCGCACACTTGGCTGCACCTCAGGTGGGAGGCACAGTAGTCCACGATTTCACAGGTCCTGTTGTCCTTCTTGAGCTGATGTCCTTCTGGGCAGGAACAGACAATTCCTCTTCCAGGAACAACAGAACAGTGGTTGCTACAGCCTCCGTTATTCAGAGAACATTCATCTGTCAAGGGACAGATGTTCTTGGTCAGATTGTTTTTCTCAGTCCTTACTACTCACTGATTGAATTCTCTAAGTCTGGAATTAGAGTCGGAAATTTTATGACCCAATATAAGTCAATGTCTTACACTTAATGGATGCAAACACTGCTAGAAATGATTCAATAGCAGAATGTATTTATAAATGATAAGCATTGGGAAGGCAAGTTTCCATTTCTACTAAGTGTATAGCATAGCTTCTGTTAGCCCATTGAATGCAAATGTGTTCAGTACTTTTGTTAAAACGAGAAAAATTACCTCAACATTTTAGAAGCTATTCAAAATCAGTTGTAGATTCTTTTCAAAAGAGAGACAGACATTGATTACCTGAGTATTTAATGCTTATAAATAAATACATATATGCATATGTAATTACAGTGAGGAATAGTTTTCTTTGTTCTTTGTGTCCTATATATTGTTTGTTATGACTAATTCAATGAGGGCGTGGAAACATAATACATAATACACAAACAAAAATTTACTGTATTTTGGCACCAGTAATGTGCAACCATTATTCACCATATGAATAATGAACAAAATTCATAAGGAGAATGTTTTCCTCATACCACTTGTATTTACACTTTGGAGATGTGCATTTATGATTCCTTTGTATATTCACAAAATTTTAGGCTCTAGAAGGACATAGAATATAAATAATTATATTTATCAGCCTGACATTGAATAGATAATTAAAAATATTGGATGAATAAAATTAAAGTTAAAAAAGGATATACTTCCAAAATTTGGACCAGCATTTTCAATGTAAGCAAATTTCAGAATGTCTTGCTCTTGAGTAGATAGCAGATTCCTGTTTTTACAACCCCACAGGCCCCACTGTTTTCTCTATTCCACTACTGTTCTCAACTCTTCCCTTATGCTCCCTACAGTTTCTTACTATTCCTAAAGAAGAAACAGGTATACAGCCACAAACCCAGGAGCTCCTCACTATTTCTTTTCACCAAAAATGTTGTTTTCAATTGGGCATGCTCTAATCACTGAACTAGGAAGACTGAAGGATGTGGTTCTCTGTGAGGCCAAACTGGTCACCACAGTAAGTTTGTGGTTGGCCCTGTCTACACAGTGAGACACTATGCTTTTTTTATTTTTATTTATTTATTTATTTTTGATACATTATTTACATTTCCAATGTTTCCCTTTTTCTAGGTCTCCTCTTTGGAAACCCCCTATCCCCTCCCCCTCCCCCGTTTCTATGAGGGTATTCCACCCTCACCCACCCGCCCACCCACTCCCTAATTCCCACCTTGACATTCCCTTTTACTGGGGCCTCTAACACCCTCAGGCCCAAGGGCCTCTCCTCTCTCCCTGATGGCCATCGAGGTCATCCTTTGCCACATATATGGTCTGAACCATGGGTCTCTTGATGTGTATTCTTTGGTTGGTGGTCCAGCTTCCAGGAGGACTGGGGGGCGGGGTGGTCAGGCCAGTTGACACTGTTGCTCCCTCCATGGGGCTGCAAACTCCCTCAGCTCCGTCAGTCCCTTCTCCCACTACTCCATCTGGGACCTCACTCTCAGTCCAGCAGTTACTGTAAAGTGAAACTTGGGTATTCCGAACTTTTGGGCTAATATCCACTTATCAGTGAGTACATACCATGTTCGTTCTTTTGTGACTGAGTTACCTCGCTCAGGATAATATTTTCAAGTTCCATCCATTTGCCTGCAAATTTCATTAAGTCATTGTTTTTAATAGCTGAGTAGTACTCCATTGTGTAAATGTACCACATTTTCTGTATCCATTCCTCTGCTGAGGGACATCTGGGTTGTTTCCAGCTTCTGGCTATTATAAATATGGCTGCTATGAACATAGTGGAGCATGTGTCTTTATAACATGTTGGAGCATCTTCTGGGTATATGCCCAGGAGTGGTATAGTTGGGTCCTCAGGTAGTATTTTGTCCATTTTTCTGAGGGCCCGCCATACTGATTTCCAGAGTGGTTGTACCATTCCAACAGTGGAGGAGTGTTCCTCTTTCTCCACATCCTCACCAGCATCTGCTGTCACCTGAGTTTTTGATCTTAGCCATTCTGACTGGTGTGAGGTGGAATCTCAGACTTGTTTTCATTTGCATTTCCCTGATGGCTAAGGATGTTGAACATTTCTTTAGGTGCTTCTCAGCCCTGCGAATTTCCTCAGTTGAGAATTCTTTGTTTAGTTCTGTTCCCCATTTTTTGATAGGGTTATTTGGTTTTCTGGAGTCTAACTTCTTGAGTTCTTTGTATATATTGGATATTAGCCCTCTATCGGTTTTAGGATTGGTAAAGATCTTTTCCCAATCTGTTCGTTATCATTTTGTCCTATTGACAGTGTCCTTTCCTTACAGAAGTTTTGCAATTTCATGAGGTGCCATTTGTCGATTCTTGATCTTAGAGCAAAAGCCATTGGTGTTCTGTTCAGGAACATTTCCCCTGTACCCAGGTGTTCAAGAATTTTCCCCACTTTCCCTTCTATTAGATTCAGTGTATCTGGTTTTATGTGGACGTCCTTGATCCACTTGGACTTGAGCTTTGTACAGGGAGATAGGAATGGATCAATTCTCACTCTTCTACATGTAGACCACCAGTTGAAGCAGCACCATTTGTTGAAAATGCTGTCTTTTTTCCACTGAGTGTTTTAGCTCCTTTGTCAAAAATCAAGTGACCATTGTGTGTGGGTTTATTTCTGGGTCTTCAATTCTATTCCATTGATCTACCTGCCTGTTACTGTACCAATACCATGCAGTTTTTATCGCTTTGCTCTGTAGTACAGCTTGAGGTCAGGGATGCTGATTCCATCAGAATTTCTTTTGTTGTTGAGAATAGCTTTTGCTATCCTGGGTTTTTTGTTGTTCCAAATAAGTGTGAGAATTCATCTTTCTAAGTTAATGAAGAATGGAGTTCGAATTTTGGTGGGGATTGCATTGAATCTGTAGAATGTTTTTGGCAGGATGGTCATTTTTACTATATTAATCCTCCATGAGCATGGCAGAGCTTTCCACCTTCTGAGGTCTTCTTCAATTTCTTTCTTCAGAGACTTGAAGTTCTTGTTGTACAGATCTTTCACTTGTTTGGTTAGAGTCACAACAAGATACTTTATATTGTTTGTGACAATTGTGAAGGGTGTCAGTTCCCTAATTTCTTTCTCAGCCTGTTTATCCTTCTAGTGTAAGAAGGCTACTGATTTGTTTGAGTTAATTTTATATCTGGCCACTTTGCTGAAGTTGTTTATCAGCTGCAGGAGTTCTCTGGTGGAGGTTTTCGGGTCACTTAAGTATAGGATCATATCATCTGCAAATAGTGTTATTCTGATTTCTTCCTTTCCAATTTGTATCCCTTTGACCTCCTTTTGTTGTCTAATTGCTCTAGCTAGAACTTCAGTTGCTATATTCAATAGATAGGGAGAGAGAGGCCAGCCTTGTCTAGTCCCTGATTTTATTGGGATTGCTTCGAGTTTCTCTCCATTTAGTTTGATGTTGGCTACTGGTTTGCTGTATATTGCTTTTACTATGTTTAGGTATGGGCCTTGAATTCCTGATCTTTCCAAGACTTTTATCATGAAGGGATGTTGAATTTTGTCAAATGCTTATTCAGCATCTAATGAAATGACCATGTGGTTTTTATCTTTGAGTTTGTTTATGTAGTGTATTACATTGATGGATTTTCGGATATTGAACCATCCCTGCATCCCTGGAATGAAGTCTACTTGGTCATGGTGAATGACCATATTGATGTGTTCTTGGATTCGTTTTGTGAGAATTTTATTGAGTATTTTTGCATCGATATTCATAAGGGAAATTGGTCTGAAGTTTTCTTTCCTTGTTGGGTCTTTGTGAGGTTTTGGTATCAGTGTAATTGTGGCCTCATAGAAGGAATTGGGTAGTGTTCCTTCTGTTTCTATTTTGTGGAACAGATTGAAGAGTATTGGTATTAGGTCTTCTTTGATGGTCTGATAGAATTCTGCAGTGAACTCATCTGGTCCTGGGCTTTTTTTGGTTGGGAGACTTTTAATGACTGCTTCTATTTCTTTAGGCATTATGGGACTGTTTAGATGGTTTATCTGATCCCGACTTAAGTTTGGTATTTGATATCTGTCTACGAAATTGTTCATTTCATCCAGATTTTGCAGTTTTGTTGAGTATATGCTTTTGTAGTAGGATCTGATGAGTTTTTGAATTTCCTCAGAATCTGTTGTCATGTCTCCCTTTTCATTTCATTTCTAATTTTGTTAATTTGTATACTGTCTCTATGCCCTCTGGTCAGTCCGGCTAAGGGTTTATCTATCTTGTTGATTTTCTCAAAGAACCAACTACTGGTTTTGTTGATTCCTTGTACAGTTCTTTTTGTTTCTACTTGGCTGACTTCAGCCCTGAGTTTGATTATTTCCTGCCTTCTACTCCTCTTGGGTGCATTAGCTTCTTTTGGTTCTAGAGCTTTCAGGTGTGCTGCTAAGCTGCTAGTGTATGCTCTCTCCAGTTTCTTTTTGGAGTCACTCAAAGCTATGAGTTTTCCTCTTAACACTGCTTTCATTGTGTCCCATAAGTTTGGGCATGTTGTACTTTCATTTTCATGAAATTCTAGGAAGTCTTTAATTTCTTTCTTTCTTTCTTTCTTCCTTGACCAAGTTGTCACTGAGTAGAGCATTGTTCAGCTTCCATGTGTATGTGGGCTTTCTGTTGCTATTGTTGCCATTGAAGACCAGCCTTAATC
>CM052701.1:124033930-124097517 GCA_028551405.1 Uromys caudimaculatus | reverse complement strand
ACCAGTTATATGGTCAGTTTTGGAGAAGGTATCATGAGGTGCTGAGAAGAAGGTATATCTTTTGATTTAGGATGAAATGTTCTATAGATATCTGTTAAATCCATTTGGTTCATAACATCTGTTAGTTTCACTGTGTCTCTGTTTAGTTTGTGATTCCAAGATCTGTCCATTGATGATAATGGGATGTTGAAGTCTCCTACTATTATTGTGTGAGGTTCATTGTGTGCTTTGAGCTTTAGTAAAGTTTCCTTTATGAATGCGGGTGCCCTTGCATTTGGAGCATAGCTGTTCAGAATTGAGAGTTCTTCTTGGTAGATTTTTCCTTTGATGAGTATGAAATCCTTCCTTATCTTTTTTTGATGACTTTTGGGTGAAAGTTGATTTTATCCAATATTAGAATGGCTACTCCAGCCTGTTTCTTGGGACAATTTGCCTGAAAAATTGTTTTCCAGCCCTTTACTCTGAGGTAGTGTTTGTCTTTATCACGGAGGTGTGTTTCCTGAATGCAGCAAAATGCTGGGTCCTCTTTATGGATCCAGTGTGTCAGTCTATGTCTTTTTATTGGGGAATTGAGTCCATTGATGTTAAGAGATATTAAGGAATAGTGACTGTTGGTTCCTGTCATTTTGATGGTACTTTTAAATTTGTGTGGCTCTCTTCTTTTCAGTTTGTTGTGAGATTACTTTCTTGTGTTTTCTAGAGTGTGGTTTCCCTCGTTGAGTTGACATTTACCATTTAATATCCTTTGTAGGGCAGGATTTATGGAAACATATTGTGTAAATTTGGTTTGAGAGTTTTGCTGGGTATAGCAGCCTGGGCTGGCAGTTGTGTTCTCTTAGGGTGTATATAAGTTCTGCCTAGGATCTTCTAGCTTTCATAGTCTCTGGTGAGAAGTCTGGTGTAATTCTGATAGGTCTGCCTTTATATGTTACTTGACCTTTTTCCCTTACTGCTTTTAATATTCTTTCCAAAACAACTGTAACAAGCAACAATAAAACACAAGCAAAAAAAAAGTATAAATGCAAAAAGTTTCATTTGAAGGGCATAAATGGAATGAATAAGTGCTTTGATAATAAGTAGATGCAAATAAACTAAAAGTTTCTAATGCCTGGAGAGAAGGAAATATGGCAAAATAAGCAATACCACAAAGATCGCCTTCATCTGACCCATCCGGGCAGTCCTTTCTCCCATTGCAGAGTTTCTCTGGCTGCAGGCACACGGAGGTATCATTAGCGCAAGGGTACTTAGGTGGTCCACACAAGAAATTGTCACAGTCTTCTTCATCAGACTGATCCTCACAGTCAACATCCCCATCACATACCCAGGCATTGTTGATGCATCTCCCTTAAAGGAAAGGAAAGAAAATCCATTTGTAATTTGTAATTGGATGATAGTAATGAACAGTCATTATTATTGTCTTTGTCAGAGTCAGAATTATTTCCCATTAGCAAAAAATCTATTTCTGATAGTTTGACAGTTTGTTTTCATGACAGCATTAGAATATTCTTGACTTGCTCATAGAGTCTGAGCATTGGTGTTTTCTTAATTGTAAGTTATTGTCCATATTATTAAATAAAAACAGATTCTGTGAGTGGCTGAATATGCATAATAGTTTGAAGTAAATTTTAATTGCATACTTTTGTATCATTTACTTACACGGTCCAACGTTTGGGTAAACACTATTAGTTATGAACCAAGCTGAAATTAAGGCAAGTGTTTTATTTTAGGGGAAGTAGTATTTTATTTATATATGTAACCTTAACCCCTCAACACTTTTTACCTATATGTCTTGACATCATCATGAAAGTTGCTTCATAAAAGAATGTTAGCCCTAGATAGCTAACCTAATCCTAAGCACTACAAAACCTCCTTGAAGAATTGTCAGTCCTGATTACAGGTTACTACAGAACCAAAGTTTCAAAAGCAGCATAGACTCAACACGGAATCAGAGATAGTGATAGAGAAGGTCTGACATCAGAGATATTAGTCCATGCACATAGAGAATTTTGATTTTTAACAAAGATGTAAAATCAGTCGAACAAAGTACACAGGACAAAAAAAGTTTAAAATAACTGTTGTTAGGGATCTTTGCTATTTATGTTTAAAAGAATAAAATTTGACCAATCTCTCACATCCTGTATACAAATTGTTTTGATATACACAATAACCTCAATGTTAGGCCTGAACCTAAAACTTAGAGAAAAATATAATAGGAACTACAATTTAGGCTGCAGTCTCAGGCTATAATAAGGCTCTGGCCACATAGGGAAGATGACCACCAATTGACCAGTCAGAACCTACAAAACTGAAACTTATTTGTATTGTAAAGGAAATTGCTAATCAACTGAACAGGCATCCTAAAGAATAGGTAAACAAAACTAAAACCATATATTATATGTCTAGTGTGGATTGATGTCTAGAATATAAAAATATCTGAAAACTTAAAGTAAAAACACAATTTAAACCAAGTTAAAAACTGGGCCATGGAACTGGATGGAGAGTTCTTAAAATAAAATATAAAATGGCTAAGAAATATTAAAACAGTGTTTACCATCTTAGCCATCAAGGAAGATCAAATTAAAACTTCTTTGAGATTTCATCAGATCCCACTCAGAATGCTAAGATTAAGAAAATTAATTGTGACAAGCATTGCTGATGATATGAGGTTCTCTCATGCACCACTGGTGAGCTGGTGAGAGCATAAATTGATACCTCTTAGAAATCAGTGTCAGGATTCTTAAAAAAAACAACAAAAAACTAGAAATAGATGGATAATAAGACCCAACTCTACTGTACCTGTATATTTCCCCAAAAGTCTTTATTTCTTATGACATAAATACATGGTCATCCATATTCACAGCTACTCTATTCACAAGAGTTGGATGTTAGATACAACCTAAATTAATATCAACTAATAGTCATTGAAAATGTGGTACCTTTTATTCAACTGTACAGGACAAAGAAATTATGAAATTAGTAGATAGAACCAAACACACACTGCCTGAGGTATCCCAGACTGAAAAATATATATGCTACATATTTTCACTCTAAGGTGGATCTTTAGATTTGTGGGTTTACTAGGGATAATGCTCTTCCTAGATGCCGTAGGTGTCAGGTATGTCTCCCATCGTGTCAGTGTACGTGTCCTACATACAGCCTGCCAATAGGTTACTGCTATTGTCTTTGATTTCCCAACAGAACTAGATATTAAGATAATATTGCTAAAGACATCAGGCATTAGTCACAAGACATAGATAAATCAAGTTGGCACTGACCACAAAGCTCTGTCCTTGTTAACTAACCTGTACAGTGTCAGAAGGTGTAACATGCTCTAATGAAAAAGCATCAAAGGTTTATTCACCTATAAACCCTGTGAACTATAATAATGACAGATTTGGCAAGAAGATATGTCTTTGTGGGCAATAATGACATGAATGTTAACAATATAATCAACTGTTTTGCGATTGAACTTAAAGATCATTGTACAGGAGGAAATGCATTTCTGGTGCTGTACATCTAATCAAAATCCCATGGTTGGGAGCTCATAGATTCTAATAATAATAATAATTTTATTATTTTGCTAAATGGAAATAACACCAAAGTGGCCTGTAAATTTGTAACTGTGTAACTATTGTTAGGTGCAGATCACCAAACTAATCAGACAATTTCTTTTATTTGTAGTGAATGGTAGTTAATGAAGAAACTCACAAATGGTCAAAGGGCAGAAAACAAGTAATTTTGCAGTATTCTGCCAAAAGTGGAGCAGCTTTATAACTCCTACTCCAAGGCTTAGGGATCATCTGGAGAGAGTGGAAAGAAAGATTACAAGGGAATGGGGTCAAGACAGAGGAAAGTGAGTAAGTTTCTTCTCAATATGATGGGACCACTAACTTAGGAAATCACAGTAGTTACTGTTGTTTGGAAGAGGCTTGAACAAGAGCAATTCAGACAGCAAGGAAGGAGGAAGGTCTCAACAGCTCTCCAACTGAGGAACTGTTGACAGTTGCTACTTTATTTATTTAATTTTCCCATCTCCCTTCCTCCCCTTCTCCCAGTCCTTTCTCCTCAACCTCTGGTCTTTCCCATCCACTCCCCTTCCCTTTCTCTTCAGATGGATATTAACAAGTCTTGGTATATCAAGTTACAGTAAGACTGTGTACATCTTCTCCTATTAAGCCCAGACAGGGTAGCCCAGTAGGAGGGTAAGGTCACAAAAAAAAATTACAGAGCCAGAGATAGTTCCTCCTCCCACTGTTAGGAGTCCCACATAAAGAACAAGCTACACAGCTGTGTAAATATGTGTAAAGGGCCTATGTCAGTCCTATGCATGTTCTCTGTTTGGTGGTTCAGTCTCTGTGGGATCCTATGGGCCCAGGTTAGTTGAGTCTGTAGATTTCTGTGGCGTTCTTAACCCTGCTGTCTCCTACAGTCCTATCACCCCTCTTCCACGAGGATTCTTCAAACTCTGCCTAAGAGATGGCTGTGGGTCCCTACATCTGTTTCCATTAGCTACTGGGTTAAGCCTCTCTGATGGGACTGTTAGGCTCCTGCCTGAAAGTTTTGAAGAATATCATTAACAGTGTTTGGATGGGCTGAACAGTTTCTATTTTAAGGGGGATAGAGACGCCATCTCCTTTAAAGGTATACCCTCTTTAAGGGTAAACGTGATTAATAGATGAACCCCACACATGAGCTCAAGAGAAACACAACCTATATTTATTGGGTCACAAAAGAGAGTACAGGAAGTTTGGATAGATTGGGAAAATTGGGGTTGATCTGGTAACAGCTAGGGGGCTGAGGGGTTAAGTTTGATTCAAGTACACTATATGAAAATCTCAAAGAGTTAATGCAAATATCACATTAAAGAAGAATGGTATTTTAATAATTTTAATACACACCAATAGAACATGTATAAATGTTTGTCTTTTACTGGCTAACAACCCAAAATGTCTGCTGGCTATCACAATTTCTAAGTCAACATGTAGAGCACACAGTGGGCAATGGATGTTGTGTCTGTGAAATCTTGTAGTGTTGTAGTTCTTGATGGTGATATTTTTCACTGCAAATTATTTCTTTTTACACACTATTTTTATTTTTTCTAAGTAATTATTGTTTCCAAAATGTATATTTTTAGTAAGTAATACAAATTTTACAATCTAGAGATTGTTATTAGTCTGATTAAAAAGAGTATCATCTCATACAGTGGGGATCAAAATAAAATTTTGAAATGAAAATATTACATCAAATATTTTTTAAAACACTGTATTTAAAGTTATTGAACTTATTTGTAAAATTTAATAACAGTCTTCACATTTGTAGGTCAAAGGAAAAAACACATAATCAGTAATGAAATGATTAAAGTATTCTAGATGATTTTAAAAATATATTACTGAAAAATGTTAAACATAAGTAGTGACTGCTATTTCAGTAATAGATTTGTCTTAAATGAAGATAAATTATAAAATTAATTACAGGAATAAAATGAGTTCTATAAGTCCCAGCTAAGGTCCCTGTAATGTAGAAAGAAGGAACAATATCAGAGACAAACATATCAACTGAAATAACTAGAAAAGTAGAATTTAAAATTAATCAAAACAAAAAATAAGGCTGTAAGAAATTAAAAATCAAAACTCGCTAAATTTTTATGTGTACAGAAGCAAGTAGTACAAAATTTAGAAAGTATCATTTAAAATTTCCCCCAGAAAGGAAATACTTTTAGTTACACCCAATAAAATTTTATGGCATTTATATGAAGACAATGAAAAATGTAGACGAAGCAAGTCAAATTCAAAGTTGAGATATCAGACTAAAGATTACTATCCACAATGGGGAAGAAAAATCCAAAGTTTAGCAAAGACAAAGCCAACTAAGTCCATTTTATAAAATGGAAAAATTGAGATGAATACACAATTCTGCAAGAAGAAATACAAATGACCCACAAATAAACTCAACATTGTTCAATATCGGCCACTATGAAAATGCAAATTTAAACCAAAAGTTATTATCTCTTCTCAATTAAGTGGATATGAATAAAAAAAAAAAATTCAGTCAGGTGAGATGGTTCACTCAGTGAGTAAGTAAGTTTGATGCTATGCTCGATATGAGTTTAACATCCAGGGTACATAGTAGAGGGAGAGAACCAACTCTTATGCATTGTAGTGTACATGCGTGTGCATACCCACAAGTAATAAAAAAGTGAACCTTCTAAACAGATAATTGCTTGCCATGTTTATTTGATGCTTTTAATAACAACTAAAAAGTTAAGTAGTACCAATGTCCATTAATTGGTGAATACATTATAGTTACTGTGTAGACACGCATACATATATACATACATACACACACACACACACACACACACAGGCAATTGGATGCTATTCTTTAAAAAGAATAAATTTCTGTGATTTCCAGCAATGTGAGTGGGATTGGAAGGAATTATGTTAAGGGAAATCAATCAGATACATAAATATAATATCACAAGTTCTTTTTCACAGAATCTATCTGTCATAGCATGCTGTTACAAGAAATTATAAAAGGAGAGAAGGAGGGATAGAAGGGAATGGTATTGATCAGTGAACATTAGTTGGATTGTTGAAATATCATAAAGAACCCCATTAATATACAAACAACATAAATGTCAATAGAATCTAAAAAAATGTTACTGGGTATAATTACTGTGATAATATCAATAATTTAACACATGTACAACATTTAAATAGCGTATGATGTTTCAAAGCTCTTGCAATTTAAAATGTAAATGAAAATGTCAGTGTGATTCCATTTCTTCTCTATTAGGTAAGGCAAAATCAAAATACTGGATAAACAGACAGATTTGACAAGGGTTCAAGAATCACCTCAAATATTGAAAGGCTGCATGTTTGAGCAACTTCCTTGTAAGAAAATGTTTTAAAAAATGAGCAAACACAAAGTACATCAACTCTACCACAACAATCTAAATTTGAAAATATTGCATGCAGTGATACATATCAGTGTTTTGCACATTATTGAAAGACTGCCAGAAATTCAAGTTCCATCCCAATAAAGTAATTAGGATTGCAGTGCAATATACTGCAATAATAATTTTAATGACAAAGAATGAGCACAGGGTACTAAGAAAGAATCTCATAAGACACCAGTTTTTAAAGGTGTTAAAAATTAGAGATAGGCTTTCTTGCGCACTAAACGGATTCATGTATGTATTAATATACATGAATTCATTTACATAAATGCATTACTATGTGTATGCATAGGCCTTGCTGTCCTCAAGAGTCTAGTTTCAGAGACTTCTACAGATCCACAGTTGACCAATTTGCATGTCTTTTATATTAAATAGTGTATTTTTCCCCTAAAACATCCCCATATCACTCAATTAGCTATGAAACCCAAATTTAATACAGTGTAAGTGTTAAATAAATATTGATAAATATTACTTGGGGTATAGTAACATGAAAATACATATTCAATAGATATGAAGTACTGACATAATTTTCTTTCAAATACTTTTAGTCAATAGTCAGTTTTATCCTATGGATCTCAAAATCCACAGCTACAGAGGAAAATCTTTCTAGAAGACTGCACAGGTAAAGGTGATTGCCCCTGTTAAGAAAAAATATGAGTCTCTGACAACATAGGGCAGGAAGGAGATGGACTTTGAAAAATACTTCTGTGGTGTACTATCTTCCTCTTACATATATCTATATAACCTTTCCAAAATATTGTGGGTTGGTTTTAAAAATGATGAAGATAAGATGCATGTACACCTGCCACAAAGTCCAGCAGACGGAACAGTCAATTATACAGCCTGTGCATCCAGATACTATGTCAGGTATTCTTTCACAGAGGCCATAGAAAACAAAACATAAAATTACTTGGCCCTGTCTCCTTCAGTGAGGAATTTATAATCCAATTCAGAAGGCAAGATCAATACTCAATACAAAATTGTTGCACAGTGCACAATTTTCTTTGAAATATGGCATCTTCTAGTTAAGGAATACACCGTTTGGAGTCATCTGCAAATTTAACACAACAATCACGGAGTCCAAGAATGAGATAGGTCCATCTTTGAATTGGTTAATCAAGGTGATTCTTCCCTTGTCCTCAGGCACCACCAATGCATCCTGACTTTTTAACCACAGACTCCAGAACAGCATTAGAAAAATCATATCTGCAAATCACTATTGATCTTTCACAGCCAAAATTACAGTGAACCTATGTGCAATCACTAATATAATGTCAACCACACAATGTAAAGAGATCATATTCACATGATTGTCTCCAAATCACCAGAAATATAATTAACATCAGGACAGAGCCTAGATCAAACTTTCAAATTCAAAAAACAAAACAAAACAAAACCCCTTCCTCATATAGTTTAGGGAAACTTGAAACTGAATTGCTTCTTCATATCTTGTGTGTTTGATTTTAGTTCTATGCAACATATAAAGTTGAACTTACTATTATAAGTTTAAAAAATTTTGAACTCACAATTATTAGTTAAATAAACTTTAAAGCAAATGACCTCAGTAAATGCTTCTAAAAATGCTGTTTTTTATTGAATTTGGATCAAGATCGGATTATCACATCTTGAATTCACTGACATAAAGTCTTGAAAGCCAGGTACTATGTGGGACTATGCTGCCACCTGCACATAGAAGACACTAGGACATGCTCCATGTTGGTCTTATCAAAAGAAACGCAAATTATTAGTGGTCAGATGTGATAGAGCAATTATTAATAGCTATGCAAACCTTAATAAGTACTTAATACTTTAAAAGCATTCCTTAATATTCCCCAAGTCTTACCTCTTCTTTAAAATATAAGTTTGAAAAATTTAAAGTAAGTCTCAAATAAATGGAAGCTTGCTTTTTACAAATTCTTTCTCAGAATGAGCTGAAAGTAGTAGAGGATGATAGTTGATAAATAAGTTTCTGTATATTTTCTGATTTGTTTACATTGTTTTTTTAATCTGATAACTGCATTGCAAGATTTTTTTATGTTAAGTATACATTTTTGCTTCCAGTCAAGACAATTAAAATGATCTAGTAGCAACAACAAAACTGAAAAGCAACAAACCAGCCGGGTAGAACAAAGGCATCTAGTACAATCATACACTGTCATACACACACTCAAGCTGCAGAAATGTTTGTATGACTAAAAACATATCAGTTTTGGTAATATTTGCTTAATCTAACTCAGATAATGCATGAATATTCTTCCTCTCTCAAATGCATTAAGTTGGGGGAAGGTGGGACCTGATAAAAGGGGGTTTCCAAAGAGGAGACCTAGGAAAGGGGAAACATTGGAAATGTAAATAAAGTATCAAAAAATAAATAAATAAATTAAAAAAAAACATTACTAACTAAAAAAAAAAGAATAAGTTTGTCTTTCTGCTATATAAAGAAATCCTGCTTAGATAAATGGATATTATATATAGATATGAATATATGTGTGTGAATGCATGCATATATAAAAACGTATGTATATATGGATATATGTATATACACAAAACCTATTGTTCTTACTTTTGTTCTTATGTCAATAATAAAAGAGCATTTGGTTTTTAGAGGGGGGAAAAAAAAGAACCAATTAGTCACTGTGGGGTTGTAGATCATGAAATGTCAATTACCAAGAGAAAGTGTGTTTTCTAAACTTTAGACAATAAAGTTTTTTCTGCAGCTTTCAGATAATTTCCTTGGTTAAATTTGCTAAGAATCCACTCTGAGTTTAGAATACCCTGAAGCAAGCAGATGTGGGGGGCAATTAAGGCAAAACTAGAGACCGTGGAAGCTTAACGACAAGTCTTAATGCTCTAGGAGGGAAGGAATGGGTGATGGAGACAATGAGAGACATCAGCAAGATTAGAAAATGGACCTGATCCCAAGGAGGTATAAAAGATATACTCTGCTTTGCATGAGTTGTTGAAGGATGAGGATATTCCCAGAAATAATGGAGAAAGAGGTCTTCAGATGAAAATGTACTATTGAACAAAACACTGAAAATGGCCATTCCAAATAGGGCTGAACTGCAAGATAGAGCTTTACAAGCCAGTCTCCTGAACAAACAAAATTAGATGCAATGCTTAACCTAGATTTTATATTCAAAAGATATTTTAAAAATTAAAACTAAAAGGAAAGACAAAAATAAAAGACAAGGAAAAATAAAAGGCTAGAGGTCTAAATGCTTAGGTGGTAAGGTCATACAGGTAAGGGAGAAAACATGGAAGAGACATGGCCTACAGCCAAGCACTTCAGTAAAAGTCCAAGCTGCAGTACGGACAGACAGTAGAAGCTCTGGCCAGGTTGGGTTTCAGCCACTGTGCATTTGGTATTTTTAAACATGATAGTTTTATTGAGTCTTTGGGAATTTCCCATCATGCTCCTGATCACGCCTTTTCCCCAGTCCTTCCATGTCTGCTTGACCCCCTTGTGAACCCATCAAAATAAATAATGAAAAATTAAATTTAAAATAAAAGAAGAGAAATAAACAAGTCCAATTTATGTTATCTATATACTCACTGAAGCACGGCCAAACTCTCAGTGGCCTGTCCCTTAAGTGGAACAGAACTGTTGTCTTGCTGTACCCCTGCCAGAAGCCATGGATTGTGGAGAACTCGCTTCCTTATCCCAGATTTTAAGAGTTCTCTTCAATTACTTCCTGTTTGGGCTGATACTTTTTTGGAGGTGTTGGGAGTAACAGTTGCCATCTCTCAACCATGTACATCTTTTCTCAACTATGCATCTACAGTCATCAATATCACTATAAAAGCATCTTCCTTGCTCTTTACCACTAGTGGGAGCACAAATCATGGGCACCCACATAGTTCCTAGCAACATCATAAACAATGAATATGGCCTCTGGGCGCTGTAGGACCACAGACCTAGACAAGGCCCTCAGAGATAGACCATACTATGGACATCAATCACCATGGCCTTAAGTGACAGCACAGGCTGACTCACATTAACATGGCCCTAAAGCAGCACTGTCTCTGGATGTCAACACAGATCCTGGATGCAGTAGACCATGAGTACAGACATGACCCTCAGTGGAAGCACTGACCTAGACAACACCATGGCTGGAAGTGGCGGCACAGGTCATCTCCATCAATATCAATATGGTCCCTAGTGGCAGTAGAGCCCACAGACAACATGACTTCAGGCTGCAGCCAAAATCACAGACATCCACATGCTTTGGGTGGCAACATGGGCCACGAATTTCAATACAGACCCCAACTACAGGGCTACAGTAGGGCCTCAGACCTAGACATAGCCTTCAGTGGCAGCACAGACCAGAACATCACCATGGCCTCAGGTTTTCATTGTCTCTATTTTTTATGTCAAGAAAGTAAAGCAAATGTTCGATAAATCATGTGACCTTACTGCATTGCTGAAGTGCAAAGATGGAGCATAAACTGAAGAATTACTTCTAGTGACTCAAAGAGAAAGTATCACTAATGGTAGAACGCAAGGCATGAAAGGATACATAAAACACAAGACATCTAGCTACACTGTACAAGGGAATGTCTACTTTTGTCCATATGTAACCCAACCAATCATCCATCTTGAGCCACCTCAGTATTTGATACTCTCCAGTAGTGCTTCACTGAATATTTTTGTGCACAGGATTTTACAGTTTTTCTGGGTTTAACATAAACTTTTCAAAGCAGGAATGCTGAGTTAATTTTACATTGTTTTCTCACCTGCAGAGAATTTTTTCATCCAAAATAATGACACTACTTTGTGATTAAAACCTTTTAGTGTTTCTGTTTGAATCTAAAGATTGGTTTTACAGAGGATGAGGACTTACATTTTCCCTCCCTATCCAATTTGATAGAGTTAGAGTTATTTGCAGGTGTGGGTTTGAGACACCAGAGGGACAGAGCTCAGATTTTGGTCCTTTGAAATGCTCTGAAACATTGATGGGTATATTATATTTTAGTTCAGTTTTTCTCTCACATTATTCTTAATAAGAATTAATAGCCCTTAATGGGTGTATATTGAAACACTAACTGGTAGCAATTTGTGTAAATGAAAGGCCATTATAATAACAAATATAAATTTATTACCTTAGTGCCTTTTAAATGTTCAAACTAGCATTTGAGAAATCTTTGAAGATAAACATGAACTATGAATTGAAAACTTTGAAAGTGTTGTTGGTGTCTTTTAGCCTGTAAAATTAATAATTTAAGAAATAGAAAATTCAAAAGAATAATAATTGGATCAATGTTTATATATGTAGGGTTTTTGAAAAGGGTTTATACAGTCAACATTAGTGTGAAGTGGTGCGTAATAGTTTCCAAATCCTCATGCAGAGTGTGTTGTTGCATCTAAGGGACAGATTATGTTTTAGGTCCATAATGAATAAATTGCCACCTTCTCCACTGATTTTTCAAATGAAGGTATTAGTCTTTTTTACAACTCTGCTTTTACATTTTAAATTTTGATATCCTTGGACAAATAGCTGTAAACATATTTAATATAAACATCTTAAAGATATAATCTAAGTCTTATAAAGAGTGTCCTTAAGAATTCAGCTTTTCGATAATTGCCAGTAATCTTCCTCATACTTGAATGCTTTAATTCAATTATAAGAAGCTGTTATAAGTGCTTATTACAGACTGCCACTGACCTCTACACTGGAGCATCAAGCACATGGGGCATAAAACACTCTATTAAATTTTTCTATTCATCTCATTTACTATTTATGTTTTATATGTATTTTGTTCATCTAATTTAAAATCAATTTTTACTGACTTTATAGCTAAAAATTGACACTGATATTTACCACTTTTAAAATAAAGCACGTGGGGTGTGTGTGTGTGTATGTGTGTGTGTGTCTCTGTGTGTGTGTGTGTGTGTGTGTGTGTGTGTGTGTGTGTATGTGTGTGTGTATGTGTGTGTTAAGCTTAAACAGCAAACTCAACCAACTCAAACTTGCATTCTTCCTCATTACTTTATGTCTGGCTTTGACACATTTCCAAGTATCTTATTTTCATGCACAAGAAAGACTTCTGTGGCCATATTTCAGCCATGAGATAGCTTTGAATTGCACTAATTGATCTAAGTTTAGAAATTGGTTCTTATAGCACAAGAATGAATTTACTGAATAAAATTTATTAAGGAGGCTTTAATTTATATATTTGACAAAAGTCATCTATGAACTTACGACTAAAACAAAATATTTCTGAACAGCTTAAAATCCATTTTTTCTAACCAATATTCCTCCTATCATTGTTTTTTGAATTTAACAGTTATAAAGAGTCACAAAATTATGAAAAATATTATTGGAGCCTAATCTCTGGGCTTTGTCTTTCTTGTACATCCTAGGTATCTGCCCAAACTTATCAGCCAGCCTTATTAGAACCTGCCAGCACCACATGAAAACTACAGGCTTTGTCTTGAATAGAGTGCAGGTCCAGTCTGAGGCAGTTACAATGTCACATCCAACACATACATTGTCAAAGAAAAAGTCTATATGCCCAGATCTTATTGCAAAAATATAATCAATATGACAATGCATAAACACACACACACACACACACACACACACACAAACACACACACACACACACACACATATGGTTTCCAATAAGAAGTGCCTAGGTATTCAAGACACAGAATTTAAAAGAAAATCATAAACTCAAACAATTCCAAGACTTTAAAAAAGACACACAAAAAAGCTCAGCTGAATGACCCTAATTAGAATAACAATAGATGGCAGAGCAATGGTTAAAACAACCCAGACATACAAATGAGTGAAATAATGACAACAATTCAGAATTTTAAAGCTGAATTCACTAAAGAGAAATATTGAAGAAAACTCAAGCTGAAAGGAAAATGGAATTGAAAAAAATCAATAATTGCCTTAGAAAACTGTAAAAGGCATCAGGTACAATAGAGAATAACTAGCCCCAAAGATAAAATAGAGGAGGAATTAGACCACCTAAGCAAATAATATGGAAAAATTAAAACACATAAAAGAAATGTATAAGAACTGAGGGACACCATGAAAAGATGACATCTTCAAATTATAGTCATAGAAGACTTATGGGTCAATCGTGTAGATTCCTCATTAAGATCATATAAGAAAATTTCCACAAACTAAGGAAAGACACACTCATACAAATACAAGAAATATATAGAACATAAATGAACAAGAGCAAAAAGAAAAAAAAATCCCTAGACACATATAATAGCTAAAACAGTAAATATACAGCATAAAGAAAAAGTACTGGAAGATACAAAATCTATGTCATATATGAAAGAAAACTCACCAGAATGACACCTATTTTTTTAATATAAATTTTACATGCCAGAAGAGCCAGGAGGCAGGAAACTCAAGTTCTAAAAGACCACAGAGGCCAATCTAGACAGCTGTAACCAGGAAAACTATCTGCCCTAGTTTAAGGAGAAAGACAAATTTTTCATGTTTTAAACAAGCTAAAAGAATTTATTTTATTCCAATCAAAGAATATTAGATATCAAACTGCTGGCTGAGCAAAGGAATAAATATAGGCATTAGAAAGAAAACAAATGAATCTATAATTATTTGAACAAACATTGTAATTGAAGACACAGATAAACTTTAACTGAATGTCAATGGATAATTTCAACATCCCACTTTCTCCAAAATATGACACTTTCTTCAACAGACAGGTTATCTAGAGCGAGAAGAGAGAGAGAGAGAGAGAGAGAGAGAGAGAGAGAGAGAGAGAGAGAGAAACTATACCAGTATTAAATAGCATCAAACAGCAAAATACCTAACAGCTCAGGAACAAATAAGATTAAAATAGTAATAAAACTTCTGACTAAAAAAATAAAATAAAAAAAGATAAAGATCGGGGCCAGATGAATTTAGTATTCTACCAAAATTTAAAAAAGATTTGCAACTTATAGTTTTTAACTTGTTCAAAAAAGAAAACACCAACAAAAAGATACAGAAAGGAAACCTCCAATGTTCTTCTTCTATGAGGTAAGTAGACTTGAATACCCAAACCAAGTATGGTAAAATCAGAAAAAGGAACTACAGGCCTATAGTTTTGATTAGTGGGGATGGAGATTTGTTTCCAATAAAAGACTTGTGAGCAGACTACAAACATCCATCAAAAAAAATCACCAAATTGATCATGTTAGCTTGATCTCAGAATTCAGAGATAGTTCCATCATATGTAAGTCAATAAATGTAATGTATGTAAATGTATGTATGTATCTAAGAGCAAAAATTAAATGCTCATCTATCTCAGTTGATACAGAAAAGTTGTTTGACAAAGTCCAAAGCAACCCTGTGATAAAAGTCTTAGAGTATGGCTAGGATGAATAATGACTATATATGAAAACCTTACAACCAGTTTTATCCTAAATGGAGAAAAAACTCAAAGCAATCCCATTAAAATTGAAAATAAGATAGGGTTGTCCACTAAGCCACTAATCTTTATTATGACATTTGAAGCATGGATGGTACCACTAGGCAAGAGAAGGAAATTGAAAGGGTAGAAATATAATGAGGTGCTAAATGCCAGAGACTACAGTTTCTGGCCCAAAATGAACTCAGGCAGGTCAGCTACAGTAGCAAAGTAACTTAGACTTAATATTAAACAGCAACTCCAAATATCTCCTAAGACCAAGTCTTACCCCCTTTGACACTCTCCCCTCTCTACTCTCTCAAGAGGAACCAACGAGACAGAAGAGCAGCTGGGGCTGGCCCCCGACACACACGAATTCATAAGGAAAACATTCATAGGCTGGTGCAAGATCCACAATGGTTCTCTCTGATGCCTTACTACTATTATATCCAAAATAAGAACACATTTACCAAAGACTAGCAATGCTTTTTAGTGATGAGCTACAGACGGAGCCCGAGCCGGAGGATTCTGCTTTTAGGATGTACACTGTGCTCACCTGTGCTCCTGCAGGAGAACTTGGTTTTGTGGTCACACAGTCGAATGGTACCATTGCAGCCTTTTTCATCACTGCCATCTTCACAGTCTTTCTCTCCATCACAGCGCCACAGCTCAGGGATGCAGTTTCCATCAGGGTGGCACTGAAATTCATTCCCAATGCAGCCAACAGGAGAATGAGCTTTTTAATTTCAAATGAGGAAAGAGAAAATGAAGCAACATAGAAAAAAATTGTTATTTTTTCTGCCATTTTTATAATTTGTAGTCCATTTGGGTTATAGTATTATGCTAGAAAAATATTTTTTCCTGCATATATAACATTTGTGTATATCATTAATAATTTAAAACATTAATAGTTAAGAGAAAATAATATTTACTGTCTCTTCCATATTTCCTGAAGTTTTATATAAGGTAGTAAAGAGAACATGAGAACTGTTGTCTTAATTAGTACCCTTAAGTACTGTCTTATAAGCTTTTACTCTAAGACATGAAAACAAAATTTCCTAATAAGACTTTGCTTGATTTTTGACATTTCTTAAATAATTTCTTTCAAATTACCAAGAAGTAAATAGCTAAAAAATAATGAACACTTTATGAGTAAGAAAACCTTTGAAATACAGTAACTGAGAATTGGAAAGCAGAGAATCACATGCTATCAGGAAAATATCTTAAATACAAGATTTCAATTCTAAAATAAATGCAGAAATGTATATATGTATATATATGTATAACGTATTATGTGTTTGAATGCTGATACACAGTAATGTGTATAATACTCAGCTACTATCCAGCCTGTTGATAAAATGTAGGATATATTAAGCATCACTAAGAATTAGGGGATATAAACATTGGGACATCTTAAACTCTAATAACTGAACAATATGCGTATAATGAATTTTAAAGTTTAAAAACAGCTAATATCATTAATATCATATTAATCAATATTACCAGTACTGTTTTAAAATAAATATTAATATGTTTTGTGGCTAAATCAGTTTATATATTGTGTTGTAATTCTTAGTCAAGAGAATTTACCTGCGATAATAATTACTCACCTATTTAATTTTTTGGCTTGGTAGAAATCTAAAGTTATGATTTAGTACAAGACTTACCTACAATGGAAATTCTGATGTCACTAAAGTAACTAGTGAGACTGTGTGATGTGCTTTTGACCACTTGGAAGTATTACTGTGGGAACTACACTTGGTATTTGTAAATGAGTACTTTAAGTGCAGTTTTTCTTATTGCTTTCCCTGTGGTATAAATAGGTTAGCTTAGAACACAGTGGAGCACATGTCTTTGCTGTAAGTTGAAGCATCTTTTTGGGTATATGCCCAAGTCATGTAGCTGGATCTTCAGGTAGAACTATTTCCATTTTTCTGAGGAACCACTAGATTTCCAAAGTGGTTGTACCAGCTTTCAATCCCACCAACAATCAAGGAGGGTTCTTCTTTCTCCACATCCTTTCCAGCATCTGCTGTCATCACCTGAGTTTTTGATCTTAGCCATTCTGATTGGTATAAGGTAGAATCTCAGGGTTGTTTTGATTTGCATTTCCTTGATGACTAAGGACATTGAATATTTCATTAGTGTTGCTTGGCCATTCAAGAATCCTCAATTGAAAATCCTCTGTTTAGCTCTGTACCACATTTTTAATGGTGTTATTTGATTTTCTGGAATCTAACTTATTGAGTTCTTTGTATTCTTTGGATATTAGCCCTCTATTGGATGAAGGGTCGATAAAAATCTTTTCCCAATCTTTATGTTGCCGTTTTGTCCTATTGATTGTCCTTTGCCTTACAGAAACTTTTCAGCTTCATGAGGTCCTATTTGTCAATTGTTGATCTTGGAGCCTGAGCCATTCTTGTTCTGTTCAGGAACTTTCCCCCTGTGCCAATGTGTCTGAGGGTCTTTCCAAGTTTCTCTTTGATTAGATTCAGTGTATCTGCTTTATGTGGAGGTCCTTGGTCCATTTGGACTTGAGCTTTGTACAAGAAGAGAGGAATGGATCAATTTGTGTTCTCCTGCATGTAGACCTGCAGTTAGTCCAGCATCATTTTTTTGAAAATGCTGTCTTTTTTTCCACTGTATGGTATTGGGATCTTTGTCAAGATTAAATGACCACAGGTGTGTGGGTTTATATCTAGGCCTTCAATTCTATTCCATTGATCTACCTGTCTGTCTCTATACCAATACCATGTGGTTTTTATCACTATTGCTCTGCAGTACAGCTTGAAGTCAGAGATGGTGACTCTTGCAGAAGTTCTTTTATTCTTGAGAATTGTTTTCAGTATCCTGATTTTATTTATTTATTTATTTTTATTCCAGAAGAAGTTGAGTATTGCTTTTTCTGTATCTGTGAAGAACTGAGTTGGGATTTTGATGGGATTGCACTGAATCTGACATTTGCTTTTGGTAAGAAGGCCATTTTTACTATGTTAATGGTCATAGGAGACCTTTCTATCTTCAGAAGTTTTTCATTTCATTCTTCAGAGACTTGAAGTTCTTGTCATAGGGATCTTTTACCTGTTTGGTTAGAGTTACACCAAGATATTTTATCTTATTTGTGACTATTGTGAAAGTTGTTGTTTTCTTAATCTCTTTCTCAGTCCATTTATCCTTTGTGTAGAAGAAGGCTACTGATTTGTTTGAGTTAATTTTATATCCAGACACTTTGCTAAAGTTGTTTATCAGCTGTAGGAGTTCTCTGGTAGAACTTTTGGGGTTGCTTATATATACTATCCTACCATCTGCAAATAGTGATATGTTGACTTCTTCCTTTCCAATTTGTATTGCTTTGACATCCTTTTGTTATCTAATTGCTCTAGCTAGAACTTCCAGTACTAATGAGATGATCATGTGATTTTTTTAAGATTGTTAATACGGTAGATTATGTTGATGGATTTCCATATATTGGACCATATCTGCATCCATGGGATGAAACCTACTGGATTGTGATGAATGATCATTTTGATGTATTCTTAGATTAAGTTTGTGAGAATTTTACTAAGGATTTTTACACCAATATTCATAAGGGGAATTGTTTTGAAGTTC
Source organism: Uromys caudimaculatus (assembly GCA_028551405.1). NCBI lineage: Eukaryota > Metazoa > Chordata > Mammalia > Rodentia > Muridae > Uromys > Uromys caudimaculatus. The sequence goes on along the minus strand of CM052701.1, from coordinate 124,078,571 downwards.
TCTTTCTTTGTTGGGTCTTTGTGTGGTTTAGGTATCAAAGTAACTGTGGCTTCATAGAGTGAATTATGTAGTGTTCCTTCTGTTTCTACTTTGTGGAATGGCTTGTGAAGTACTGGTTGTTATTAGGTCTTCCACTGACCCCAATAGAAGAGTTAGGGGAAGGATTGAAGGAGCTAAAGAGCATTGCAACCCATAAAAGAGCAACAATATCAACTAACTGCACTCCTCAGATTTCCCAGGGACTAAACCACCAATCTAAGTGTATACATGAGTCTGTTCATGGCTCCTGATACATATGTGGCAGAGGACTGCCTTATCTGGCATCAATAGGAGGGGAGGCACTTGATCCTGTAGAGGAGTGTTGCCCCAGCAAAGGGGGATGCTGAAAAGCTGAGGCAGGAGTGGGTGGGTGGGTAGGTGAGGGAGTACTCTTTTAGAGGAAAAAAGGAGGTGGATGAGGTGGGGGGGTTGCAAAAGGGAGACCAGGAAGGGGTACAACATTTGGAATGTAAATAAATGAAACAATTAATAATATTAATTAATTATTTAGTTAATAGGTGAACTATTCACTACGTTCTTTGCTTTATGAAAGGCATTTCAACTACAATCTTTTAAGTGATTTATTATTATTAAGTTGTTTAAGGAAGGCTTGTTCAGGGCCGTGGACCATGAGCAGAAGCCTGGTAAGTCGAGCTAAAGCCTTAAAGCTCTGGAGACCCTGAAGGGGTGGTAGGAGCTTTGCCTATTCCTGGCACCAGGCTCCTGTCACATAACTGCAGCACCCACCCCCATAGACTGATTTGTGGCCATTAGTCACCAAAGGCAATGGCCCAAGTCCTTCTACATGTAGGTGAGGCATCCCTAACATCTCAGACAAAGACAATAGGAAAAGAGATGTGACTACAGTCAAGTAGGCTCCAAACAGAGTTCTCCTTTATAATGAGGTACTTAGAGGTCCGGAAGGCATTTACCCATAAGCTTTCCTTCCCAGACATTCTTCTCTGCAAAACTATTTAATCTCAGGCTCTTGCTGTGAAATGGGGTATGGTTTTACACATCCACTTTCCACCATTACAATAAACTATTTAAAACCATGCACTAGCTCTTTTCTCCAAGATCTGTTATGGGAAGCCATGATGAAGGCCTTCATCTACAGATTTGCAACCCAATAGCTCATAGAAGGCTTCATTGCATTCCCAGCCATAACTGCCACCAAGCTTGCCACCCACTAAGCCAAGGACCATCTCTCTGAAACAATCCAGGTCTCTCCCTTCCCCCAACTCCTGCTTGCCCCAGACTAGACCAAGTACCCAGCCCATGGGCCCTGACCCCCTTCTCAGCTCTTCTATGATTCCCAGTGGCATATGGATGTCCAAGAGCCCGAGAACACCACAGTCCCAGCCTCACTAAAGGCCTGGGGTCCCCCAAACCAGCTGCATCTTTCCCATACCTCACACCGCACTTCCCTACCCCCTGAGCATGTCTCTGCACTTCGCTATGACCTAGCATCCACCCTGGCAGTTTGAGATAAGCATAGTCAAACTCCCCAAGTCTTTCTTTTCCTGTGGTGGAGCAGACACAGGCCCACAACACAACAGGCTTGGTATGCCTTCCAAAGAATTGCTATAGCAATGCAGAGCCAAGAGTCTGAAAACTTTTACTTCATATATTTAAATTACTATAATGCAGTCTACTTTTTCTAATAAAATATACCATTTTTCTACTCTTCTGTAAGGTCATGGTAGAAGTTAGATCTTAATGAAAGGATCTTTAAACTTTACATTGCCTCAGACAGTTTTGATTTCCTGGGGTTACTCCCTCAGTTGGCCAGCCAAGAAATCATGTAGAAAGATCTAAGAAATCAGATATTGTGGGTAGTAATGCCCAGGGCCTATGTATCAGGAGAGAGCCCAGAGTTTGCTACATCTCTACATCTATATTGTTGGGCTACAGAGCTCTTAATTTGCTCTCAGAGGTACATATGCAATAGCCAGGTGGTTTTCTAGTCTCAAGAAATCAGTGGAATCACTGCTTACACTGGGTATTGCAAGAGATGTAAAGGAAACATGCAGGGATATAATAAATTATTATGTAAACAGGAAAATACATCCATAGAGAAAGTAACAAGTGTGACAAGTACAATTAATTTCAACATTGTCATTGAAGGCAGGATGGAATGGCACAGATCCTCTGTGCTGTGGTAAAATACAAGCATACAATCTCTATATAAACTTGGAAATTTTTAATTTTGCCTGTGTCACCCAAGCAGAGAGGAATGGTGGGTACCTATCTCTTCTGTATTATTTCAAGCGTCCAAGTAGCAAGCAGCAAAGCAGTTCCTGAGAAAGCCAAATATCTATCCTTAAAGATGTATACTTTATCACGACTCATTGGCAAAACATTTTTATACAGATTTGGGACCTAGCATGTCAGTCACTTCCATCCAGAACATGATCAACTGGAAATGTATTGCAACTGTCACTCATTATTGCCAGAAAAGAATGACTTACATATGAAACATAAATTAAGAGTTTAGTTACAAAATGAGTCATAGGAATCAAATAAAAAATGATAAGTAAAGCCACAGATGCAAAAACAAGATATAGTATTAATTTTTATAGCACAAACAAAGAAATAAGAGCTGGTGAGTGAAGTTAAATCTAAATGATGAGAGGAAGAATCTTGTGGGTATCTATGAATAACTATGATAAGATAAATTCAATTGTATCACTATTGGAGATTTGAAACACTGAAGCAATGATAACATAATTCAATTCACATGTTAATTTCCTCTAGCCACTGTTTGGAAAAGTGGATAGTTCAAAGCTTGAATCAGACTCCAGATAAGACCAGTTGCTGGAGTCTGGGCCTAATGCCAACCACATATTCTGCTTCTGGAAACATTTGATAGGATGGAGGAGACCCCGATAAGAAGATGGGGTGTGCAGTTGTCAAGCCACACCAGAAACACCCATGTCAGGAGCAAGTGTTGCCTGGACAGATAAAAGCTGCCCTAGCCTTAGAGGGCTCCTATGAGCCATTCTTAAGACAGAAAACAAAACAGGAATTCTGAATCTTATTTTAATAGTCACCAGAGGAAAAACTAAGTGGAAGAAATGATTCAGTCTTCAGTTTGTCACATTTAGGTGTCTAAGATTGAACACAGGTTTTTCACATGCATCATTTTGTATCAGTGAAGAGCAAAGATTTATTAACTTTTAGCAAAATAAGCAGAATTAATAAAATTTTGAGGTGTGTGAGCAGAATTGATATGAGAAAGATAGACAAGTGGGCAGTACCTACAAAATACTTTTATGTCATGATGAATGCATAAATGCTTAGATTTAAGACAAAAGAAAAGAAGCAGTAATAAATTGATATTTAGTTCAATTCTGTTAATCAGGTAGGCATTCAATGTAGATTACTTCAGGAACATTTTCATAGTAAATAGGAAGAAACCTCTACTACTTGTCAAAGTGTGTGTGTGTGTGTGTGTGTGTGCGTGTGTCTGTGTGTGTGTCTGTGTGTAGACCAAAGATGCATACCTCTACACATCTAACTCATCTTTTTGAACACTGCCTTATATTGAAGTCATTTGCCTTACTAAACACAAGTACACATTTGCATTTTATATTTCCCCTCTCTGTATTATCTTTCCACATAATTAAAACAACTAAAATGAGCCCATACCTATCCTTAGCCATTTAGGTATTTGTGAGTTCTTTTCTTTTAGCCAAATTGTGTTTTAAGTCTTGGAGTTTTATTCATTTTAACTTTCTTGCCAAGTACAAGCAGCTATTCTCATAGTGGCTGATTTTCCTCTGTGCAGAGAAACGAATCCTTCAGACGAGTATGCAATGACTGTTTTAACATTAGATCCAAACTGTGGAACTCCCCTGAGTTCTGGTTTCCTCAGCTTCAGGGCTTGGCACAGTCTATCTTTGTGCTATGGTTGTCTCAGCGGAGTGCTCTAGTTATGGCTGTGTGTTTATATGCATGCTCATGCTATTTTACTCTTGTGTTCCCATGTTGCTGATGCTGGATATTATATTTTAAACAAATAGAATTTTACTGTATTTTTACCCTGAAGCTATTTAAACCAAGCATACAATTTGGGCAATCTGATAAACAAACAAATACATACATACATACATACATACATACATACATACATAGCCCTGGTAGAAATGTTGCAACTGATGGTAGAATTTATCTCAATACATAAATGAATTTACTGTTACTAAATATTTATAATTGGAAAACTAGCAACTTTCTAAGAACAGAGAGGAACTGCAATCTCTCTCTCTCTCTCTCTCTCTCTCTCTCTCTCTCTCTCTCACACACACACACACACACACACACATACACATACACACACACACACACACACATACACATACACACACACACACACACACTCACATGCTGTGCTCGGCCTGGGTCAGTACTGGGGTCTAGCTTATTCTCTCCATGTAATGTGTGCCCCATTTCTAATTGAGTGCTACCTGTTTTGTGACACCATGAGCTAGCAATAAAGACAAACCCGAGGCTTCCCTTCTAAACTAACTGATGTATATTCACTGGGTCTTTGTGACTGATAAATGGTCTTATGGATTTGTCAGATATCTTGGTTTATTCCCTTTATTTCCCTTCTCTCTTGTTAACCTTTGCATTCTTTTAGGACACACAGGTTTGATTCTTTGTTTTAAAGTAAATCAAGCACATTCTAAGCCCTCATATGCAGTTTGGAATGGAGATTGGCTTAATATAATGTGTAATGTGTCATTAAGAACATTTAATACTAGAGTAAAATAAGATGAAATTGATATCATTTTGATATATTTGAGTTTTTTGTTTGTTTTTGGTTTTTTTTTGTTTTTGTTTTTGTTGGTGGTGGTTTTTCTTATTTTGATCAGTTGAAAGAACTCAATAGGAAAGTATGGAAAAGAACATGTAGATATCCAGGCAAAAAGCTTTTATGTTTACACATAGACATGGACACACTAAAAAATATAAGATAAAACTTTCAATCCACTCTTTAAAATTATTCCTCCAGTTAGTTGGAAGAATATTGAAATTAAATCTATGGAAAATATTGGGCTGCTTCATATAGAATGCATATTTTTATAAAAATCTATCACAAATATTTCACATAAAATTTGAATATAGTGGAAGTGATTAGCTAATAAATAAACAAAACATGACTGAAGGCTACAGAATTTGCTTTGAAAACCTGAGAGATCCAGCTTTCCAATCATTGCTCAAATTTACCAATCAACTTCACAGGTATATATAAAATATTAATTAATATAAATTTGCATTCTCCATATTTTACATTTGAAATTTAAATATTGTCTTATAGCATTGGCTATTTTATTTCATGGAAATATTCACTGTGAAAAATTATAGGAGAGATATGCTTGATCTTCCTTTTTAAGGATGAAGCAATTTGTATAAGATTATGTTTGATGGGATAGAGAGACGGCAGGATGACTTCTTGTTAAAAGCTCTATCTACTTTTAAAAGATAGACATTCAGTTTATAGCACACACCTGGAGCCCCACAACCTCAAGCTTTAGAATATATCATGTTCTATTCTTAGCTCTATGTATCTACACACATAAGGTCCATGGATATACCTGAAATCAAAGCACTCAAATGCATAAAATAAATAAATCATGAAAAAGAAAGACTAAGCCAGTGCATACATATATGAGACATATGTGCAAAGGAAGGAGAGAGAAGGAAAGTTTTAGAAGCTGGTGGCTTAGCTTTTCTTATTTTGAATCTTTTTTTCTCCGCATGGTTCCTTGACTTTTCTGTGTGAGTGATATTCTATAAAATACATGTGTAGAGGTATGCAAGACAGTTTGTTATTTAGAATATAAGCCTACTACCTGTGCTCTTAGGGAGGAGTAGGAAAGCTACAACATACAGAACAATTATACTCTTCAATCTCTTTAATTGATAACATTTTATTGAAACACAAACATTTATTTCTTGAGCAATTCTGAGTACTGGGAAATCCATGCTCATTGCTTTGAACAATCTTACAGCTGTAAAATAGTGATATCTGTTCTTACTTTTACAGATCGCCTTTACTTTCATATTAAATAAGAATGTTGTGTAACTAAATGGGCAAGGATTACAATACTAGAATTTAAAATGAAAAGGCTTCCAAATTGTTTTAATTTCTTATCAAGGCTTATAAGCCATCATTTTAAGGTTTGCGTATAAATTAGCATACCATTAAATGTCTGAAAGATGAAATCCCATGGTGGTAATGACTGTCTATTTGAGGAGAGCTGTGGTATTTAAGTGTATGCCACTGATGTTTTGATGTACTTATGGAGAGTATTTTGTGGGTTTACATAGTGAGAATAAGGCGAAATCTATTTATGTTTTCATATAATTAAGGAAATAGATGCTGACAATTCAGTCTCTGAAGGATGCCACAAGCTAATTTAGGAATTGGTCTCACTACTTCCACAAAATCATGGACACCACTCAATTACTGAGAGGTGAACTAATTATTTTGTAGATGGCCTTCTTGTTTCTATGTTTTGTCATTTTCTTCTCAGTTTAGGGCCTTTCGCTCTCAATGACTGGAAACAATGTGACATTGGAGAAGCACAACTTGACTAAGCTACAGAGTGGGAATCCAGAGGCACAACTTGACCTTGGAAAGTAACGAGCCCTCACTGTTACTTTTCACTTTTGTTAAACGAAAAAGACACAAGAGAAAGCTTAGCCCTCCTGTTAGCTGCTGCTTCCTGTTGCTAACCATATTGTTTATCAAAGTGTATTACTCTGACACTGAAATGCATAATATTCTCTTAATGCAAAAGCTATGTGGCCTTGACATAGTGTAGATCCGTTCATTAAAAAATTTTAGAGGGTAATGAGAATGAAACGCTTTCCACATTAAAAATGCACTCATCAAAGCAGTACATTTATCTAATTTAGTTTCCCCCAAAAGTACATTGGTAGGATCTTAAAGCTGCCTTTTTAGGCCTCATCTACAGTGGACGCTACATCTTCCCTTGTAATCTCTCTCTCCCCAGTCACTGCTTTATCCCAGCTCCCAGCTCCATCGGGCACTCCCTGCTAACCCCAAAGATATTCCTACCAGAACATCAGGCTGACGACTCATCTCCACCTCTCCCTCTGCTTCTCCAGTCCAGTCCTAATCTTCCAGTCTAATCCCCAGGTCTACAGCAGGACATCTGCTGCAGTCTTCATTTTTGTCTCTGACCCCATCCCCAAGGGATCACAAAGATCTTTTTCTCAAAACTTCCTTGCCCCAGTTTATCCCAAGATCACAACCTCTAATAGCCAGAGCCATTCATGTGAATATACCAGCAAGAGCCCTTCCCTCCAACTCCTGCAGACATCCTCTGCTCACCCACACGCTATTCATGCCAGGAATGCAGATAGGTCGACTATAGATCTTCAACCCTCTCTCTGTTCCTCCAAACCCAGTTCTTCAATCTCATCCCCAGATCTGCAATGGAGCATCTGCTGTAGCCTTTCTGGCCTTCCTGTCCTTATCTACTGTGAATTCCAAAGATCTTCCCCTCCTACCTTTCCTCTCCCATGCCAGCCCCCAGATCCAGCAGACACGCTCTGCTAACCCTAAGGCCACTCCTAGCAGGGAAAAGGATGGGTTGACTGCAAATCTTTACTTCTGCTTTCTGCTCCACCAGTCCCAACCCCTTGAGGCTCAACCCCAACTCTGTAGGAGAATGCCTGCTATAGTCTCCCTGTCCTTTCTCACCCCATGCCTAACAGATCACAAAGATCTCCAAACTTCTCCCAATTTACAAAGATCTTTTCCTCCAAACTTCCTTCCCCCAATTTATCCTACTATCACAGCCCCCAGTAGCCAGAGCCATTGCTGTTCCTTGTGAATGTATCACTTAGAACTTCCATTTATAGTACACACACACACACACAATCGCCAGCCTTCAGCACCAGCAGACATTCTTTATGAACACACCAGCTGAGCAGGCCAGGGGAACAGGTAAGCTATCTGATGGATTTATCCCAACTCTCTCCAACCCTAATTCTACAGCCTCATCCCTGTGTTTGCAACCAAACACTAGTTGCAGCTTTCCATTCCCCTCTGCTAACCTTTCCTATGGATCCCACAGATCTTTTCCCTTTTAACATCCTATGCCCTGCTTGTTGCTTTTTGCAAGTCCTCATCTCCTGCAGGCCAGTGACCACAGATGCCAGGCCAGACTACTATACCCAGCAAATCTTTTTTTATCACCATAGATGGAAAAATACAATGTTCCATAATAAAGCCAAATTTAAACATTCTATATGTGCAAATTTATCCCTATTGAAGATTATAGAAGAAAAACTCCAACCTAAGGAGGTTAGCTACACCCATGAAAACATGGAGAATAAATAATCTCATACAAGCAAAGTTAAGAAAAGAGAAGGAAATACCCCCCTCCCACACACACACACCATCATCTCACCACCACCATTAACAACAAAATAAGAGGAAGCAAAAATCATTGGTCATTGAACCTCTCAGTATCAAAGTTCTGAACCCTCCTCCAACACACACACACACACACACACACACACACATTTACAGAATGGAGGAAAAATAAGATCCATATTTTTGTTTCATCATAGAAATCTATTTCAGTATCACTTCAGAGTAAAGAATTGGGAAAAGATATTCTAAGCAAATCACCTAAGAAGTAAGCTGATGTAACCATTTTAATATTCAACAAAATAGACTTCAAGTCAAAGGTAATAAAAAAAAATAGGCAAGAATACTACCTATGAATCAAAGGAAAAAAAATCTACCAAAATAATATTTCCATTTTTAGCATCAATGCCCCAAATACATGGGCACACAAGTTTATTAATGAAACACTACTACAGTTTAAGTCACATGTTTGACCCTCACACACTGTGGGAGGTATTGAAGTGGTTGACCTCAACACTCTAGTCTCACCAATGGGCAGGTTATCCAGAAAAACCTCAATAGATGTTATAAAATGAATGGAGATAAAAGATATTTATTGAACATTTTACTGAAATACAAAAGAATATAACTTCTTCCTTTCACCTCAAGAAAACTTCTCCAAAATTGACTACATATTTTGACACAAAGCAATTCTCACTAGGTATGAGAAAATTGAAATAATTCCCTGAAACCTATTAGGCCACTTCTGATTAAACTTGAAAATCAACAACATAAAAAACTAGGAAGCTAATAAACTAAAAACAAACAAACAAACAAAAAAACCCAACAACTTTTCATTTGATTGAATGAAAAAAAAATGGTGAAGACAGAAAGAAAGAATGGAATGAAAGGCTTTCTACTATAATTCAATGAAAATGAGTATATAACATATTTAAAATTACGGAACACAATGAAAGCAGTGCTAAGAGGAAAGTCCATAGCATTAAATGATTACATTAAAAACTGGAAAGTGAGTGAAGGTTTTCCCTTATCTGTAGGTTGCTGTTTTGTCCTTCTGACAGTGTCTTTGCCATACATATTTTAGCTTTTCTTTTAGTACTTTTCGGCCATTCCTGAGACTGTAAACGGGTGGGTCTCTGATTCTTGTGCCTGCCCTTGAGTTTTCTTTGTCTGACATAAATGGGATAATTTTTGCTTTATCTTATTATATTTTATTTTGTCATATAATTTGTTATCTTTTAGAAATTTGTTCTTTCCTAATGACAAAAAGGAAGGGAATGAATGGATCCTGTAAGGAGGAGAGCTTGGAAAAAAGTGGGAGGAGGAGAGGGAGGGGAAACTTTAATCAGGATTTACTGAAGGAAAATACAGAGGAATAAATGAAACAGTCTTTTTCTTCTTAACTGAATGAAAAATCCTTGATTTTTCTTTCCAATCTGTGTAAAAGTTGTTTGCACTATTAACGTTCAAATGAAATTTAAAGATATAATTTATCTTAAAAAATAAACAAATTCTAATTATGGATAAAATCCATTAATAATTAACATTGTTTTGATATCTCAATATTAACATTTTCCAAAGAAGATAAATCAGTCTGTGAGAGAGTAAAGTTAATCCATGCAATTTATATTGCATTGAAAATGGATATAACATTTCTCAGCCATTATATAGAGATTAAATTTACATTGAATTGTGTTTGGTAAGGAAACAAATATAATTTCACTGAGGTAAAAAAATTAAAAAAGAGAAAAACATTACCATGATTTACCTCATTTGCTTAATTTGCAAATTACTTTAAATGTTGAGTCAATACTTCCTTCTCAATCAAATATACTGAGAACTACTGGCAGTGTTTGGTTGGTTGGTTGGTTGGTTTTGTTGTTTGGTTTTGTTGGTTTCTTTGTTCTTTTTCCCCATGCATCTTAGAAAACTTATAAAGAGGAAATCACCATGGAGTAGGAATCTGTCTCAAATGGCAGCTATACGGACAGAACTCCTAACCCACATCCACCTAATCCTGCTATTTTGGAGATACAGCTTGGATGGTACATATAGGTGCAAGTGTGAACCCTATCTAGCTCTTCTGAATCCATGTGGAAGGGAAGACTTCCCCCAATATCTCCTGACCATAATTTCCAACCTCTGTTCCCTGTTTCTCTTTCCTAAATAAATAAATTTAAATTTTTTTCAAATATCAATGCAACTATAAGATATTGGGTAGATTCTCTAAATCACAAAAATAGCAAGAAAAAGTAGTAGACTAGTGTATGTAAAAGGAAGACAGAAATTAATTTCTAGATTTCATCACAAAACAATCAACACAGAAGTTTAGTAATAGAGAAACTGAGCAGGAAGTGTTGTAATGCAGAAAATATACAAATGGAGCTATCAATTGGCCAGACCCCAGGTTCTCTTCTAAGGTAGGTGAATAACAGGGAAAAAAACCTTACTGTTCTGGTGTCTGCTCTGGAAAAAATGGTGCTCTAAGGATGTAGAGGACGTGAAGTGTGTGAAAGGAGAGGAACAAACCTTCAGTTCAAATGAGCAGCATTTTAAGACATTTAAGATATCAAACTTTTTTTTACATTTTACTAAAATGTAAAAAATAATTAGAAAACACCCTTTGAATGTTGCATGAAAGAAAAATAACCAGATAACCGATAGGAATTGTCTAAAGTAAATTTTGGTGGTTTGGTTCCTACATGAAGAAGACTAGAACCTATTGCTTTATTTGACTATTTCACAGGGATGCACACTACGCAGGTGGGAAATCAAATGCTGGGCTCCTTCCTTTTTACCTTTTTCTATTACTATGCAAGTAACCCAAATCTTCAGCTGCAAATCAGGTTTGCACAACTGTTCTAAGTGCACAGAGCCTCCTTCAGTAGAAGGGTGTTCTTAGCTTATGGTACTTTCAATATGTACCAAAAGAGTTCAAATGATCATTTTAGTCAAAATCTGCTGAAAATATGTTCCAGATTTAAAAGCATAAGCCACAGTACTTCTTATACAAAAACAAACAAACAAAAACTAAATAGCCAAAAAACAAACAACAAAAACAAAACAAACCAATCACCACCAACAACAACAAAAACCCCAGCTCTTTATACACTCAGAGAGATGGGATTTTCTTTAGCTGAATACATGTCCTTTTCTGTGAAACAAAATAATTCAACTCATAGTCTGTGATCTTTTCCTTGCTTCCTCATTTTTGATATCTATAGAACAAACCTCTTATGAAAGGAAAAGATTTTGGAAAGAGACATTAAAATTGTCTGTGTAGGAATGTCCACAGCTGTTCCAGGCGAAGGTTTCCAGCATCGATTTAATAAGATGTATTGTGAATGATAGAGCAGATTAAAACTTAGAGGAAGGTCAGACAGACTTATCACTGCTGTTTAATGTCAAGGTCAGAGTTTGTAAAGTACCCACTGAGAATTCCATTACAATGGCCTGGAGTAAAAAGTAAGGTGTTTTCCACTCTCATCTTTATAGAAAACCGAGTATATCATTCAGAGAATGACAGTAATTGTTTGGAGATAATATAATATAAATACCAACTCACATAAAGTTAGAACAAACAGAATCTGCTCAATAACAATGTAAACAGCTGGCAGAGGAGAAACACATGGTCCTTATAAATAACTTAAGCTGTGAAATTCTGAACAAGTATCTTGAACTTTACGAATCAACACATGTTGATTTATTTTTCTGCACCCATTTTATCAACAAATAAGAAAAATTGATATTACCTTGAGAGAATATTTACTTGTTATGGTAACTTGAATGAGAATGGCCCTTATAGATTCATATATTGAATGTGTGGTCCCCAGTTGGTGAAATGGTTTGGAAAAGATTAGGAGGTGTGACTGTTTTGGAGGAAGTATGTCACTGTGGATAGGCTTTGCGGTTTCAAATGCTGATACCATTCTCATTTAGTGTGCTCTCTACTTCATCCCACTCTGTTTCTATCTGCTTTGTGCTTGTGAAGTAGATATAAACTCTCAGTTAGTGCTCCAGTAATATGCCTACCTGCCTGCTGCTGGCCATGATGGCCACAGATTCACCCTCTGAAGCTTTAAGCACCCAATAAAGTTGTTCTTCTGTAAGTTGCCTTGGTCATGGTACTTTGTCATGTCAATTGGAAAGTAATTAAGACTTGTGTAAATCACCTTTTTGTAAGAAATTTTTAGTAAACAGGTAGACAGCCATGTTTGGCTCTTAAGTACTTCCACCATAATGGCTGAATCCAGCCATTTATTTAAAAAATGTAAAATAAAAATAAGCAAAACAAAAACTATTCACCTTAGACAAGACAACAAACAAACAAACCAAAAGTCCACATAAGTCATGGATACTACAGAAGAAATAAGACAGCAAAACAGAAAGTTCAGTTGAATTGTTGAGAGACAGGATCCAAAGCAAAGAAAAGGGTATAAAACTTGTGGATAGTCTTCTGCTTTTTAAAAATTAATTAAGTAATTAATCTATTTATTTATTTATGTCCAAAATCCTGCCCCCTCTTTAAACCCTCCCCAGACTCCCTCCCCGGATCTCTCCTTCAGTTTGCTTCTGAGGGTGGTTTTCTACTACAAATTTTACTCTGTTTCTGTCTCTCTGTGTCTTTCTCTGTGTCTCTGTCTCTGTCTCTGTCTCTCTGTCACTCTCTTTCTTTCTCTGCCTCCCTCTCAGACTCTTACTCTTTCCCATGTGTGTATGTGTGTATGTATGTGTGTGTGTTTGTGTGTGTGTGTATAATAATGCTTTATGAAGACATTGTATGTTCTTTGACTATAGTTAATTATAAGATGAGAAAACTGAACAACATAAAACTAAGAAACAGAGGAATAAATGTTTGTTAAACCCAGAAGTGATCTATTCTCTTAGGAATGCCTATCCATTTTGATGAAAAAAAACAGTCAAACCATGACCATAGAAATACTTCCTTTCTGAATGTGATGTCAGAGAGAATACAAATTGTGTAAGAATTTTATGAAATGGAGATTCTATATGGAAAACTTCCTCATGTACTGTTTTCCCCCTTTGAAAATAACTTGAGTCAAGGCTGTACCATATGCTCTGTCTTCCAGGAAGTATCCAGCATGGACTGAGAAATCATTTGGGGATTTAATGAGTTTTGACAGCTAGTCTTCAAACTCAAGCCAGAAACTCCTGCCCTTCTTCCATAGCATGTTTTGAAACTGAAATATATGACTAATTACATAAATTCACTACTAGTCTCACATGTCTTATATATAGTAATCTTTTCTTCTATATGTCAATATTATTTCATAACGTCTATACCAGAAAGTATACTCAAAATAATAAATGAGTTTGATTTGAAATACACTGGGTTGTCTTTTCCTAAAGCCTTCCTAGAATGCCATCTTTACTCAGTTCCTGTCACCTGTCCTCATGACATAGCATGTTTAGATAGAGAATCCTTGTGTAGTTTGCAACTCAAAACTAAAAATAAGTCAAGTTCTCTCAAACATTTCTTGAAACATGTCCATGAATCATATAGATTCTCTCAACAATTTCCTTACCGTCTTACCACATAAGAAGGTCACACTGACAATTTAGCCTTTAAAGCAGCAATGTGTGGGGAAACTGAGTTGTTGACTACAAGCATTCAAATGTCTCTTCTCATATGACAATCCAACTAGAAACACTCTCTAGAGTCTACAAGAGGCTTTGGGTATTTGTGAGGCTGAATGGTTCTTTCAAAGTTCTTAATGTGCAATGATGTTCTCTTTAACTTGCAACAAATAAGCATTGAAAAGAGGAATAGAATCCTATTTCTCAGATGAAAATAAGTTAACTTGGGTCAATTTATCTTTCATAGCATATTATGGTGCACTGCCAGCAGGCCCCAGATGCACACCCTATGAGAAGCCTGAACAGACATATGTGAGGAGGGCAAATGAGTTGAACTGCAGTGTAGTAATGAGGTGTCAACCACTCCAGATGACTGCTTCAAATATTTATCTTAAAAACAAAAACCTTCTTGCAAGTTTTTTTCTATGACTGCTTAATAAAAAGAATTTTCATTTTATATATTCTCAGGAACAAATCCATTGAGAGAGGCATGAGAAAGAAACGAAGAGAGGACATGAAGTTATTGCTTACTGGAGAATAAGAGACAGATAATATTTAATATTAGTTCTATGAATAATTCAATATCCTACCTTAAATTAGAATATCCACATGAAAAAGTTTCTTAGTGAGTTTCTACTTCTTTACTAGCTTCTATTGTTTACCCACCCACCCTCTGCCAAATTACGAGTCATGTCAAGACAAACAATAAATTTTCTTGTGTTTACTTGCCTGAGGGATCAGGGATTGAAGAGCCATATTTGAATCATTACTATGATTCTTGTCTTACAGTCCAAATAAAATTGGATCAATTGGCACATTCTGACAAAAGCCAGGGCTCTTCTTTTAAAAATCTAGCATAGACCTAGTCATTGTTTCCAAAGAAAGAGAGAATACCACATGAAAGAAAATCCCTGAGACACTAGCAATCATGTGAGTTGTCAAATACTTGTATCTGCTCAGGAAAGCCTTGGAAAACTAAACATCCATGGTATAATTGATTCTCCAGATTCCAACATTTTAAATAAAGAACATTATTGTTTGTCCATGTGCATGCCAACTATTTAGAGGGAGGCCATGGGTTTTTAATCGTTTTAGTTATCCCTTAGTACTCAATAAACATTAATAGAATTAATAAATAAATTCTCTTAATAGAAATTGTCTGTTAAATGATAAAGATGACAATATTATTGTTTTAAGAGCCAACACATTTCTGTGACTATAATATTGTTTTCAACTATGGTGGTTTGAATAGAAATGGTCCCCTGTGGTTGAATGTTCACCCATAGGGAGTGACACTATTAGGGAGTGTGGCCTTGTTGAAATCGATGTGGACTTGTTGGAGGAAGTATGTCACTATGCATGCAGTGTCTGAGATTTCTTATGCTTAAGCTATGCCAGTGTGGCCCATAGTCTCCTTCTGCTGCCTATGGATCAAGATATAGAACTCTCAGCTCCTTCTCCATCAGCATATCTATCTGGACACTGCCTTGCTTCCCACTGTGATGATAATGGACTAAATCTTTGAAACTGTAAGCCAGCTCCAATTAATTGTTTTCCTTTATAAGAGTTGTCTTGGTCTCAGAGTCTCTTCAGAGCAATAAAAACCTAAGGCAGTTACTAACATGCCTGATAGTAGATGATGTTTTACAATGGAATATGTTCTGTTGACAAGGTCTGCTTTATCACAGATAGACTGAAGACCACAATCATGAGCTCTTTGCTCTCTTTTATTTTATTTAGGATAGTCAATCATCTGGAAATGAAAATGTGGGAAATAGACTTATTTAATGCTTATCTCAATCTCAAGAAAACAGACTTAGTATAATATTAAAGTATAACTATACTTTTTGTATGATTTGGGTTCCCTTTTGAAATACTTTAGAATTTGCATGAAGTTAATGTCATGGTAAGAAAATATTTAATGAATGCAGAAAGCAAAAGGCAAAGAAAGCAACAAGATAATGGATACCACTGAAGTAAGAAACCACAAAGAAGAAAGAAAAAAAAATAAAAACAGAGGTTGTGGTTATTTTGTCGTGGTTACATGTATATTCTTAATGTGCGGAGAAGTTAGTGTGTGATTTCATGATGTGGTATAAATAGTTTAAATGCATATCATACTCTAGTGAGATTTCATAGATTTATAACATTACTGACCCTCTTTTGTACAATTGGTGTGTGTTTCGTCACTGAAGTCTCCGCAGTCATTGTCACCATCACAGGCCCAATGCCCTGGGATACACCGGCCACTTGAACATCTGAATTGGTCATCAAGGCAAGAGTGAACACAGCCCACCTCGTCACTCCTGTCTCCACAGTCATCATCTGGAGAGAAATACTGAAAGCTAGTAAAATCTTTTGTGGAAGAACATTTTCTTTTATATTTATAATATCTTCTGTGTAGCATTTGCTCATGATTTTGAAAAAGGAAGGGTAAATTTGTAACCAAAATTTGCAAACAACAGGCATTTTATTCAGATATTGCAAACTGAGAGCTAAGGTCATCTGGAAAATTCCGTAATGATTCATAAACTGTCAAGGTTACATAAATGCTTTAGGAACTTGAATTGTCCAGGTTATTTCCTTAATTGTTCCTTATATTCATCTTTGGACATGGATATCTAAAAATGAAGCTCCGTCAGATCCCCATGGGACAAATATCACGCTCCATTATTCTTAATGCTGATCCACAGTGATATGCCAGCTTCCTGCTCACCACTTTCCTTAGCCATTTTGCTCGGCAGTGCAAGTTTGTTTGCAATTGCCTTTGAAGGAAGCCAGGCAGCCCAAACAGCTAGGCCCCAACCTGTTCAATGTTGTGCAGTGAGCACTTGGTACTTGCCAGTGTCGCAGTGCCATTTGTTGCTGATGCATCTCCCACTCTTGCATATGAACTGAGTTAGAGGCTCACAGGTTGGAAATTCTGTAAAAGGTGTAAAAGGGAATATAAGAAACATATCATGAGTTGTGATTGATTTGATTTGTATCCCATTTACTAGTGTGATCAGAACTCTAGTCCCCTAGAAAGGCTCAGGAGACAGAGATAAACCAATACCATGATTATAACTTCTTAAAGATATTAAGGAGAACTTCTTAATGTCTGAATCTCACTTGAGTGCCTGAAATGAGGAATTTGTAGCCACCATACTCAGGAGAATCACTGGACAGCATATTATTAGAACTCCTCCTACTTTCTGAAATGCATGTGTAGGGCTAACCTTGTCTTGGTGAAGGATAGCAACCAGAGTTCTGCTGCACTGCTACGACATATTGCTTCAGTGCAGCTGGATTGTAGCACTTTACTAAATTCAGAGAGCCAAACAGGATCATCAAGGATAACACTGACCTCTGAGGGATGCCAATATTATAAAGGGAAATAAATTAATCAAATAATGAAGTCAGTTTAGTTGCTACCATATATTTACAAAGGCTTTGAAACTGTGATTCAAATCTAAAAAAAAGTGAGCAAAAACCGAGAAAAAATTATGTAGATTTTAAAAATGAGACTAAATTAAAGTACATCAAACCATTTGAATAAAAAGACCTCTTTTCTGTCCCTTACATAACAACAATGAATAATAATAATGACAAATGACAAATAATTGACATACTAAATACAATTAGCCATTTAACATTCTAATAAATCAAGAGGCCAGAACTAACATAATAAGAACTGATAATTATGAAAATTAATATAAGCTTAATAATCAGAGAAAAATATTATGATGAACATTTCAGAAAAATTTTGAACTGATAGTTTTGCAGGAAAAATAGTACTATATTTACAGATAGTAGAAATTATTCATCTAAAGATTTGTGGATTTCTCAGAATTAGGCCTTTTCGCTCAAGAAAACAGAATCATAATCAATATTTTCTCTTTAGAACAGCTTTCTTAGAATCTTAAAATATTTTACAGAAAAAAAAACCCACCAATGTTATCAGATATATTCTGCAAACTTCTTCCAAGACATCAAAAATAAATTCTTGGGCATACTACACATAAGGTGACCAAAATGTTGTTGTTCTTCTTAATCTATCTGATAGTTACAAATCTATCAGCTGCTTTCCAACTTATTTGTAGTTTTGAATTTGGAATTTTAAGCACTAGTTACTTTGAAGAAACACATAAAAACAAACAAACAAACAAAACCTACCATATTTATCAACTTTAAAAGATGAGAAACATAGATAATGATCAGTCATTTTGACCCTAAAGAATCAATGGCTCAGAAAGTCCCACAGGCCCATGATCACCAATATCTCCCAACATGGGAATATTCATCTTAAAGCAATATGGTCATTCCTGTTTCTAACATATTTTATTAGTAAGTTTCTACATCATATTCAATTCTCATCCATAATCTTCCTGAATTGATATTTTCTTTTCTTTATATTATAAATTCCTACATTATGCAAATCAATTTATATTTCTGTTTTTGCCTAGACATGAATTTTTAAATATTTACAGTATTTTAATGTTTGGTTCCCATTTTTTTTTTTTATCCAGATTTATAATTTCAGCATTGGCCTTGGCAGAGATAGGACGCTCCTTGAGGTTCACAAGTGAAAGCCTAGAATGGAGGAATGCTTGTCATCCTAGCACTGAGTAAGACGAAAATAAGAGGCTTTCCGGGCCTCACTGAAGGGCCTTTGTGGACAGATGGCCTAATCTAGGTGTTGAACTCCAAGACTGTGAGTGACCGCTCTCTCTCTCTCTCTCTCTCTCTCTCTATATATATATATATACACACATACATATATATAATATAATATATAATATTATATTAATATATATAAGTATATATGTGTGCATATATAATATATGTATGTGTATTATATATGTATTAAGTATATAATATAATATATGTATTATATTATATATTTATATAATATATATGTATTATATATATGTGAATATATGCATATGTTTATATATAAATTATAAAGGATAGGGGTTGGTGCTGATGTTACGGTAGAAATACAGGTAGGGATAGGGGTTGGGGTAGGGATAGGTATAGGGTTAAGGGTAGGCTACGTATAAGGGTATGGATAAATGCTAGGGTTAGGTTTATAATTAAGGTTTTAAATAAATAATTCATTCTGTAAATATATTCTACTTATAAATATCATAATAAATTTATTTACTAGGTACAATATATGATAAATTTATTTATTTAATAATAAATGATATTTTATGGAATATTCATTTAATTATTAAATAAATTTTTTATTAATTAAATTTAAATTTTACTTTAAATAATTTAATTTAAATAAATTATAACATTTGTTTAATAATAAATAAAAAGTAAATAAATTTATTTAACTATTATAATAAATATTAAATTTTACTCACACATACACATGCACGGACACACATATATATACACATCCACACACTGCAAATATGTAATCACAAAAGTACCCACATGTCTACATGTCTATTTGTGCATGCACATGAGGCTGGTGGGAGGGGAGGGAGGGAGAGTGGAGAGAGCTGGGAGGAAGAAGTAGAGAGAGACAGAGACAGAGACAGAGACAGACAGAGACAGAGACAGACAGAGGCAAAGGCAGAGAGACAAAGACACACAGAGAGCAACCCAGAGAGAGAGGGGGGGGGGTAAGGGAGGGACAGAGAAAGAGAGACATGTTTGTCATAGAACAGCAGAGAACTGGGACATAAATATAATTCAAAGAATATAGTGAAAAGGAGACAAATTTCAACAACAAAATAAAAGGAGGCAAATGTGAATCAAAGCTAACTGTGGAAGGCAGACCTGCTGACGTAGGCCAGCAGTCCCAGGACTTTGAATGATAAAATGGGAAAATCATGAAATCAAGACCAAAGTTAGGTAGGAAGACTCTGCCTCAAAAATGAATAATAAATGAATAATTCTAAAATCTTAGAAGATTCACATACCTTCTGATCACATAAACACGCACACTTTTGTTTCATGATGGCCTCATGCTCACGAATCCTCTGCCCAGCCTCCTGAAGGTGGTGACCGCACTGTCACCTTCTCCTACTCTCATATCAATATGAATTTAACATTTGAAATGAGGATCTAAATTTTCTAGTTTATTTTTGTTTGTGTTCTGCTAAAATACCGCCATGCATTTTTACGTTTGTAAAATAATAAAATATAATAAATGTGCCTTTCTTGACTTCCTACAGTATCCTGAAAACTATTAAATATTAAAATGTAATTCTGACACCTAAGCAAATCCTGAGGTCATTTCTTCTTTGCAGAAAATAGTGGCTAGCATCATATAAGTGGAATAACTACCAGATTGAACTTCAAAATTATTAACTTATGTTTTATGATAGTGTCAAGTGCACAGTATATTTAAGAGGAATATATAAAATGTAGGGCTTTCACTGGCCACTGGGTAAAAAGATACATATCACTAGTTTCTTACTATCCTACTCCTAGTGCCCAATGTAGGCAGCAATGGCGTCCATTGACAGCACACACTTACCCTAAAACAAGAATAACAGCTAAAGATTCTTGAAGTTAATATTTTCCCTCTTTCATATTAGTGCTAGTTTAACACTTAAAATTAGTATCTAAATATTCTACTTCATTTTTGTATTGTGTTCTATTAAATTACAGTCATGAATTTTTATTTTTGACAAATCACTAAGTAATCATGGATTTCTTGACTTCGTATAAATATACTTTGGCTTTAAATCTTCCAATACAAAGTATACAACATTTACAAATACTTACAGATTAATTGTACAAAAGACAGAAGTGACAAACCAAAGCAAACACATTTTATCCTGTTACAATTACAGTGGGGAAAAGAAAACTGTATTTTACCTTGGTGATTACTTCAACTGCAGAAAACATTTAAGATGGATCAATGGGCTGTTACTTTTTTTTTTTATTGTTACTGGTAGTTTGCTCAATTTGTCTATCATATCATTTCCTTAAAGTTTATTAGAATATTACATGAGTGCCATTGTGTAAATGGCTATATTTTTCTCTCTCTTTGTGTCTCTTTTTGCCTAGCATGTACCACTTAGAAGAATGGTTCCCAAGTACACCACTTTTGGGTACATATTTCCTGCCTCTTACATAAATACTGCTTTCCTTCTTTCCCTTTCGGAGACTCTAGGTAAGAAATTTTCATTGAAGTCTCAAAGTCATGTAGCCAATAGCCTGTATAATGGAGCTGACATTTCTATCCAAATGTGTGGGAGTGTACAGATCTTCATATGAAATTGGATGATAAGATAATAATATCATAGGGATGCAGGTTTAGAAAGGATGCCTGAGGAGATTATAATCATTCTGCCTTTACTGCTACCCTAATACATCGCAGCTGCAGGCCTGAAATTGTCATTTCTTAACCCTAATGAGAAATAAATTATACTACTCAATGAAGGACACTTCACAAGTGCAGCAAGAGGCAGAGGAAATTCAGAATTACTGTGACTGACATCAGAACACTTTAGTTTTTCATATACTGCTATGATCATTACCAAGGACACTTAATGATACTACAGCAGAGGAAGATTTGGGAAAGATCAAAGGTTGCATTCTTCATTCTGTTTTTCATTTGAAATCTGATTTGTGCCTGCTGTAATGTATAAAATTCACTGTTGATACAGAAAATGAAATGATGCTTTTAAATGTTACTCATGTTGGACTGCATCTACTGAGACTGTTCAGATATGGCTACTAGCCATGGCTTCCAGGATTTGGACCCTTATAGAACAGATTGCTTATTTTTATGGCTTTTATTTCACTTTGATATTATTCTTGTTATCTCAGTAGTCTTTCTCATTAGATCACTGTGGTTAATTGTATATTTATTATGTCTATAAAATGGCTTAGTGATATAGAGGAATTATGTTACCTGGGTGAATTTTTACTTTGTAGACATAGACTGACTTTTATTTATACAAATTTTGCTCCTTGGTACTGTTTAATGTGGATTTAATAAATGATTTAAGTGAAATCAGAATAATTAATATGTATGCGAATGTCAGCTTTCTTGTAGACATACAATAGTAGATGAATTTTAAAGTTGTACACTTGTACATATATTTGTAGGAAGTGTAGTATAGAACTTTTAATTTGGTATATTCCATAGGTCAGATTATAAAACATTCAATGATATAAAGACATTATAAGTCTAAGTATACAAAAGATTTTATGCTTCTTACTTCTTTTGTACAGTTTACTCTTTTTTACTTACTTCTTCACTTCTTCATTTTTTTGGTGTTTTTTTTTTTTTTTGTAGAAGGGCAGTAGATAGGGCATAAATGTAATATGTAATACTTTGTATAAAGACTATAGTCCTTGTGGAGACATAACCCTTGATAGAGATCCTGGCCTTATGAGTAATTAATGCAATATCCAGTTATTTAATCTTGGACCATAGATTATTAGTCTGTGCAGTAAATTAAAAATATTGCAAAAGGCTACTTATTTAAGATCTTTATTTAGAATTTTATTCCACATAGACTTCTAGGTTATAGAAATGCATTATAGAGAATGAATGAATGAATAAAAGTATGAATATCCTAGGCACAGGAAACAAAGGACTCATACTCTTTTCTCAGCTGTAGAAAATCAAGTTGGAAAAATATTTGGTACATTATTAAACACATGGCTTCAAAACTATACAATGCATGTTAGCACATAGGCTGTGCCAATGATACCCGTAACTAAGATTTTTTTCAGTGTTATGCAGGGTTCAGAAGCATTCGCATTCAGTCCAAACATTACTGGGCGGTGAAAGTCAGGAAGGGAAGCAGCAGCAGACACTGCCCTTGGGCTGCCAGAGGGTTTTTTAGATACAAGTATTTAAGAAGTCATATGAGATATGCAGCAGTTCATTAGAAAGTTGGCTTCAAATGATTTTGTTCAGCTGTAGGCTAACAGGAGCCCTGAGTGCATTTCAGGTGTTCTGCTCTACACTGTGGTTGATCTGTAGGCCAAGCAAATTACACGTGCTTCTGGGTTACAGTATTGTCAAGTTATAGTACAGTTGTCAGAATGTGCCTATCAAAAGTCAAGGGCAATCATCAAAAGTCAAGGGCAATCTGTGTTCTTGAAAAACACAGAAACATCAAAAATCACTTTAGGTGGTTTTAACTTTCTTCTAGAAAGAAGTGACATAGGGTAATATGATTGAAATATTCATGTGAGAGCAGATCAACAGGAGAGGGGAGGCACTGGAATGTTCTAGATCATGCAAGACTCAGATCTTTGAAAGGCCTTAATTGATAGTGCACAAATGCTTGGAAAAGCAGAAAGAATTTCAAAAAGGTTCTTTTCACAATTTTCCTAGAATAGGTTTAGGAGAGGTTTTGGAAATTTGGTGTTTGTATGGCAGAGCCCTAGAAGGAAAAGAAAATGTGTGGGAGTGTGTAAAGAACGAGACAAACAAAAGTTCATGGAAAACAGTAACTGTTCTAGCAATAGAACAGCCATGAAAGGAACAAATAGTAAATACTTTAATGTGCTGTCAAAAGTGTCAAAACCACAAAATGAATGGTACACATTTCTAGACAGAGCCACACAGGACTACCAGAGAGGCATAAATAAATATAATAAAATAAAATTTGAACATTACATGTTCTCAAAATTCAAAATTATAAAATAACTTTTATAAAAGAATAGAAAATCTTGACAAGTAAAGTTCATCAGATTCAACCAAAAATAGGATTAATCTGACAAGATCTTCAGATATTTAAAACATTAATTATATCTGTAAAGATAATAGACAGCAGGCAAAGGAACAAGATGATAAATTTAATACATTTAAATGATTAAGACAAAAATAAATAGATATACTAAAATTAAGGCAAACATGAAAGGAAACAATTGGGACATCTGAAAACAAAAATAATTCTTGGAATTACAAGTGGAAAGAATGAGGTAAATTACATATCAGTACACTGAAGTATTGCATTATATTTTAAAATTAGCTTTTAGTTGCATTTCCATGGGCATTTTCATATAGCCTTAGTTTTAGTTAACTCACTTCTTGCCTGCATTCATGAACAAACCATTAATCCTCAGTATTCACACTCTCTTCTTTCATATTGAAAAATAGTATTTCAAGCAGATGTACCCCAAGTGGGAGGGAGTCATACATAGGGATTCATGGCAAATTGGGAAGAGAAAATATGGGGTTGGACATGATAGTATTTCACTGTATACATGAAACAAATTCATGAAGAATAAACTTAAAAACCAATGTTGTTTTAACTAAAAGATATAAAGATATTGTCATATCTACATACAAAAGGGTGAAAAGAAATATAAAAGATAACCATGGAGATAGAACTAAATATTACAGAGACATGGTAGCAGAAAATATGGAACAGTCATACTGAAATAATTTCTAAGTATATGTGAGTCATAAGATTCAAGGAGAAGAATAATCATCTCACAGACAACACACAGCAGAAGAGCAGGAACAGCAAGGAGAACAATAATCATCTCACAGACAACACACAGCAGAAGAGCAGGAATAGCAAGGAGAACAATAATCATCTCACAGACAACACACAACAGAAGAGCAGGAACAGCAAGAAGCAATTTTTACATCAGATTTGACTTCCAAAGAATTCACATTATTAAAATAAAAGAAATAAATCTACATCCCTCAGTAAAGGATGTGAGCTTTTAGAAAGTAGTATGCGCCCTTTCTCAAAGCAAATGGAGAGTTGGACAGAGTTGGACGGGTCAGTAAAATGTTGCAGAAAACCTCAGCAACGCCCTGCCACTGAATGCAAGATGGAAGCATCGGGAGGACAGAAGCACGGGAGCTGCTTAGATGTGTTAATTACAGTGTTTGCCCACATCTAGGGAAAACAAAATGCCCGAGAAGCTTGAACAACAATTTTGTCGGAGGGGTTTTGAGGGAAGGAAATTTATGAATTTGTAGTCCTCAGTAGATGGGTGCAATAGAAGAACAATATATAAAACTGTGTACATTTTCTGACAATAGTGAAGATTCCAAGAATCCGTCTGATGATTGTAAGCAGAGCTTAGCTCTGTTGATGGCAATCTCTGCACACACATGAGCACTGATCCAATAAAACCTGCGATGTGGAAACTGAAATCACAGGGCCACTTGTTTGCTGTTCTTACTGATGCTATTACAACTGCTATCAATACTATTTATTAGCATTATTATTATTATTATTATTATTATTTACATTTTAGTGAAGTAAATTCTTTTGGATCTAAAGAATGAGATCATGTCTAAAAGTTGCAGCTCCTCCTGGCAGCAAATAGGATTGGTATTAAAACAAGTCTATGTTCAATTCAACCCTAAAGCTAGTAAGCAATGCAGTTATATTAGTCAGCACAAGAGATGATTAAAGGAATTAGCTTAAGTAAAGATAAAAAATTTCAATAAAAATGTAGTAGATAAATATTTATTAGCTCATATACACTCACATTACAGTAAAAATTACACATGGAAGAATTATCTTATGCAAATTAAACTTGTCATGTCCTATAAGGCTACATTTCTGGAAATTTTCTTTTCGTTGAGCGTGTGTGTGTGTGTGTGTGTGTGTGTGTGTGTGTGTGTGTGTGTGCTCGCATGCGCATGCTTAAAATCACATACTCCAAGGGAACACGAGTGAAAATATTTTATTGTGAGACAATATCCTTTTGAAATTAAATAACATTTTAATTTAATATGCTGTACAAAATTACATCATATTCTTTATGATACTAATCCTAACACAGCAATAATTCATTGAAACTGTGTGTGGCAGAAGGAATCTATTACCCAGCATACTTTGTCATCCGTTTCATTGTTGCTACTTTGAAAGGTTAGACCTTTTAGAGCAAAGGGACTATAGAGCACATAGAGACTTTTAGGGCAAATAGTATGGAAAAGGACTCCTAGGTCCATGTTCCATGATTTCTTGGAGAAGTCACATCATAATTCTGGTCTTACACTATTCAGATATTTCCCTTTCTTTTCATATATAGAGAAAGCAAACACACAAGGCATTATTGCACATACTTGAAATACCATGTGCTTGGGAAACTAAAGTAGGGAGGTTTCAAGTTCAAGGCCAGACTAGGAACAGACTCCCATGTCTGGAGGAAATGGTGGCACAGTTAGAGTAAAGCACTTAGAAGTTGAAGTGAATTACATATCCAAGAGCTCATTCTTAGCTTTACCAAGGAAATATCTGCTTTCTTTATAGTGCCCATACTGGAGCCAGACACTGTTATGTTTGTAAAGTATATTCTGTTTCTGTTTGCTACAATGTGTGTTAAGGATTAAATCCCAAGCACTACAAATGTTAGGTAAATAATCTTGCTACTGGAACTTCACCTTCAGTTTTGTACACGGTTTTATAGGTCTTACTCTTGTCCATTTTAGCTATAGACTTCTTCATATATAAAAAAGTAATATGAAAATTTCCAGTGAACAAACTATTATGGATCGTTGCACTGTTCAAACATGGCTGCATATTTGTGGTCAAGAGTATGCATTGTAATTACATAGACTGGCCCACTTTAAAAAAATATGGTTCTATGGGAGCCAGAGAGATGGCCTAGTGGTTAAGAGCTCAGGTTACTTTTATAAAGGACTTGAGTTTGAGTCCCAGAATCATGTCAGGTGGCTCACACTTGCATGCATCTCCACCTGCTTGGTGATCCAATGCATCTGGCGTTCATGGAGCCTGAATTCACACGCACATGCAGATACATGTACACACACTATTAAAATTAGTAAACCCTTATAAAGAGATAGTGCACCTGTAATACTTTCAGGTGTCTATCCACAGGAGGACAGTTATGCTGACCCTCAGCAGGCATAATAGCTTGCTCATGACCATGAGTGTACAGTGTTTGTCCTTATTTGTAAGGTTTCATTACAGGAAGACAGCATCGGTGAGAGCTTCAGACCTATGTTGTATCAAATCTATGAAAATTGATATAAAATGATAGACACATATTGCCACTGCAGCATCCATAGACAACCATCAACTCAATCACTCGGAAGATTTTAATTTTTGTGAATATATTTTGAAGCAATCCTGAAAGGGGAGAATGAAATTGGGAGATTGATCACTATTGGGCAGACTTAGGCACACAACATATTCATTCATTTATTTGTTTGTTATATTTCTTGATTTAGAGTCTATCTTGAGTCCATAGTGGTTTAGAAGCTACTATATAGACCATACTGACTTGAATGCACAGCCATTCAGCTACTCCTCTCAAGCACAGGAATAAGGAATATACGGCTTCTCTAAGCACAAGCACTGGAGCCCAGCAAGGACTCAAAGAGGTCATTTTAAAGTGACTTAGAAAATAAGATTAGCATTGATATTAACCTACTAATAGAATCAGAGAGTAGATGAATGATTAGTGTAGTTAACTAACTAGCAAGACAATTTTCTTAAAAACTGGACTGGGTGTTGGAAACATATGTATTTCCTGGTCAGTCCTCATGGAAGCAATGAGTTATGTTATGGAGTGTGGGAGCAGTTACATGCACATTGTGTATGTGTTCCTGTGTCTGCATGTCTGAAGGCCAGAGAATATTTGCATGGTATGCCTCATTCATTTGAGGTAGGGTTGTTCACTGAGCCTGCACCTGGACAGGTAGTCAGCAAGTACAAGTGATTTTGCAGTTTCCACCCGCCATAACTCTGGGATGACAGGTATGTGTAGCCAACAGTACTGGGATACTATCTCAGGTTTCATGCTTAGGCAGAAAGTGATCTTACCTGCTAAGCCATCTCCTTAGCTCAGGTTATTTTGATTATTGTTCTTTATATAGAAAAGTAAACACATTTCAGAAAAAATAGATTTTTTAAAGTTATCCTTAAGATAACAAAATACAAATAATACATAAAAATGTTGAGTGAATTTAACAAACTATATCAATATTCATCTATTTATGCAGCTATTCATCTATCTGCCTATCTGGAGAAACTTATAATGTACCAAATAAAAATACATATATGTCTTACATTCATAAAGAAACTTTGTAAAACTATTATTTTCCATGTAGGAAGAAATGAAAATAGATACCCCAAACATAATAATTATAGACTTCTCATCACAATTACATAACATAAATAACATTTTTATGTGAACAGAAGAAAGTCATGTGATTTATTTATATTTTTGCATGTACAAATACTTTGAAAACTTATCATTAACCAATATTATGGTAAATAACTTTTGTAACAGTATGACACTTGAAATGTCTGTGTTAGAAATGTTCAATGTTCTATACACTCTTCTTATTTTACTAATATAGTTTTATCACTGCTTTGTGGAATACCCAGATATAACCAGTTCTTGCATTAGCATGTCTACATAACGTTATTTTCTATAAAAATAGTATGCTGGTAGTTTATATGAAATCTTTAAAATATTTGGATTATATTTATCTTCTAGTGAGGGAGAAATCAAGAGGAATGAAAAACTTCAAAACTTAATTAATAATAGTTAAACAAATTTTTATAAATTCTTTTATATTTTTATAATCTATTTTAAAAATTAGAAGTAGAAACATGTAAACATACCTGCAAACTAAGGAAAGTTGTCATTCTAATAGTGAAATGAGTAAGACAGAATGACTACTCTCTTTCTGTTCACAACTGACCATGTCACATGGATGTGAATTTTCAACTTACTGAGGGTCCCTTTAGGTCTTGCTCCAAACCTCTTAGGACAGAAAATATGTACTTTTACCTTCAAATCTGCCCTTGAAGCCTTTCCTGGCAATTAAGAGAAGTCAGATCCCAAGGGTACTTGTGGCACCATGCCTCAATTTCAGTGCTCTCAGATCTGCTCAATTCTAAACAATTTTCATGCACAAAATGAGCATGACCCAGTGAGACAAGTTGATAATACTTTTCTGGTACACAGGATACTAAAATTTGGAGTCCATGATCTGAGAATGTGAGGTGAGAAGAGGATTTTTGTTCCATAGTTAGGTGTGGTAGTATCGCTAATAACTACATAGGGACTGAGGAGCCACTGCTGCTCAGCTGCTGCAAATGGGACCTAGGCACCATACTTGGGAACCCTTTAAGACAAACTGTCTTCTAAAAATATTGAGTTTTAGAAGTAGGTATGGCGGCACATGCCCTTCATCCCAGTACTTCAGAGGCAAAGGTGTGGGATCTCCTGAGTTTGAATCCATCCTGCTCTCTATGGTGAGTCCAGGCCACTCCAAGCTATAGCCATGGGGACTACAGAGTTGGGGGCTCCAGAGAGCGACTCATCTTAAAAAATGAAAAGGAACCAAGGTAGGCAGGCAAGCATCATGACTATCTGATAGCAGGAGAAAGCAGAGTCCTGGAAGTCACTGTTTGACCTCCAGACCTAGCTACATAGGCCAAAACTAATAAGTCTATGTAAAAATACGGCTTACAAGAAAAGCAGTCTATTAAGGCCTGCTCAAAAGAAAACCTTTAAAATCAATGACAAACTACATTGACAGAAATTACTGACACAATGGGTATATCTGAACCAAATATGAAAACAGCCTCTTTTCAAGATGGTACCTCTATAAGAAAAACTGCCATTTCCAGGATAAATAAAAGATGTTAATGTGATGACTTTTAAAATAATAATAAATTGAACATTAAGAAAATGAAATTTTTGAGAAATAATCTAGATGTGCATGCCTTATTTTGTTTGTTTTTGCTGTTGGGTTTTTTTTTTTTTTTTGAGCTGTTGTTGTTGTGAATTTGATACAATATAAAATGTAGAAAAAAGAAACCTTAATCGAGATAATGTTTTCTTCAGGCTTTCTATGGTGAATGAATAATATGGGAAGGCCACTCCACTACGGGAAGTGCCACTTGGGCAGTGGTCCTGGGTTGTTTACAAAAGCAGACTGAACAATCCAGAGGGAGCCAATAAACAGCACTTCTCCAAGGTTTCTTTCTGCTTCAACTCATGCTTCTAGGTTCTCCTGGAGCTTTTTCCTTGACTTCCTTTCATGATGGACTGAAAGCTGACAGGAGTAATCAACCCGGTCCTTCACAGACACGTGCCTTTAACCTCTGTGACATTCTCCAGCCAACGATGTTTTACTCTTAAAGGAATTTCAAGGACATCTGTGGCTATGTCATTTCTGACGTGCACTTCTTGTTTGTGTAAGAAGCACCTGGAGGGAGGGGGTCAATAATAGCTCTAGGGAAAGTTTCCACAAACCTGACTACATATTAAAGTTACTGGGACACAAGATACAGACTGTTGACCCTGTAGCCTCTGGAGATTGAAAGGCAATTTCCGGGTGAGCGTGCTGACAAAAATCTGCTGGTCCGCCACGATCATCCAACTATGAATGAACATTAATCTCTGTAGAGATAAGCCATCATATTTGTGCTGTTTTTTGTGTAGATATACAGGCTTTACTTTAACAAATTGAATTTGTAGGGCATGTGGGAATCACAGACTTCAATCTATTTCTTCAGGGCAATCATCACATGAATTGCCTTCCCCCAAAACAGATATTTGAATTTCTCCCCAAATCCACTGGATAGGAATCTTTTGGGGAGGGTAGGTATGAAGTAGTCTGGGGTGTTTCACTGTAGTAAATACTGTGCAAATACTATGCCTTATTCAGGACAATAGAAAAGACAGCATTAGACCAAAGCATCAATAGTTGTTTTTCATAATTGCTTTTCCTTATGTAGTCTCAACCGCTCGCCTGCTGCAGAATGGACTTGGATAGTCAATGAGGTAGTTATAATCATGTCATCTTCCTATGATGTTACAAAAATACATCTTAGTAAAAGACTACCTACTATTTTAAAGCAAAAGTCATAAGAATACTTAAAGAGAAACTCATAGAAAAAAGACTACAAAAGAAAGGGGTAGCCTACGGTATGGTTCAAAGCACATATTCAAAACACACCGGTGAAGACAGTCTTTGGATTTCTCTCACTTCTATAATTTTAATAATGATACTTACCATATTATCAAATTGAGAATCAGAAATAAAATTAAAATCCCAAAAGACAAAAAGAAAAATAAGGCTTCTAATAGGCACAAATTTATCTTCTTATTGATACTGTCAAAAGAAACAGAGAACTTTAAAATCTTCGTATATTAATACTTTTATACTGAATAGATAGTAAGAAGATAAAATTTAAGAATGAAAAATGGCAATTTTTTCATCGCAATTTTAAAATTGGTGAAAATATGAATCCATATGATGAGAACAGAAGCTAGAAACAGGAAGTTTAAGGCAGAAATGAATGCTACACATCTCCTTTGATTCCTTAGCTGGAAGCTTCAATCCATGGTTGGTTCTGTTCTGACCACCATCCAGGAATTCCAAAACGACCTCTGCTCTTTGCCTCTCTGCTTATTTCCTCTTCATTTGTCATTGATTTCTGTGTATTTCACTCCCTACCTGGACAGTATATGTGGGAATGGTACTCAAACTGGCCAAGTGAACTAACAAGCATGCTTCTCAATGTGTCATATCAGCCATAGCTATGGTAACCACATTTACCAGTAGCATCCTGACTTCAGTTGGTTACACCTATCTGTGATACACAGGACCTCTCTTTTCTGGGGCTTAATCTCTCACTCAAAACTCATTCTTGTCTTCAGGGGTCCAAAAATTTCATTCTTGAATTTGTGATACAAAAATCCAGAAAACATTGGCTTGGGAGACTAATGGCTCTGGTGGCATTTGAGTTGTTCAGCACCTTAGTTCTCAACATTGTGCACAAAAGAGACAGGCATTCTCTACTGCTCTCAAGGACTCTCCACTTGAGAATCACATGGAATGGTGAAGTTTATTTAAATCTCTGACAATCATATTAGGTAAAAATTATTAATTTTTTCTCCAGTATTTAGAAAGACTACTTTATCATTAATAATAATCTTCATTCTGAATGAACTCTGTTTTATAGATGTAATTTTTGAATAAGGCTATATCATGGAAATAACATGAACAGAATGCTCTCACGTCTCATAATATTTTGAGAAATAATACCCATTACATTTTTGTCACACATGCAAGATGAAAACAAATTCAGGTGTATGAGAAATGAGTTGAATGAATACTAGAGTGATATAATTTAAATTATTAGGCTGGTTTTCAACAGAGGTATATAGTTGATGGTTTATAAAATAACTCAATTTTTTACTACTATTTGGTTAAAACCTTAAAATTATGCTTAATAATTTTTAATTTCCAGCTGTCACCAATCTTTGCACACTGTGACGTGACACTGTCATATATTAACTTCACATTTGGACTCAATAAAATAAAAAAATATTCACAGAAACGTTTCATGATATTTTAAGTAAGTTTATGATTTTGAATTGAGCTGTGGTAACAGAGTATATCGAGGCAGCGTCGTGAGTTCAAACACATCAAAGAACATTTGGTATTTTGTTTTCCTACCTAGACTGAGAACAAAGAGTTACTGAGTTCTGTCTTCATACTTGTGCTTTTAACTTCATCTTTATAACTAAATGCTCAGAACTTTCAGGTCGAGTAGTTATTCAGGCTTCCTCAGGTTTCTAAGGACTTATTTGTTTGTTTGTTTCCTATTCTTTAAATCAATCTTTGATTAACCTAAAATAGTTTAATGATAACATTTCATATGTGCATTATTGTAATTTCTCCTTAATGATTCTCCTCGCTTTCCCTTCATCCTTCCTCCAAAGTCCTTTCCCCTTCACCCAGCCCTTTTGTTTTTGTGTGTTTATTTGTTTTTTGTTTGTTTGTTTGTTTTTGCCCTTACTTGCACCTCTGCTTCTCTTTTCCAATTTCCACTAAGGAGGAATGTTACTCAGTGTTATTTTCTGGGTAAAAGACTTATTTAAACATATCATGGGTGTATCTTGGAGCTAAAGTGTAAAAACCTGAATGTGGAGTCTTCTGTAAAAGGTCACACCTTTAGGAACTTACTCTATTCAAAGTCTCAGTGTAAGAGGTCTAGCTATGACGACACATGAAGGCATGATCCATATGGTCCACACTGATAGGTAAAGTAGCATCAGTGGAATTTTGCTACTTTTTCTTGTGAAGAATTGGTCTTTTTCATTTTGACTTCAGTGAAGGCACATGTTATGTTACAGAAACATATTTTCTTCTATAAACTGAGATTATTCCTCCCAAAGCTTCTTGGTTAGCTTCTTATATAGAGCTCTTGTAAAAACAAGAAGAATTGCTGTTTTCAGGGACACAGCCGGAGTGGCTCCTCGGGCTCTAATAGATGACATTACCCCCATGCACGTTTTGACACATTAAATGGGGTCAAAGTGGTTATAAATATAGCACACAGAGATGGGAGAGAAAAGTGGATAGAGAAAAGAGATGCGGAGGAATTGGAGGACTGAGTGGTAGATTTGGTCAAAGCACATGACAAGAATATATGAAAATGTCAAACGGTAACAAGAAAAAACAAACATATTTCTTGCTTTATGTATTTACATTTTCTTTTGGGGGAAGGGTGCGGAGTGTCAACAAGGCAGAGTGTAGGAAGGTCAATACAAGTGGAGAAAGGAGGATGTACAAACAATACCAAAGTTGTGTACTAAAACCCCAAGGAATCTTCTTATTTCATATTCACCTAAAAACTATGCGAAATGTATATTTGTATGCTTATATATACACGTACATATACATACACATATATGCATACATATATGCATACATATGCACATATACATATATATCCATATATGTATTTAGTTGTCTGTCAGATGCTGAATGCAAAGTCTTTATTTCTGAAACACACACACACACACACACACACATACACACACACACATACACTTAGGACACAGGCCTCAGATCATTAGCATGATAGGCATGTAGCAGCTGACACAGTCAACTTTTGCACCATAGGGCTATTCTGTAGGATAAGAAAGATCATACTGTTCTGCCTTACTGGCCAGGCTGCAGCCAGTCCACGTAGACCATGCTTATGCAGTCACTTTCATATCAACTCCTGCCACATTGCTCTTTATTTCTTACATTAATGTGTGCTATTCTTTCTCTATATGCACAGGCCAAAAGTTCAAAATGTGCCCAGAAACATGGTGACTTCATCTAACTAAAATGTCTAGCCAAGACATTTTAAGCAAACAGGAAATAAATCCTCTAAAACGGATGTTTAAATTGTGAATTAAAGTTTATTTTACTATTTTCATTGATACTAAAACCTGGTGTTACATTAAAATACATAGTGCATTAAAATAAAACACAGTTAACATATACACACATGTATCTCCACACATACATAGTATTATTTTGTTAGACTATGTGTGGTAATGTGGGCTTACTGACAGTATCTTATACACTGTGAACAAGAATTTCAGTTCTATGTCACAGGTCTAGTCCTAACTTTTTTATTTCTAATAACTCTATTCTGCATTCCTCATTTGTGGCTTTTCCTTTTCTCTCTGTCTTTACCCTTAAGGACAATATTTTCTATAGCAATTTTTAAAATTGCTTATTCTGAACTGAAATATTTCTTAGAAAATGGGTTTAATTTTCCTATTATGTTTTACTACATACTTGACAAATGGTAATTTACACAGATTCAAATGTACATAAAGAGAGTAATTACATTTGCAACTTTGTCAACAAATCCCCTTTTTTGAAAATGTGAAATCCCATGAAATGTGAGAAGGGTACCACCAACAAAAATTTTTGGCAGTCAGAATCCCATCGTTCTAAAGAAATTCACAATTGACACTTAATACTTCTCATTCTAGATTATTTATTGCACTCAGAATGTGACATATACACATTAACACAAAATATACCCTGTAGTTTGCTCCAAATGTCAATCAACACACTACTTTGTTTTGTAAGTTTAGTCATTTATGGCTCTGTGATTAGTAGTGAACAAAAGAGCATCTATTTAGTCTAACCGCTACCTCCTAACACTGTCTGCTCTCTCTGGATCCATTTATTTCAGCTGAGGATATTTTAATTCTTTCATGAATGAGAGCTGTTCTGAAGCAGTCATTGAAAGTCGTGTTCAAAGAGCCTCAGTGAAAGTAAAGTATTTGCCTTCTTGACTCCCATTCATATAGAAGTAACTGGTAAGGGAAATGCAGTGTCAGAGCACTGTATCGGACACGTTTCCTAAAGCACAACCCATTCACAACTTACCACAGGATGCCACTTCATCTGTCTGGTCGCCACAGTCATCCTCTCGGTCACACAGCCATGCTGTGGGAATGCAACGCCCATTTCCACAAGAAAATTGATCAGCCTGGCAGGTTCTGGCTACAAAGATCAATTTATATGCAAAGAATTAATTCACAGACTCTTAGAGTGATGTCACATGCAATATCGGTTTTCTAATAAAGGTTATATTTATGCTAGCTCATTTTTAAATTTTGATATTTTAATTTAATTATATCTCTCCCTCTCTATTCCATCCTCCAAACTCTCCCATTTACGTCTTCCCACTCTCCTTCAAAATCATGGTTACTTCTTTTAATTATACATTTTTTAAAGTGAATTTTTAGTTAAGGCTTTGTAACACTAACTACTTCTCTTCTCTGAAGTACAAACATGTTGCATTTCAGTGAAAATAGCCACTAAAATAATTAATATTTCTGGAAAACTTCCACAAATGAAGAAAACCCATTATTTTAAAAATTCACCAGATAAATGATTATAAAATTTTATTGAATTAAATTTCATCCAACTTACTTGGTATTAAAATAATAACATATCTAGCATTTGCTGCCAAACTAAGAAACTGTTTTCCTATAATGTCAAGGGAAACTGTGAGCAACCTCAAGATACCTAGGTTCTAATCCTGCCTCAGAATTGTTCCTTTCATCTAATACTTCCTGTGTGTACTTAACTCTTCATTGCTAGTGAACTCTCTATGTGAAGCGAGAATACAAAAGTATTTTCTAAAACATACATTTGGCTTAAGGCTTTATATGATCTCCTTGTACAGCTGTATACATTGAAGCATAACTTCTTTGATCACTATGTTCAAAACTTTGCTTTGGACTCTTCTAAGGGCTGCAATGAACACAAATGCGCAAAACCGCTTGTGCTAGGGAAAATCAGTAGGTTGAAGAAACGGGATTCCACAGGCTGCACTTTGACCTTTCCTATTGGTCAGGTTAACACTGAAGCGCTTAAGAGCGATTTGATTTGTTGCTCTTCCCTAGACTGCAGGCCTGTGGGTGCTGTGTACTAGTTACTTTGAATATTTAATTCTCATTTTTTTCTTGGAAATAGAAATTTGTATTGAGTAGGATTATTCCACTCAGCACCTCTTCCCAATTGAAAAAGGAAAAAAAAAAAAAAAAAAAAAAAAAGCAGGATATGTTGGTGATGTTTGAAGACAGTAAGAGATTGCTTAGGTTCTGAACTTCCACATAAGAGAGAAGAGCCTGACATAGTGACAAATTTCTTCTTGTCTAAGTAGAAGAAACATAAATTTGGTTTTATTTGGTTGTTTAAAATAATTTAACTTGAGTGCTAATATTAACCTACATAGAAGTAATTTGAAAACATGTCTTTATAAAGGTAAACAAACACACACACATGCACACACACATGCACACACACACACACACACACACACACACACACACACACACATGTACCACAGAGTTGTGACCAGTGTTAGAGAATATTTTGCAGATTACTCAAAATCCAGATTTTACTCTTTGAGTTGATATCATAGATTGGAGGTACATTTCCTATAATCATAGAAGCTACAATTAGAGTAATTAGGAATGTTATCACAATGTATATTTTGCTGTACAGATCAGGCCTTAAAATCGAATATTTTATATAATACCCATTTCCATATTAGAAACTGATTATTTGTGTTAAATTAACACATTTTAAGTATTTTAATAAATATATGAAGTTTTGAAGTTTTCATTGTTTAATTTTAAATAAGATTAAATATTTCTAATTGTTTTAATTAGCTTACTTTACTAATTTTCTTTTCAATTAAGTTGCAAAATAAACTCAATGAGGGTCTTAACCAATTGCATATAATTGTGTCGTTTTTATGAAACATTGGAAACAATGCAGAGCATACACCTCATGTGTGGGCTTTGGTTTATTGGATGAAGAAGCCTAGGAATGTGAAGGAGATAACAATTTCGCCTTTTAGAGTTCCGCATTGCCTCTGTGGCTATAGGCAATTGTTTTCTTCTTTTGTGTTTTAAGAGAAATTT
Organism: Uromys caudimaculatus; assembly: GCA_028551405.1. Classification (NCBI taxonomy): domain Eukaryota; kingdom Metazoa; phylum Chordata; class Mammalia; order Rodentia; family Muridae; genus Uromys; species Uromys caudimaculatus. The sequence goes on along the minus strand of CM052701.1, from coordinate 124,041,352 downwards.
AACAAGGGCTCTTGTTTCCCACTGTTCTTTCTTGCTCCCTAACCTTTTTCTTGTCTTCAGCATTCTTCCTTTTATCTCCTCCTATTCTTTCTTTGTGCCTTTTCCTTCCTCCCTCCTTCCTTTTGTATATTATTCGTTATTGTTTTTAAAGGAAAACATCATCAGATAATTTATCTCCATTCAATTCCAACTTTGTAAAATAATACTATATTAAATCTATGTAATCTACTGTTCTTTAACTTTATATTCTTGTAAATATGGTCTTTCCTATCAGATGCTCTCTTGATTCTAGCAAAGCTTTCCTGGATGGGTTGCTCGTATTAGATAATAAAAAGACTTCTTAGACTAATTCATATAGTATAGGATTTACCATTGTTATGGCAGAGGAACGTGTGTACGCCCTTCATTATCACAGTGAAATTGCAGGAACTGCTATAGTCCATGACTTAGAATTTGCTACATAGTTATGGAAGATATTATGAGTAGAAAGTACTGGAATTACTATCTCTTCTAATCATGGAGAAAAACAATTTTCTTTCCCTGCTTGAGAAATTTAAGTGATTTCAGATGAGAGAGATATTTTATCCTTTAAGTCTCTAACTTTAGCCTTCCAGACATAACCATATCGACAGAATTAGCACTTTCAAATCAACGGACTCACTAAGAGACAACACAGTATTTTCTTTTTTAGGCCTTTGCTGCATCAGATGTAATTAGTTTGTTGGTGATGTTAGACTAGCGGCCCTGAAGGACTCTAATTTTATGGCAAATGGGACCCTGAAGAGGAACTTAGTGTCCTTTTCAAAATTGTTTATCTAGCAGTTGAATCGGAATTTCACTCTCACAGTATGAGTGATCCTGCTCCTTGCTGCTGCCATGTAGCTGAGCGGAACCACGGAGTGTAAACACTGCAGGAGAAATCTCTTCAAGCAAAGCAGTCAGAAACATCACCTTTGCTGCATTTGAATCAAAGCATTCTACTTAGACAACACATACCAGCTTATTCCTGTAATCCCAGAAGTTGTGTGGAAGAGGCAGGAAGATGATAAGTTCAAAAGTAGCCTGGACTACATTGTAAAACCCCAATTCAAACAACCGAGGGCTGGGCATGTCCCTCAGTGTTACAGCATTTGGACACCATGTCAAAGACCTTGGGTATTATCTCCAGCGTTATAAAAGAAGAGGGGGAAGTAACTCTTTTTAGTTTATCTTATAAAAGGTCTAATTTTATTATATTAGTTATTTTAATGCAAGTATACTTTCACATTTAATCAAAATTGTTGGATGCTGTGAGGAAAAGAATATTGTACAATATAATTATAGTTCCCTGCTGGGAGAAAATTTTGGCTTAAGATTGCCTAGTTGCAAGTGTAAGAAATATTAACATTACCTAGAGGAAAGTGAATTTGAAATCTAACTACCATCTATTTACGCCTCTGAAAATCTCTTAGAATTAGATAAAGGGAATTAGACATTTGAAGGACAACCTCTGCTCTGTGCAGCTCTGTCTGCTCCTGTTTTGACCCATGCATGTACTGCTACTGTTGTAGGTGCTGTATGTAATTTAAGCCACGCCTGCCCCAATCCTGCAAGTTGACAATTAGTAATTTGCTTCTGGTGAACTGTTTCTATCACAAGGAGAGGTCTACCCACTATGATAAATACATGTTGATGTCTTACAACCATATCTAATTTATTTCTCTACATTTGCCACAGAATTTTGCTTCATATTATTTAAGAAAAGTGTACTATAGGTTCATCTTAAGGACCGTGGAGTTTTCCCACTCACCAATCTCCATTGCATAGACCTGACCCTTTACTTTCTTTTCACCTCTGGGAATATTTTAATGACTATGCATGAATTTATAAGTGGCATATAGAATTTACAGTTCATATATCTTGTAAATAATAATGTATATATTTTAATTTTATATAGGATATTTTGAAAACTCATTCCTTTTGACATTTGAGTATGAGATCACTCATTGTTACTCACGAGGCAATATACAAATCAATCTAGTATCCTACTCATTTAAAATTAAGTTGGTTTGAGTATTTTATTTCTATCTCTCAGATAAAGAACTTCTCAGGTTTTTCTATGCCTGGCCATTGACTCCTGTGGGAAAGTAGACATTTCAGGGTTAAACATACATACATTTTGAAACTTACTTGTCAAATGATTTTCTAATATAAAAAGTCAATTCATGCATTCAACAAGAATATGTACTGTCTCTTTTCCCAATAATATCACCAAAACTTCTTTTTAATTAAATTATTTACTTTGTAAAATAATTTTATTATTACATATGGATTTTTCTTATATGTTTGCAAGAGTTTAACAATCCCTCTTTCAAGAGTTCTTGCAAATAATTTTCTCTTCTTATGAGCCCTGGCTTTCCGTTGCTGTGAGGAAACACCATGACCAAAAGCCACTTGATGAGGAATCCATATATTTCATTGCAGGTCTCAGATCCTACTCCATCAGCAAGAGAAGTAAGGAAAGGAACACAAGGCAGAACCCTGGAGGACAGAACTGAAGCAGAGGCCACTTTAATGTGGAACACTGCTCAATAGCATGCTTTCCATGTCTTGCTTAGGTTAATTTCTGATAACTTGCCATGACTATATGCAGAGAGGTAGCATCATACAGTGAGCTAGGCTCTGCCACATAAGTCACCACACAAGAACATGCAAAACAGGCTTGTCCAGAGGCCAATCTAGTGTAGGCATTTTATCAATTGAGGCCCTGGCTTCCAACAGGGCATGTGTCAAGTCAACAAAACCTGGACAGAACAAACACAGTGTGGTTCAACGTTGGGATTTGCATCCTGCATGACAGTGACTGGCTGGGAGGTCTGTCTGTTTGTTCTTGTTCTCTGTCTATAAGTGAAAGTGCTACATACTTTTAATCATTCTGTCATCAATGCCATGATAAGTATTTACTGATTCATGTGGGGAAATCCTAAAAGAACAGAATAGAAATTAGATCTCTAGACAGAGAAAATTCCCATTTATGCATATACAATTCGAATGTAAACTGATGCAGAAGACATTTTATGATAAAAAGAAAAATCCCAGTTTGAGTCTTTTCACCTAAAATAGATCTTCATATATGCACTTCGATTTCACATCCCAGGAGGGATATACCACTTTTCCAGGTGTCACAAGCCATATGAACTGTTATTCATTTGGGTAAGATTTAATGGCTGTATACCATATCTTAACCACACATTTCAGACATTTTAGCGATAAAAGAGCCATTTATTTTTCTCTTTATTTATTTGAGATTAAAGGTACCTTTCAGAGATACCAGCTGCCAAAAGTGTACTGACATTAATGTAATGGTAGTGAGGGCTACAACTCAAAATGGTATTCAGCATGTTGTGTTCTGTTTCATGATGCACTATAGGAATCCAGAACTGTAGAAATAACACTAATCAGGACTGATTGTTTTATTTGCTCTTTCATAGTAGTATTTTCATTATACCACTGCCATTAGTTAACTGAATGCAAATGTTCTTTTATAAATCATGTGGAAACAAGCAAAATTAGTAATTAGTATAAACAACAAGATGTGATGCTATAAAATGAGTCTCTCCATTTAAGGCAAAAATCTCTCCCTGTTTATGATCAGGATGTAACGAAGCACATTTTTGAATTAAAGCTTAATCTTAAAAGTTTAGTATGTGCATTGGTGTGCTGAAATGCTTCTGTGCAAATTAAAGTCATATTCAGTGTAACCTTCCCAAAATCAAGTTGGCTGCACATAAAATTTGAGATAATATGGTGTATAGTACAGCTGAGTCCAAAGGTTTAGGCTAGCTCTGGTAGTTTTCATTTACAAAATGAAAGATCTTGAAAGAAACCCTCAAGGTCTTGAGATATCTTTTTGTTTTAACATACACTACATTACAACACACACACACACACACACACACACACACACACACACACACACACACACCGCATATATACACACACACATACCACAAACACACCATACACACACATACACATAAACACACACACACACACACACACACACATACACACACACACACACACACACATACACGATTTAAGAAATTCACTTTCTCCAAAGTATATGGAAGATTTTAATCAAGGCTTAGTGTCGATGCTTCAGACCTACTTAGAAGGGAGAAGAAAATAATCATGGGAGGTAGAGGGAGGGAAGAACTTGGGAAGGAGAGAGGAGGGGGAGGGGAAATGGGGGCAGGATGAGGTGTGGGAAGAGATAGGGGAGATACACAGAGGGTCAGGAAATTGAACAGAAGTGTATCACATTGGGGAATGGGGAGCTGGGGGTAGCCATCAGAAAGTCTCAGATACCAGGAAAGCAAGAAGATTCCAGGACCCAATGGGGATGACATTCGCTGAAATACCCAACAAAAGGGAGAGAGAACCTGTCAAGACCATATCCAAAGGTTAGGCATGGCTCCCTTGTTGAGGGATTGTGCCACCCATCCATCTCAAATATTTTAACCCAAACTTGCTCTTGTGTAAAGGAAATACAGGGACAGAGAGTGGAGCAGAAACTGAAGGAAAGGTCATCCAGAGACTGCCCCATCTAAGGATCCATCCCATATGTAGCCACCAAACACAGACACTATTGTGGATGCCAAGAAGTGCTTGCTGACAGGAGTCTGATATAGCTGTCTTCTGAGAAGCTCCACCAGAGCCTGACTAATAGAGATGGGGATGCTTGCAGTCAATCATAGGACTGAGCCCAGTAATCCAATGGAGGAGTTAGGGGGAGGACTGAAGGAGCTGAAGGGGTTTGCAACCCCATAGGAAGAAAAACAATATCAACCAACCAGAAGCCCCAGAGCTCGCAAGGAGTAAACCACCAACCAAAGAGGGACCCATGGCTCCAGCTGCATATGTAGCAGAGGATGGCCTTATCTGGCATCAATGGGAGGGGAAGCCCTTGGTCCTGTGAAGACTTGATGACCCAGTGTAGGGGAATGCCAGGGTGGAGTGTATGTGTGTGTGTGGGTGGGTGGGTGGAGGAACAACCTCATAGAAGCAGGGATGAGGGGGATGGGATAGTGGGTTTGTGGAGGGGAAACTGGGAAGGGGGATAGCATTTGAAATATAAATAAATAAAATAACCATTAAAAACTGAAATATAAAACGATAATTAATGATCCACAGATGGTCTGCAAATGCTTCACCATAGAAAAGTCTGTTCACCTGATGTCAGTTCATGGTAGAAAATATTATTACTTTTACTTTTATAATTACTCTTTTGTACATAGTAAGAAAATCTTTGGAAAACAATTTGTAGTTATTCCAGTGTCTAACAGAAATTGTTAGACACTAACAGCTAAAAGAAATGTATTCAAAAGGTAAGAAACAGAGGGACAAGCTTTTGTATAGGCAAGTCAATGCCAAAAAAGCAAGTAGGAACAAATTTCTCTGTACATGAGTCTACTTTGTTACAATCATTTGTATTTATTTAGTAAGGCGTATAATGGCTCAATATGGCTTGTATGCTTTAACATTGCACCATCGTTCAACCATCAGTTTTCACCAATTATAGCAACATGTATCACCACACTAGCTTTTCTTCATCATTTGCAGAGCACTGGGCTGCTGCTAGCCAGTGTTATTTTTCAACATTTACCTAGTAATCATGACCTTTCTGGAACTCTTTTGTAAGCTGTACCACCAGCTGTATATTTATATTCAATGAGAAGCTGGCTAGGGAATCAATGATTGATTACGAAGGCATGGATTATATGGAAATATAAATGTGCCTGGTAGTATTGGGACTTCATGCAGGGAAAAAACCTGCCTCCTATAAATAATGTTCTATGAACAGAAAATTATTCACAAAGGTATTCTGTAGTAGAAAAAAAAAAGTATTTTCTCAGGATAAAATAAATAGTTCTCCTTGTGAAGTGGCCATGACCACAGCATGTTAGTATCTTCTGCTGCCTAGGAATGTATAGCATGGACACACCTAGTCGGTGATGCTGATCAACATGCAGCCCACATGGACAGATGAAGTGCCAAATTTATTTGGAAAGCAGAATCATGTTCAAAGATTAGTAAAACACCATTTGTAATCTGTCCATTGTGACACCAAAAGCTGAACTCAGTGACCACGGCAGTAATTGGACCATCAATGCAAACAAAGTTCAGGTAGTTTATCAGCCTGAGCTGTGTGTTATGGCCACACATGTGGACATGATTTATCACATATGTGCAGACCTTTACCTGTGCAGGTTTGGTTAGACTCATCTTCATTGCTCCCACAATCATTTGCTCCATCACAAAGCCATCTCTTCGGGATACAACGATTATTCTGGCACTTAAACTGATCATCTGGACAGCTATGATTGACTGTAGGGAGGTACAAAAGTTTAATTCATGTTGTATTCTAATTATGGTAACAAAACTATTTCAGTAATTGTAATGTTATATTCTAATAAATGTTACAGCTTCTGTATTAATTTTTCAGGAAATGTTAGTATTGTAGCCTTTGTTTTATCACCTACATATGAGAGATAAATAAATTAAATATAAAATAAAATGAAATATCTTCAATTTCCATCTTCTACTCAAATCAATGATATTGCATAAGTTGTTTCTTCTTTGCACTTACCAAAGCTGGTCACTTAACTCCAGAACCCTTATATATTTCAAATCAACCTCATCGTTCAATATTTGGCAGGGCAATTATATTTCAAAATAATTATTCACACACACACACACACACACACATATATATATATTTCAAATATTTCTGAAAATATTAAATAATCTTAATTGTGTTCTAATCCAGCCACTCTATTTTGAGATTTGAAGAGAAACAAAAGAAATAAAAATGGCTTGCTTATGACAAAATTATACTAAAGTTATATTAAAAATGAGATTGTATATAACTTCAATAACAAAGTATGTTTTCCAAATATAAATGAGTAAGCACTTATCTAAAAACAATATTTAAAATGGGAGCGACTATCAAAAACTGGTACACAGCAAAGCATTAACCCTCAAATATCTAATCACAATGGGGAGGCTCTTTATATTAACTTTCTAAATGTATTTTTCAGTTCCTAATGTGTGGTCTTTCATAGTTTTTCATAATTTTCATGTTCTTATATTTTTATCTAATGCAGTAATTGTATATTTTCTATGAAAAAATTTTTGTATAAGTTTTATTTACTTTTTTTTTTATTTATTTATTTTTTTATTTTTTTATTTTTTTGATATTTTATTTACATTTCCGATGATTCCCCTTTTCTTTGGAACCCCCGTGTCCCCTCCCCCTCCCCGCCTCTGTGAGGGAATTCCTCCTCCCACCTACCCGCCCACCCATTCCCATATTCCCACCTTGACATTCCCTTTTACTGGGGCCACTAGCACCCTCAGGCCCAAAGTCCTCTCCTTTCT
>CM052701.1:123956284-124033430 GCA_028551405.1 Uromys caudimaculatus | reverse complement strand
TTCTTTGGTTAGTGGTCTGAACTAGAGGACGACCAGGGGGAGGGTCAGGCCCATTGACGCTCTTGCTCCCTCCATGGGGCTGCCAATTCCCTCCGCTCCTTCAGACTTTTCTCCAAGCCCTCCATCTGGTACCTCACTCTCAGTCCAGCGGTTATTGTTAAGTGAAACTTAGACATTCTGAACTTGTGGGCTAATATCCGCTTATCAGTGAGTACATACCATGTTCGTTCTTTTGTGACTGAGTTATAAGTTTTATTTACAATGAGAAAGTATTCTTCCTCATTTTGTTTTATATCAAATGTGCACAATGAAAATATGCACGCACAAAACACATGTTTTTAAAATATTCGTGGTGATAGAGTTGTTTCATTCTTTATGGAAGGTTTTTATTTGAGTAAATTAAAATTTATTTTAGAAAAGAGAAAGCCTCTATGTATAGTGTGGTGTTTTGAATAAGCTTGGTCCAGGAAGTGACACTATTAGGAGGTGTGGCCTCACTGGAGTAGGTGTGGCCTTGTTAGTGGAAGTGTGGAATTGTGGAGGTGGGCTTTGGGACTCTCCTCCTAGCTGTCTGAGGATGGTCATTCTTCTCTTAGCAGACTTAAGATCAAGGTGTAGAACTCTCAGCTTCTCCCAAGCCATGCCTGTCTGGACACTGCTATGTTCCTACCTTGATGATAATGGAATGAACCTCTGTGCCTGTAAGCCAAACTCAATAAAATTCCCTTTATAAGAATTGCCTTGGTCATGGGGTCTCTTCACAGCAATAAAACCCAAACAAAGACATATAGTTAGGTGGATAAAGGGATGGGGAAGATCTGGGATGAGTTGAGGGAGAGAGAAAGTATTATTAGAATACATTGAATGAATTCATGTTTTTTATTATTTATGCATGATTAACATTTTCTACATATTTCATAGCCTTCAAAAAGAATAGATGCCCATGAAAAATAAAAGTCACACAAAGATCAGAGATCAATGTTTTAAAGGTGCAAGATTATGGATGCATACTGTAGTGAAGCTTCTTTTTGAACTTTTGGCCATTTCTATAAGCCTGGACACTAGCAAGGCAGAAGCAGGGGGACTGTAAGCTTTAGGCCTACCTAGCTCACCTAATGAGTTCAAGACTTTGATCCATCTCCTTTAATGAAGACAAAAATGTCAATCACAGTTTTGCAGTTCGTGGTAAGCTAATGAAATACAGGCAGTAAAGCAATAAAAGAAATAACAGGTAGAAGATTGTGGGATTCAAATCTAGAACAATCGTCTTCAATGGTTTGTATTTGCATTGTACTATTGAGTATTAAAATGAAGAAATAAAATGTTGTTCAGAATGACTACAATGTTCAAACAGAAAATTATACTTCCTGGCTTATCCAGTACTACTCCTGCACTCCCATACTTCCAGGGCAGAGATTCATTTTTAGAGTTGAGACTGCAAACCTGCTAAACCAACCATATTTTCTAAGGAGGATATAGATCTTTTATTAGAGGAAGCAGATGAAGAAACATGCTATTGCAACATAGAATAAGAACTACTGTAATATACGATGAAACAGAAGAAAGATGCTTAACTCTAACTGGCTGTATTGAGGTTTATTGATGGTTAAAAGTAATTCCATAAGAGATCACTGAGAAACTATATTAAATTTCATAGACTGCTGTCAGTTAAGTATTACAGACAAGAACAGCATGAAGCATTTTTTTCTGAATGGCAACAAATAATTCAACTCATTAAGAACAAAGGTAAGTAGATAGATGATGGACTACAAGTTAAACACTTGCATATATAACTTTAAGCACCTCACATGTCAGGTAACAGATCCTGCAACTGCTTCAATAAGAAGGACTTGATCCCATAAGAACTATTCTGGAAGCCACGTGGAAAGAAAGAATAACACACAGTTACAGAGGAACACTTGTTGAGTTAAGATAGAAGCTTATTTCAACCAGGGAAACAAGAGAAGAGGCAAAGATGAAGCTTAGTTAGGAGACTTCAAAGAAACAGACTTATATACATACTTGAATATGTATAGCAAATAAAATACAGGATGCCAGTCAAAGCCTATGGTTCCTGTGATGGAATGAGAACTGATAATATTCCATAATACTGACTGAAGATATCATCACAACAGTTAATGGTACAAATACAATGCTAATTATTCTATAAAATAGCTGAATTTCCTTAAGTTGACAAAAAAAAAAAAAACACAAAAAAACAAAGATACAAATAAAAGCATGGGATTGCTAACAGGAGTTAAGTATTCAGATGAACTATTTGTGCTCTTAACTGGTACAAGATTCCCAGGACTAGAAGGCGCCACATGTAGTGAGCATTCAAAAAGCCCTGTGTGACCCTGTTATTAAAAAGAAGTAGGGCAGTTAGGTCAGGTACTACTTGACATGACATGTGTGTACAACACTAGGAAGCACACTGTTCATCCTTAAAGTAAATGTTCTTGCTGCTCCAAAACTGTTGAAAATTGTGCCAATTTAATATTTAACATTCAGAGTGCATGCAGATAATAGTACAAATAAAAATGATAACATAAGGATTAGTACAGATGAAAATGAATTGAAGGCCCATGATTTGAATTCCAGAGAAAGTAGTAATGTCTCCATGCATTAATCACAGTTTACGTATTGGGAATAGAAATTAGAAAAAAATTTTGGTGAATATTCTTGTGGCCTATTTTATTCAGAGCACAATTGTTACACCATGTGATTGAGTATACATACCAATCTTGTGTATTTTTAAAACTATTTCAAATTGTTATGTTTTAATTTCAAATAAATAAAAAGTGAACAGAGTTAACTCTGAATTATTTCAGTCACTTTAAGCTGCAAGAATTTGTTACCAAAAAATTTTATCTTTCTTAATGTAACCTGGCTTAATGTAATCTCAGAATAGTATTTCATATGCTTTCCAAAAGTGTCTTATATCCTCACATGAAAGAAGTATCCCTATTTTTACCAGGAACATGAACAACAGCTCCTGTTCCAGCAAACAACAAAGGCGGGGTGGAAATATAGATAGGAATAAAAAAAAATTCCATTCTGGTTTGATTGCCCCATGTGTATTTCTAGCCTTGGCTTGAGCCCATCAATCTACCTAACTCTGCAGTCCCAGTCCATGCCAACTTCTTGAATTTTCTTTAAGTCTTTGTTGCAAAAGAGCAATAGAATGAAATGTGACGTTTGTGCCCAAAATTCTGTCTCAAAGGGAGTTAACCTGACTTTTCATGTCTGTACAAGCATAGATCCCAAAGTGTCCGTTGGAGCAACATCATCCTGTGGTGGGTCAGTCAGAGAACAGACATAGGAAGGCTGGGGACAGAGGAGGAAAGCAGGCCTTGACATCAATGCAACGGCGGTTTTCTATACCCTAACATTAAGCAAAGGACAACTAGGAAAGGAAGCTGAGTGAATTTACAGCGGACATAATTTCGGCTGCATTGTAGGCTGCCTTTGGTCATCCACACACTCACTCAGGAGATTATTTAAGGGAGAACATACAGCATGTGACAGAGTCTTCATCAGTCCCGTCCAGGCAGTCATCATCGCCATCACATGCCCACCGAGCCTGGATACAGTGTTTGTTTTTGCAGCGAAATTCTCCAGGTTTACATATATGAAACATTATTTCTTCAGGATTAACTAAAGATGAAAAAACAAGACATATATGTAATACTAAGTTCAAAAGGTTCTTGAGCAAAGACTCACTGGGGATTTCAGTTGCTTTAGAACCCCACAGAAATGAGGTCATGCAGTGTTTGTCTTTTCATTTTTCTGCCTTATTTCACCCATGATGCTCTCAATATTAATCTAAATAGTAAGGTTTAAATCACATTATAAGGTGAATAATGGTCAGTATATACATGTAGATATAAATAGACATTTGTTATTCTCAACTCAGGAGTCTAGGTGGAGAGGGATTTAGGAAGGTATTGGTCAAAGGGACAAAATTGAAGAAATGTAAGATGAATTTGTTTACAGATCTAACATACAACAGTAAGAATATAATTATGCTGTGGTGTTTCATGCTGGAAATTGACAAATTGCTTGTAGGTAGTCTTAACATAGGTAATCATAAAAAGGTAACAAAGAGAAATGCTTGCATTATTAATCTTTTTGCTGGCAGCAATCATTTCATGAGTATAATACAGTAGCATATTACATGCATTACATTTGTACAATAAAAATGGAACCTACAAATTTAAACTCACATCTGAAGACAAGCCATATCCACAGCAAACTTACAAAATTATTTTCATCATATTAAATAAAGACTTATGCCCTAATGCACACAATAATTTAAATAGAAAATCTGTTCTAATGACAAATTTCTCATTTCTCTGCAGAAAATACATAAGCAGCATTGTACTGATGGCCATCTAGGGAATGGAGCATTTGGTTTTGCTGGCAATAATTATTCTGTTAAAAAACCTTAGAGGTTCTGTTTAACAAGTTGTCACTAAAGAAAGAGAACACCATCTCACTCTCTATTGTGCTTGTAGAGTCTTCATTGTTCATCTGGTTGTTGGTAAGGGACCCTTCACTATATCACTACAGTAAATCATTTTAGTGTAAACAAATATGAGGTAACCACAGAGAAAAAGGCTCAGGAATAAGACAAGTTTGGTGGTTCTACTTACTCTGTGAAACTACATTATGCTAATCTGAAATGGTCTCTATATATGGAATCTGAATGTTTGAACTTCCATTCAGAGTTATCATAACCTGAAAGTACTCCTATTCCTCTGATCTCTTTAGGTGGATGAGATGGATACCTAACAGGAAGGGATCCAGAGCGAGGGCTGATTTGGGTCTTGTGGTCAGAAAATGGTCTTTGACTAACTCAAGCAGGCTTCTTGCTGGGGAAATCTCAAGTTTCTGTTCTAATGGCTTTAAACTTCATTTTCTCATAAGTCCTGTGGGCTACTGAACTGACAGGAAATTTATACACACCAAACTCACAGTAGTATCAAGAGAACCTTTTGAGTCAAAGGTGGAACCTCTACTGCCCTGATCATAGCATTGCTTTGATCTCTGTTTCTCCATTGCAGGAAAGAATTGAAAGGGGAGCATGATTTTTGAACTATGCCTGCAGGAAACTGTTTCAGAGTGGCACAGTAAGGCACAAGGTTTAGGGGTCTGTAGAAATAGAAACAAAAGATACCACAATGGGCTGAGATTTCATTTCAAGCCATGAGGAATGACTGAAGTGGATGAAATATTCAGCTTGAACAAAGGTAGCCCTGTGTTGCTTTGAAATGTGGGTACATTGACAGATGGGAACATTTCTTTTCTATTGTTTCCCAGTAACAAAACAATAAAGCCACAATTTCTCTTTGATGCCATTTCTCTAAGATCTTTAAAATAAACATAAGCTATCATATGGGGATAGCAGTTTGGAATCTGAAATCAAAATAGGAAGTAACAAAAACAAAACTACAAAGAAAATGGATCAACCTAACCACCTATAGGATTCCAACTCTATATTTCCTACTTTGGATAATGATCTTAAACTATTGCTAATATTCTATATTTATATTGCACACACTCTATCTCTTCACATATATTAAACATACACAAATACATACACATACACATATTTCATTTTAAACTTTGTTCTAAAACCTTTCCATGTTGTCCTCTGTGTATCATAGATATGCTTTTGCTCTGGATTTGTTTCCTGAGTGTGTTTGTGCAGTGTGGACAGAAAGGTTGTATGTTTGTCAATAGAGCATTTATTTCATTTGTTTTTTACTTATTTATTATTTCATTGGTTATTATTTTTAATTAGGAGTGTGTAGGTAGTATCTTCTTTGAGAAAAATCTTGGGAAGAATTTCTAGCCTATTCATTTTAGGATCTGAGTTTAAAGAAGCCATAGAATCAGTGTATTACAAATTGTGCTTAAGAATCCACATGTGGCCCCCAACTGAATTGAGAGGAGATAAGAAAGAACCAGCATAAACATGGAAGTGATACCACCTTCTGTGTCCCTTGTATTTCATGTATTGTTTATGTTTATGTATCATCTATTAGAATCCAGAAATCTCTTTAAAGCCAACAATGTTATATGATAACCAAAATGAAATCCTTATTCACTGCATAATGATAAAGGATTTTTATACATATTGAATCTGTTTTTTCTTTTTCGTTTTTGGAATGCCAGGTTGGCCCAGGACTACCATGTCTCTGGCTCCTAAGTATGGGGATTACACTTGGCTTGTCTAGCATTTATGGGGTTGTGAAGACCTGAACTCTGATCTTCACAGTTAGTAGTAAGTAGTTTACAATGAGCCTTTACCCGGACTCTTAGATACTGAGCTTTGGTTTGCAAAGTCTTCAGGGTCTAAGGTTTCATGAGTCTATTCTATCAGTAACCTGAACTTTTCAGATGTGACCAGCAATTACAGCACACAGGAACCACGATGCTTACTGCAAACTGCTACATTTATACAGGATTCATGTTGAAGGAAGACAGGCTACTTTTCTCCAAAAAATGCTCACTATCAAGGAAACAAAGATCCATGTGCCAATATGAACAAGAGACCAGCTTAGAATGTATGATTTGTTTTCCAGAACTGACTAAGCAACATGGAACTAGGCGACAGTACCATCTATAACAGTGTCCCAGTTGATAACTTCTGTAACAAACCACTTTTGAGAGAACAATGAGAAGAAGCAAGCATACTGAGCATAATATAAAAGAGCAATAGTTCATCCAAAACAAACAAACAAACAAAAACAAGTCAGTAATCCTTCTGCAGCTGGTTAAAATATCTATGAAGGATTTTCAAATTGAGTTTCCAATTTTAAGATTCCTAAATATCAGATCAGCATAAGTACAGACGAATAACACTTAGAAGAATCCAGGCTTAGAGTTAATGCATAAAATAGTTTGTTGCCTGACTTCTTGGAATTTAATGAGACGCTGTTGTTATCTGAGAGATTGTCTCTGGGAGCTACAGTAATCATTTAGGAAGACAGCTTCACTTCATTTGAATCATCAGTTGATTCTCTTCTCTTACTGATCATGAGCATGGGTGAGTTTGGGCAAATTTCAATTTCATAGATGCATACATGGAGAAAAAAATGAACATTTTCTTAAAGCTCCATGTCTGTAATTTTGATCCAGTGCTTAATGTGCATATGGATAGCACTTGGCTGTCTGAGCAGAGCAATGCACTGCTCCCAGAACCTTAGCAAGTACTCTAATTGTATACTTTGCTGCAGAGCTATACTTTAAACCATAAATTTGAAACCATACACAATATGCATAATTCTGTCACCAGGACAACATGGTCTGAGCAATAAGAAACTGACAAACTAATAAATAATCATTTAGTTTAACCAAGTTCAGAAATAACACAGCATGAATTATGACTTGTCTGGTGGAAAATGTCATTTTCACACTTATTGTGAAAACTTGCTAGAGAAAACAAAACTTAACAAAAGATCATGTCTGACTTCCCAGCATGAAGGACTCATTCTAGGTGTGTCTTCCTGAATGTGGAAACACAATTGCTAGAAATAATACTCAGAACCCCATGAAATAAAGGAAAGCTATATTGTTTTATCTTAATTTAGTTTTATATCATCCAGTATATATTTCGTTAAAATTAATAAGGGTGTGTAAATGTGTGTGTGTGTGTGTGTGTGTGTGTGTGCATGCGTGTGTGTGCACACATGCCAGTATATGCCAAAGCTCCAGAAGAAGGTATGAGATACTCTGGAGCTAGAACTGCAGAAACTTGTAAGCTCTGGAAGAGCAGCAAGCACTCTTTATTACTCCGCTATTTCTCCAACCTTTCATTTCATATTCTCTTCTCAGCTTAACAAAATTTTTTACTCTTTATATGAAACCCAAGGATGTGGACCAAAGGGAAACTTGAAGTTGTAGCTAATCGGATGTTGTCATATCACACTGTTACATGAGAGGATAAAGTGGAAAATTCAGCTATGTTTTTTTTTTTCATTAGATAATGGAAAGATAACCTTTTATTAGACATAGTAGTCTTCTGAGCAGCGTGCTTAAGTGGTATATAACCTTCGGTGAGTCTCTGTGCACAGAGGGACATAAATAATCACTTGAATGGAACTTCTAAACTTTTTTATTGCCTTAAACTTTTTTTTTTACTACACTTTAGATTACATATATCCTAAGATATGAGGCTTTCCACAGCAGAGCAGATAAATGGTTCCCCACAGAGTAGCACTGTTTGTCACAAATGGATATATCTGGTATTCCAGATGGTGGCCAGGATCAGAGAGGACCATACACACACTATGGTGCATGACTGGTCTCTGCATTGCTGATATTTTGTGAACTGCAACTTGCCTTTCTGGGAATGAAAAACAGTGGAGAGACTGGCCTTTCCTTTCAGGTATCTGTGGAGGAGTTAAGGAATTATCTTCTTATTCCAACTAAAACAGCCTAGGTAATTTATAAAATAAAATTATCATTTTAAAGCCCAATTTGCATTTGGAAATTACTTATAATCTCCTTTTCCATTTAATGTTTCAAGATTCTCCCCATATTATCATGAGAATTATAAATGCATCCTGTAACTGATCAACTAAATGTTTCTGTGGTTTTCAGAGGTAGCATGTGCCAATTTGTTATGCTAATACAGATATCAATTCTAGGTCCTAAGAGGATTTGACCATGACAAACAATAGTCATAAGCACACAGTATGGGATCTTTTTTCATTCTTGCTCTCTTCCAAATAAGACATTTGAATTCATTTCTCATTAATTATATGATATGCTAATGTTTTTGGTTGGGAGCATGTTCTTTGCCTGCCATTGTTTTAAGTTGCAATTTCGTTAAGAAAAACAAATACCCCTGGTGTTTAATGTAGCTTGACTATCCCTCCATTTGATTTTGATTTCATGAGAATGAATGAAATCAGGATGACCACATAGCATTGGTGCAGTATCTTCCATCATTTTGTTTGTAAGACTCAGAGCTTACTTAATTCAGTTGACACACCACATATATAAGATAGCCTGGACTAATCAGAAGCCTTAAGAAATCAGCTCCAAGGACTGGTTAATGGCATGCTGATTTCTCTCTTGTACTATGCTCTTTAAAAGCTGACTTCATGTACCAGGTTTCAGAATTTTAGTTCATTTATCAACTCTTTGTGACTAACATATCCTTCACTATGAAGTATTATTTCTAATAAATATTACTTAGAGTAATACCTAGTAATTCATATATTTTTATCCCTAAATATATAGGAATATGTATAGTAATTGCTAGTTATTTATATTATTACTACAATATAAATTTGTATTTATATTATTTATATCAGTAAATAAGTAGGAATTTAAATTATATGTGTGAAGACACATTGGAATCTTATAAGAAAGATGAGTTACTGTGTTGTGCTTCAAAGAAACCCAGGAAGTTTGTATGTGCTGTCTTAAAATGATAGAATTTTAACAGGCAGGCACAACAAATTTTGAAAGAACATATTTACTGATTTGACATTTTTTAGGGTGAAAAGAATAGGTAAAATTTTGCTCTTTCACTTTATTAAAATTGTGTTACCTCATTTGTGAACTACAGTTACTAGAAAGAGACCAACACTCCCTGAAAATATTCAAATTTTCCAGTGTATGATCACGTGATACTACTGGCAATGTTTGAAAATAATTATCCTAGCTTCAGATTTGTAATCAACATTGTGCACAATAAATTTCCCTTACGAGCCAAAATAACCTCATTTTAATTTTTACGGAGCTAGACAACAGTACTTGTCAGGATCCACACTAAACACTTCTACCTTTCTATTCCATAATCCTCATAGTTTATGGTTATAGTCTGGAACATTCCAGTTGCTTCTGGATTGTGTGTTCAGCTAAAGTTCCTTTTAAATAGTTGTATCCTAAGTTGTAGCTCTAGTTTCAAGAATCTACAGAACATGCTACGTGATTGGTTGGTTTAGTATTTGTGGCAGAGTGCTAGATCAACGTTCAGAGTCACAGCTGAGACAAGTTTTCAGTCACTATTGGAGAAATAAATAATACTCAGACTTATATAGTGGCAGAGCTATTTCTAATACAGTATGTCAACCAAAAAAATTATCTTTATCATATTTAAGTAGTTAATCTCAATAATGTAAGTGTAAAGAACAGCAATTGAATACATAACACTAACTATAAAGTAGTAAAGCTAGATAATATGTAAGTAAATAAATATAAACCACAGCCTGAGGTGCTTGTAGGATGAAGAAGAGGGTCATTTGTCATTGACTGGGTGATACACAAAGCATTTCTAGGCTTGCTTTATATGTACGTAATACAACTAGTAACAACAATATGTGGTTTTTCTAATGCGTATGTGCTATCCAGTGATAATAGATCTAAGAAAGAAAGAATAGCTGATTCTTAAACCATTTCATATTTTTTTCTGTGAGCCATAAGAATGCAATGAAACAACTTACAGATATAACTTATTAAAGTAATGATAAAAGTACTGTCAAGGGTTTGCTTCTTATGTTTATACATCCATAGCTTTTGCATTTTCCTTAACCCAGTTCACAGTTTTTTGCCTATGTCTGTTCTTTTCTCATATGAATCTATATTCATGTTGTCTTGGTTACTTTGTATTTTTCTCTACTCTACAATAATGTCACCTATTAATTTATCGATCTTTCCTACATTATACTCATACAGATCTAACTTGATAGTTATCCATAAGGTCTAGATTGACCATAGGAATGAAGAAAATAAGAAATATAATCAGAAGGTAAATTACCCACATAACTATGATTCTCATAATGCAGATTAAGGATCTCATTAAAAATTTTCAAGCTAAAGTAACATTTTGATGGTGTTAGTGTCTCATAAGTTTACTCCCCTTGATTTTATAAACATTCATAAAATTTCAATATCTCTGAGATTCTAGGCTCCTGATCATGCTATAGTGTCTTAAAAGAACTTATTGTGTTTAAAATTTAAAAAGGTGACTGTTAATGATTCATCCAGGACATTCTCAAAGACTTAACTAGAAACTGACAAAGTCTGGCCATGCTCAGGTACAAAGGTAGGCCCTTAATGTTTGCAGGACAAACTACAACTCTGTATCTAGCAAAACTAAAACAGATGTATATTTGGTGCTACCTCCCATCCTTGACAGAAAGTCTATTGATGGATCAGAAGGAAAAGCAAACCTGGTGGGAGTTTAAAATAGTGTGTGTGTGTGTGTGTGTGTGTGCATGCCTGTGGGTGTCCATGTGCATTTGTGAGCGCATATGTGTATATGTATTTTATTCTGTTTAAAATTTCAGAGTTCTTCATTTTGACTGGCAGAAATTATGGTAATATAATAGAAAAACAACACTAAACTGATCCTTGTAAAAATAGTATATTGACAAATGTGCCTGTCAGGTACATATTATTTCCCAAACATTAAGATAAAATTAAGGTTATCAAACCATGTGATGTAAGAGAATTTTATTAATTGAAAACAATGCTGACTACCTGTCTGTGGGTAAATGAGTGAGGAGTCTTGATAGTCTCTTTTCAAAACTAGCAGTACAAAGGAGCCAAACATAGTATCCAGAACAAACACAGAGCAACCATCCATCATCTAGTGACTCAGAAACACATTGTAATTTGTCCTCCCTGCAACCTTGAAAGGGGGCATTTGTAATTCTAGAAAGAATGAACACTATTTTTTGATGTAAATATTTTTGAAGAGAAATTTTGTTTAGACAAGAATTCATAAACTAAGGAATTGCTTCTCCCATAAAAGGACAACTGTGGGACATTTGTAAGACATTAGCATTCAGTTCTATATAGAGTATATGTACAATGAACATATACATTCATGTTTATATTTTTTCCTTGAAGGTGTTACTTTAAAATATATCCTAATACTAGTGATTATTAATAAATAATGGACTACCAAAGGCTTGAATACTAAAAAATACATTCAGTAGAACTGTACTTGTGGATTAGAATATAAAATATTTTAAATTTAAATGACTAGCTACATATGTAGGAGTAGTGTATAGTATAATGCTAGATATCGGGTGAAGGACTTACACATTGGCTACCACTCTGCTCCCTAGCTCTATCCCCAGAGCCCCCCTCCAATTTTATAAATAATTTGATACTTCAAAATAATGTCATTTGTTAGAAATACTACATTGTGATAGAAAAGGATGAAAGTTAGGGTGATAAAGAGAATAACAGTAAGAAGCTAAAGTCTTCATTTCAAATAGAATTTAAGATAATACTGGAAAATTCAAAAATGTAATTTCCTTATGTTGGGACTGGTAGTTTTATTCCAAATAGCTAAGTTATAACACAAATTGAATGTGGATTATACAGAAAATTACAGAAGGAATTGAAAGCAGTCAAAAGTCACAAAGATCTTTTACAATACATCATAAATGTCTCCAACTATCAAATATGAAATAAGGACTTAAAATTTAGTGCTTAAGAATCATGTTAATTGTAAGTATTAAATTAAATAATAAGACATTTGTGTTCATAATAAACAAAAATAACCCTAAAGTAACAAATACTGAAGTGTGAGCCAGGGCTAAAACACATAAGTACCATGTAATAGAGAATGCAATTCCAAAATGAAATAATTTTAGCTCTGACTTATGTAGGCCCAGAGATCTTCCCTCATCAATCTGAACTGAAACATTAACTCCTGATACTCAAGTCTGCAGACGCTCTGAGCAGATGTTTCTCCTATCCTAGGTTTGCAGTTTGAGCATCCTAAGGCTTCTTCACCTCTGTGGATATCAGTCAACTTTTTAGTAAAACCCTATCATCTTTCTGCACTCCTATGGAAATGCATACATACATACATACATACATACATACATACATACATTCATACATACATACATGCATCCATACATATATACATACTATTGAATTCCTTTCTCTGAATAACCTTGAGCCACAATATGAAACTGAAATCCTTCAAGAAGTTTTTACTTAGCTCTCAGTACATACATACTATTGTGGCAGTTACTGTGCTTAGGGGTTACAATTTGAGGTAGGAAGAAGAAATCTCAAGATTCATCCTGGAATAATAAGCACAATAAATTGAATAATGTGACAAAAACTAATAAAAGTGGCTTTAATCCAAGGCAATCAATCCATTTTTTATGCCCTATAGAGTCCTTAAAAGTCTCTTTGGCTTTCTACCTTCTTTATCTCCAAATACAGACATCTGAGCTGCCAGTCATTTAAAATCATTTTAAGACTAATATGCACACCACCAACAACATATTGTCAGCTGCAACTGCAGATTATGAGACTTAGTATGAAAGGAAAAATTTGCACATGAGAAATATACATGTTGGCGTTGTCTTCTGACCCATGTGCAACGGAACCTATGCTAGAAATTGAGTCACTTAAGACAGTCTAGAATTATATCTAAGCAGTTATACAGATATGTGTTTCTAGTTGTGACTTCAGTTCTGTTGGTGTTACGTTTCTCATCTTTACTAACAGCCACATGCACAATAAGTGTCAGAAAAAAAGAACTTACATGTGCAAGAAGTTCCATTTTCATCCAAAAGCTGATTATCAGCACAGGCGCACACGCGGCCTGCTGGAATGGCCAGGCAGAGTGTGCCACAGCCCCCATTGTTAATGCGGCACATATTGTCACCTGCAGAAAAAAGGAAAGGAATTGTCACAAAGCTGATGGTTATAGTTTATTTTTAAGGTTATGGAACCCAAGCTAACTTTTTATGTTCTGTCCTTGTTTTTTTTTTTTTGTTTGTTTGTTTGTTTGTTTTGTTTTGTTTTTGTCTGATATCCAATTGCTAGAATTGCAGGCATATACTGCCAAACCTAGCTATCAGGAATATTTTTCTTTCACTGAAATATACATGGACATAAATATGTGAATAGAAATGTTGTATATAGTTCACCTTTGTGGTTATAGTCAATATTCCCGCTGAGTAGAAGTGGCTTTCAAAGACAGTTGAAAATATATGTTGCTTTGGTACATAAGAGGAATATTTATGCTTGTTGGAGGAGGACTGTGTACTAGGTAGTAATTTTCTAGGGACCGGGAGCAAGGAGGAAGGTAGCATTTTGTCTGTCATATACAGTTCCCAAGATTATGATCATAGCATGGTAGCCCTAGTCCTTTGGAAGGTAAAGCAGGTCTCTGGAAACGTAGATGGAGGTCACCATTGAGCAGGCAAGCATGTGGGATTTGATTTGTTCTCTAGTGGAATAAGTATCACTCATGATACTGTGCTGAGGACATCACGAAGCATGGTATACCAAAAAAATTCACAGCACACAAGATGTAAGTGCTGGATTAGAGACTTTGGGAACAGAGTCACTGATGGAGCACAGGAGATGACATTTATAAAAGAATTCATAAACATATGTCAGCAGTCCATGGCAAATTGTAGAAGATAACCAAAGACATATTTGAAGAGCCTTGAGATATGATTTTTATTAAAATATAGCTAAAACACAGTAACTTTATATAATCACAAGTTTGATATCATTTAGTCCTTTAACTTGGGTAAGCAATTAAGAAAATGTATTAATCCAGGTGACATAGTTTGTGCCTCTAAATATGATTCTCAAGAAGCTGAGGTAAGAGGATTTCTGTGAGTTTCAGGGTAGTCTGGATAACAGAACAATCCAAGAACAAAGGCTAAAGAATGACAGTGTGGAAAGAAAGAAAAACAGACAGACAGACAGAGGCAGGAGGGGGGATCGAGGAAGGACAGAAGGAAAAGGGGAGAGAGAAATGGATTGCTGGGTTTTCTTTGCATCTGTCTTTACAGAGAAAATTGTTAAAACCCAGAAGCACATTGGGCATGCAATTATCGGGTAGTCTTACAACATGCTTCAATTTTCAATATTATCAATAAATAAAATAAATTTAAATAAAATAAAATAAGTTTTTTATTATTTTAGGAGTAAGACACTAAAAAGAGAAGCCTTCAATTACTTGGGTCATAAATAATAAACAATGTAAACTAAATTGATAGTTAGTATCCAAGTGCCAATATTGTAACTGAAGCCACAGATGCTGACTGTCACACTATATGCAAACAGGATGGATTGCCATGGAGAGCATCGTAGAGGAGATAAGCCCTCCACAATGGTGCTGAATACTACACATTCCTACGTATTATCTTAAAGATCTCAGATCAAAAGAAATAACCCAGAGTTTATTATCAATTCTTTTCATTTTCGGAAAAGTGCACTTAATTTATTATATACATAAAACTATGGAGCGCGCTTTAAAGATAAAGCAGCAAATAATGCAAGCAAAGGCCTCAGTTTCTACACTCAGAGGATAATGAAAAATATCTCATATCTTTTCTAGTAGATTGTCAAAGTGTTTTATGTAACTTCCAGACATATATATTCCATGATTATAGGATAAATATGTAAAATTTTACTGGATATTAGGACACCCTTTCTGTGTTCACAATATGTGAGTCATTAAATGGCATATTTAACACTTAATAGCATCCATATTTTGTAAAATTGAGATTATTTTACAATATTTTGTGGCACATATACTGAAACAGTAAGAAATAAGAAAGTTGATTATAATGTATCTGGTTATGTATTTTTAAAGATATATGCTTAATATAGAAATGAATGGAATGATATTTATTCTCACCACATACTTTTTTTATTCTGAAATAAATTAACATTATTTAAATTTTAAAATATATTCCCCTTATTTAAATACAATATTCTGAAAATGAAGAATTAGTATTTGCACTGCCATAATAGAAATCCCAAAGCTAAATTAACATGAATAATTTCACATATCTCATTGGAAGGGCCTAGACCATTTTATATTTTAATGTCCCAGTATGTTTTTCAATTTCATTTTCACAACATATTCTCATTAGAGCTCACGTGATTGTGTATTTTGAAATATACCACTTAAAAATATTTCCTAAAATTATTTGCAGAATGTGATTATTTTCTTTTTTTTGAATTATTTTATTTACTTGCCATTCCAAATGTTGCCCTGCTTCCCGGTCACCCCTCCCAGAATTTTTCACCACATCCCCTCTCTCCTTTGTCTCTGAGAGGGTGCCCCCTACCCACCCACCCACCACCACCCACCCACCCTCCCCCACCCTTCACGCACCCACTCAGCTCCAGCCCCCCCCCCCCCCGAGTTTCCCCTATCCCTGAGGCATCAAGTCTCTCCAGGATTAAGCTCAACCTCTCCCACTGAGGCCAGCCAAGGCAGTCCTCTGCTATATATGTGCTGGGGGCAACAGACCAGCCCATGTATGCTCTTTGGTCGGTGGCTTAGTCCTGGGAGCTCTGAGGGGTCTGAGTTAGATAATACTGTTGTTCTTCCTGTGGGGTAGCCAGCCCTTCAGCTCCTTCAGTCCTTCCCCTAACTCTTCCATAGGTGACCCTGACCACTGTCAAATGCTTGGTTATAAATATCTGCATCTGTCTCAGTCAGCTGCTGGCCGACCCTCTCACAGGAAAGTCATGCCAGGCTCCTGCCTCCAAGTATAACATGGCATCAGTAATAGTGTTAG
Organism: Uromys caudimaculatus; assembly: GCA_028551405.1. Classification (NCBI taxonomy): domain Eukaryota; kingdom Metazoa; phylum Chordata; class Mammalia; order Rodentia; family Muridae; genus Uromys; species Uromys caudimaculatus. The sequence continues at coordinate 124,016,880 of CM052701.1, read as the reverse complement.
GGTTTGGTGCCTGCCCGTGGGATGGATCCCAGGTTGGGCCGGTCTCCAGATAGCCTTTCCTTCAGTCTCTGCTCCATTTTTCTCCCTGCATTTTCTTTCTATCATATGTGAATTTACAAATCCCTGTCCCTCATATGTAAAAAGACCCATGTTTGGATTTTGTTTTCATATGTGGTGCGGTGCTACTTTATAAGTTAGAAAATATCCTGGACATTGTGTTTATTCCAAACATCAGGTAAGAACCATCAAAGTGAGACTCCGGTATCTGATTGATTCTGCATTTAATATTTGATCATTTCAGAAAAGGCAACTAAACAGCCTGAAGAAAGGATAAAATGATCTATAAATTTCATTTCCTTTAACCATTATATTTTCATCTCATTGCGCTTATCTTTAGCTTGATTTGAGACTATTTTATAGTTCTCTCTCTCTGTCTCTGTCTCTCTCTGTCTCTCTCTGTTTTTGTCTGTCTCTCTGTCTCTCTGTCTCTCTATCTCTCTGTCTCTGTCTCTGTCTCTCTGTCTCTCTCTCTCTCTCTCTCTCTCTGTGATGATATTAAGAAATTATGTAAAAAGAAAAATAAAATAGAAGTATCTAGATAAAATTTTCTGAGTTTTCTCTATGATAATTATCTCATAAAGGGGAAATTGGGAAGAGAATAATGTGATTATGGCCCTGTTATAAACCTTAAACTTACAAAATCCGCAAAACACTGATACTTGAAACCATATATACACTTCAGATAGGCATTGATAACTCTGGAATGATGGAGATATGACTAAAGGTCTTTGACTCTTAAAATCTATACAGGGAGTCAAGTAGAACTTTATATTAAAGCAATGTGAATAAAAAACTTAGTGCTGCTATAACTACAATAAAAAAAAGAGAGTTCTGTCCAAATTTAATGGTGCCCTTAATCCAAGTACTTTGCAGGTACAGGCAAGATGATTAAGAGTTCAAAGTCAATCTCATCTACAGAGTAGGTTTAAGACCAAGTGGGTTACAAGAGAGCCTATCTAGAAATAAGCAATAAAAATTATGAAACAAGTACAGCAACAATTACTACTTTAGGAAGTAAGAAATAAATCACATGTTCTAGCCTGGTGTAATGATTCATGCTTTTAATCACAGGTTTATGCTGGAGGATCTCAACATAATGGATAGCCAAGCTGGGTATTATAATTTAAAAAACAAAACAAAATCAAAACAAGTCTTTCCATCTTCTGATATCTTTCTCAATTCCTTTCCACAGTGACTTGAAGTTCTTGTCATACAGGACTTTGGCTTAATTGGTTAGAGTTATGCCTATATATATTATATTATTCATGGCTATTGTAAGAGTGTTGTTTCCCTAATTTCTTTCTCGGCCCATTTTTCATTTGTATAAAGGAGGGCTACTGCCTTTTTTAGTTAATTTTGTATCCAGCCACTTTGCTAAGTATGTGTACCAGCTGTAGGAGTTCTCTGTTAGGATTTTTGGGTTCACTTATATATACTGTCATATCTGCAAATAGTGAAACATTCAATTCTTCTTTTCCAATTTGTATCCCCTTGATCGCCGTTAGTTGTCTTATTGCTCTGCCTAGAATTTCTAGAAATATATTGAATAGATAAGTAGAGAGTGGGCAGCCTTGTCTTATCCCTGATTTTAGTGGAATTCCATTAAGTTTCTCTCCATTTAGCTTGATGTTGGCAATTGGCTTACTCTATATTGTTTTTATTATGGTTAGGTATGCACCTTGTATACCTGATCTCTCTAAGACTTTTAACATGAAAATGTTGTGCTAGATTTTGTCAAAGCCTTTTTCAGCTTCTAATGAGATGACCATATTGTTTCTTTTTCTTTCAGATTGTTTATATAGTGAATTACGAATATCCAAAGCTCATGGACGGGTAGGGTTAACATGGTGAAAATGACCATCTTACCAAAAGCAATTTACGTATTCACTACTATTCTCATCAAAATTCCAAAAAGAAATTTTTTACAGACCTTGGTAGAGCAATTCTCAGCTTCACATGGAAAAACAAATAAACAAACAAAAATAACAACAAATGGATAGCTAAAACAATTCTGTACAATGAAGAACTTCTGGAGGTATCACCATCCTTGACTTCAAGTTGTAGAACAGAATAATAAAAACTGCATGGTATTAGTACAGAGACAGATATATTGATCAATGGAAAAGAACTGAAGACTCTGACACACCTATAGACACTTGATTTTTGACAAAGAAGGTAAAACCATACAATGGGAAAAAAAGCATTTTAAACAAATGGTCTGGTCTAAGTGGATTTCTCATCTAGAAGAATACAATTAGATCCTTATCTATCACCCTGCACTAAACTCAAGTCCAAGTGGATCAAAGACCTCAATGTAAAACAAGATGAACTAAATCAAATAGAACAGAAAGTGGGGAAGAGCCTTGAACTTACTGGTATAGGAGACAACTTTGTGAACAGAACACCAATGGCTGTAAGATCAACAATTGATAAATCGGACTTCATGATACTGAAATTACTCTTTAAGGGTAAGGAGATTGTTCATAGGACAAAACAACATCATACAGATTAGGAAAGGATGATAACCAACCCTATATATGACAGAAGACTAATACCCAAAATTTTTATTAAAAATACTCAAGAGGTTAGATATCAACAACTCGAATAACTCCATTAAAAAATGGGTTACAAAGCTAAACAGAATTCTCAACAGAGGAATCTTTAATGGCCAAGAAACATTTAAAGAAATGCTCAAGGTCCTTAATCACAGAGAAATAAAAAACAAAATAACTCTGAGATTTCATTTTATACTGGTCAGAATGCCTAAGGTCAAAAATTCAAGTGATAGCACATGCTGTTGAGGATATGGAGCAAGGGAACACACCTCCATTGCTGGTGGGAGTGCAAACTTGTACAACCACTTCGGAAATCACTTTGGTGATTTTTCAGAAAACCGGGAATAGTTCTACCTCAAGATCCAGCTATACTACTCCTGGGAATAACCCAAAAGATGCCGCATTTGCTCAACTATGTTGATAGCAACTTTACTCATAATAGCCAAAAGCTAGAAATAAACTAGTTGTCACGCAATTGAAAAATAGATTTTAAAATGTGGTACATCTACACAATGGAGCACTATTCAGCTATGAAAAATAAAGATATCATGGTTTTTGTAGGCAAAAGCATGGAACTTGCAAATACCAGCCTGAGCAATGTAAGCAGTATCCAAAAGACATGCATAGTATGTATTCACCTAGTGGATATTAGCCATAAAATACAGGTATTATGTTATACTCCACAGACCCAAAGAAGCTACATAAAGAGGAAGGCCCAAGTGATGAAGTTACAGTCTTACTTAGAAGAGGGAATAAAATAGTCACAAGAGACAGATGGAGGGAGGGAACTGGGAGTAAGGGGGAATGGAGAAGGGAATGGGGGGCTCAGAATCATGTGTGGGTAATGAAAAGAAAGATGGCTAGATGACCATGAAATGAATGGAAATCTGCAGGTGACAGGGGCGAGGAGGTATGGGACATCTCCAGGGCAAGACAGAGGTCTGTGATAAGGGAGGCACCCAAGAATCAATGGGTGTGACCTTAGCTGTGACTCACTACTTTGGGGTTATGGAACCTGAAGAAGCCACCTCTTGTAGCCAGGCAAGAACCCCAGATAGAGACACCAACCTATCTACAAAGTTTTACCCAAAATTTTTCCTGTCTACAAGAAATGCAAGTATTGGGGATAGTGCAGAGACTTGAGGGAATGGCCAAGCAGTATCCAGACCAACTAGAGACCCATCCCCTGGGCAAGCACCAATCCCTGACACTGTTAATGATAGTCTATTATGCTTGCAGACAGTAGTCTAGCAAGGCTGTCATCTGAGAAGTTCCATCAAGCAACTGACTCAGAGTGATGGAGAGACCGACAACCAAACAGAGGATGGAACCTTAGGATTCTTTTGGAAGAGTTGGGGGAAGGCTTAGGACTCTGAAGGGGATAGGAATTTCCAACAAAGTAAACTGTCCTGGACCATTGGGACTCTCAGAGACTGAACCACGAACCAAATGTCATACATGGTGGACCTACCCCTACCCACATATGTAGCAGATGTGCAGCTTGATCTTCATATGGGTCCTGAACAACTGAATTGGGGGCTATCCCAAAAGCTGTTGCTTGTCTGTGGGATATGTTCTTCTAGCTGGGCTGCCTTGTCTGTCCTCAGTGGGAGAGGTTGTGCCTAACCCTGCAGAGAACTGATGTACCAGGATGGGAGCATATCCAGAGAGGTCCTCTACTTTTTCAGAGAAGGAGGAAAAGGGAAAGATCAGAGGAACTGTGAAAGGGGGTGACAGGGACACAAGGGCAATGATTGGGATGTAAAGTGAATAAATAAAATAGAACTGTAAAAGATCAAAAAACATCTGGTTTATGACTCAGAGCCTAAACGTTTGGTTGCATAAGCATATAAAACTGAGTTTGAGTACCCAATAACCACATAAAAAGCTAGTCTTGTGGCCCATTATTGAAGCACTAGGGGAAAGGCATAGAGGCATCTGGATCCTGGAGCTTCTCTAGCAGTCAACCTAGGAATTGGAACTGGAGGTTCAGTGAAAGACTCTATCTCAAAAAATATACTAGAAGATAATGGAGCAATACTTCCAAACACCTTCCTCTAGTCTCCACACTCAGGTACAGTGAGCACACCTGTACATAAACATATGGCATATGCATTCATACATACATACATACTACATACACACAGCACTAATTACTGCTATATTTATATATTAACCAAATATTCATAAATGCTACACTAAAATACAGTATAAACACACATATATGAGTGTGTGTGTGTGTGTGTGTGTGTGTGTGTGTGTGTGTGTGTAAGGTCTATAATTTTAGATTGATAGGGAGAGGGAAGAAGAGAAAGCAAGAAAGCCAGACAGATGTTGTCACATGTGGATGGAAGCATATCTTTTAACTTAAGAACAAATTGTAATGACTACTCTTAGGGGATTTAGTTACCTACTCAGTCACTGTATTTTACCTTTTAGATAAAAGCTAATATGGGGCTGAAGAAATTAATCATCAAAGACCATAGGGTGCTTTTGTAGAAGACACAGCTTTGATTCCTAGCACCTACATAGCAGCTTACAACCAACTGTAACTCCAGTCTCAGGAGATCTACCATCCTTTTCTGGTCTCCTCAGGAACCAGGTATGAACTAAATAAACAGTCATTCATGCAGGCAAAACATCCATACACATAATAAAATAATTTTTAAAGTCCTAATAAAAAGAATTTTAGGATAAAAATATAACCAAATATTAAATACATTAATTATGTATTTTAAAACTTAAATATCATCTTATATTCAACTGTTGAAAAGAAAAAAATTCTACCATATTAGGGTAAGCTGTCCTTATCTAAAAATTTTAATTCTTTTTGCCTTGTAATTATCTTGTATTGATCAATATAATTAAAGATGGAGTGCAATGTCTACATTCCTGCAGATTGTCTAAAAATCTATGAATATTGACTTGAGTCCAAGCAGTAATAACTAGGAATTCTTTCCGTACTGTACTGTGTGTTCAAAGATTATTATAGTATGAACAATTATTAGATGTAGGAAGATTAGGTAGAAAACTGAAACTAATTGATTGTTTCACCTTAGTTGAGGATAATCAGTTGGGCTGGACATATTCTAAGTAACACAGACCACAGTCATTTCTAAAGGAGCATTGATATTGAGCTTAGTAATTAAGATCTCTTGAAATACATGGGTTTGATGGTTCATATATGCTTGGCCGAGGGAATGGCACGATTAGAAGGTGTTGCCCTGTTTGTAGGTGTGTCACTGCTGGTGTGGGCTATAAGACTCTCATTCTAGCTGCCTGGACATGAGTATTCTGCTAGCAGCCTTCAGATGAAGATGTAGAAGTCTCAGCTCCCCTTGTACCACACCTACCTGGATGCTTCCATGTCCTGCCTTGGTGATAATGAACTGAACCTGTAAGCCAGCCCTAAGAGTTGCCTTGGTCATTGTGTCTGTTCATAGCAGTAAAGCCCTAACTAAAACAATGGGTAAAAAAAGAACTTTCAAAAAATAGTACAGATTAATTGTATAGTAATGGTATTTTCCAAACACCTGATACATTCCACTGTTTGAGTCACATGTTTGGTTACACATGACTTTGCACATGACCTCAGGAAACCATTACGTCAAATATTTGCATGTATAGAGAGATAATATTAAAATAACTTTTCCTGATTAAGATGATATAGGATAATGTTGTGAATTTCTCACATGTACTAGGTCTTGTAAGATTTATTTTTAATGTAACAAATAATTTTTTGATCCTCACAGAAATTTGTTGAGATTTATATTTCTGATCTACATAGAATATTTCGTGGTTTCAAAATTTGAAATAGATCCAAGGTCAGTCCATTTTATAGTGCACCAAGATATTTTTTCCACATTTTGAATTTAATAACCAACTTACTAAAACAACCAGAGCATTAAAGTCTTTGAAGATTATAAAAACGAATTCTGGCAAAAGGGAGTTTAGAAATGATGCATAAGGGCAATGCTTTCTAAAGAAGAGGAAGGGGCAAGGGGCAGATTAAGAGAGCTCTAGCCTCCTGAGAACAAAGGGGTGTGTTCAGTCTTCACGTGAAAGGGAGGAGGGAGCAGGCAGGAGGAAGGAGGGATAGAAAGGGAGGAAGGAGTACTTCCAGTATACCATAGGCAAACTAAATGTATGCCAGTCAGATTGTGGGATTGCTATGAATGCCAGGAGAGAATTGCCCTTTCAGGGAATTTTCTCTATTATTCATTTGTCTACATTATAATCCAGATAACATCAATGTTGCTATTTTTAAAGATGGATGAATCAACAATTATCTATTACTATTTACCACTTTCAGCACGTCATTTGTTTATTGATATAGAACTTTTAATAAAGTAGGAAACGTGAGGTTCCAGAATGAGGTGCTCTGTTTAAGATAACTACCATACTGCAAATACCTTCCAAAAACCTTGCTACACAAATCCCTGCTGACAACATATGCATCAGAAAATTAAGGATGCAATTTATTCATTATAAATTTATTGGAATGTGTGGTCATTAAATATTTATTAGGATATCTACATTAAAAAGAACTAGCAACTATTTAAAACTCATAAAACATCTACCACATAGTTTACTAAGTTGTTTTCAGTGCTTAGTATCTAAGTTATGGGTCATGATAATTGTGGTGGAATAATAAATATTAATAACCTGTGAAGATAAAATATAACAATATTATCTGATTTTAATAAGATGTGACTGTTGTGGTAGGTTGTTCCCCTTTATTGTTGCACATTCTTTAACTATGTGAGGAGCCTAATTAGACAGTGCTGCAGCAGAATTGTCAATAAAGTCTGCATATGCAATTCATCCCTTTTTTCTCAATTATTCATGTATTTTCAGTGTAAAAAAAATTTCTTCCTGCATTCACTACTCTTTGGTGACTTTTTTTTTTTTTTAATAACAAAGAATATTTCTGAAAGAAAAAATGTTGGGAGAAACCTTGATTTCTCTTAAACAAAATCCCCTGAGTTCTTCACCTAGGCTACTCTTTTATACAAATGTATGGAACTAAAAATTATTATCCTGAGTAAGGTAATCTAGATCCCAAAAGACATTCATTGTATGTTTTCACTTAAAAGTGGATAATAGCCCTAAAGTACTGGATACCAATGCGACAATCCACTCCCCAAAGAAGCTAAATGAGAAGAAAACCTCAAGCAAGAATGCTTAAATCTCACATAGATGTGGGAATAAAACAGTCATAGGTGGCAAATGGAGGGAGAGAATTGGGTGGGAGAGGGATGGAGAAGGGAACAGGCATGGAGAGCAGTGTAGGGATAGCAGGGAACAGAGAATAAATAGACAGTGGACAGGGGGCAATGGACATCTCCTGGACTTGCCAGAACCTGGGATGGGGGAGGGGTAAGCCCCAGGGAGTCTTTGGGGGTTAATCTAGCTGAGACTCCTAACAGTTGGAGATATGGAGCCTGAAGTGGCCACCTCCTATAGCCAGGCAGGACTCCCACTGGATATATTATGACAGCAACCAAACTACAAAACCTGTCTACAAGATGTGCAGGAACAAAGATGGAGCAGAGACTGAGGGAGTGGCCAACCAGTGACTGTCCCAAATGAAGAGCTATTTCATGGTCAAGAACCAATCACTCACACTATCAGTGATACTCGGTTATGCTTGCAGACAGGATCCTTGCATAACTGTCTTCTGAGAGGGTCCACCCAGCAGCCAATGAAAACAGATGTAGAGATCAACAGCTAAACATTTGATGGAGCTGGCAGAATCTTGTGGAGGAGTTGGGAGAAGGATTGAGGAATCTGAAGAGAATAGACATTCCACAGGAAGACCAAAAGAGTCAACTAACTTGGACCCCTGGGTGCTTTCAAAGACTGACTGAACCACTAACCAAAGAGAAAGCAAGGGCTGGATGTAGGGTCCCCAGCATACATGTAGCAGATGTGCAGCTTGGTCTCCTTGTGGGTCCCTAACAAATGGAGGAGGGTCTGAATCTGTTGCCTGACTGTGGATCATATTCTCCTAACTGTGCTGCCTTTTCTGGCTTCAGTGGTAGAGGACCTAGTCCTGCAGAGACTTGATGTGTCAGTTTCGGGTGACACCTGGGGAGGCTCCCCCTTCTCAGAGGAGAAGGGAAGGGGGATGTGGGAGAGGAGCTGTGGGAGAGGGGTCTGGGGAGAGAGGGTAGATATTGAGGTTTACTAAATAAATAGATAAATAAATAAATTATAAAATAAGATATACATCTTTATATTAGCAAGCACTAAGATTTGAATGTTTCTAGAGTGAGCAGGCAATATTTATCATAAAACCATCAACATTGTCAAATGGAACTTTGTGTTGCTATAGTGAAGTAGTGTTATTTGTAATATGTCAAAATTTTTGTTTTGAGTTTTTAGTACCTTGTTGCTTTCGTGGATCATAAATCTGAAGCCCAAACAGGGGTGCTCTTTCATGCCTCAGCAACGTCACCTCACTGGTCATCAAATCTAGTTGAAAAATTGAACCATTCATGTAATCTGTCCAGAACACATAATTCCCATGATGTGACAGTCCAAAAGGATGGTTCAGCTCTTTCCCACTGTATACAATCTGTAAAATGTGAAATGAATGTGAGCATACAAAAAAAATCAAGACTACCTTTCCAAATATAACTATTTAATTAAATAATATGTTTGTAACCATACCAGAGGACAACCAAACTATAGTCTTAACTCATATTTTATCCGGGTAGATTTACCAAGGACATTTATTATACTGAGAGCTTATTTCTCTTGTTTTTTGTAATGCTATTTGAAGAAGACAGTCAATTCTTCATGTGTTCAAATATTTCTCATAAATGCCACTGCAGATATGATGAGGAATAGAAATGTTAAAATGGCATCACTCAACTTTATTTCTCCCTCTGTGTGATATTTATTATTACCTTGGATGAAAGTTAATCTGAATAATTACTACACACACACACACACACACACACACACACACATATATATATATATTTAAACATATACACATATAATCTCATACTTATGCACGCTTACACATACATCTAATAATCAAGTGAAATGAAACATTTGAATGGCTGTGTGAATAGAGAAGACTGTACTAGGTCAATTGGACCAATGAAAATTGATGAAATCTAGGAAGTAACAAGAAAAGAGAGAGATGTTAATTTTACATAGATAAGATTTGCTAATGAGGTTTAATTCTGATTATGTTGTTGTATTATTTTTCTATTCCCTTCCATTTGTTGTTGAGGAGGAGGGGTCAGGAGAGCAGTCAAGTCATCTTGCACAATGAGTTGATAAATAGGAAACACACTAGAGACCCACCATGGCCTTTCTTCTTACCTTCCATCACTTATAAAAATCCTTCTACATGGTATATGAAAGCAAATTTCTTATTGGAATCAATATTCAATATTTAAGAAACTTATCTACATAGTTTAGGAATAAAAATTGAAACTATGCTCCTTTTAATATAATCCTCCAGTTAAATTTCTGTTATAATGAAAGATTGAGATACAGCAGAGTCTAAAATATGATTATCTTGGGGCTGGAGAGATGGCTCAGTGGTTAAGAGCACTAACTGCTCTTCCAGAGGTCCTAAGTTCAATTCCCAGCAACCACATGGTGGCTTACAATCATCTGTAATATTATCTGATGCTCTCTTCTGATGTGTCTAAAGACAGTGATGTACTCACCTAAAATAAATAAATAAATCTTTAAAAAATAAAATAAAATATGATGAGCATAAAATTATAAACATTGTGTATATACACATGCATACACTTTCTCACACACTCATGTATTTAAAGTGTATTTATATACATATATATTGTATACATACTAACAACTTCAGAGGAAGTTCAGATACTTAGTTAATAGATGTGAAATATATGACCTCATAGAACTTACTATTCAAGCTTATTTATCTGGCAGAATTAGTTTATATCATCTGTGATAAGCAATAAAGTACAAATTATGTCTTAAAAAGAATTCTTTTTGACCCCACCATTCAGACTCAGATCCAGACAGGAACTTAAACACTAAGAGACACATTTGGAAATGTCTCATTTACTCTTTGTTCATCGTTTACATTGCAGTTGAAGTCGTTCCATGGGGTTCTAGGTTGTTAGTGACTGAAGATGAAGAAACAGGCTGATGATTTTGTCACTAGACTTGTGTCTTACTCTCAACTACACACTTGTCAACATTGCCACATAATCCCAGGCTATTTTACAAAGATTAAAGCAAAAGAAGCAAGAGGAAGATCACATTTCTTTGTACCCATCGCTTTGAAGTTCAGCCCATTCCTACAATGCACCTCGGGTTCAGTGTCACAAAATTCTTTATACAAATGAATGCAGTGTAATTACTTTGTCTAAATCTCAGCTGCAAATGTTGAACATATTTAAATAGAGGAGGGTTGCTTGGTCACAGAAAATCCATCAATAATGTAGAAAGGCTGCATTGTAAAATCAGTCCTGCTACCAGGGGTCTTCTTTTAAAAAAACCAGAAATCCTGGCATACTGCAGTGAGCTGGGCCTGGCCTCCCAGAGGCCAGTGCCAGCTGCACAGCTTCATGCTCATTCTCCTTCAGCCACCCCACAGAGACTATTGGCAGCCACCTCAGAGGGGTAAAAGTAAACTTGAAAGTATTTTTAACACAGCACAACAAGGTTCTGTGGAAGAAGAAGCCTGCGGGTTACAAACAGCAGCCCTTGTCTCTTACCTTTCTGTGGGTTCCATTCAAAAATACTTTCTCGATATGATCATAGTAGGCATCACACCAATATAAAGTGCTGGTGTGAGAGTCCAGTGTTAAGCCATTTGGCCACAGCATCTTTGAAGTCACAAAAATCTGTCGATTGACGCCGTCCATCCAAGCCTTCTCAATTCTTCCCACGCTGTCATCTATCTTATCTTCTTTCCAGTCTGTCCAATACATCCAACTAGGACGTTAGAAACAAGAGCTTATTTCATTATCTCCAGTAGCCACCTAGAAGCACCCCTCAGATTTAGTACTTCCAGAAGTCAGTAGCTTGCTGATATGTTGTGTCTAAACTTAACTTTTTGAACCGGGTTAGCTCAGGGAAGCCAGGAAAGCCTATTACCATTCACCAATGCTTGCTTAGTACATTAATGAAAACAGTGGTAAGGACCAAATACTTATTTTCTTTGAACCCTGATATTTTTTATGCAGCATTAATTTTAACTATTGTTGCACAAAATGCATACTTTGGAGCAGTATAAAGCCGGAAGCTGACATGAGAATCCAGAGCACAGTTAATGATCTACTCCAGACTTTATTTAATTTCTGATGAATTAGTGTTTTTATTTTTAGATGGCCAACTGCATTGCCTTAGTTCTAAAGGCCACAATCATATTGCTTTATTTAGCCAGATCCCATTTGTCTTCCTGATGCAAATTCTCTATGCTTTATTGCTGTTTATTATTATCCCAAATCCAAAAAGGTTGATTTTGCTGCACATAAGTTTAATAACAGCAGGTTGACTAACCATGAGATTTTGAGCTTTTAATTTCTCTCTCAAACAAAACACCTGCCCTTAGAAATGAAATCTTTTGTGTAAGCTGTAATAGTGGGGGGGTAGGACTAGAGGTAATGTTCCAAGTCCCTCATGAATAAGGTTGAAACCCACTGTATGTGTTGTTTAAGGGTCATGTGAAAGTTCCTTGGTTATTAATTAAACTGGGCTTTCATTTTGGCATCCAGACACAGCTCTGAGAAGGACAAATGCTTATCTAAGCTGGAGGTCTTAAGAAGGACCCCTGATGACTTTCCCTCCCTTGTGGGAAACTTGAAGAATTTCTGACATAATCTGGGAAAATTCTGAATCCAGACTAAGAATCCTACAAATGTTCAAATTGACTGATAAGTGGAAGTTGATAATATATCATCTACTACTTATATCAATTAAGCTTTTATCAAATTTTCTTAACAGTTGACAATTATTTTTGATTGCCTGTTGAAATGGAGTATTAATCTGAAAGAAAGCCAGGATGGCAGTTTACTGTTTTCTTTGTTGCATTCTCTACAAGGGCTTTTTATCATTGTGACAACATAGGAACTGTCAAAAAAGAAACAATAGTTTCTCTAATTACATGATAGGCACAAATGTTTAGCCTCATTTATATAAATCAGCTTCATAAAATGAACTACATGATATTTCATCTTCAATGGCTTTTTCTAAAATCATTATATACACTTAATTAAAGCAGTTTTATTCTTATTACTAAATTACACATCATTGAAACGGGAATAATCTTTCCTCAGAACGTTTCCTATTGATCATGACATACTCATTTTACTTTGTAGCTCCCTATCTGGAATCACAAAAATATGTTTATTAATATGCACGCGTGCATGCACGCATACAAGCATATATACATGACAGGCTTGAAATTCTAATAATGATGTTTATGTTTAGCTGTTCTGTAGGGACTGAAAGAAGCCGGCAGTCAGTAATGTCACGAGTGAAAGTGTATTTTTAATAAGAGCACAAACATGAAAAGGCCTTGAACCCATGGGGAATTGGCAAAGCTTTTCCCCACCTGCCTCAAAATTGACAAAACCTTCTTCTCTGGTCAATTACAAGTGCTTACAGACAACTGATCAGTGCATACAAAAACTAACAACTGCAGCTTTCTCAACTCCATGTTTACAGCTAGACAACTGTCCCAGAAAGCCCTCCTACAGGGACTAGATAACCCCTCCAGGTGAGCTGTCTGTAACAAACACACTGCAGTTCCAGTCATTGTGGGCATGCCTTCATCAGGGCACACAGCCCACTTGCTCTCAGATTTCTGTGTCTGACATTCTTCATTTTCTCACCACCCAGTAAGTTTTCCCAGTGTAAGCCACATGAGTCTTGGTTGTTCAGATGAAAAATTGTGAACTGATCCAGTACCTAAGATTATTTTTCAGAAAGACAAAATATCAGGAAAAAAAGTATTTTTTTATTTCTACTTTCAAGGTCTACACACACACACACACACACACACACACACACACACACACACACACACACACACACAAAATCTAGATTCCACAAATAAGAGATCATGTGGTATTTGTCTTTCTGAGTTTGGCTTATTTTGCTTAAGATCATGACCCACTCATTTTTCTCAAAACTCTCTTCCCATTCCTAACCCCAGGTAATGCTGGTTTAGTCCAGACTCTGTATGTGTGAGATAACTGTTAAGTGTTACAATACTGAGAGGAAAGGCTTCCCTAGTGGAAGTATACAGCTCTGAAGGAAAGGTATTCTGGCAGTCCCCACCCCAGAAAAGTGTACAAAGTTACACTTTCCAACAAACCTCACGCAAGAGATTAATTGGGAGAGCTGCAAGTGGGTGGCTGCCTCTGTTGCTCATAGAAGCTGCTGATAGAACAGCAGATATGCTTTCTCCAGGCATTCTAGAAATGGGGTGAGGTTTCAAGGTGGACATTTACAGCCACGCCCAGGGATTGGTGGGTATTCAGGCTGTGTTCCTTCCACAGTTCTATCCTGTTGTCAAGTTGTCTCCGGGCTTAACACTTCAGTGTTTTCTGCTGTCAGGACTACCTCTCTATCATTATCACTCATGCTAAGATTCAAAACAGCTTCCAATATGCAAATATGGTTTTTATTCTGAAACCTTTAAAATGAATATTGTTAACAAAATGAGTCCAAAGTCATTGCCACACTGACAACATCTTCACGGTTACGGCTTCCTTTTCTGTTTGCTCTTTCCTATGCCCCTGCTCTGCGTATCACTCCGCTTTGTTTTTGTTATTTGAAAAACTTAACATACACATTAGGTTTCATTTTCACATAACACAGTTTGTTACTGTTAACGCTGCCTGAGTTCTTCTCCAACTGCTTTCTCTGCTTCCATCATTGGATACCTGACCCACATAGCTTCTTCCTTTTGGTTTATATGTCATAGGTATCCTTTAGCTCTTCTTTCATCAATACCTATTTTTCTGCTGTGGGTTTCATTCTAGTGTCCTAGTCTATACCTGCACACACCTCTACTTATGTACATACATATATATATAATGCAATGGAATACATTTGAGAACAGGAAAAACTTGGCTTTCTGAATCATTTTAAGATATTTTCTAGATTTATCTATTTTCCTGAAATTTTATAATTTTATTCTTCTTTACAGCTAAATACAACTGCATTATGTCAGTATTGCATACTCATTATTTATTCATCTGTTTATAGACATCTAGGCTGGTTCCATTTCAATGCTGCTGTGAATAGAGCAGCAGTACCACAGATGGCCCAGTATCTTTAATTCACCTGTAATTGTGTGAGCCTGCATCATTCACGTAAAGCAACAAGTTTCTGGAGGGCAATTATCCTTCATGTTTCTATTGATATGTATAAGTTGAATAGATTTTTCATTAAAGAAATAATTAATACTGTTTTGTTCCTTTAATTGTCTGACACTTTTGATGACATATATCTTTGCAATGAGTAATGAGCTCCCCCTATGTACTTCTAAAAGCCAGTGGTATTGGAAAGCAGAAGAAAACATAAAGTTCTTACTCTGAAAACATTTACATAAAGTTCCAAATATTGGAATGAAATTTTTGGGCTAATGCTTCCTTTTATTACTAGATATGCTTTTAATAAACACTTGACCAAATTGTTTCAGACTTCCGTGGCTAGTCCCAGTGCTTTCTGAACCAGTTTGCAGACAGAGCTAAGATTAGGCTCTTTACAATGAAGGTGAACACGCTACCTCCAAATCTACCCTCACACTGAAGATAAAACACAAAGCTCTCTCTTACCACTTCATCTGCACAAAGAAAATTTTGACTTAAGAAGATGTGGACAATATGAAATGGATATTTCAGTAATAGAACAGATAATTGTGACAGCCAAACACGAGAAGGTCAGAACCAAAGCGTAGTTAATTCTGTTGAAAACAAGCGCAGTGATTCATCTACTCCCGAGGAAGATGTATTGTTGTATTTGAAGTTATTTTCAAGTCATACAGTTCTAAAAGCTGCACTTCAGTGATCTCAGCTTACAATGCACACCGCACACTCTATTCATCTTTAATGTATGCATTGGATCAAAAGAATATCCATTGGTAATCATATTTTCTTGGCATGTAAGGACACATTCACATAGGAATCAGAAGCCAAAACTAAACAATCTATTCATTTAATGTTTAAATTCTGTTAGGAATTTTCACATTTCTTTAATATTTTATAAATATGATTTTATGTTCATGACATAGGTCTAAAGGAAAACTCAAATTATTCCATAAAATATTTCATTCTGACCAAGTAGCGCAAAACTATAAGGTTATCTTCCCAGATGGAAATATAAATGAGCTTAAAATTACTGTAGACTCACAAAAAGGAATAGTAAAACACTTTGACGACAGACTGCCTGGGTTTAAATCTAACCATTCTGTCTGCAATTGAATGGAATGAGATCCATGGTCACTTATTTCTTCATTCAAGGAAAGAGAATAAGAGCAACCATTCAAATGACTGTTACATATGGGAGCATAGTAACTACTTTAAAAAATGTATAATTCACAGAAAATGTACAAAAAGTATGTTAGTTCTCAATACCTAATATATGATTAGCTTAAACGTTTAACCAATAGAGTCTTGGATTGAATGATTACATATCCTGGTGTCAGGTTGTCTAAATAGTGCGTATCTCAAAATCTTTAAGTAACATATCCTCTATACAAATATACAAATAATTGCTTATTTTATTTAGTTCAACAATTTTCCTGCTTTTATCTATTTTTTTATCTATATTTTCTAGGAGGGGAACTCATTGAATAAGGAACCCCTGTCAATCTTCTGTTCCCATGCGAATTCACCAATTCATATGAATCTAAAGAAAATTTATGACTGCTAATATATAAAAACAGGAAACATCAGAGGCAGGCTTACATACCCATTAACTGGATCTACCACAATTGCTCTTGGATGAGACATTTCTCCCTCCAGTAGAGTTTTCCGGCTCTGAGAAGCCTTTTCCAGCCTTGCCACATTAATGGTTTTTCTGTGACCATCATTGGTCCAATAAAGGTTATTGCCAATCCAGTCCACTGCAATGCCCTCCACGTTATCCAGATCTATAAAAATATAAGAGCAAGAAAGAAACTAATCATATAATAAAAGTCAAATAAGTTTCTACTACTGATCTAATTAATGAATTATCACAAAAACTGAAAGAAAGAAATGAAAAGAGAAAAACAAACAAAACCTGTAATCCAAGATCTTTATAGTATGATTTCACATATAGCACTTTTATAGATTTTTCAGTTTTATTTTAAATACCTCGTCATGCAAATGATTGACTCAGCTGTCATCATAGGGATTGCAATGTTATACATTTTCACAAACTAATCATATGATATTTTAACTGAACACCAAGAAAGTAGTCTACAGAATAACACAAAATACAAATTACGAGAGCATAAAAGCCTAAAAATATGAGTGTGCAAGTATGAATAGACATTTCAAAGAACATCTGCAATACTTCTGTGTATTTGACACTTTTTACTGAGGATTCCATACATTTCGGATGAGTTCTAATGAAAGCCACACCCCCATTTCCTCCATTCAGTTCTTCCACTATCTCTACACCATTTTTCATTTTCAACTTCATGTGGTGTCTCTCTATCTCTTTTTAAAACTCACTGAATATACTTGGTGCTACTTGTATGTGCCGTGTAAGGACCCTCTGTAAATTTCTGTAAGGTACAGGAAAAAAATGCATGATAAATGCTGATAAGAAGCTTAATGGTGGGGGCTGGAGAGATGGCTCAGGGGTTAAGAGCACTGGCTGCTCTTCCAGAGGTTCTGAGTTCAATTCCCAGCAACCACATGGAGGCTCCCAACCATCTGTAATGGGATCCAATGCCCTCTTCTGATGTGTCTGAAGACAGTGACAGTGGACTCACATAAAATCAAAGAAGTTTAATGGTACATATGATCTAAACCTTTGGCTTTACAAAAAGGAAAGTCAACATTTCAAAGGAAACTCATGTGCTCATAGTTTACTGTCCAAGAAGCTTCAGAACACCAGAATAACTTCACAGGTTAATTATGCCTATGCTTAGAAGGATGTTTAATTTTGTCCATAGTTTATTGATGCTTAATTTATCTGTGCGCTTGTGTATTCCAGCATAGTAGAGAATAGCTGTTTGTTCTTTTCTATTTATCATGTTTTATGGATGAATTTTAAAATCATATTTTATTTGAAATCAATTTCAATAAAAACAATTCAAGATGGAATATCTTCTAATTTTTAAAATAAAATTTTACGGTTGCTCTATGACTTATAACTTTTTATTTTATCTCCAGGAGTAGTCACTATAACTCTATAAATGGCGATTTCTTTACTGGCACCGTGAATAAATCACCACAATGATCTACCTAAAAAGAGAAAGCAATAATAGTGCCTGCCCTGAGGTTATAACCAGGAGTAGACAGCTACTGCTCAGTGTCAACCAACTATGAGTCCTGTACAGAGGTCATAACCGAGTTACTATAGGGAACTCAATCTGTCTGTCTGAGATAGGGCAACTTCTTAGAGCATGTTTGCTATTATCAATTTACCTTGTTGTAAAAAAAATGTGTATATGGGTGGTCTAGGTGCCTTACCTTTTTATCTTTTAAAACTCTTAACTCAGTAACATATTCTTATGCTTTACCAGTGGTCCTCTTTAACTAGAAATACTATGTATTAATATTCAAGAATACTTACAATAAGATGGAATTGAATTCAAAGAGGCACAATTTTAAAGGAACTGCTGCCTAATTGCTTCATTTTGGTTTTGAAAAGTGAACTGTAATTTATAAGTGATTAGAATTCCCTTCCTATCTAGCCCATGAACTAAGGAAGCTCCTCAACGGCTCTCTTCTACAACGCCCTAATATTTAAGTATGAGCACAAGAACAATGCTTAATTCACAAGACGCTTCTGAGGATTGAATGAGTATTATGTGTGGAATTCTTTTTATTTATTTGTGTTTTCATTGTTCCATTTCTTCGAATTTTTTTTCTTTTTGAGAATATACCTTAAAATAATATCTAGTTTGTAGCAAATTCTGTATAAATTATGTTTTCTTACTCATAGTTAATATTATAGGCTTTCCTTTAGCTAACTAGCCTATTAAGATAACAATGAGATCACAACCCACAATACCTGCAGAAGACTCCTGCCTCTATAAAAGGCCATACTGGTATGAAGAACCTTAGGTCCACAACACCAGCAGAAGACTCCTGCTTCAGTGGATGCCAAGCCAGTACTAGGAACCCCAGAGGACACATGGGTACCTAGAACCCCAGAAGCCATACCATTATCCAGGACTCCATAGGCCATGCTAGTAACCAGAACCCCAGAACTCCAGAGGCAATTCTAGGATGCAAAGGCTCCAGAGATAATAGAAACCACCAAAACAACTGCAGAAACTTCCTACTGGACCTGAAGAGTGGCTGGTCACCAGAATTACAAAACACTCAGTCAAGAACACCAGAGAGAAAAGAGAAACCAAGGGAAAAATATCTATCCAACAAATACAAATCAAAAATTGTCATTTAAACGTATAAGTACCCCAAACCCACATGCCTAGAGGCCAGCATAAGAACACAATCAACAAGGGCCGGGGCAATCTGATGCCATCAGAGCCCAGCTATCCTACTACAGCAAGCCCTGGATTTGTCAACATAGCTGAAGCACAAGAAAATAACCTTAAATCCAATCTTAAGAAGATGATAAAGGTCCTTAAAAAGGAACTGAGTAAATCCTTTAAAAAAAAAAAACAAAAAACAAAAACAAAAAAACCCAGGAAAACACAAATAAGTGAAAATATGAATAAAATTCTGAAAATGGAAATAGAAGCAAAAAGTTAAATAAATAAACAAACAAACAAATCAACAAACCCCAAGCCCGAACCGAGAGACTTCTGGAGATGGAAAATCTAGGTAAGTAGATGAGTATCACAGGTGAAAATCTCAACAACAGAACGCCTGAGAGGAAAAAGAGAAACTCAAGCATTGAAATACAATAGAAGAAATTGAAACATCAGTCAAAATGTATTAAATATAAAAAGTTCCTGACACAAAATATCTAGGAATCCTGGGACACTATGAAAGGACCAAATCTAAGAATATTAGAAATAAAAGAAGGAAAAGCTCAAAGGCCCAGAAAATATTTTCAACAAAATTATAGAAAAAAGTTTTTTCCTAACCTAAAGAAGGAGATGCCTATAAAGGTACAAGAAGTTCCCAGGACACTAAATAGATTGGACCAAAAAAAAGGAAGGCCCCCTGCCACATGGTAATCAAAAGACTAAATTTACAGACTAAAGAAAGAATACTAAAAGATACAAAGGAAATGGCCAAGTAACATGTAAAAGGGGACCAATTAGTAAAACACTGCCTTCTCATTGGAGACTCTAAAAGTCAAAAGGACCTGCACACATGTCTTGCAGATGCTTAAAGAGCTGCAGATGCAAGCCAAGGCTACGATACTCAGCAAAGCTTTCAATCCGCATAGATAGAGAAGACAAGATAGCTCATGAAAATTCAAATTTAAGCACTATCTATTCACAAATGTAGCCCTACAGAAGGTACTAGAATAAAAACTACAACACATGGAAGCTTACTACATCCATGAAAGCACAGGAAATAAATAATTTTACACCAGCAAGCCAAAATAAAAGAAGTGTGTGCTGCGTACACGCACAGGTGCACACACATGCATGCACAGGCGCACATGCGCGCACACACACACACACACACACAAACATAAACACACACAAACCTCAACTAACACTATCAATAACAAAGTAACAGGAATAAAGATTTATTATTCATTGATATATCTTAATATTTGTGGACTCAATTCCCCTCCCCCAAAAGACCCAGACTAACAGAGTGGATGCAAAACCAGGATCCATCCTTCTGCTGCATACAAAAAAGATATCTTCACATGAAAGATAGATACTCCCCAGAGTAAAGGGTTGGAAAAATATTTTCCAATTGTGGTTTTTTGAATATGCTTGGCCTATGGGAAATAGCACTATTAGGAAGTGTGGCCTTAGTGGAGGAGGTGTAGCCTTGTTAGAGAAAAAGTGTCACTGTGGAGGCGAGACTTTGAGGTCTCATACATATGCTCAAATTTTTCCAGGGGATCTAGGCCATCCACCTGGCTGCCTTTGAATCACGATGTAAAACTTTTGGTTTATCCAGTACCATGTCTGACTGGATAAGTGCCATACTTCCCACCATGATGATAATGGACTAAACCCCTGAAACTGTAAGCCAGCCCCAATTAAATATTTTCCTTGTTATCTTGGTCAGGTTGTCTCTTCACAGCAATGAAACCCTAACTAAAACTGAGGTTGGTACCAGGGACTAGGGTATTGATTTGACAGGCCTGACTATGCTTCTGTTTGGAGGAATGTGGATTTGGGGACTTAAAGCCATTTAATGTTTTAACTGGGGCTTAATGGACCATACTAGTAGAAGCCTAGAAGACTCTTAGTCTAGTTTTGTAAAGTTGGCGTTATGGATCAGGCTTTTAAATTTTGAGCTTTTGACATGAATTTAAGGATATAAGCAAGAAAAATCATCTAAGAACCTATGTGAAGAAAATGAAAGACTTATTATTTGTTTTATGAGTTATTTACTTTTATTTTATCCATATGAGAGTTTTGCCTAGAATTATGCATGCATGTCACATGAATGCTCAGTGTACTCAGAGATCAGAAGATAATGCCCAGTTCCTTGAGAGGAGAACTGTGTTCGGTTTTGAGTCATCACGTGGTTGCTGGAAATGGAACCAGAACTGCTGTAAAAGCACTAAGTGCTCCTATGCACAGAGTCAACTCTCCAGTTTCTTAGCTGTCTCTAAAAGGGCAATCAGAAAATTTTTCTTATTGGTAAATAGCTTAAGCAACAATTTATTCTTTCTCAACTAATATACATTGTTAAAGGAAGTACTTTGCTGTTATATTTTTCATCCCTACTTCAATGAAATTATTAATTAGGAGATAGAGAGTGTCTTATGGACATTTGAGTTCTGTATTTAAAAGTGTCTAGATGGTATGTACCTTCTACCAATATGAATTCTCTGACCATAACTATTTGATTTGTAATCAATGAAGGTTCAATACATTCAATTGTCAAAAGAAAAATGTAGTCCTCGCTCCAGTATACCTATGACTTATTGAAACGTAAGAAAGCTCTGTGGATGAACCATCTACCCGAATAGGTCCTTTACTAGAATCCTAGATAGCGCTCCATCGTCCACACTCTGAAGGCCACATTCCATACCTCCCATTATCGTTAATACTGAACAAGTGACAAAAAGCAAAGACATAACCTGTTCTCCTAAAATTGGGCCAAAAGCTCCTTCAGTTGTCACATAGTATTCACTTTTATGTGAAAGCAGGCAGCCATGTTCACTCTTCAATGCTCAGTAAAAAAGTTGGGACACTATGTACACAAGTGATATAATTTTATTATATTGTATAACTGCTCAAATTATTTAAAATTTCTACAATATTAATGTTTTTAAAATTACCCTAAACATTTTAGGATGGCTCACATAAATGCCATTATGAAATAAAGTGCTGTAGAGCCTGTCTGATTTATTTCTGGATAACTTTCCTCAGCATGGGCAACATTTCACCTAGTTGGATAGTGTAACATGCTGTAATAAGCAAATGTGAGGGATGAATAAAGACACTCGCACTTGTCATGTTTATAGTATATATAAGCTTTTGAGTGTACCTAAGCCAGCTCAGTTCTGGTAGATTATAAGCAGGTCTGTTGTATGCACAGGAGAAGGAATGGTAACTGTGAATTTTACAATATCCTTTTCTCTATAGAAATCCTTGGTGGAATATGTCAGAATAAAGTACAATAAATCTGTGCCACAATTTCGATTTTCTTTCAGTGTTGATATTTGGAAGCTGTTGTGAGGTACTAAGAAAATGAAAGTCTGTTGTTAGAATTTTAGTACAAAACTTTTGGAAAGTCATTAGAATTAGATAAAAGCATTAGGATGGCTCCTCATAAGCAAATCCATGTGGTTTCCATAGGAAGAAGAACAGGAGTGTCTATGCTTATATGCCTTTGTCTTTACATTGCTGATTCCCAGCACCTCTTCTTTGGGCTTGTGAAATCAGCAAGATGTAATCTTAGAACTTCAGAACCATAAGTTGACTAAACATATTTTGTCAAACTCTTATGTGCAGGCCATTGTGCTTTCAACAATGAAATTTGACTACTAGAAAGTCTTATTCTGAGATATGAAGAAATGTGAGGAATACATGGGAAACAGTATCCCAAGAAAGGTTCTATAATTGCATTTCAAAGTAATATGGAAGTAGCATAAACAAGTTGCTATGCAAATTCAAATGCTGATGTAATATTTGGACTTCAGGGTTTCACTTTCATATAAATCTTCTACTGATGTTCACTGAGATATCTTAAAGACTATTGAGTAGCTATCTGTATTTTGATTCATTTTGTGTATGAACTTGACTAGACAACAGTATACAAATATACCATCATTTAGTCAAATATTAGTGTGCATGTTGACTTCATAGTAGATTTATTTATATGCTATTTACATGCAAATCTACAGAACTGAGTAGAACTGCTTAGCATCCACTGTGTGCTTGATCTCATCCAATGAACTGAAACCCTTAAGAAAAGAAATTGAGTTCTCCCGAGAAGTGTGGCTGTGCTTCTAGGCTGGCTACAGACTTGAACTATACTATGGACCCATCCCTACAAGGAAAAATCTTACCAGCCAGCCTCTACTATCATACAATTCAATTCCACAAAGTGACTCTTTCCCCACATTTCTTTCATTTCTATCTTGTTGGTTTGTTATTCCAGAGAGACCAACATCCTTACCAAGTCTGTGATCAGAACATGATTTTACTTATGATTTGGGCAGAAGAACATACTTCCCACTCATTCCTCTTACTTGACAAACCAAGAAGCATAATTTATAGAGAACAGTGTTCAATAACCCTCTACAGATACCCAGTGCTTACAAATCTCATTTTATAATAATACACTTAGAACTTCTGGATAACATCAGAGATCTGGTTGTAAATATAGAGAAAGTCATTTCAATGAAGGCCTTTTTATTACTCAATTTAGTCTTCTTACCAAGAGAGAACAGAGTTGAAATTCTGTCACCTGCTTAATGCAAAACACCAGAGCAATTTTTGGATATTCATTTTACTTTCAGATCTAGGTTATAATTTATAACAATACAATACTCTGGAGCCTTGCACATCAGTAGGAAATTGCTTATTCGATCTCATTTTAAATGGAAGAGAAAGAGCTAGCAGTAGTTCCTGCAACAACATGGTTTCATAGATAGGCTTCCATATATATTTCCTAATATGGTTTAGGTTTTTGGGTTTGGATATATAAACATTAAAAATCCAATTGTGTCACTGCAACTGATAATTTTTATCTGAAATTTCAATGGATTAAAGAGGAAAATGCATTGTATATGATAGAGAATACAGGACACAATAGTATACTGTTCAGTAAACCATAGGTGTCATTATATTCTGAGTTTGGATTACCAGCCAGAAACTGTAATATTTGCATTTTATACTTACTATGACAAGGAGAGCATATATTATTTTATATGTCCACATAGCTGGTGATCACCTAACTACCAAATTAAATTAAACAAAAGTATACTTGCTTTAGAACCACATAAATATTGAAAGAGAAGGGCGACAAAGTGCACACGTAAGTTACGTGTAAATGTGACAGCAAAGGCAAAATCCTTTACCAGTTCATCTTGAAAAAGCCTTCATAGGCAACTCTTAAAAACATATACTAACAACTCTATATCCACAGATAGCCTTTTTAAAAAGTAGCAATGAAATAGGGACAAAATTAATAACAAGATTAGCAAGCAGCTTACTATTAATTCTGCATTTTAATGATGAAAGCAGCTAAAGAAGTGTATTTATGGTATAATTTCCACATTAAACAAGTAGCAACATAGGACATAAATTAACCATTTACACAGTAGTCAATACAGAAAGTTTAGGCATGGAACTAATGTCAAGCGTACCCCCTCCACTTCCTGTGCATGTTTGAACACAGAATTGTAGAAGCAAATTGACCCACAGAGGCAAAAGTGAACATTAGGATTAAAGAAAATTTTAAACTTAAAATGTGAAATTGGAAACATTTGGACTGAGAAATAAAAAGGCTTGAATCTGGATCTGACCTAACAAAGCTGATATTATAAAAGGAAAGTCGGGCTTTGGAGACAGTGATAGTAGATAGGCTGGTTGTCTTCAAAGAATTCCTGAAAGACAAATGTAAGACAACATGTCCTTTTATATAGCCTTTCTCCTGGTGAAGATGAATAGAACACACTAAGCTACCAGCAAGGGGGCTTATAAAAGGCACCTCCTTATAGAAAAGAGACCACCAAGGCTACCATAAGACAGAGAGATAAATGGAGAAAAACTGGAGCCACCTCTAGAAAACTGTAATAAGTGGTAAACTATCTATACACAGGAAAAAGAGTCTATGATAAACTACAAGCTGCTCATGGAAAAATAAAAACCAAGAGTACAGCATTTAATTAGTGGCTAGCAGATCCAGCCAAGGGACACCTACAAAGTCAGCCAAAGCAGGCATCCAGCAGATGGGTCAACAGATGACTCCAGAAATCAGACAAACAAGAAGCTTCAGAGCATCACC
This sequence comes from Uromys caudimaculatus, assembly GCA_028551405.1. Classification (NCBI taxonomy): domain Eukaryota; kingdom Metazoa; phylum Chordata; class Mammalia; order Rodentia; family Muridae; genus Uromys; species Uromys caudimaculatus. The sequence continues at coordinate 123,991,511 of CM052701.1, read as the reverse complement.
ATTCCCTTAATTGAACAAGTAATATATGAATAGTACATAATTGTCTCCCCATTTCCGCCAGAGGAACATGCACAGTGTGTGCAACCCCTCTTTCAGCTTAATATATATATATATATATATATTTGTAGAGAGAGAGAGAGAAGAGAGAATTAGCCAATCTCAGTAGAAATTACCTCAGTCTTTGTGCATATCCTTCTCAAAGTCCCTTCCTATTACACCTGCCTGCATGAGAACACTAATTTATTCTTGCTTATGTAAAGCTCTGTCTACAATGAAACTCTCACACTTTGCTACCTATGAACTCATTGACTCAGTGGAAGTCTTATGTAACCATGAGCATTTGCACCCCACTCCTGAGTTATACCTGCCTAAGACAGAGTGTCTGCATTGCAATCAAATGGCCCCTGAAGTTAACCAAATATGACAATCACATTGATGGATAGCTTATCTATTGACTTGTAGGTGACAAACATATATATAATTTTACGTGTGTGTGTGTGTGTGTGTGTGCGTGTGCTGTGTACACAGTGTGTGTGTGTGTGTGTGTGTGTGTGTGTGTGTGTGTGTGCCATATACACAGTGTTGGACAGTCTTGAACTGGAGTTATGGTAGGTTGTTAACCACCATAAGTGATACTATGAATAGAGCCTGGGTTAACAGTAATTACTGTTCTTAACTGTTAAGCCATATATTTCTTCAAACTTTGATGGTCATATAGTATTGTTTATTTGTTTATATGCACCTAGACTAGTCTTACTTTGCAACTACAGTGCCACATAGTTAGGAAGTATTTACATTTCCTGTTATGTAGCCAAATTCTTGAATAGAGTAATTGATAATTATTTCAAATACCTTTGTTTTAGTCATGCACACAGCCTCTGTATGTTTTTAAACATATATCTACCAGTGTTTCCCCAGGATTAAAAATCTGTTAGAACTGACAAGGTGGTTCATTGAATAAAGGCAATTGCTAGCAAACCTGATCATAGGAGTTCAATCTCCATATGATACATATTGGAAGAAGAGAACTCTGACAAATGGTGCTCTAAACTCTACACATACCTATCTACAAACACACACAGAGAGAGAGAGAGAGAGAGAGAGAGAGAGAGAGAGAGAGAGAATTTAAATAACTAAATGTAGGAGTGTTCCTCTTTCTCCACATCCTTGCCAGCATCTGCTGTCACCTGAGTTTTTGATATTAGCCATTCTGATTGGTGTAAGGTGGAATCTCAGGGTCATTTTGATTTGCATTTCTCTGGTCATTAAGGACTTTGAAAATTTCCTTAGGTGCTTCTCAGTCATTTGAGATTCTCTGTTGTGAATTCTCAGTTTAGTTCTCTAACCCATTTTTTGATTGGGTTGATTGGTTTTTTGGTGGTTAGCTTCTTGAGTTCTTTATATATTTTTGATATTAGCCCTCTATTGGATGTGGGGATAGTGAAGATTTTTTTTCCCAATCTGTTGGTTACTGATTTGTCTTATTGACTGTGTCCTTTGCCTTACAGAAACTTTCCAGTTTCATGAGGTCCCATTTATCAATTCTTGATCTTAGAGCATGTGCCATTAGATGAAACACCCAACAGTAGGGAGAAGGAACTTATAGAGCTCACCTCCAGCAGTAAGAAAGGGCATCAAGTGAGGGAGGGGGTTGCCATCCCACAGTCAAAACTCTGACCCATAATTGTTCCTATCTGAAATAACTATAGGGCTGGATATAGAGAAGAGCCTGAGGAAAAGAAGGTCCAGCAACAGGCCCAAAGTGGGATCCAGCTCAAGGGGAAGTCCCAAAACCTGACACTATTACTGGGGCTATGGAGTACTCACAAAAAGGGACCTAGCATGACTGCCCTCCTAAAGACCCAACAAGCAGCTAAGTCAGATGCAGATATTTGCACCCAACCAATGGACAGAAGCTGCTGAGCCCTGCGGTTAAATTAGGGGAAAGCTGGAAGAGGCTGAGGAGGAGGGCAACCCTGTAGGAGGACCAGCAGTCTCAATTAACCTGGACCTCCGAGATCTCAAACACTGGACCACCAAACAGGCAACATACACCAGCTCATATGAGGCCCCCAACACATACAGCAGAGAACTGCTGGGACTGGGTTCAGTCAGAGAAGATGCACTGAACCCTCAAGAAAGTGTAGGCCCCAGGGAGTTTAGAGGTCTGGTTGGGTGGGGTAGACATCCCCATGGAGACAGGGGGTTGTGGAGGAAGTATGGGATGTGGAACAGTCAGAGGGTGAACAGAAGAGGGGTAAATAAAATCTGGAGTGTAAAAAAGATAAAGACAAAAAAAATAACTAAATGTAAATTATCAAAATTTTTATTTTTAGTTATGTAATACAATCTCAAAAATATTGGTTTAATGAATGATGAAATGCATGAAAGTTTTTCATCACTTCATGAGTAATTGATCTCGCGATGTAATGACTGTTCAGTCTTTTATCATTTGTCTTCATCATAAGCCATGAGAGATAAATACCTGATCTATATTGTACTAATTTTTGCTAATTTGAAAAGTATATTTAAAAACACATGATCAGCCTGGGATGGTGTAACATTCCTTTTATGTAAACACTTGGGAGACAGAGGCACACTGCTCTCTTCAGTTTGAGACCACCCTGGTCTACAGAATAAGGTCCAGGACAGCTAGGGCTACATAGAAGAATCTTGTCTGGAAAAAAAAAAAGAAAGAAAGAAAAGAAAAAAAATCCAAACAAACAGGAGGTGTCTTATTTAGGGTTTCTATTGCTGTGATGAAACTCCATGCCCCAAAATTAAGTTGATGAGAAAAGGGTTTATTTGGCTTATACTTCCATATTACTGTTCATTATTGAAGGAAGTCAAGACAGAAACTTTAACAGGATAGAATGCTGGGGCAGGATCTGGTGCAAACTCCATGGGGCTTACTGGCTTGCTTCACATGTCTTATGCAGCCTGCTTTCTTATAGAACCCAGGGCCACCAGTCTATGGCTGGCAATACCCATCAGGAACTGGGTCCTCACTAAGTTGATCACTAATTGAGAAAATGCCTTATAGCTTGGTCCCATGAAGGCATTTCCTCAACTGAGGCTCCTTCATCTCTGATTATTCTAGCTATGTTAAGTTGATACCAAACAAAACAAAACAGAGCAAACAAGCACCCCCAAACAACAACAAGAACAACAACAAGAACAAGAACAACAACAACAACAACAACAAAAAGAAACCCAACCAAGCAACAACAACAAAAACAACCAGCATGCACACATACATTGCCTATAATATTAGAGAGGAAATAATTTCCTTACTTTCTAATGAACTTTAATTTTAATCTTTATAATAATTTATGAAATAGTAAGTACACACACACACACACACACACACACACACACATGTCTCCTAGTAATAATGAGGCTTAATATTTGTTAACAATTGTCTTAGTTAGGGTTTCTATTGCTGTGAATGAACACCACAACCATAAAAACTCTTATTATTATTATTATTATTATATTTTTTTGATGCTTTATTTACATTTCCAATGTTTCCCCCCTTCTGGGTCTCCTCCTTGGAGACACCCTATCCCCTCCCCCTCCCCGTCTCTATGAGGGAGTTCCACCTCCCACCCACCTGCCCACCCACCTGCCCACCCATCCCCATACTCCCACCTTGACATTCCCCTTTACTGGGGCCTCTAACATCCTCAGCCCAAGGGCATCTCCTCTCTCCCTGATGACCACCATAGAAACTCTTACAAAGAAAAAAGTTTAATTGGAAGTGGCTTATATAGTTCAGAGGTTTCGACCACTATTATCATGGTAGGAAGCATGGTGGCATGCAGGCAAACATGGTGCTAGAGAGGTAGTTGAATATTGTACATCATGATCCTCAGGCAGCAGGAAGAGACAATGCCACCCTGGTCTTGGTTTGAGCATGTGAGACTTCAAAGTCTACCTCTAATGACGCACTTCTTTCAACAAAGCCACATCCACTTCAGTAAGTCCACACTTCCTAATAATGCTACTCTCTATGGATATTTAAACACCACTGCAGTAATGTTTGCTCATTTCTCTACTCTTTCTATTTAAGTAATTTTTTTTAGTTTTAGCTATATGTATATTTGTGTGTCTGTTTGTGGATTTGGGCACATGAATATAGTTCCCACAGAGGTTAGTAGATAGTATTGAGTCCCTTTGAGTTGGCTTTATAGGTGATTGTAAGCTGCTCAACCTGGGTTCTGGAATCCAAAGTTGGGATTTTTACAAGAGTTGTATAAACTCTTAATTGCTGAGCTGTTTCTCTAGTCTCTATCTACATATTCATATATGCAAATTTTATAATCTCATCACTACATAATGTTCTTTTTATTCATTCACTTTTCCTTTACTTTTTTTATTCTCTAAATCTTTTAACTTCCTATAAATAAGAGCAAGAGGAAAATCTACTATATAATTCTCTTACAATTTTTTTCAACACATTCTGTTCTTTAAGCTCCCTTAGTACTAAATCTGCAATACATTCCAAATTCCATCTACCAAATTACAGAATGTCCTAAAGTATAGGCATATCAATTTCTCAATCGTTTATTGTTCAGAAAAAGATGACAGGATGTTAAAAAAAAAATGAAGAGAAAAGAAATACCTATACTGCTAGCATCACAGAGCAGTTAAATATTTGTAATGAAAAAGAAATTTACAAAATAATGGAAACAGTAAATGCAGTAAAAGGAAATAAAGATCATCAAATATGAATGGCATTCCTCATAGGGATAACCTTCTCTGTCTGGAATATTAATGAATAGCACTCTATTAAATATAATGACATATAAATACACACACACAAACATACATATACACACATACAAACACATACACATCTTCCATCTTGAAGGCATAATAATTATAGAAGTTTAACCAAATTGCAATTAAAGAACATTATTTTCATCAGATAGTTTATTATCTAATATTTTATCTAATCTTTAAATTCATAATTCAAGAAGCTGGTGAAATGTTTTGCTGTTGATGTGATAAACCACTCTGACTAAAAGCAACTTGGGGAGAAAAGAGTTTATTTGGCTTACACATCTGTGTCCTCTTCATGGAAAAAGAGGATAGGAACTTTAAGCAGATACTGAAGTGGAGAACATGATGCACCTATTTTCACTGGCTTGTTTTGAAGACTTGCTCAACTTGCAATCTTATGCAAGCCAGAAGCACAAGACTAGGGGTAGGCACTACACACAGTAGATTGAGTCCAACCACATCAAGAAAATGCCCCACAGACATGAGTGTCCCTATTTAAAGGTGACTGTAGTTTGTGTTAAGTTGACAGTATCTAATGCTCAAAGATGAAGAGATTTGTCAGAAAGCAAAATACTTGCTCTGAAAACCCAGGCATGATGGTACATGCTTATGTTTGTAGTACTGATGAGAATTTCTGAGGCTTGCTGACCAGCCAATCAAGCCTAATGTGTGAACTTCAAGTCTAGTTAGAGATCCTATCTCAAAAGCAAGGTGAAAGCAGAGTAATGAGAAATCACACTAGATCTTGCTAGTAATTTCTTCTATACATACACATATGGACATGCATGTTGCCATAGAAAGTCTTATAAAATTGTAATTCAACATCTTACTTTCAAGATGTTTTAGAGTAAATGAATTATGGACCACAATTTCATGCTACCTCATTTCATCTGAACTTTATAATATGTAAGTTTGTTTCAAACAAAAATGTTATGGAGACGAAAATAATTATGAATGTTCAAGTTATAAACAATTCCTGTAAACTACATCATCAATATTGGGATTATTGGCTTGAACATTATATATAACTTAAATCTTCCTCAATTGTAGAGGGCATATGAAAACACTGGATTTTCTTATATTTCCTCAAGTCAATTCATCATGCTTTTATCTTACAGATGTGGAGAAAGTCATATTCTTGTGTTTACTTAGCAACCTATAATTAATAAGCTACTGAAGATCTCTCTGTGTCCCTGTTGGAACACACTCCCAAATCCTATTGAAGTTTTTCTAACACCATCTGACATAATCTATCAACACCATAATGTTTTTCTGTTGTGTAGATTCTGAATACTTTTAGTTTATGTAATCCTCAATATTTTTACTTGCTAATTATCTATTTTATCATGAAAAGATGTAATTTTGGAATTTACATTTTTAAACATTTCTGGATTTTATCCTACCTTTAAAGAGTTCCACAACTTAATCTTATAAGACAAAGTATTCCTTAAATTTTATATTTTTGTGTTCTTTAGATTTGGGGTAAGAAATAATTTAGGAAGTAAAAGTCTGAGATCTTATTAACTGAAAGGGAAATATTCCAGTTCCATCTCTGAGTGTTTCTGGAACGTATAATTAATGTCTGGTATGTGTGTTGAATGGATGCACCTAATTATTAAACTGCTTTAAAGATTACCTTAAGCCTTTCCATACCATTTCTTCTTGTTTCTATTAATATTAATACAGTTTTAGGAGAAGAGGTTTCTCTATAAACTTTATTCCAAGTTTATTACACTATTGAAATGCCAAGCTGTGGTTTCTGTTGTTCTCGAAGGCTTTTGTCCTCAGCATTCTAAATTGGGATTACTCTTTACTTCTGAATGCTGATGACTCCCTTTTGGACTCTTCAATGCTGAGCTAAATTTTTGTTAGGAAAAATTTTGCAGAAATTTCATGGATATAGAATGCAAAATGTTATCTTCCTTGCTTACCCTTACATCAAGTCATCAGCTCATTCGATGACCAACAAGTCCTTTCAACAAGGATACAGATGACTAAAATACAGCACTGTTTTCTCATGGACATAATGCTCATTGCCTTGGTTCATTTGTGCTGGATAAATGTTTTTATAAACCAAAAAAATATACATTTTTATTGTAAATAGGCATCATATTTTGGAATGGTTTTTAAGTATACTATCTTGCACCATCTCTTTGAAAAACAAGATTTTATTTTTTATAATATAATATATAAAACATTTTTTGTTGTAGAGTGAGAGCTTATACTTCTAATTTTACTTGTTCTGTTAAAGTGATACCACATAAGCTAACTGAAAGTCAATGAAACATATTTGTTTCAACCAAATGTCTTTACTGTATAAACTGTGAGTGCTGGAAAGCATCACCAGGCGTTATCACATATTAAGAAGAATGAAGCTGGATTTTCATACAATGACAAGGTGAAGGAGATGAAAACAGTTTAAACATATCTCAACCTTGCTTTTCAAATTCCCATCTACATTAGAGAATTTGAAGAATGGGCATTCATAGCTCATTCGCACACAAGATGCTGAGGCTACGGAGAACTGTGGAGCACATAAAAGAGGGGAAGAACAGTGCTTTGTAAGAGCACAACATTCCTTGATTTTGAATAAAAAGGGATCCACAGTACAATGGGAAGGGCCCCAGGTCTCTGACAGCAATAGCAAGGCCCATGAAGTGTGTTCTCTGGCAGACATTTTTAAAAGCTAAAATAGGAAAGAATTGTTGAAAGTAAGTGTAGTTTGATGTGCGAGTTTAGAGTCTCTAAGAACCCCAGGCACAAAGAATTCCTTCAACTGAGTTCACAGACAAAGTCTAAAAGCAGAACAGGAAACCTTCAAGGGACCCCCTGAGTGTCTCAAAGACAAGAAACTCAGTCCATTCCTCAGACTCACTCAACTTAGATACAAAAGAAAACAGCTGAAGTACCAGGGAAGGGTGAGAAGACCTGTCTACTCACTACAACAGGACAAAGAACAACCCTTTGTGAGAGGTACAGAAATAAAGTTATCTGCAGTTGGCAAAGGAATAGGAAACCTTCCCAGAAGCAATAAGATAAAAGGCTCAAAGGTGAGCAGCTGTCAAGGAGGGTGGAAGTCAAGCCCTGTGTTCCGGAGGGAAGATGGGGATTCCACTGCACCTGCCAAAGTTCCCCACTTGTAGCAGGACAACAGTAGCTGAATGTTTAGAAAGGAACAAGAAATACCAGCAAAAATATCATAAACATTCATGGATGAGAAGTTACAAGCACAGTGCCACTTAGTTTGGCCAAAGGAAGTGAAAGTACAGAAATTCAGCTGTAAACCCCCTGAAAGATTCTGAGCCCAAACATAATTGACAGATATCATTCAAAAGGAACAAATGAGAAGGTTAGGCTAGCTCCATGATAGGCTTCAAATTGGCAGTTTAAGAGACTAGGCCTAAGAACTGGGCAAGTCCAGGCAAGTCCAGGCAAGTCCAGGCAAGTCCAGGCAAGACCAGGCAAGCCTATCACTAATAGAAACCCCCCCCCCCAGGATCCAGCCTCCACGACCTGGTAATGGTTCCAGAATGTCTAGAGATAGAGTAAGATAAATCTCATCTACCTCAGAACTCCAATGTGCTTTAAATCGAGCCTATGAGCTCACTTGATTGTCTTTCTGTCTTGGGAATGGGAGACCTCAGCATGCTGGACTTTTACAGAATAAACCATTTCTTTGCATTTACGTGAGTCTGGGGTGCCATTCTTCAGTGAATCATGGACCCTTATACAGCATTGTTTAAGTTTTAACTTTTCTTATTTCTTTACATTTTAAAGACAGGAATTCTTGTTCTAGGTTGGCCCTAAAGTATTTCAGCTGAGATTACAAGCCTTATGACATTTGGTTTTGATGTAATTAATTTTAAAGTTACCCCAGAACCATAAACGGGTCTGTTTATAATGTTATTAATTCATAGAAAGCCTTTTCTATTTTCTTACCACTCCCTACCAATGCTCAGAAGAGAAGACATACATAAAATAGACATCAAGTTAAAACTCTGCAGTGTCAATGATGGATGCAAATAAGAGTCAAGAGTACTAGATGTTGAGTTTCACTTTATTACAATGTGGTTAAGTGCAGGCCCCAAGGTCTGGTTGGCCCAAACAGGAGAGAGTCTAGACTTTGATCAAAGTGATGTTATATGACCTTTCCCCCAAGTTATTTCTAATTGATAAATAAAGATGCCTATAACCTAAAGCTGGGCAGAATTTAGTTAGGCATGTTTTTGGGTTCCAAGGCTTGGAGTTGGAGGAGACAATGAGAAGAGAGAGAAGGTGGAGAGAGGAGAAAGACGCAGTGGGTTAGTAATCAAGAAAGCATGGCCATGAAGACTGAGAAATTGGAGTTAAGAGCAGCCAAGATGAAATATAGTAAGTAATAACTCAGAGCTATAGGAAAGTAGGTTATAATAGCATAAAAGGTAGATATCTGCCAAGCTCTAGTGCTGATTAAGGCTTATTGTAAATAATAAAATTTGTATGTCTTTTATCCAGGAACTGAATGATCAAAGGCAGAGTAGAAGCTCCAGATTGAGATTAAATATTTACTACAAAACTAAAAAAGGAATTAAATCTGTTAACAATGCTGCCTCTTCAGAAAGTCACACAAATGGGGCAGAGAGCAACCTTGTTAATGCATTAGACTTGGATTTTCATACTTGTATATATTATATAGTCTAGTCACCAAACCAAGCTAGCACTGTGGCTTAAAATAATGGAGAAGTCTTTTTTTGTTTTGCTTTGTTATTTGGTTGGTTGGTTTTTGTCTGGTTGTGAGTAAAACAGGAGTGGAGTTGATTAGATTTTGGACTGAGCAGGAGAGCTTTTTGATCTTAATGATTATGCTTGGAGAGAAAAATAATTCCTGTGTATTTATATCAGAGTCAAGGTGTTCAGCATGCATACACATGACCAACAACATTCCCCCCAATTTTTTTCTAATGGCTATCTTCAGAGTAACTGCTCTTTTATTATGGATATTAGGCCCCCTCACAGTGTGAGCTAGTAAAACTGATTGATGAGACCATTATTTTAACTGATAATTTTCTATTAAGTAACCTAAACTATAGTATAGTTTTTAGCTGTCCTCCCATATGCATGATAATTCAAAGTAAAAGATCAAATAGGAACCACATACTAATAGAAACAAGCAATTTGTTTCTTCTGTTTTGGTTTATGCTGAAAATTGCTACCTTATAAAATTTTAAAAAGATTTATTTATTTTATATATGTAAGTACACTGTATGTTCAGACACACCAGAGGAGGGCATTAGATCCCTTTACAGATGGCTGTGAGCTACCATGTGGTTTCTGGGAATTGAACTCAGAACCTCTGAAAGAGCAGTCAGTTTTCTTAACTGCTGAGCCATCTCTCTAGCTCGGCTACCTTATAAAACTATGAAAAAATTATATTACTCAAAATTTTATGAATGTCTAAGTCTGCTCCTGAAATCATATATCCCAGCTACTCAAAAGGCTGAGGCAGAGGTTGACAAGTTAAAGGTTTGCCTGTGCTACAAAGTAAGTTCAAGGATAGCTTATTTATCCCAATAAACCTCTGGCAAAAATATTTTTAAAGGGCATGTGATAAACATACACACATTTACAAACACTCACACAAATGCACAAGAAGCACACATACACTCATTGGCATTTGCCAAGTATTTTACTATTTTTTTGACCAAAGCAGAAATTCAACATTTAGAAATAAATGAACATCATTCTTGTTTTCAATTTTTATTTTTAATACAAACTAGTAATTGTACAGCTTTTACTGGAATCAGACTTGTGATCCTCCTGTCTCAGCCTCTTTCGGGCTGGGATTGCAGTTTGGAGATAACAGATTTGCTTTTAGAAGCCTCCTGTGTTCTTTTGAGCTGAAACCATCTGTAAGAGGTTGACCAGCACTGTACTTTGATGGTTCAGCATTCTCAGGGTGAGACCAGAGAGACTGCCAAACCTGAGACCTCCTGTCATCTAGAGGAAAACGGAGAACAGAAAACTAGATGGCCCATTGCAGGCACTTCCTAGCACCAAGGAGAAAAGCAAGAGTCCAGATGAAAACCAATGATCCAACCAGTCCTTTTTCATGTCCCATGTCTTCATCCTGTTTTCTCCTCCTCCATATTATCCTATGTTAAATAATGAAGGTTGTCATAGCTGGCAACCTCTGCACAGCTCTATTCTTGATTTATTATAACATTCTTTACTTCCTTGCTTCATTTCTTTTTTCTTTTTCTCTTTCTCTTTCTTCATTTTAGTGTTTTTCTTTTTCCCACTCTCATCATTTTACCTTGTTCTTTTTATGTTCTTTTTCATTTCCAACATATCTACTTTGTTTTGCAGGGATCAGTAGATAACAGACCTCTATCCTTTGGATGAACCATTTTTACTCCTCACTATTATGGCCTCACAGATCCTCACGATTATTCTCCTTCTTTACTCTCTCTCTCTCTCTATTATGAGGCTATGAACTTGTAGTCTTACTATGGTTAGTATTTTTTTCCTAAACAAAACAAAACAAAACAAAACAAAACAAAACAAAAACTTTTGCCTTACACTGTAGGGGGTGGTTCTGATACTAAGATCCTGTTCTCGAATTAGTTCGTGATCCATCAATAAAGATGCTAGTAACCAATGAACTGGGTGGAGTAGGAGGACTTCTAGGTCTCCACAGGCAAGCTAGTAGACTCAGGGGAAAGAAAAAGATTTTTTGCCATGCTTTGGAGCAAGAAAAGGTAACCAGCCATGTGAAATTTCAGGCAGAGCAGCCATAGGCCATTTCCCCAGGCAGGAGATTAGCAATGCAACTAAAGCTGAGGGCAGTTTTGGGTTGCAGAACAAGGAGAAGGTAACTGAGCAACTAAAATTGATGGCAGATTTAGGATGCTGAGCTAAGAGCATTGGTATGGGAATGCCTTAGAAGATTAGAAATGCCCAGCAACTGAGTTATAAGGCAGATTGAAAATTAATGTGTGTGTGTGTGTGTGTGTGTGTGTGTGTGTGTGTATGTGTCTGTGTGTGTGTCTGTGTGTATGTGTGTGTGTTTCATCAACAGATCCAAGGGAACCTGAGCAGGGTTGTTAGTGCCATCTTCCCGCAGCTTAAAGTGGGATAGCAAAAACTACATTACATCCTCTCTCAGTTGCTAAAATATCAGTACAATAGTGATTTATTGTTCCTTTATTCCTTAATAAATCATGTTTAAAGAATCATTGTTGTATATTGAAGTACTAGTCTACTTTCGTATATCTACTACTGGATAATAGTTGCTATTACAGTGGACAAAAGAAGATAGAATATAATGCCCTGAACAGAAGTCTTACAAGGAAAATTGATACCTTATATCTACTACAATATATACTACTACAACTCAATAACAATAATAATTATAATAACTGTGTGTGTGTGTGTGTGTGTATTTAGGACAAACAAGACATTTATGGCACCTTAGAAAAAGCAAACTACAGGGTTAAGAGAAGCAGAATTATATACAATGTATATAAAATATTTCAGAAATATTAGCAGAAAAAATTCCTATCTAGTGAAATAAAATTCATTTAAAAATCAAGAGGTATGTAGAAAAAAAGACCAGAAAATAAAATAATCATGTTATATCACAGCTAAAACACGAAGTATCCAAAATAAGAAAGTGTGTTAGAAACTTCAAGAGGAAGCATGGAGTCACTGCTGAAGGTCATTGGGTCCTAAAAGAGATAATTCCTCCCCCGAAACATTAAATGCATGTAAGACACGAAAACATGTAGGCACGTTCTGAAAGCCCACACCTGCCAACCAGGCAATGACACCCAGAAAATTTGTGATTGCCAATGTAATTTTATGTTTTCACATATCATTATTACTTTATGAGTTTTGTTGTTTTTTTTTTTTAAAAAAATTGCAATCTTCACTAAAACCCAAACCAAGCTGTCTTTTCTTTTATAAGATGATTGTTAAGTATTTTTAAGTTGTGAGTGTTGCAGCAGAGTTTCATACTTGTAAAGGATGCAGCAAGGACAGAAGAGATAATTCAGATAATCTAGTGGCAATGGCCCTATCTCTGTCACGTGAAGAAGCACTAATCTCACTGATAAGATGATGTTATAAAAAGTAGGATTATCAAAGGGAAACTTTAATCAGCGTCTAGGAACTGACACTTTTCGAAAGGAAACCAAGATCCTCTCTATTATATTTTCATGACTCATAAAAGAGTCTTTTGAAAGACCAATACTCCAAACAATCTGTCTGGCAAAACAAGTACAAGTCCATTGTCCCAAATTCTGGATTCTACTTCAGAGATAAGAAGCCAGACAGTTTCTGCCAGAGTCAATGAAAGCAAAATATTTAATTAGAACCTCCTTGATAATACAAAATCTTGGTGATGTATTTCCTTAATCAGGAAGCTATTTTTAAAATGTCAGAAACTGTCATATGTTTCATTTTAAAAATTCATTTGTATCTCTTGGAGAGTGAGCATTCTATCACAAATAATTTGATTTGAACTATAACTGAGTTGAGTGAATCATCTTCCCATGAGCCTCTTGTTCCATTTCCCGGATCCTTGTGAAAGCTTTGGGCTTGCTTTGGAGTCTGCATGTTCTCTGGCTCCTTGCACATCTAACCACTGAATAGGGCTTCCTAAAACATGACTTTGTTCACATTTTTTTCTTATGTGGGAAATACTTGTGATTTATAGTATTGACAATTAGGTTTTTCATCATACTGATTTCTAATTTGCAAAAAATCTTTTGTCATTATTATCTGCAAATTGAACTCCAAATAGTGATCCAATTGAGGGTATACATCCTATTTCTGGGGAGTATTTTTACGTGGACTTTTCGGGCAGCATAAATGTTTCTTCTCCGCTTTTAACTCACAGATGACATAGTGACTAAGGAATCTCTGATGATGTCCATGTAAAAGTGTCTGCCACTCCCTGTAGATGCCTATTGCCTAGCAGCTCTCATGTTTCCTGTGGCCAATTTGTATTTCATTAATCAAAATATTGCAATGATTTAAATTTCCATGTGCTTATTATATTGTTAATCAAGGTAGCCATTTTCTAAAATTCCTTTTAATTTTTAACTCAGAGGATAGGCTAGCAAACGGTCCTTCATAACATCCAGCAAATGGCTCTTGATGCAGAGATTTCTAAATGATTCAAGAAGTAAGTAGGCTTTAAATATGAGGAAAATGAGATGCATAATTATGATAAGTTACTTAATCATCTGTTGGTTTATTATGATGATATTTTTTTCTACTTTTGCTAATGTTATTTTATTATTTGACTGACTATTCCTAAGATAATTTCATACTGATTTAAGCAAAACAGATGCATGTGTGGCTTATGACATATTACATTTAATTACAATATTTGTCTTGATAAATTGAACTAAGTTTAACTGTTTAAGTTTTTTTAAGATATTTACTCTTTTAAGAGCAAGGCTATGCAATTCCATTCTAGTTGATAGAATAAGAAACTGTGCTGGAATTTGATAGCAATAGGTACACTGCCACTTTTATTGCATTAAACACTTTTCTAATGAGCATCAAATACTACAGAACTCTTTGATATCCTTATATTCTAACATCAATCTATAAAGGCAACCTTGTAATTTCACATTTTACCAAAAGGAAAAGAATATCACTATGTACTTCCTGAAGTGTTACAAATGAAGTGGACAGTTCAGTTTCAGTCTTCCAATGAAGTATTAGCATATAGGAATGAGCAACCCATGGAAATTAATGTCACTGAGCTGATAAAATTATAAAATATCTTTAAATAAAGAAGGAGCATATGGAATCTGCTTAAGACAATGAAATACAATGGATGTAGCCTTTTCAAGGCCTTCATCTTCTGAGCACTTTGATGCTAATGTCACACAGTGTCACTTACCATCTTTCAGGATGGTTTCTCGCTCTGTGCCATCTATCTTCTGCCGGCCAATTAAGAAACTGGTTGTGTCAGCAAAGTAGATATAATTAGCTTCTGCGTGAAAATCTAAAGCACGAGGGTTTACCAGATTTTCTATGGGGATCATGCATTCATCAGCTATTTTGGTATTCAAGTCCATTCCTCTAACAATTCCTGGGCGTCCTTTCCCATAAAAGAGGAACAATTCATTCTTTGGCCCTGCAGAAGAAAGATTACAAACATAAACAACCCATGCGGACTAATCTTCTTTACACTGCAGAATGCCACTGTTTAATTAACTGGCACAATTAGGCTTTTTTAAAATTCAATACTAGAAATTAAACTCCAAAATATGCCAAACGGATCTTGATGCAAGAAGGCCAGCTAATTGCATTACTTTAATTAAAACAGAAATTACTTCACTGAATGGGTTATATTTAGTTAATTATTCTTCTGCCTGTATAGCAAAAACATGACAGATCATTGAATAACTTGTAACTTATGAAATGGAAATTTATTAAAAATATCCGGTACATTTAATTGTATAATTCATTACAATTGAGGTAGTGCTCTCCAAAGATCCTATCTATTGCACTCATTACATTTGACACTGCTGCAAACTTCAGGCCAATTAAAATGCTGCAGTGTGAAATTGCCATGTACAGACTGTGACTAACAAAAGATTCATGGGGTATCAGGGACATGAACATGAACGTTACTGTGCTCTGCTGTCCAAACAGGTGACTTATTCTTATGAGAAATGAATTAGTGCCAGCTGATAGCATCAGTTTACTTCACAGCTTAATTTTAATGTCAGAGGCTGATGCTGTCTGCCAGTAAATCTGACAGGCAACACTAAGAGCAAACAATCAAAAAAAAAAAAAAAAAAAAAAATCTCCAAGCAAACAAAATCAGCCTCCATAGTTACTACAGTACAAAATCAGGATGGGCTTTCTTTTTCTTTTCCATTCCTTTTGTGTTTTCTTTTCTCCCCCTTTTTTTTTTTTCTTTCTTTTTTTACTTGAAGCATGGGTAATTTAAAAAGTGACTATATCACCCAAAAAGCTGCATTCAGTTCCTCCTCCTCCTCCTCCCCCTCCCCCTTTTCTCCCCCTCCCCCTCCCCCTCCTTCTCCTCCTCCATTTTCTTGTGTTGGTTACCTCTCTCTAAGACTGTAGCCCTCGATTTACCTATTTGACTTGTAATACTGAAAACTCCTACAGGTGTTCACTGCTATTATAGGTCAGGAGGAACATTGCAAATCTTCCTTTTTGAACTATCTGGGCTTAGTAAGTTTCGCCAGTGTTCATGTCCAGCAGGCAATGCTTCAATAACAAGGCAATAGATTCATGGTTCCTGCTGGCTACACTCAACTCTCACTGGCTATACTATGTTAAGCCTTACATTATCTCCATTACACTGTAAAACCATTAAAAAGAAAATCTTCTCTCAATGTTATGATAAAACCATTTTATAATGTAGTGGGAATAATGTGAGGCTTACCATATTGAATCAACGCAGAAAATAAATGTTACATGTTGGCATTATGATTTTATCATAACACTGAGAGAAGATTTTCTTTTCCTCTGTTATTGCATATAGTTCATTAGATGCAATTTTGGTAATTATAAGATAAAGTATGTTTGCAACCATATGTCTGCTCTTATACCTATATGCCTATCTCATTTCAAAAGTATATTATTTAAAAATCATGTTTTATGTAATTTAAAAGTAGTATCACTTTATTTGGGAGCATCATTTCTTGAAACTATAAAACATTTTTAAACAATTATGTGCATATGTTTACTTATTTTTCAAAATTTAGCAACATTAAATTTAGTTATATTTGCTCATGTCATTAAAATATCTTCAAAAACATTCTTTTTAATGCTAGTATAATACTTCATTGTAGTAAAAAAAAAAAGTAAGGTTATATCATAGCACATTTTATTTACATTTTTAATAAATTTTCAGTTATCAAAAGGTAAACCTGGACTTTCATTGTTAGCAGATGTCTTTTTATGATCTTTAAAATTGTAAGAATGGTATTTATTTTTGGTTTAATCTTATTTTGATATTTCTTTATGCTTGCCTTACTTTTTTGTGCATGAATATGTGTATGTGTGTGTGTGTGTGTGTGTGTGTGTGTGCGTGTATTCTATATGCAATAACAACTCAATTGTAAGTTTCATGTCAGACAATGACATGGCCTGAGTTATGATATAAAGTTCCTAAGGCCATTCTAATGTAAAAAAAATGAGGAAAAGGTACGTTTATAATTTCTATGGATAAACATCTAATAGAAAACTTAAACTTTTTTTCCTACAATATTCTCTAGGCCACTTACTCTTAGGAATAACAAAGCGAAAAGACAGGACACTTACTTCCGTGTGAATTGGGAGAAAGTTCTACAGGAGGTCATTCTGAAACTTGTAACTAGCTTCCTAACACCCTGACCTCAGCTAAAATGTTCTGTTTTTACATTAACGTTTCCCTCTGGGGACTGCTGTTGCCCTGGCTTTTGACAGCACCAGGTGTTTGGTTCTTTTAAGAGAAGCTTATAGAATTTGAAATAAGAAGAATCAATTGATGTTGAATCTATTTTTATTTAGTAAAAACAGCATTTACTTAAGCACCCAAAGGACAGAGTTCATTAAAATTCAACCAAATGTAACTATGAGCTCAGGATTTTCTCTAAATGTACTTGTGTACCTTGCATGTATACATTCATGGGATTCTACATTGTCATGAGAAGCTATCACTTCTCAAGAGCAATAGTCCATTTAGTTACGCTACACAAACGTATAGACATTCAACTTCTCCAATCTGGAGCTCTCAGATCAAGGATCTCAATTATCCAGACAGGCTCAGGAACCTGAGACCTCATTTCATTATGTTCCTAGCATTTAACACAAAACTAGAAACACAAATGAAAACTATATGGCATTTATTTATTTTATTTTAATTCTTATATGCTTTGTTTGAAAATAATCATTAAAGTACTGTGCCAAACCCCAAAAGTTAAATAAATGCATTTCTAACAGCTTGTAACCTTTGGAGATTTTTTTTTTTTGATAAATTGTTGAAAGGATTGATACTTGATTAACATTGCTAATGAAACATGAAATAATGAAGTAATCCCAGCCCATTGCTACTGCTTAAAAGTGTGCACTGGTGTATCCAGTGGTACTGCATTGCTGTATGTGAATGCGTCAACCAAACAACACACCTATTCTGAGGTGCATTTTTGTTCATTTAAGATTTTCTAACCAATTCTGTGGATACCCTGGTTTCATGAACCTCACTCAGGAAATTAAAAACTAAAGAAGCATTTTCCTTAAAAATCTTCCCTGATAGCTCCTGTAAGGTCAGCTCTTTAGCCTGATGAGCTCCTAATTCTCATTGTCTAAAAGAAAGGTAAATCCTGACTTTGAGAAGGGAACATGTCTAGAAGTTACTTGAAGGCAGTCTCTTGTCCTTATTGATGTTGATGCTGCTAATTAATTAAAAAAAGTAACTATCTGCAATGCTGCCTGCTGGCAAAATGCTAGTTTTAACAACATACTTTTGCATGACCTGCCATCACTCCCCATGTTGAAGCCAGTCCTGCAGCGACAGGTCCTTGTCTTATAACTGCTGCTGAGCAGACAGATGTGTGAACAGCCCCCTGGCATTCCAGATGCATCCACTTCACAGGCATGGCTTCTCACTACAACAGACAGAAAACAAGACAAGGTAATTATATATAAACTTCACAGTGTAAGGACCTAGACTCTTAGCAAAATTCAAGACCCTACTCTTGAATACTATAATAACACGGAAAATACGAAACCCAATAGAAGAGGACAGGGATTGACAAAATCTTCCTTAGATATATTTCAAACCTAAGAAACCTTAATTTAATATGTTCATATATATGCAAATAAAATTAAAATGTTTTGTGTCTTTGGAAGCAAGCTTTGGGAACCTATCTAAATAACATTTAAAAAGAAAGCAAAAAAACCCATAAAAGATAGTGTAGGGATGTGAGCAAAGGTTTTTCTCTGCCATCAGCAGCTAATGAGCTCTACACTGGGATTGACTGGGTTTGGCTAATATCTGAAGTGATGATATGTGCTAAGCCACAACGTATGTTTTTAATATTTGAGTCCACTGTTATTCTGAGAACCCTCCTAGTAAACTGTGTGTATTGCTAGAGTTGTAGAAAGTTAGAGGCTGAATTTAAACAAGAAAATTATGGCACAGAATGGTGCTTAATGAATGCTGGGGACGGGAGAAGGAGCAAAACTGAAAATGGGACCATGATCAAAAGAAGTAATGTAACTGTATCAGTGAAAGTCTGTATATTCTTAGGATTATTCTTCTAATCAACTCTTATTTGAAAGTGAGAAAATTATGACAAATTTATTTTATAGCCACACTACTTTAATTATGCTTTCTTCTTTCTGTATCAATCATTTTTCTAAGAGAAAAAAAAAATGAGTGGAATGCTCTTTTGGTGAATGATGCTGCTGATGAGTAATGTCTTCAGGCTTCTGAAGTAGCTTGAGTGGGTAAAGCATCCTGTCATCACCAGCATGTCCCTTCTCCTTTTCATTACCACTTTTCTTTCTTTAGTGCCTAAGACTGTGTGTGTGTCCTTTATGCATTCTGAAAAAAGAAACAGCTTCTCGTTGCATGGATTCACCTACGGTGCACGGTTCTCTCTGGTCAGAGCTCACGTTCTCCTTCCCTTTTGCTTCCATCTGCTTCAAGCCCGCTCCAATCATATATTTACACCACCATCAAAATATCCCTGTCAGATACCAACACGCTTTACGCATCAAGTCCAAAATCCAATTGGATTTTGTGAACTCTTTCTTGGTGTCATGATTTGACTACTCTGTTCTTCCTGATTTACTGTTGGCATGTTCCAATGTCATTATTTGAAAGTCTTTTCCACATAAATTTACTTCCTTGGTATTCCCAGTATAATTATAGTGTGAAAAGTTGCCTATGTATCATTCCCACTAAAACTGCCAGTTCCAGCCTGGAATCCCCCATTGAACTTGAATACATAGTCTTGTGTATCCATTTGGATTGATAATGGACATCAGAAATAAACTAAAAGACTGAATTTTGGTTTTGCCTCTAATTTGTTTTCTGTTTCATCTTTTTCAAACTATGGTCTTTCAATTTCTTTTAACAAAATAATTGCCATTGTTCTTGACTCTTTACTTTTTAAATCCTATCCAGGAAATTATGTCTGTTATATGTTCATAAAGATTCTGAATTTAACTTCTACTTCTCTGAGGAGTCTGGAATGGCCTTGGGGGGGGGGGGGGACAGAATGACATAGTTTCTGCCCTGGGACAGGGCCAGTAGGCATGGGTCTTCATGAGTATCAATGGCTGCTGTGAACATAAGGCTTGTTTGTATAATAACATACATATTTTACATGCCTCCTTCAAGGTTAAGGTTAATGACTCCATGATAAACAGAGATAGCAGGAGTCTGGGAGGTGAAGGTGTGGCTAATGTTTTAACAAAATGGTAAGCAGGACCTTCAGGAGAGCCATTAAGGCTGTGGGAAAGAACTCTAAAACAAAGGCAGCTGCATTAATGATCCAGCTTGTCAGAAAGATAAAAAGACAGGCAGATTCCTGAGTTCAGCGGCAGCCTGGGACACAGGGAGTCCATGCTCAGGTGTGGTAGAAATGGTAAATTCAGGATGGGTCTCACCCAGCTATCTTATTGTTGGTGTTTAACAGAGGAAGGCAGATTTCTAAATTCTTTTGTCGTGTTAAAAGATAAAGTGTTCTTGCTGTCTCCTAAAAATTAAGAGGTTGGGGTCATGTCCCAGGATGCTGATTCATAAGATAATCAAAAGCAAACCTGGAGTGAATGACTGAATTGAGATGTAAAACAAAAGACTGGGCTTATTATTGTCTGCAAAAATGGGCTATCCAGAAGTTTTTAGAATAGCCAGAGAGAACCGGTTGGAGAACTGTCTCAAGCTGGAGAGGAGAGAGAGAGAGAGAGAGAGAGAGAGAGAGAGAGAGAGAGAGAGAGAGAGGAAGAGAGGGAGGAAGAGAGAGAGAGGTATCAGAGAGAAAGAAAGCAGGTTGGAAAGCTCTCTCCAGTAGAACATAGGCTGCCAGCTTGAACTCATTATTTGACTTTGAGTTGTTTGTTTTTGCTGCACCTAAACACCACTTCTCTCCCCCTGTCCAAGCTGACTCTTGTCCTATCCTGGAGCAGTCTACCATCTTTTCTAATCAGCCGCCTTTCCCTACCACTGCCTGTTGTCGGTTCCCTATATCTGTGGATTGTGCATAAATGCTATACAACCCATGACACTCTGCTGAATGACCTTATGATTTCTACTTTGTGAAAAAAAAAATAAGGAGTTTTATAGTAACCTACAAAGTCCTACTTGCCTTATTTTCTATGATTTCTCTTTGTTCCCTGTTTTCCTTTCCTTAGTCATTTTGCTTCAACTCTACAAGTTTCCTGGATGTTCCATAGCAGTCTAGAAATTTTCTTCCCTCAGGGCTTTGAGCTTACACATCTCTCTGCAACATTCTGAATCCACAGATAACCATGTTTCTTGTATTCAATTTCTCAAAGTTTTATTTAGCGAGCATTCTTTTGCCTGTTCTGCAAAGCATTGCAAACTCTCCATCTGTGACGCTTTAGCTCTTTTTCATCTACCTTTCTCTTCTATAGTAATTATTATCTAATGAAATAAATAATTTATATACTCTTTTTGTATTATATTGCCTTATTAGGGCTTAAATTTCATAAAAGCAGAAAAATCCACTTTGTGTTTTGTTTACTAGTATATTCGCAGAATATAGAATAAATTCTAGTGCATAGTAATTGCCCATGAATAATTAGCAAATTCAGGAAGCCTAATATCAAAATTTAATAAACTTGTCTGAAGAGTTCAAAATTGAATTTGCTATAAACCTGCAATGTCTTGGGTGGATATACATTGATATTTAAATAATTCTAGGTGAGTTTTAATTTCAAACATAAGTGTAGAAAAGTGACAAAAATTTGAAGTATTGAAATTTTGCTTTAATAATGTTATATTACTAGAATTACATTGGGCTGCTAAATAGCATTATTAACCTACTATGACACATAATTATTTTGTACTCTTAAGAAACACTTAAAACTCCTGCAGTTAGCTTTATTTTTTAAAATGAACATGTTTTAAAAATATAAATTGATTGGCAAATTACATCAGGAGACCTCAAACTATGACCAGGGAACACCAGGCAAGTGTCACAGCAAGTAGCCTGGTTTAAAATTTGCCCCCGGAAAATGGTAATAAAATTCAAAAGTAAACTGCAGTGTCTGAGCTCCCTGTCTACATACATCACTATGGAAAGCTGCTTCCTGAGACTAAATCTAGCCATCATTTCAATCCCATGGTGGTAGAAATGATTTGATAGGAGTCGAGCAGTTTATCATTTAGACTTGAGAAGTGAGCTCTATTCTATTCTATCAAGCAGACATGCACATTTCTGCTGTCAAAACAGAGAATTTATGATACCCTCCTTAACACCACACAGAAGCACAAGGACTATGTTCCCATTTAAGCTTCTGTTATGAAGGCTTTTAAAGAGCCCCTGTGGCTTACCTGTTTGCTGTGTTCTCTTCTGATAGATTCGGATTCCTTGAGCGCTTTCCATTTTAATTATTGAGTGAATATCAGTGCCATTAAATCTGTTTATTCGTATGATATTGAAGTTATCAGAACTGGTTGCATATAAATAATCTTCAAATACAGTTATGCCATAGAGATGTTTAACCTGCAAAGAGCATCAAATACAGCTATGACTTTTAATTATCATGTTTCTAATATGAAAGAAAAATTACTATTGCAAGTGTGAAAACTCTCCAGAATCAGAAGGATATTATCATTTATTTTTTCAAAGACACATTCTAATAATTTCTGCTCTTTTAACTGAAGAATAAGATATTATACAGTAGTGGATAAAAGAGTTTTGTATGCATGGGGAATGATTATAATATAGTATCTATTCAGGGATAGCAAGAATCAGACCTTGAAATGCATTCACTAGTATGCTACATCATAATTAATATAATTTGAGATATTTTATGGGCTACTAGTCCATATAATCATAGATATGTAATCACTGCAAAATCATAACTGTTCCCATTAATGGTCAAAGAAGAAAACATTTTTAAATATTTGTTTCATAAATTGAAAGTCACATTTTCATCTTAAGTTATAATTAGATTAATGCTTTATATAGTGTAAGAAATTGAGGGATGGGGTTGCCATCCCACAGTCAAAAACTCTGACCCATAATTGTTCCTGTCTGAATGAATTGCAGGGACAAAAATAGAGAAGAGCCTGAGGAAAAGAAGGTCCAGCAACAGGCCCCAAGTGGGATCCAACTCAAGGGGAGGCCCCAAGGCCTAGCACTATTACTGAGGATATGGAGTGCTCATAAAGAGGAGCCTATCATGACTGCCCTCTGAAACACCCAACAAGCAGCTGAAAGAGTCAGATGCAGATATTTACACCCCACCAATTGTCAGAACCTGCTGACCCCTGTTGCTGAATTAGGGAAAAGCTGGAAGAAATTGAAGAGGAGGTGACCCTGTAGGACCAGCAGTCTCAATTAACCTGAACCCCAAGATCTCTCAGAAACTGGACCACCAACCAGGCAGCATACACCAGTTGATATGAGGCCTTCAACACATATATAGCAGAGGACCACCAGGTCTGGGTTCAGTCAGAGAAGACGCACCTAACCCTCAAGAGACAGGAGGCCCCAGGGAGTGGGGAGGTCTGGTGGGGTGGGAGGGTGAGGGAGTGGGAACAGGGGGTGGGGGAGGGGGCGGAGGTATGGGATGTGGAAAAGTCAGAGGGTGGACCAGGAGGGGGATAAAATCGGGAATGTAAAAAAAATTAAATAAAACTATAAAAAAGAAAAGAAAAGAAATGGTAGAGAAAGAAATCACAGGTGTGAGGTAATGATAAATAAAATTTCAGCATTTCACTTAGAAATGTGATGATTTCTAAAGTCTATTCATACTGGCAAGTAAAATGCAATAATGATGCTTATTGTTATGTATACAATTAAATTAGTAAGTTGACTTTGTTTTGGCAAAGGTTTTGTGTTTTGTAATGAGGATTGAACGTTTGATGTTCATAGAAGCTCCCAGTGGTAGAAGGCATACTGATGCATTTGTTTCCTGAAAACCTGCTAGGAACAGAGGCTAATGGTTTTCTTCAATTATACTTAATTTGAATTGTTTCTGGTCTAGATATGTGGAGTTATTACCTAGTGTTACAAGAGATTTTTAAGAAAACCATTGATCACTTTTTTACAGACAGTATCTTGGGTTTTGTTAAAACACATAGATCTGCAGTTGAGAATGGGAGAACATTGCTTTGTTTGTGAAACTACTCATACAAATTGGTAAAATTTTCTTAACAAAAAGATCTTGCCAATTGCATAATTCTAGCATAGATAGAACATTGTGGTCCTCTGGTCCTGTTTACAGGTGTAAATAAAAGAAACCTGGCTTTGGGGTTGTTCCAGGATAATCTCTTTCTTCTTGTCAAGTCTAGAAATGAATGACAGGAAAGAATGTGAAGGATGTTATGTTAACTACATGTTAAAGCCTCCAAATTACTTTCTAAATATGGTACATCATGGCAAGTATGGGTACACACGGATGCTGTGAGGGAAGGGACATGTGCATTTACAGCATCATTGTTTTACACCCACCAAATACACCAATGATCTAGGATTGATTTAGTTCATGCTTTTTCTCACATTAAAAAATATAAACTAGCTGCACTCCTTCATTTGCTTCTAGTGTTAGACCATCCTCATGCCATGTCTGTCATCATGACGTGCTATTATTGTTTTATACAATATGTCACATTAGTCCACATCCCATGAGGTACACCATTGCTAGGTAAGTGGCAACTCACCAGGGTGGAAAAATCTTTTCACATAGCCAAATCTACACTCCATTCAACAGCTCCTCACATTTTCCCATATAAGTCTGTTTCCATATTTTAAGATTTGTAAAGACTACACCTCCATTGGATTACTTGGTGGCAGACTTAGCATATGTGTAGGGAGCCAGCCAAACACAAGAAACTGAAGTAAGGAAAAGGATAACTAAACACTCAATGGCTGGAAGTCTAGCTCAATTGGTAAACCTCTGGCTTCCATTAATTTGCACTCACAACTCCAAGACTATGAGGATATAGTTTTCACAGCAATTAAAAGGCCTTGCTGTAACAGAGTTTAAATCCCAACACTATTCTAATAAGCCAGAAGTCATGGAAGCACCTGTAACTTGAACTATGTGTGGTCTGTCTTCCATTCTCATAGCGTACTCATGCAAACACATGTACATACAGTATAAAATCATAAATAAATAAAAATAATGATAAAAAGGAGGGTGAAAAGCACAGACTAGACATTTAAGATGCTTTTTAAAAATCTAACTTTTATTATTTTTAAAAGTGCATATATGTGTATTTCTATGTGTTGATTTGTGAATATGAGTACAGTGTCCCCTGAGGCCAGAAGGCAGTATCAGATTCCTGGAGTTACAAGGTCTTGAGCATCCTAAAAAGCAGTATATACTCTTAACCTTTTGTATAAACACTTAAAATATTTTTGATGCAATTAGTTATGAGACAAATCACTTAAATTCTCCATTCAGTGTTTAATTTTTAATTGCAACAAAGAAAATAAAGTCTGTCATAGTCATATTACAAACTAATCACACAGAAGAACATAAGCAATGCCTGCCAAAAGCACTGAACTCTTTAGACAGTTGATGGCATGAGGAAAACAATTGCCCCAGTGTTGGACTCTGTGTATGTGTGTGTGTGTGTGTGTGTGTGTGTGTGTGTGTCCATGTGTGTGTCCCAGGAATCAAGAAAAGTGAATTGCACTATATATGTAAGAAGAGAAGAAGTCACTATAAGCCTTAGTACCTATCGTGCCTGCCTATAGTATAAAAGAAATGAAAGGAATTTAATTTTGAACTCTGTAAACTCACTTAAAACCTCACAAGAGATTGATGGAACATATGAAAAAGAGCTAAATGTGGGGGAAAATACTACTGAAAAGGCATATATCAACTCAGCTTATTAAGGTATTTATGGAGCATTGTTTAAAAATAAAAATCTAATGCACAGGCAAGATTATTGATCTTGGAAATTTCACAAAATTCTCAATTAGGAAGCACCCAAATGAATCAGTTGGCAGAATTAAGTCTAACACTATTAAAATAATTAGGATATTTTTGTGAGCACACATTTGCTTTTGCTAGCAAACTATTTTTAATGTCCTCTGGGACAGATGGTGATGCAGCTCCATATGAATAAACACTTATTGGTTTTCAAAAAGTAGGTCATGACATCTGTCCTGTTCCAGGGAGTCTTTCTTCTGCAAATACTGAAATTTTGCTTTTGTGTTCTTGTTTATGTTTTGTTTGCTTTTTACAGAGTGGAAAGAAAGCAAGGGGAATCTCCAGTGTCAGGACTGTGATGGCTAAGCTTGGCTGTCAATTTACTAGGTACATCTGTGCAGGGTATCCTTGATTGGGTCATTTGAGATCAGAATATCTGCCCTAAATCTGAATCTACCCATCTGCAGTGGGAAGAACCACCCTAAAATGCTTTCCAGCAGCAGCCCACACAAAGAACGCAGAAGAAAGAAACATGCTTTTTTCCTGTTTGTCCTCACTCTAGCTGGCAAGTTCACCAATCTTCTTGCTGAGGCATTCACTTATTGATGCTAGAACATACTTCTTTGGGATTCCAACTTAGAGGGAAGACCAGCAGCTCTCTAGGAATCTTCCAGTGTATCCAGTCTCCTGGACTGAGCCTTCCTTGCCTTTCCATCAGGAATCAACCATTTTTATACTAACCAGTCCTCAGGTTATAAACCCATCTAATAAATCCCTCCTCTCTCATTGTCTCTGTCTCTGTCTCTGTCTCTGTCTCTCTCTCTCTCTCTCTCTCTCTCTCTCTCTCTCTCTCTCACACACACACACACACACACACATATTATCACCCAATACATCACTTTTCCTTAAAAGGTCCTGACAAATTCAATGGGCATATCTTAGTATCACTGTGACTAGAATATTCTCCCAAATTAAAAAAAAAATGCATCTCAAGTTTGTGACACATAACATTTTATCTTTAAGATGTTATAAATGTTGCAGACTGTAATCTTTAGGACCCCTAGAGTGCCGTGTATTTAGGTCATTATGTTAGCTGCATATTCTAACAAAATTGTACTTACCTGTCTGCCTTGAACAAGCACATGCCTGTTTTTGCCTTGATAGTCTACTACTCCCACGTAGTCCAAGTAGAGATCTACCCAATAAACCAATCTGTTGATGAGGTCCAAAGCCAGGGCAGATGGCTGCTCTGCCTTTGAATAAACTATCCTTGTTCTGTTCATCCCATCCAGGTCACATCTCTCTATTTTGGGAACATTCCCATAGTCAGTAAAGAAAAGTTTTCTGTTGAAAGAGAAGTAAATGTTAATATGACGAGAGAGAAGGCATATTTGATAGCGCCATCTGTAAAGATGCAAAACTTTCCTTCTAATTTATTTCAGTAGTTACATCTGCTAGCTTCCCATAACCATTTCCATATAATATCATAAACGGAGAAATCTGCTAATGAATATTGCAGGGCATAAGGGAGCAGGTTAAGCAACAACTGTAAAATTTCCTTAAAACCAACGACTATGGTGGGTTTATTTTTGTATCAGAAGAGTTTCTTTAAGCCTCATAGACTCAGTGCATCCATCCTACTCAGGACGAGCTACTGAAGCAAGCCAAATCACCAGGCCAGAGCATTTGAGCCACCAGACGTTATCTTCAACCTGTTTTCCAAATTGCTAGTGATATTTGTGTCCTATAAAACCTATTCTGTATCGTTCAGTAATGTAGTGAGGGGCAGAGAACAGCAAACCTGAAATAGAATGAATCAGTGAAAAAAATAGACTGGCTGCTTGCAGCACTGGGGATAAGACATAAATACTGTGATTCCCAGATCTATTCTGAACACTTCCCATCTAAAGGAATTGTATGAAGAACCTGAAGGACACTTCTCAGTTTCTCTTAATGCTGAAACGAAATGCTGACTTCTGGGACAAGGAATCTTTTTAAGCAGTTCTGAGACTGGCAAAGGTTTAAGTGCACCTGGAACACTTGAGTGTTTAATATTTGATTAGTATTCACAATGTTTAGTAAACACAAATCAATTTCAATTATCCTGACAATAGCTAACAAGATTTCCACTCATGAGACTTAATTGCATTTGTAAAGAGAAGACCATCTTGCCTTGACTTAAATATAATCTCAAGAATAATTTATAGTGACTGAGCAACATGAAGAGTGCCTGGGGTATTGGATTTTACAAACTTGGAGACAGAGTTTTTAGTCACTTTTCTCAACATTCTTGAATTATCTAAAACAATGGGTTACCTTTCAAACTAAGAAGTATTATTTAACCTGTAATTTTAATTTTGTTCTTTCTGTATGGGCCACTTTTAAACATAAATGCATGGTGTTCTCTACAGCCAGAGTTTGTTATGAGTTATTGAAAGATTATAGTATCCTGGCAAGTTAGACAAGCGATAGGCTATTCAGACTGACAACTTTCTATTTTGGTAAAGAACAAATAAAAAATGCATAAATATATTCAAGCACACACCTTCTCTGTCCTTCCATTTTTTTGCCCCCCTTCACCCTTCTGATGCTCCCACATTCCTCAGTCCTAGCCAATTGGATTATAGCTCAGCCAGGTTAAATTTCCATAAGGAGTGCTTTTCTGCTTTTATAGAAAATAGTTTAGGGAAATACATGAGGAGTACAACCCTCAGATATGTTCTAGGCAGTAGAGCACCTGCTATTTTTATTGAGAGTCTACCCCATGGCATAAAGCTTCTTAGTAGCAAACTTCCCATTTCTGAGTAGTTCATTACCACATGTGAAGGGAACTAGTTATTGTGCAGGCACTGAGGATGGCAGAAGCTGGCACATCATGGACTGTGGGATATGCAGAGTCTATAACAGATATTAAGGGAAATAACATTGCCCAGTAGTTCCTTCAGGGGATCTGGGTTCAATTCACAGTACTCACAAAGCAGTTTCCTACTCCAGTTCCAGGATATCTGATGGCCTATTCTGATCTCCTCAGGCACCAGTCACAGACATACAAGTATGCAAAACACATACACACATAAAATAAGAGAAAAAAATCTAAAACACGTAGAAAAGGAAACAAAACAAAAAACAAACAAGTGACCTGTCTGGAAAGGAAGACTTGTCTGAAGCCATGAATTGGCATTTTTTCTTATTATTATATCCAGAAGAAACAAAGAGATTAGAGTGAAAAGAAGACCCTAGAGGCCTACTGTTATAGAAGTAGACAAAGGGAGAAAAGAAGACAAAGGGGGTCAGATGTTTGGAGAGATCAGAGGTCAGAGTAAACAGCCACAGATGTCTGGGAAGAGGGGTGGCTGCTTCAAAATTCACAAACAAATATAAAGGTATCCTTCAAGGGGAAGCCATTGGATTTGATATTTATTAAATCTTAAGTAGGTTTGATGTTCTGATAAAGAATAATTCATTGTTATGAATTCGTTTATAAGGAGCAACACACAGGCTATTCTTTCTATAAGTTTTTCAGTGATATTGGACTACAACTTCAGGACTGAGAGGCTGAGATAACTGACTTATAAGCCTGGTTATAGTAACTTGAGAATAAATTTCACCAACACCTATGAAAAACTATATATACATATATATGCATATATGTATATATATATATATATATATATATATATATGTGTGTGTGTGTGTGTGTGTGTGTGTGTGTGTGATTTGCTATGTGTGTGAGAGAGTTACTAACATTTTATTATTCCATTGTAAGAGTAATGTTAAAAAACATAAAGAAAAATAGGAGGATATTGGATATATGAAACAGAGCTGAGCCAAAAGAGCAAAGAATTCATTTCTATACTCCCTTAAAACACACTGTCGGTTACTTAATATCCAAGAAACAATGAAAATTATTCTTAACACTGAATTGAACCTCCCCGAGTATGATTTGCTCTGGTCACATTTAACTTTAATCTAAGAAATAGAGTCACAATTTGAATGAGTTTCCTCTATGTTCAAATACTTGAGTCCTTGGTCCCATGTTGGTGGCACTATTTAGGTGGATTCTGCGACCCTTAGGAGATATTGCCTTATTGGAGAAAGTATTTCACTGAGGCATTGAGGGATTTTTAGCCTCATCCCACTTCCAATTTTCTCTCTCCACTGTATGTGCAATTAAAAATCTGATCTCTTAGCTTCCTGTTCTGGGTATGTGCAACTGTGACTCTCTGCCACTTAAAGGCCTTCTGGACCTTTGCTCCAAAAATAAACCACTTGTTCTATAAGCTGCCTTTTCTCATTATGTTTATAATAACCAGAAATAACTAATACAAAGGGAATTTCCAAATATGACTCCCTGGCCATAGCATTTGGTTCACATCTGTACCATTAAAGCAAGCATGCTCTGTTGTTACACATTTTCACTTTTGCTTAATTTTACCTTAACACTTCCAATTAAAGAGAAAAGGTAAGGCCAGGCACAGTACCCTAGATCAGAGTCTGTAATCCCAGCAATTGGAAATAAGGACCAGATTAAGATGTTCCAGATTATCCTTTGCTACACAGTAAGCTTGAAGTCAACAAAAATTATGGGGGAAACTGTCTTAACTGAAAGGCACCTCTACTATAACTGAAAAATAAAAGCTGAATTTTACTATTTATTGAAATGGTACCTATCATTCTTATATTTCCTGAACCTTAGCCCAAGTAAATGCACCATCCCCATTATTCTAATATCTTCAGACATTACTACAAAGATGTAACATTCATTTGGAGATGTTCAATCTGCATATTTTTCCATGGCCAGTAGAACACCATGGTCCTCGTGCCATTTTTGGTCTCTTTATTTTGGGAGAATTTCAAACATAAAAGTTTTACATACAGCAGAAATGGCTGTTGTCTACGTTTGGATTCACCAATCCTTCAAAATTTATTCCCAGCTGTTTGTCATGGACTCCGTATCATGTGAGGCTACGGCAAACATCACAACTCTTTCTGGATAATACTTTAAGCTTCTTAAGAATAAGAACATCATCTCATAACCACAATGCACCTGTCATAATCAACATTTTAACAAACATACATAAAATAACACTTGATCAAATTTTGACTGCTAACCAATAGTGTTTTGTTTGGTTTGTAAGACAGAGTCTCATTCTGTAGCTGAAGCTGATGTTGAACTCAATAAGTTTTGTGAATGTTGGAGCAATAAACGTCTGCCTCCTTACATGCACCACTAACATTCTTGCTAATTTTTTTTTTCTCAGAATGCAGGCCAGAATTGTTCTTCATCACTCACTGTTGCTTTGAAACAGGTTATTCTTTGGGCCTTTCTTTGTTGTTTCTGTTCATATTTTAAGCAGCAAAGTTGCTTTGAATATTTCAAACTGGAGTCGCCTCATTTTTCTACTAATTAAATTAAGCTATGTCTTTTGATCTGAAATATGATAGTTTCACTCTTTGTTGTTATTGCTTTTTGGATTTAGAATCAAGAGGAACGCCTATAAACTATTCCAGGCACTGTATCAAAAATATATAAAAAATGGCATTTGCAATCCAATCTCATCTATTTTTTTTTGTGTATGTGTGTTTATGTGTAGGGGGGATAAATGAGTACAGTAACTCTGAAAGCTCGATGAAGCTGCTGAGTCCTCCATAGCTGGAGTTACGGGTAGTTGTGAGCCAGTGGGAACTAAAGTCTGGTCCTCTGGAAGGGCAGTTCATGCTCTTAATTGCTGAATGATTTCTCCAGCTCTGAATAGACCACAAGATGAGAGTGCAGCACTAGGAAGGTTGAGAAAAACAGGTGTATGCTGTCTCCGAGAGAACAGCCCTGTCATGCTCTATGTCCCAGTCCTATACAATTTCAGTTCTGCCTTTGTTGTTTTAGTCTCCATATCTGCGTTATCAATCTTTTTTATTTGAATAAAAACCAAAAACAGATAATTGCATCCAGAATACTCTTGTGGTGCATCAATGTCTTTCTAGTTTTCTGTTTTCACTATCATCAACTCTCAGACTCAAATGAAACAATATACCAAGTGTTTATTTTTAAGAAGGTTTACTAATAACACACCAAGAATAAGGATGCTTTGGGGGCTTTCAGCTACTTGTCTACTTCATAGTTCTTTTATCTCTGTTTCTCCAGTAAAGAGGATGGTCTCATTTCAGATCCATTACCACATCACAGATGCTGGGAAGATTTAACCCTGACATCTTATTAACTTCAGGCACAGTCTTTCTTTGCTACAGATGTGTATACTGTACATGGTAGAAAGTAGTTGGAAACATTGAGAATCAGTGGTAAACTTCCCTGTAGATCAAATGTCCCTAAATAAGTTGCATAGACAATGATAGTATATTGTGTTTATAGGCAGGGCACCAACCACCCCTCAATTTTAAAGTAAAGCAATCATTGCTCATCCTAACACCTTTCCCAAGTTGTTTGTTTGCTTTAACAGTGGTTATTTGTTTTTTGTTGATTTCTTTTTACAAAAGTTTTTGATCATTTTTTTTTCATTATTTACTGTTTGGTGATAAATCTAAGAATTACTTTGGCTGGTGATACCTGCTTTCATAGCACTGGCAATCTTGTCCACAAGGACATGTGCTCTTTAGGCATACTTCCATCCAAAATTTTGTGTTCTTCCCTATTACCTTTTGGTAGAATATGGTGATGGAAGTTGAAGGGAGATGAGATATTTCTAAATAGTTTTCAGACTTGCAAAATGTTGTTTCTTTTAACTCTAAAAGATGATGTTCCAGTATGAGACATTTCACATAACAATATTCACAGTGGGACCACCTGAGAGGATGGATCCAAAACTAAAAAGCATATATGCCAGACTTGAGGACATCTATAGTGATCTGATTGTGGCCCAGCAAGAATACCCAATGCCTAAGAATCATGTTTTAATGGTGATAAATAAATGGTTTCTATTACAGGAAAATGATGTATAATTTCTTTGAACAGATTATACTGAGAATTTAATTCTGTACTC
This sequence comes from Uromys caudimaculatus, assembly GCA_028551405.1. Classification (NCBI taxonomy): domain Eukaryota; kingdom Metazoa; phylum Chordata; class Mammalia; order Rodentia; family Muridae; genus Uromys; species Uromys caudimaculatus. The sequence continues at coordinate 123,958,632 of CM052701.1, read as the reverse complement.
TTTTTATTGTAATTTAGTGCTATCCAGTGAACATCAATTGTAAAACAATTTTATATTTTTTGTCCATTATATATACAAATTTGAACAAGAAAGCAATTTTCTATATTATATAGAGTAATTAAAGTGTACTCAGAATTAAAGTAAGAATATTAAATATTTAATACTGCAATTTTTGAATGCAATAAAGAATCTGAAAGGGTAATGAATCTCTCCTAAAGAGGTAAAAATTTAAATTCCATTAGCTGTTACCATTTAACCTTGTAGAAGATAAACATTTAAACAATTGTCTTCGTCTAGTTAGGCCTGTAAGACAGTTAGTTATTGATTTTTACTTGTTTGGAGTTTTCACTTTTGTTGTTGCTGAAACCTCTGTTGTCTTTGATTTTCAATCTACATACAAACACAGAGAAATTAAACTTGACGTGCAGGCTTCCACTCTCAGCCAGCGTCCCTGGGTTGTGAAAACATTTCTCTAATGATTTTCCCCAAAGTGTCTGCATTGGATATGATGGACAGTATGGCTGGCCAGTTCTGCATGCTTGTCTGAAAAATGTTGCTCCTCTAAGCTAGTGTTCTTGAGAGGCCCAGACTCACAGGGAAACTTTAATAGTAGGCTATTGTGGGACCATGAAGGGTAGCTTGGTCCCCAGTTGAACTAAGGCTCAAGACCTTGGAGACCTTGCTGGGACAGTAGATGTTTTACCTGTTCCTGGGCACTGGGCCTCCTGCCACTAGCCACAGCCTCCTATAGATTTGTGGCCATCAGTCACTGTAAGGGCAATGGCCCAAGCCCCTCCACAGGTAGAGGACTTGACTGTGGTCACATAGGCTCAAGATAGATCTCCACTTTAATGAGTTATCTAAAGGCCTACAGGACTTAGACAATAAACTTCCCTGCCCAGACACTCCTCCCTGCAAAAGGTGTTTAACCTCAGACCAGCTCTGAGAAGTGGGGTATTGTTTTAATCATCCACTTTCTGCCATGACAATAAATGTCTTAAAACCATGAACTGCCTCTTTTCATTGGGATCCATCATAGAGAGCCATGGAGAAGGCCTTTGCCTATAGAGCTGCCATCTAGTCTCCCCCGTAGAAGGCCCCTCTGTGCTCCCAGCCACAGCTGTCACCAAGTCCAAGCTCAAGCTGGCTGCTACCATCAAGGCAAGGACTCTCCCCTTTCCTCTTTGCTCCCTGGGCTAGATTCAGACCTTGGGCCCCTTCTATTCTCAGCTCTTCTGGGGCTCCCAGCAGTGCCTGGGTGTCCAAGAACCTGAGAATCAGCTAGTCCCAGGCTCCTTGCAGGTCCGGGGATCCCCGAGCCAGCTCCGGCTGTCCTGTGCCTTACACTGTGTTCCCTCATCCCCAGACCAGTATACCCAGGGCTGCCAAAAGGCCCAACACCTGCCTGGAGACAACATGGGGTAAGCCCCGTCAACATTCCAGGTCCTGCCTCCCCGAGCAGCCTAGCCCTGTAGTGGAACAGACTCAGGATCCCACAACCCTACAAGCTATTCTGATCCTTGAAACCAAACCATGGTTCCCTCAATGTGTATTATTTGGTTGGTGGTCCAGCCTCCAGGTGGACCTGGGGTTGGGGGGGTCAGGCCAGTTGACACTGATGCTCCCTGCATGGGGCTACAGACTCCCTCAGCTCCTTCAGTCCCTTCTCCAACTCCTCCATCTGGGACCTCACTCTCAGTCCAGCAGTTAATGTGAAGTGAATATTGGGTATTCCGAACTTTTGGGCTAATATTCACTTATCAGTGAGTACATACCATGTTCACTCTTTTGTGACTGAGTTACCCTGCTCAGGATGATATTTTCAAGTTCCATCCATTTGCCTGTGAATTTCATTAAATCAATTTTTTTAATAGCTGAGTAGTACTCCATTGTGTAAATATACCACATTTTCTATATCCATGCCTCTGATGAGGGACATCTGGGTTGTTTCCAGCTTCTGGCTATTATAAATATGGCTGCTATGAACATAGTGGAGCATGTATCTGTGTTACATGTTGGGGCATCTTCTGGGTATATACCCAGGAGAGGTATAGCTGGGTCCTCAGGTAGTATTATGTCCATTTTTCTGAGGGTCGGCCAAACTGATTTCCAGAGTGGTTGTACCAGCTTGCAATCCCACCAAAAGTGGAGGAGTATTCCTCTTTCTCCACATCCTCGCCAGGATCTGTTGTCACCTGAGTTTTTTATCTTAGCCATTCTGACTGGTGTGAGGTGGAATCTCAGACTTGTTTTGATTTTCATTTCCCTGATGACTAAGGATGTTGAGCATTTCTTTAGGTGCTTCTCAGCCCTGCGAATTTCCTCGGTTGAGAATTCTCTGTTTAGCT
>CM052701.1:123941373-123955784 GCA_028551405.1 Uromys caudimaculatus | reverse complement strand
TGCTGATTCCCCCAGAAGTTCTTTTGTTGTTGACAATAGCTTTTGCTATTCTGAGTTTTTTTCTTGTTCCAAATGAATTCGAGCATTGCTCTTTCTAAGTCTATGAAGAATTGAGTTGGAATTTTGATGGGGATTAAATTGAATCTGTAGATTGCTTTTGGCAGGATGGCCATTTTTACTGTATTAATACTGCCAATCCATGAGCACGGGAGAGCTTTCTATCTTCTGAGGTCTTCTTCGATTTCTTTCTTCAGAGACTTGTAGTTCTTGTCATACAGATCTTTCACTTGCTTGGTTAGAGTCACACCAAGATACTTTATATTGTTTGTGACAATTCTGAAGGGTGTCATTTCCCTAATTTCTTTTTCAGCCTGTTTATCCTTCGAGTATAGGAAGGCTACTGATTCATTTGAGTTAATTTTATATCCAGCCACTTTGCTGAAGTTGTTTATCAGCTATAGCAGTTTTCTGGTGGAGGTTTTCGGGTCACTTAAGTATACGATCATATCATCTTCAAAGAGTGATATTTTGATTTCTCCCTTTCCAATTTGTATACCTTTGACCTCCTTTTGTTGTCTAATTGCTCTAGCTAGAACTTCAATTACTATATTGAATAGATAGGGAGAGGGCAACCTTGTCTGGTCCCTGATTTTAGTGGGATTGCTTTGAGTTTCTCTCCATTTAGTTTGATGTTGGCTACTCGTTTGCTGTATATTGCTTTTACTATGCTTAGTTATGAGCCTTGAATTCCTAATCTTTCCAAGACTTTTATCATGAAGGGATGTTGAATTGTGTCAAATGCTTTCTCAGCATCTAATGAAATGACCATGTGTTTTTTTTCTTTGAGTTTGTTTTTTTAGTGGATTACATTGATGGATTTCCAGGTATTGAACCATCCCTGCATCCCTGGGATGAAGCCTACTTGATCATGATGAATGATCATTTTGATGTGTTCTTGGATATGTTTGCAAGAATTTTATTGAGTATTTTTGCATCGATATTCATAAGGGAAATTGGTCTGAAGTTTTCTTTCTTTGTTGGATCTTTCTGAGGTTTTGGTATCAGTGAACTGTGGTCTCATAGAAGGAATTGGGTAGTGTTCCTTCTGTTTCTATTTTGTGGAATAGATTGAAGAGTATTGGTATTAGGTCTTCTTTGAAGGTCTGATAGAATTCTGCAGTGAACCCATCTGGTCCTGAGCTTTATATGGTTGTAAGACTTATAATGACTGCTTCTATTTCTTTAGGCATTATGGAACTGTTTAGATGGTTTATCTGATCCTGACTTAACTTTGGTATTTGGTATCTGTCTAGAAAATTGTACATTTCTTCCAGATTTTGCAGTTTTGTTGAGTATAGGCTTTTGTAGTAGGATCTAATGATTTTTTGAATTTCCTCAGAATCTGTTGTTATGTCTCCCTTTGCATTTCTAATTTTGTTAATTTGGATCCTCTCTCTGAGCCCTCTGGTTAGTCTGGCTAAGGGTTTATCTATCTTGTTGATTTTCTCAAAGAACCAACTCTTGGTTTTGTTGATCCTTTGTATAGTTCTTTTTGTTTCTACTTGATTGATTTCAGTCCTGAGTTTGATTTTTTCCTGCCTTCTATTCCTCTTGGGTGAATTAGCTTCATTTTGTTCTAGAACATTCAAGTGTGCTTTTAAGTTGCTAGTTTATGCTTTCTCCAGTTTCTTTTTGGAGGCACTCAAAGCTATGAGTTTTCCTCTTAACACTGCTTTCATTGTGTCCCATAAGTTTGGGTATGTTGTATTTTCATTTTCATTAAATTCTAGGAAGTCTTTAATTTCTTTCTTTATTTCTTCTTTGACCAAATAATCATAGAGTAGAGCATTGTTCAGCTTCCATGTGTATGTGGTTTTCTGTTGTTATTGTTGCCATTGAAGACCAGCCTTTATCCATAGTGATCTGATAGGAGACATGAGATTATTTCAATCTTCTTGTATCTGTTGAGGTTTGTTTTGTGACCAATTATATGGTCAGTTTTGGAGAAGGTACCATGAGGTGCTGAGAAGAAGGTATATCCTTTTGATTTAGGATGAAATGTTCTATAGATATCTGTTAAATCCATTTGGTTCATAACATCTCTTAGTTTCACTGTGTCTCTGTTTAGTTTGCGTTTCCAAGATCTGTCCATTGATGATAATGGGGTGTTGAAGTCGCCTACTATTATTGTGTGAGGTGCGATGTGTGCTTTGAGCTTTAATAAAGTTTCTTTTATTAATGTGGGTGCCCTTGCATTTGGAGCATAGATGTTCAGAATTGAGAGTTCTTCTTGGTAGATTTTTCCTTTGATGAGTATGAAGTGTCCTTCCTTATCTTTTTTGATGACTTTGAGTGAAAGTCAATTTTATTCAATGTTAGAATGGCTACTCCAGCCTGTTTCTTGGACCATTTGCCTGGAAAATAGTTTTCCAACCCTTTACTCTGAGGTAGTTTTGTCTTTACCATGGAGATGTGTTTCTTGAATGCATCAAAATGCTGGGTCCTCTTTATGGATCCAATCTGTCAGTCTATGTCTTTTTATTGGGGAATTGAGTCCATTGATGTTAAGAGATATTAAGGAATAGCGATTGTTGGTTCCTGTTATTGTCAATGTTATTTTTACTTTTATGTGGCTATCTTATTTTGAGTTTGTTGAAAGATTACTTTCTTGCTTTTTCTAGGGTGTAGTTTCCCTCTTTGAGTTGATGTTTACCATCCATTATCCATTGTATGGCTGGGTTTGTTGAAACATATTGTATAAATTTGTTTTGTCATAGAATATTTTGGTTTCACCATCTATGGTAATTGAGTATTGCTGGGTATAGCAACCTGGGTTGGCAGTTGTGTTCTCTCAGGGTCTGTGTGAGTTCTACCCAGGATCTTCTTGCTTTCATAGTCTCTGGTGAGAAGTCAGGTGTAATTCTGATAGGTCTACCTTTATATGTTACTTGATCTTTTTCCCTTACTGCTCTTAATATTCTTCCTTGCTTTGTGTATTTGTTGTTTTTACTATAATGTGACGGGACGAATTTCTTTTCTGGTCCAATCTGTTTGGAGTTCGTAAGCTTCTTGTATATTTATGTTCATTTCTTTCTTTAGGTTAGGGAAGTTTTCTTCTATAATTTTGTTGAAGATATTTACTGGTCCTTTAAGTTGGGAATCTTCATTCTCTTCTATATATATTATCCTTAATTTCTGTCTTCTCATTGTGTCCTGGATTTCATGCATGTTTTGGCTTAGAAGCTTTTTGTATTTTGCATTTTCTTTTACTCTTGTGTCGATGTTATCTATGGTATCTTCTGCTCCTGAGATTCTCTCTTTTATCTCTTGTATTCTGAGGTTCCCAGGCACAGATGGAAATCGGAAAGTTCCTGTCCCCAACTTACCTCAGTCCTTGTGACCTGAGGGTTCCAGGCGGGTCCTGGTGAGCAGTGGTGCTCACTCTAACCCCACTCACAGCTTTTCCACGCTCCTGGGAGGGTAGCCTTCTCCTGGTGCTCCTTGGCTATGGACCTCTGGTGGCCCAAGCAGAGGTCTCCACCCACAGATGGAAACCGGAAGGTTCAGAGGTTTCCTGTCCCCGAGTTTCCACAGGCCCCATATCCTGCCAGTTCCTGGTGGTTCTCGGTGAGCAGTGGTGCTCACCATAACCCCACTCACAGCTTTTCCATGCTCCTGGGAGGGTAGCCTTCTCCTGGCACAACTTGGCTATGGACCCCTGCTAGTCTTCAGGTTTTCTTTCTCATTCTTTCTTTGCTGTCTCTAGCTCTTTTATCCATTGCATCCCTGTCTGCTATGGAAGGATTATTTTTCTCTTGTTCTGACTCTGTGGCTGGAGATAATCTTTACCTATGTCACTTTGTCTCCATCCTGCTGTAGTAGTTGAAGGAAGTATCTTCCTTCCATTGACCATATTGGAAGAAAAGGCTGTCTATCTATTCTATCTCTTTCTCAAGACATAGTTGCAATAATTACTCCCCTTCTCACTGTATCTTCAACCTTCTTTGGTTCAACTACATTTCAGATTCAACAAATGTAACAATACTCTAACCAACATGTTCCACCTCTCTTTCACTATTTTAATAGTGATCCAGAAGATCCCATCAAAATAAAAGTGGGCCATCTATTATGAAATTTTCTATAGCTGCTGGCAACAATCAGGTAAAACTCAAATATTTAACATAGACAAAATGGCGAGCATGATCTGGTTTCAATTATCTGTTAGCTACATCTAATAGTTTCCTTCCAATTCCAGTACATCTCTTTTCATATGGCAGCATATTTCTGTGTTGCTACTGTCTTGTCTTTAATTCCTTTAGATTAAAATTCCTAAAATTTAAATAAACAAGCATTGTCTTTGTTATGTAATTTATATACCCTCTCCCCAACTTCAAAAGTGCCATCTGCTATGCTATGCCAAATATGGCTTCACTTATTAATTCAAATGGAAATTTCTGATCTTTGAAGTTTTTAAAATATCGATTCAGTCACCCTGATAAAATATTATGGTATTTTGTAACTGACTCATATTATTCTGTATGTTGTATGCATAAAACAAATGCATATGCATATGTAAACCATATTAAGAGAACACATATTGTACGTATCAATATATTCCTCAATATTCAGACATACTTTCTCATATTGGGATAATAAAATATATGTCTGGAATTTAAAATTAGATTAGAAGGTCTACAAAATGGATTATGCCATTTTACCACAGAAAAATAAGATTTCTATATTATATAGCATATCTTCTTGTAATTCTACTTGAAAACCAATCATTAATGATAAAGTATTGATTGGATTTGTATGTTTACATTGCTCTTTCACATAATTCTATTTATTTTCAGGAGGGAGTTAATTTATTCAAATTTGAATTTAGCTATCCGATTTTCATTTTAACGTTTCTCCCAAATTACTTTTACTTACATATATCATTTTATAACAACACTTGACAATATTAGAGGGGTGTATACTAGTTCTAATATCTGGCTAGGTTTTGTTTCTTTCTTTACCTTAGAGTAAGATATAAACTGAATTTTCATAATTTATCATACCATCTCTTTGAGATTCACAAACTAAAAATGCTGAGGATTGTACTCTGAACCCCAAGCACAATGTTATGCATTAATATAGGAAGAAATGATGGAAACAGAAGGGCACCAAGATAGACCATGATGCTTAAAAATTGAAGATCTGGATGAATTCAAGTATCTTTTAGTAGAATGTTCATTTTTCAAACCAAGGACCCATCACATGTGAGGCATAGCGTACTAATTTTTGCACACTCACACTTCTTTGTCAGTGCTGGGGACCAATACCTGTGATGTCAGATATGGTTTAGAGTATATAAACACTCAGAAAGAGTTGAGGGAGATAACTCTGCAGATGCAGCTTGAAATGTATACTTATAACAAAGTATCTTAGAAAGCTGGATACAATAGGCTTTGGAACAGTGATAACTTGTCTCCATTTTTGTAATTTATTCCATGTAGATGTATAACATTTTCCTCAGAACTTAAACAATCTATCCTAGAAAGACCCTCCTTAAGACATGGAAAGTAAACAACTCACAAGTCTCAGGAAGTTACTGAAAACTACATGGATCACAAACCTCCTTCCTAAAATTCTATGTGCTGCTAGATACTTCTGTAAGAAAAATTTTCTAGCTGGCTAGTTGCATTGTCTAATGCCTTCTAGTCAGTCAACTCCCTATAAGTCATGCAGGGTGCTTCAAGGATGCAGCTTTCCTGAGTTGTCATCCAACTTGGGTCATGACTTTTAGTGGTGAAGCTATGTTTGAGCCAGGAATGCTTCTGTAAATAATGACAGTAACCTCATTACTTTTCCATGTTTGATTGAACTTTAGTGGGATAATTACTTAAATATGTTACGATGTCATTATCTAGGTCAAATAAACATTTGTTCATACATATTCATAAAAAGTCACCGAAGAGTAGGTTATTTAGATTTCAAAAACAATGAAATATTTTGAGTTATTCTATCTTCATAATTCTTCTTTTAAAAATATTTCATTTAATATACACATCCTTGTGTCTTCCCTGTAAGATGAGGAACAATGATAATCGTCTTTGCACATTAGTATAGCAAGATGTAGTCTCCAATTATTTAAGCATGAATCTACCTGATATATTGGAAGTATTTTTGTATGTGTAATTAACATCAATAGACAGCCTACTTTGAAGTAAAAATTCTCTCTCACAGCTGTGTAGATTGATCTATCTAGTTGAAAAATTTCAAAAGTGGATTAGGGGTACATAGAAAATAAATAAGTTCTACTTGGTGGATTACATACTTGCCATTTGCATAAAATTTTCTCATGTGTTCTGGTTTGTATGGACTACTGATTCCAGTCTAAATAGGCAGATCCCATCCCCGTGAGTGGATAAGCCAATTCATTATATGAACTCAGCAAGAATGTCTACCCTGTTCATTTCTACTGATTATGGTAAATGAAGTCTTAACTAGAATGATTAGACAATAACAGAAACAAAAGGGATAGAAGAAATGAATCTGTAAAACTGACTCTATTTCCGAATGATATAATTCAATACGTAAAAGAACATAAAGACTCCTCCAGAAAACCCTACACCTGATAGAACTAATGCAAAATTGTCAGACTGCAAATTTAATATGCCCATATCAGATACCTATATATAACCACTGTATATTCCATTGATAATCATATTGAGATAGAAATGAGGAGAACATTCCCATCCACTGTGGCCTCAACAAAGTGCCTTGAGATAAATGTAACTAAAACCTATACAATGACATAATTAAGCAGTGAAAAAATAAAGAAGAGATTAAAAGATGGAAAAGTTTCTTGTGCTCATGAATTGATGGGACCGATATTGTAAAAATGACCATCCTACCCAATGAAATCTGTAAGTTCAAATGCATTACCATCAAGATCCCAACAGAATTCTTCACAATAATTACATAAAAAGAAACCTTACATTTCTTTGTGACAGTTATTTTTGGTTGTCAACTTGCTTATAATTAAAATAAATTAAAAATCCAGTAACTGGGCACACACGTGATAGATTATTCTTCACTAAATAATGTGAAAATGGGAAGATTCACCTTTATTCCAGATCATTTGATATGGGAAGAGTCACCTTTTATTTGTGCCATATCCTCTGATGGCAGCTTATGTAAAGGACACTGAAATGTGTAAGGTTTTTCTTTTTGCCTGCTTGCCTCATTATCACTGTTAAGTTTTTGGGATTAGGCAGGTACTGAAGAGCAGCTCAGGCATCCAGCTATATAGAATGATCTACTATTGGATTCTTGTACTTGGACTAACTGGACCACAATTCATACACTACTCTAATAAATTCCATATACGAGTGTATGTATGTATGTTTGAGTATATGTGTATATGCATATGGCACATCTGTATTTGTGTGTATATATATGTATATATTCATTCTATCAGTTGTGTTTCCCTAGACAATCCCGAGTAATACACTATGGAAAGAGTAAAGACTCTAGATAATGAAAGGAGTCCTTAACAATAGAAACACTAGTGGTAATATCACTATATCTGATTTAGCATCTGTTACAGGGCCACAGTAATAAAACTACATGGTACTGGCACAAAAACAAGTCAAAACAATGGAACAGAATAACAAACCAGATGTACATTCAGGCCACCTATTGTTGGCTGATTTTTGACAAAGAATCAAAAATATATTTTGAAGAAAGTACTCTCTTCAACAAATGATACTGGAGAAACCTGATATCTCTATGCAGGAGAATGAAACTTAAGCCTTCAATCTCATTCAGAAAAAAAAATCAATGTCAAATGCATCAAAGACCACAATGTTAAATTTGAAATTCTGAAACTTCTAGAGGAAAATAATCCTGAATAGAATTATTTGCCCAAGAATGCATGATAATTTATTACCTATGCCACTAAACAAGGTAAAATTTGCCTTCTAAATATTTATATCTAACTCTATAGATTATTGTCACTGTCAGCATTCATGGGAGAAGCTTTTTCCTATAGTCACTAACAACATTTAATGAAGAGATTTTAACAGTCTAAAGTACCAAGGCTAACTGCTGGTGTAGTCCTTCTTCCTAAATAGGACATCAATATTGCTCCTTCTAAGACTCAACGAATATCACTGAAGAGAGGCAGGAAGAATGTAAAATCTGGAAGATAAGAATATGAGATGAAGAAAGATATAGAATTAATGTCAACAAGTGTGACTTCATGAATTGAAAAGCTTCTATACTACAAAGAACATTGTTATTTGTTACTCAGGTGAAGAGACTGTCTACAGAATGTGAGAAAAAGAGTTTGCCAGTTAACCATCTGAAAAATGATTAATAATTATGTCATAGATAAATCACCAAAACTAAATACCAAAAGAAAAGAAAGAAGAGAGAGAGAGAGAGAGAGAGAAAAGAAAAGTAAGTAAAAAATGCTCTGGAAGGAAACAAAGATTTCTCAAAGAAGAAATATTAATGTCTAATATATACTTTTATAACAGATCACCATTTTTTACCATCAGATAAATAATAATTGAAATTATGTTGAGATTCTATTTTATCCAAATCACAATGGTTTTTATATAGGAAATAGGACAAATGCTGCCTAGATTGAAGGTAATGGGGAACATTTCTTAATTTTTAGAGGAACTATTGACTCATGAAATCACTATGGAATGCAGTGCATAGTTTTCCAAAAAGCTAAAATTAGGCCTGTCATATGAACCAGCATTAGTAGTTTCCTGCACACAAACTCAGAGGCTCTTTTCCTTACTACAGAGGTACTTGCACATGTGTGTGCATAGCTTCTCCATAAATGATGGCCAGGTAAAGAAAATAACATAGAAGCTTATTAACTGATGAGTGATTATTAGAAAATTAAATTCATAAAATAATAATGTACTATTAAAATGTTGCATACTTAGAGGTGGAAAATATACTGAAAAGGTATCCAGTGTCTAGAAAGACAAATAGGATATGTTCCTTTCCATAGAAAATTTAACCTATGAATTTCTTAGGGTAGTGTATTTAACTTGAAGTTGCTGTAGAAGCCCAGTAGAGGGAGAAAACAACAAAAAAAAGAGGGCTTAAGGGAAAGGGAATAGAAGAACACATGTGACATGAAAATGGAGCAGGGAGTAATGTAGAATGTAGGGGACAATGGCTGATGAAATAGAAGGAGTAACCAAAAGAATGGATGTATCAATCATACAGAAAACTACTATTTAATGAAGATATCAAAATAAAATTTAAAAAGGATTTTGAATATTCTGTAGAGATAGATTACCTTCCTCCCACAAGTTGCAGATTTTTAAATTAAAATCCCAGCACAAGGTGTCAATTACATCTCTGTGTAGTATTGAACACCAAAGCACATTAAAGGCCCTCAACCAGTTCTGATCATTGCCATAGCTACTTTTCTCTCTCAGAACTTTATACCAAGACCTGATTGTTAGCTGCAATAGTGACATGGTTAGAATGGGTGTGTAGAATGGCCTCAATCGGCTCATATATTTGAAAGATTAGACCCCAGTTAGTGGAGCTGTTTCAGAATTATTAGGTTATGTGCCTTGTTGCAGCAATTGTGATGCTGCAGACAGGTTTTGAGGTTTCAAAGGAGCAAACCAATCCCAGAGTCATTCACTCAGACAGTAACTCGAAGACCAGATGTATATTCTCAGCTATTTCTTCAGTACCATGCCTGGCTGCCACCATGCTCTTCCATAGGATTATCGACTACCCTTTGAAACTGCAAAGCAAGACCCCAGGTTAAATGATTCCTTTTATATTTTGCATTGGTCATGTGTTTTTATTTATATCTGTAGTACAATAATTAAAATAGCATAATCTTCTAATTATATATTGAGATCCATGGGAGGGAACACAGCTTGCACTATAAACCTGGTCAAGAGTCCAAGGCTACAGAAGTCATAAGTCCTTAGGAGAACCTACTTCCTTTTGCCAAATGGACATGTATTAAAACTGCCTTCTGCATATTTATATCTAAACCTATCAACTAGTTTTACTGTCAGAATTCCTCAGAGAAGATTTTTTTGTTGTAGTTGTTAACAATACGTAAAGAAGAGACATCTAACAGACTATAAAGTACCAAGAATAAGGGCTGGTGGAGTTCTTCTTCCTAAAGAAGACATCAATATTGCTTCTTCCAAGACTCAAGGAACATCATTGAAGAAAAGGCAGAAAGAATGTAGGAGCTATAAACCTATTAAAAAATAGGATACAGAGCTAAACAAAGAATTCTCAATTGAGGAATAAGGAATGGCAGAGAAGCATCTAAAGAAATGTTTAAAATTCATAATCATCAGGGAAATGCAAATCAAAACAACCCTGAGATTCCACCTCACAGCAGTCAGAATGGCTAAGATCAAAAACTCAGGTGACAGCAGATGCTGATGAGGATGTGGAGAAAGGAACACTCCTCCATTGCAAGCTGGTACAACCACTCTGGAAATCAGTGTGGCAGTTCCTCAGAAAATTGGACATAGTACTACCTGAGGAACCAGCTATACCACTCCTGGGCATATACCTAAAAGATGCTCCAACATGTAATAAGGACACATGCTCCACTGTGGTCATAGCAGCCATATTTATAATAGCCAGAAGCTGGAAAGAACCCAGATGTCCCTCAACAGAGGAATGGATACAGAAAATGTGGTACATTTACACAATGGAGTACTACTCTTCTATTAAAGACAACAACTTCATGAAATTCACAGACAAATGAAACAAGAAAATAGCAACTTGAGTGGGGTAACCCAGTCACAAAAGAACACACATGGTATGCACTCACTGATAAGTGGATACTAGGCAAAAAGCTCGAAATACCCATGATACAACTCACAGACCTCATGAAGCTCAAGAAGAAGAAAAACTGAAGTGTGAATACTTCAGTCCTTCTTAGACGGGGGAACAAAATACTCACAGGTGGTAAAGGGTGGGAGGGTCTTGGGAGGAAGAGAGGAGAGGGCAGGGGAAATGGGGGCAAGGATCAGGTATGGGAGGAGACAAAGATGATAAACAGAGGGTCATGAAATTGAACAGAGGTTTGTAGCAATGGGGCATGGGGAACTGGGGGTAGACACCAGAAAGTCCCAGATACCAGGAAAGCAAGTGGCTCTCACAACCAAGAGGGATGAGATTAGCTGAAATGCCCAATAAAGGGGAGAGGGAACCTGTAGAGACCATTTCCAGAGGTTAGGCAAAGCCCCCGGTTGAGGGATGGGGCAACTCCTCTCTAAATTTTTAACCCAGAATTGTTCCTGTCTAAAGGAAATACAAGGGCAAAGTGTGGAGCAGAGACTGAAGGAAAGGCCATACAGAGACTGCCCCACCTGGGGATCCATCCTATATACAGATACCAAACCCAGACACTATTGTGGATGCCAAGAAGTGCTTGCTTACAGGAGCCTGATATAGCTATCTCCTGAGAGGCTTTGCCAGAGCCTGATAAATACAGATGTAGATGCTCGCATGCAATCTTTGGACTGAGCACAGGGACCCCAATGGAGGAGTTAGGAGAAGGACTAAAGGAGCTGAAGTGGTTTGCAACCCCATAGGAAGAACCACAATATAGACCAACCAGACTCCCCAGAGCTCCCAGGGACTAAACCACCAACCAAAGAGTACACATGGAGGGACCCATGGCTCCAGCTGTATATGTAGCAGAAGATGGACTTATCTGACATCAGTGGGAGGAGAGACCCTAGGTCCTGTAAAGGCTCAATGCCCCAGTGTAGGGGAATTCCAGGGTGGTGAGTTGGAGTTGGTGTGTGGGTGGAGGAGCACCCTCCTAGAAGCAGGGAATGCGTGGATGAGATAGAGTATTTGCAGAGGGGAAACTGGGATAGGGGATAACATTTGAAATGTAAATAAATAAAATATCCAATTAAAAAATAAAAAAATATAAGAAAAGGAATGTGAGATGCAAAAAGAGGTAAAGAAAATAGCATCCAGGCTTATCTCCTTAAACCAAGCAAAAATTTGACTTCTCATCATTTTATCAGAACTGGGAGAGAGGCTCATGATGCCCTACTGGACTCCCTAGGATTATTGGTACTTAATGACTGGGGAAAAGGTGTTTCTTTCTTTAATGGCGTAGCCAGTAAATAACTTACCATGCATTCTTAGACAAGTACCCATAATTAAATTCAGCTACATACACACAATGAGACATAAAGGCAGGAGAATTTATTGGGAAGAAATATTTCAGCAGGAGAGTAAAGGGAAGGAGAGAGGAATGGAGGTGAAAACAATTAAAATTCATTATATGTGTGTGTGTGTGTGTGTGTGTGTGTGTGTGTGTGTGTGTGTGTGTGTGTGTGTGAAATTGTCAAAGATAAAAAGAGGCCTATACCCAATGAACAAATGACGGCATTAATATTAGTATACTGTTGAATCGCTACTGGAGTATTTGGATGATAGAAAGAGCTATGAGTGGAGCTTTAATGTCCTAAAGTACTGTGAAATGTTAATTCATGCATGATCATTCTTACTTTTCCAACATATAGAACTGAAGACCAAAGTACTTGCATTTGAAGTGCTTTAAAATTAATAAATAAAATTGAGCATAGCTGATTCACAAGCTTTTAATATTTAAACACAGGATGATGACCCCAGAAATAATGATGCTCTAAATCCTCTTAATCTCAGATTCTTTCTAACTACCTTCTCTCCTTCCTCATACAAAAGTTTTAAAACAACCAGATTTAAAACACAAATACATATACACAAATATCTCCATAAAGATGGAGAAGTTAAAGAGGTAAATGCTCGCTGAAGACTAGCATTAATAATCCGTTGCTAAAGGCACAGCACTAATTCAGATTGGTTATTTTTGTGAAGCCTATATGAAACTCTTTGTGAAAAAATAATATCTCATTTATCATGTATAGATTAGGTAAATTATTTCAAGCTCAATTACAATGGCAGTGATTTGAATGTAGGAACTGTAATCTTAATTGAATAATTTAAAGCCTTCTGTCTATGAAACACTGTTACTGTTCTAAGAATATTCCTTGTATTATTTTCAAATTTCTACTCTAGTATACCCAACCAGTATTTCTCTAGACTATAAAGCAATTATGCTAACCAAAGAAAAGACTTTTGGTCTAATCAACTTTTTGTTGAAAAGTTTGGTATAATCATAAGAACATATAAATTGTATTTTATACATATCAATTCATAGTTGTAAATTTGCTGGGGAAGCCCAGGTTTGTCGAAGAACCCATTCCTGGGTATGGAAGGATAGATAACATTGCTCAGTGAGCTTTACTTTCCACTATGTAAACTAGAAATTCCATGTTAATGCACACTTTTAGGTCACAGAAGAAAACACAAAATTTGCCAAGATGCACAGTTCGTCTTCAGTGGAACTGAGCTCTGGGATGACCTACGACAGTCTAGGGGCTATAAGAAGATGAAGCAGCTCACTAACCCCCACCACCCTCATCCAGTCCATGTCTTACAACTCACATAGCTTCTCTGAAAACTGTAAATTCAATAGGTTGTCGTCTCATCAAAAACACACAACGGTATTTTTAGTAAAGGATGTCCATAGAAATATTGTCATTAAGATTCTCACGGTCTTTATGAAATTCCATATTAAAACTATTTACTCTTTGCTTAGTGACTTAACATTAACTTAGCAATGGTAGTGGAGAAGGAAAAGTGATCCCCTATCGGTATGGGGGCTAAGGGAGAAGACTTTACACCCCCTTTTCAGCACAGTTCTTATCGCACTATCACACAAACAATTGGAGAGAAGCAGACAATGAAAATCATCAAGTTAGCAAGTGACACTAAACTTTTAACAAAGGAATAGGGAAATGCCAAGTTAATGTGTCTAAATGGTAGAAAAACCTCAAGAGTGTTAGCTTGGCAGAATGAAATGACATATGAAGTTCCAATAAGCAACTTCATGATAAAGAATTTGAGAGAATATTTAAATTATTTTGATAGAAAACTTGGTAATACTCTTATTACTTACTTAATTGACTCACACAGGTGGTTTCATCTTACTTAATATCTTTATTCTAATTGTTTTATTGATAGTATGATCAGAACAAATTATTCTCTGAAGATACTGATCTAATGTGCTACAGTGGCCAAGAAACAAATTAGAAAAAAAAAACTGCACAAACAAGAAACAAATTATAAAAAATGAAAATATTCTTTAATCTGCATAATTTTTGTCATGGAGATTAATCAGTGGAATACTTTCATTAGTTTCAGATATTATGAATCTAATATAAGCTTCATTAAATCTTTTGATATAACCCAAGATCAGAAGTACAGGTAGGGCAGGTAAAGAGAAGTATGCATTCCTTATAGAAATGATGTGATTCTCTCATTTATGTGGGAAATAA
>CM052701.1:123926807-123941273 GCA_028551405.1 Uromys caudimaculatus | reverse complement strand
TACCCCCTGTTTCCCCCCACCTCTGAGTTTCCCCCTTTTTGAGTATTGTATAAAAGTAGATGAGTTTTGAAAATTAAACGAGACCTTGACAAAGAGCTTGCTTGGTCTCCTTCTTCTCTCTCTCGCCCATTCTCTCCCACAGGTCATGGGGTCTCCTCGGGTTTCCCTCCAATAACTGGTCCCGCTGGTCGGGGCAGAGCTAAATCTATGAAGTTATTGAATGTAAGCATACTCTATTAGGCAAAACATTTTGTGAATATTGTCCCCAAATTCCCATTAGAAAAATGGGCAAAAAGCCAAAGTTGATGCTAATGCAACATGATCTCATGCTAATTTTCTCAAACTTCTTCAGGATCCCATCAAAAGTGAAGCCTGAATAAACAGCGAAAATAGCAT
The DNA here is from genome assembly GCA_028551405.1 of Uromys caudimaculatus. Lineage (NCBI taxonomy): Eukaryota > Metazoa > Chordata > Mammalia > Rodentia > Muridae > Uromys > Uromys caudimaculatus. Next base: position 123,940,877 of record CM052701.1, on the reverse strand, counting down.
ATGGTCTCCTTAAACTCATGACTCAGTTGAATGGAATTATTTCTCCTGAGATGTTCGGCTAGCGCTGTCATTGTCAGTTGGTTATGAAGGTAGAAGGAGTTTCTGGTAAGAGTATTTTCACTGCTCTGATGGCTGGTCTGTAATTCACTAATCACCCAAAATGCTAGGTGCAGCTGCCAGGGAAGTTCAGGTAGCTGCATCATTTGAGGTAGGAAAATCCACTAAAGATTCGATCATTTGATGTGGGAAGATCCACCTTAAACCTGGGTCTGCTTTGAAGATTAATCCTAAATCGGGTCCATACCTTCTGCTGGCAGCCTATATAAAGGACAAGGACTAAAGAAGCTTTTGCATATTGTCTTCTTGCCCTCACTCTCACTGAAAAGTTCATTGCCTCACTGGCATGACAGCCTACTTTTTCAGGATTCTGATGTATACCAAAGATCATCTGAACCATCCAACCTTATGGACCGAAGAACAATTGGATTCCTGGACTTTCTCTTTGGAGACAGCCATTGCAGAAGAGTCAGACCATGGACAGTAAGCTAAACTAATTAATCATGTATATGATATATATGCATGCATACATATATATATACACATATATACATATATATGTATATATATATATATACACACACATACACACACACACACACACATTTCATCAGTTCTGTTTCACTAGAGAACCCTGATTAATTCAATAGCAAAAAAAGAAAAAAAAATTACCAGGTTCATTCTCTAAGAACCCTTGACCAAATTAAACAGTTGTTGTGGGGTTTCTTATATCTTCTTGAGTTACTGTTTCTAAGAAGATTTCTGTTTTATCAACTAAATAATAAAAGATAAAAGTGCATATCATTTATGAAAATTCACATATGAAATATTCAAATGGCCATAAAAGTAAATGCAAGTTAAATAAAAATGAGTCAAAGCAAAGACAAAATAAATTCTACAGGTCACTCATGGAATAGAATAAGGCTAAATAAGATAAAGTCCCTAATATTCCAGAACAGACCTTTTCTATGATTACTTTATATATTGTATTTTAGCAGATTATGAAAAACACCCTCAAATAAAATCTTGCTTCCTTTATATATTCATTTTAAATTTTATTTCACATATTTATAACTTCAAGATACCTTCAAAATAGAGAAAATATTAATATTGTTGTAAGAATTAAGATAGCAGCATTGAGTGCTTGACTTTCAAATAAAAGTCATATTTGAAAAATAGTATCAAGTGATGAATATTAAAATGAATATGTCCATATTTATTTAAATTTTGAGTAACAAAAAGGAAAATTTAAATGACTCAAAAATATACTTTTATGGAAAATAATTATACCTCCTAACAAAGTCATGCTTGGTCTCATGCTTATAAGTTTCCTTAAATTGCACATTCCTCTACATATGAGGTGTCTGGATATATTTTACAAAAAGCAAGCTTTATGGTCTTCTCATAGAGATGCTTTCACGGGACTGATAATGTACATTGATGATTGAAAAATATGAACCATAAAGAAAACCCCAGCCACTACCCCCCTATCATATCATGTAGTGATGCTACTCTATGTTATTTACTCATTTTCTCTTTGCTCTAAAGACAGATTCAGAAGGCAAATAATTAAAATAGTTTCTTTCTGTAACTTTTACCTATCTTCATTTTCTGATTTACTGTTTTATATAATTTTCATTTGGAGACTTGATAAGTATGTTACAAACTTCTTATGAGATAGGATCATATGCTATATTCTTTGCTTTCCCTTAACCTGTTGTGCTGACAAATTTCAAACTTTACCTAACAGAATTCTTTTCAGACAGATTGGACAATGACTAAATTACCAGATCAAGAGAGGTAGGGACAAGAGAAGGAGTTATAGGACTAGAGCAAAAGAAATGTGATTTGTGTTAGTTGCACATAGTTATATTGTCTTTTCCCCCACTGACCTTTTTCAAATACATTGAAAACATACAGTTCTCAGATACTGTGCCATGCAAGGAACAGCAAATTCATAAACATAACACCTACATGTGCTTAACTGTTTTCCTTCATTCCTCGATTAAAGTTCTAATATCTAGGATCTTGGGAAGGATGACACTTAAAGATAAAGAAGTGACCAGATAGGGAGCAACAGTGTCAACTGGCTTGACCCCCCAGTGCTCCCAGAGACTGTACCACCAACCAATGAATAAACATGGAGGGACCCATGGTGCTGGCTACATATGTGGCAGAGGAGGGCCTTGTTGGCCATCAGTGAGAGGAGAGACCCTTGGGCCTGAGGGTGTTAGATTCCCCAGTATAGAAGAATGCCAGGGAGGGAAGGTGGGGGTGGGTGGGTGGATGGGGGATTACCCTCATAGAGGCAGAGGAGGGAGATAGGATAGAGGGTTTCCAAAGGGGAGACCTGGGAAGGGGAAAATATTTGAAATGTTATTAAAGTATAAAAAAATAAAATGATTTTTTTAAAAAAGACAAAAAAAGAAGTGACCAGATTAAAATGAGGCTATTAGCATGAGGTTTAAACCTATATGCTTATAAGAACATGAAATTTGTCCACACATGCACACAGGAGGACAGATAGAATCTATAAGGATAGCATAATGTGGACCAACTGTTAGCTAAAGAAAAAAAGGCTCAGAGGATACCAACTATTCAAGGACTTATTCTTAAGTCTTCTAGACTCCAAAAGTCTTGTTTAGAAAACCCAGTCCATTGGTTATGCACCAGTGGCAAATGAATTCATAATTAAATATACCTTATAAGAAGCAATAAATTTAACATGAATAAAATAATATTACTAATATACTCTAAGTGTTCAAATTTGTCTTTTACTTTTAATGGCTTTTCTGTGTTGCAGAGCAAGCACAAGTCAGGCAAACTCTCTACAAGAAACTATATCTTCATCTGTCAAAGTTGTCTTTTATTCTTTGTTTAATTTGTACCCATCAAGAATCATTTATTGCTGTTAATTTCCTTTGTTTTCACTTTCTTTAATGCAAATTGGTTCTCTGCTGGCCTCATCTGTCATGACACAGACATTTAAAGAATACAGGCTCTACATATTATGTAATGTCTTAAAAACATAGATTTGTCTTTTTATTTCCTGATCAAATTAAATTCTTGAGGTCCTAGAAATCTTAGTAACAGAACCTCAAGCCTGCTGTCTCCTAGGTGATGATATGCACTTCAAGACATGCCTAGCCCACTATTTTCCAAGTTTCTCCATGAAAGGAAATCTCTCCCCAGTAGTTAACTATGAGCCCACAGCATGAATTTTGAAATATCTTGACTATTCTGCTCCTCAGCACCATTTCACTATTGGTTTTAGCAATTTATAATATAGACTCTTCATTGTTATGTTATAGACTCTTCATCAAATGTTATACTAACCACTGGAAATGATGGTTTCTACTACAAAATTTCTTGGAAATTATTGAAAACCTTGTCTCAAATAAAAGAACTTTCCCTTTCAATGTGCCTATATGTTTACTTACATTTCTTTCATTTCTGCTCCATTATTTTTTTTTACTAATTAATGTGTCATAACCTATTAAAATCATTATTCATTTTTAAGTTGATCATGTTTAAATTTTAATTAGTCAGTGCTCTTGGACTACCCCTTAACCTTTTCTTTTTCTTTTTTTTAGCTCTAAGTACTGTACCTAATATAACTTTTATTGCTAAGTATATGTTTAAAAAGTAACACATTAAAAAATAGGTACATTGAACTGAACTAAGGGAGTGATGTTATTTACCTAAGGGTATCAGTAAACTTATAGAATAATAAATAATATAATGTAATGTCACATATTATATAGAATACTACTTTCAGTAGTTAAAAATAGCAATAAAGAAAAGGCTGTACAAATCACCTGATTTGCAAGTGATCCTAGCAAGGCTGCTTGGATCAGTAAGGATGACTCAGTGCTCAGTGGTCCTAGCAAAAACCCAGCATGGGGTGGCAGCTAGGTGTCATCTTTGTCTTAGTGAACAGATGCCCTCAGCAGAGAGTCAATGGAAGCTCCTTCAGTAAACAGTAGCATGGCACCAAACCTGTCAATCATGGTAATATTGCTTATTGCTTTACACTCCAATGTTTTCATTGCTGCCAGTGACACATAATGCTGTGGAAATGAAAAGAAACTGCATGATAGTTCTTGAAATGGTGCATCAAAATTAGTGTGTGCAAAAACTAGGTATGTATGTAAGAAATGATAACGGCAAACACAGGACTGCTGTAGAGATGCAAATTTATCAACCCATGTTTCAAAAGGAAGGAGTGAAGTAAAGCTAAATAGCCTGACTATTCTCTCCAAACATTCCGTCAGTACATACAGCCAAAGGAAGTGTAGCCATTTAAAAGTATTTCAGAACACTTAACTTGTCATATATTATTATTTACTACTATTAGTATGTGTGTGTGTGTGTGTGTGTGTGTGTGTGTCTGGTTGCGTTTAAGTCCAAGAAGTTCTCTTAATTTTTGCATCTATTTTCCGTTACATAATAAACCTTCTTGTATGTGTAGAGAGTAGGTGAATTCCTAAGTGAATGGGTATTGACATCATGGGCATAGATATGTCGAGGATCTTAATGGCACAAACTCGTGGGAGTAGCAAAGCCTTCCCCATATCAGGCTCATAAGAGTAGCAATACTTTCTGCTAGTTTGTGTGCAGATATTGACAGTCTGTGGAAAAGCAGTCAATGAACACTTCATCCTTAGACTGTTCACCTTCAGAGACTTCTCCCCAAGACTACCTCCACCTTCTGTGTCATACATAAAATACATACTGTTTTCCCAGGTTTCAAAGAAGGTATCCTCCTTTAGAGAAAGCGCAACCCATGCAAGCCTTGCTTTTCTGTGTACGTGTCATTGTGTGTTCATTCTTCTGTCACTTCTGTCAGATTTCCAGGACCAAGCCATGCAGGCCATGCAGGTTCCCAGGACATACAATGAATCCTAGCATTTCTGTTACTTCTAGTTGTTGTTAAGTTCAGAGTTCTTTCTTCCGATCCATTAGCTTTCTAGACATAAGAAAAGCAAGCAGGGGACCAACAACCTGATATCTAGCTAAAACATTTGCTAGCATTTTTGTACAGATTGAAGCACATTTGCCTGTTCAACGCTAACTCAATCACCAAATATTTATAGTACTTACTAGGGGGCAGCAACATACTATGAACAAGAACTAGATAGATGAACCAAGTGGAAGGACATGAAAGAGGAGCAGAGAATAATCATATACAGTGAGCACTTAGAAGAAGCAGAATTCCAAAGTGGAAGTGACTATCTGCCAGGTAAATCAGAGAAAATATTTGAGAATGTAGCTTGAGCAGAGGCAGTCTGGAAGGTCAGGTTTATTTAGTACAAGTGAGGTGTTTCCTAAGCTCAGAAGAGGAAAGTCCATTGGATAAACTGAAAAGATCCTCATATTTGCCTCCCTTTTTATCTTTGTGATAACCTTGTCACCAAAGTTGCTATCATTGTTAAGATGACTACAATTTAAACCAGTTGACAAATTCACTTAAAATGAAATAATGTGGATTTCAGTTAGGCTTCAAACCATTATTTTCAGAAGAGACTAAAATTCAAATGACTCTGTACTCTGAGAAGCTAGCTCCTGCTAGGAAGGTGAGCAAGATTAGAAAAAAGGCAGCCATTGTCTTGTTGTGCTTCATGTTTATTAAGGGAAAGTTAACCTTAGGTGGGGTTGTCAGCATTTTATTAGTTGTGTGCACGCAGAGATCTCCAGAGTCCACTGCAAAGCAAAGACAGCTCTTTTGTTCTGTAGTCAATGCAAAAGAATTGCTGAATGCGCCAAACCCTACTGAGCAAAAATAACACTTAAGGAGAGTCCATTTTTTCCCTCAAGCCCACATTTAAAGATTGTCTTGTAATGTGCTTTATATTGTTAAGAAAACACATTTAAAATACAGATAAAAAAATTTCCTTATGAATAGCCACATCTCTTACATGGGATGGAGGGAGCTCGCATTTCTTTTCTGAGATCCTAAGCATAGGATGACAAACTATTCTTTTGCATTTGCAGCTGACATTTCTAATTACGTAGTCCTTAGTGAGCTCTGTAGTGGGTGCTATTAGAAATAGCAAGATAAACAGAAAACATGATCTCTAACTTTATCTCAGATACTGTCTGAACTAGAAAATAAAAAGCATCACTATAGTACTCAGAAAAGAAAGAGAAACTGAGCAATACTTTAAAATAAATGTCAAAAAGATTCTGGGTGCCATTCTTTGCCTTTGCAACTTATGCTAGAAGAGATCACCCAAGGGCTACAGCAAACTTGATGTATAGCCCTTGGAGACAATGTTAAAAGGCTTTGTCTGGACCTTAACAAATAAAAACAAACAGAAAGTCATGCATGTTATATCTGTATTAGTCTTATAAAGCTTTTTTATGGCTTTTATAGACAGTCTCAGAGAAAATGGAGTAACATAAATGAGTTCTAAAACATTAAGTGACTACCTGGCAATATTCTTGCAACATCTGTGTATCCGCAAATGTTTTAACCACTTGCAGCTTAAAGCCAGTTAGAGTTTGAATGGAAAAACTAATGGATGTGATCGTAGTCACAGTCTCCCTTAAGATTTTGTGGGCTAAAGAATTGGGTATTTTTCTGATTTAAATCCCACTAAGTCTGCTAAGTATGTGAGTCTTCTTCAAGCTATCACTAACTTGAATTCCTATTTTTTTTTTTGACAAAAATTTAATTATTAGGACAAAATTTGAATATCTAAACCCTAGTATTCAGCATACATATTCTTCTGAAATCTGGTTCTGTATCTGAGATAAATTACCCAATTAACAATCAAAATATATTATTTTGCATAATACTTATAAAAATGTAACATTTATCTGTCAGTAAAATAATTTCATATTCAGAAAAGCAAAATGAAAGTATCTAACAGAAAAAAATATAGGCATTTTCATTTCTAAATAATAACAATTGTTATTATTTAGAGTTTTACACAGGATTAGCATCTTTTCAGAGTATTTCCGTATGGGTATTTTTGCTATGTTACTGAAGAAGAAGGTACTGAGAAAAATTGGAAATGGGAACATAAAATAAAATATCAGTGGAAGAATGGAGAAGCAAGGAAGAGAACGTGGCCAGAGGTCTGAGTTGGAACCACCCACAGTTGTTGAAAACTGGAATTAATTCCACTGGAAAAACTATAGACAACAGGTATTCAACTCACCTCAGAACTATCCCAATTAAATGAGGACAGATGCAGAATTTTGTATACTGTTTCTCATCCACCATGAGAAAGGAGGACACTTAAGATTAATTTCCTATTACAACTTGCCTACCATTGGGCATCAAAGGACCTTCACCCATGGACAAAAGTCTAATGGTAAAGAAACATGGTTTCTGGAAGTTGGATATTTGACCAGTATTCAACAATTTAGTAGGCTAGAGAATATGTTCAAAAATGATAGTGACAAAGTGTTAAATTCATTTTCTTTTGCTGGATAATAGATACTTTATATTATTATATATATATCAAATCTTTATCAAGTATTTTAAATATTCTATACATTTTATATGTAGACTTTATTATTTTGTGATTTATTTAAAAACCCTGCTTCTCCTTTAAGAACTACATTATGACTTATTAACTTAAATCTCAATAAGTCATGATTTAACTCAATTTAAGAAGTTCAAAATTCATTAAAAAATAAATGCAATTTTTTAACCACCATTGTAATCGTTTGTTTAAAAGGTAACCCAGTTTATATTACTGTGTTGACATGGTGGAGGGGACATTTTGTTACTAATTTATGCCATCCTGATATGTGCTTGAGCAACTGGGCATGGGTGATCACCAAGGATAACTCACAAATGTTAGTGACAAAAAATTAGGAAGAAAAGAGAGAATGTCATTTTTTATTTTCTTATACTTCACTTCCAGTTTTAAAACTGTAAACTCTTAGAGGGAGCAAGTTAAATAAAGAAAGATAATGCTTTTCTCCAAAGGGCTGTAAGTCATACTAGGAAATACTGGATTTTTAATGTATTAGTGTTATGCTGGCAAACTTTGTTCATCTATCTAATGTATGGAAACAGAATAAAGTATGCTGGCTTGACTATCACGATAAATTGAAAAAGGAGAATTCAAATTTGGATTTTGAAATGTTATAGCTATTAGACACCATGAAAAGGATGTTGTCCAGATACTTGGGTATAAAATGCAAAGTTTATAAGTATATAAGATATAATTTGAGAGTCATCTGTAAAGTCTACTTAGAGTCACAAAGGTATCTACCATATCAAAAGTTGAAAGCACAAAAGCGAGGTTGAAGGAGAAATAATCTACCTCTTTCCTATGTTTTCAGGTAAGAAACTTGAGAGAATATCCAATAATGTGTGTAGTTCCAGGCAGAGAAGCAGATAGAACCAGGAACAAGTGAGTTTCCTGAACCCAAGAGAAGAAACTAAGGGCTTCTACTGCATTCTTCCTCTCTCCTTCCCCCCATCATTCCTTTCTATCTGAAATGTTAAATATGAGAGCCTGTTATGCAGCAGCTTCACAGTCCCTCTGTGTTGCAAGCTGAAAGATTAGTTTATGGTCCTGCCCATTGACTGGCTCTATGTCCCTTGACAATAGATCAAAGCCAGGCCAGGTAATGTGATAGTATGAACTTTGCCCAACTGCTCCCTTCCAATCCACATGAAATAAATAAACAAAATAAAAACAGAGACAGAAATCCATTTTTTTCTTCCAGATTTTGAAGGGAAGGGTCTCTCCCTTCCTTTTCATTTCCTGAATATAATGTGTTGTGATGGCATGTCATTGGCAGACAGTTAAGTAGGGAAAAGGTCTCTAAGTAGGGAGCTGGAGTGATTGATGGCTTAGAGGTTAAGGTTCCATACTTGACTTGCTTGTACAAGTATGAACTTGGTTCATAGCAACCCCTTCAGTTCATAGCAGTCACTGACACCTCTAACTTTAGTGCCAGGGGATCAGACAATATCTTCTGATCTTTAAGGGCACTATATTCATGGGTACACACACACACACACACACACACACACACACACACACACACAAACACACACACACACAAATAATAAGTAAATCAATAAATACTTTAAATACAGCAAAATGGTTAGTTTATATTGTCAACTTGACACGGACTAAGGTCATTTGAGAAGAGAGAATCTCAAAGGAGAAAATACCCCTGTGGGAGCAAGACAGTGAGCAGCACTCCTCCATGGCTTCTTTGTCAGTATCTTCCCAACTTCCTGCCCAGTGTGAGTTCCTATCTTAAATTCCCTAAGGAATGGACTGCTACCTGTGGTTATAAGATGAAATAAATGTTTCTACCCTTGTCGCTTATGATCATGAAGTCTTATCATATGGCTGTGGTCAGAGAGCTAATTTGACAGCCCCTTGTGAACTATTGTTCTGATACCTACTTTGCCTGGCAGTGTAAATTAATTGTGATACATTTAGGACCTATGCAGTTAAAGATAGAGCATGCAGGAAGGACAGAGAAAACAGGTTAAAGTGGGTTGACAATGACCATTCGCCAATGAAAGGACTCAGCTCCTAAAACATATCATCTTCACAGGGCAAGCTATTTCTCACTAGTTATTTTATAAAATCGAGCAGTGTGCACGTTATCAAAACCCTGCCATTGCTAGTATTACAACTAATACACAGCAGCCCATCAATGTTTATTTGTAAGATAACTAAAAGCTGGTATTGTAATTCATATCTATTGGGTCTCTGTTCTTATATTGAATTCTGCTCAGAGCTCATCTTTTAACAGAGCAAATAATATGTATATAATATTTTTCAGTCAGATAACTGTGCTTTCATGAAAATTTAAAGACAAATTTAAAACCCTGATAAAAACAGTAATTAAAATAATTTTCAAATTTCAATTTTCATATTCAGTCTCGGAGGTTTTGCTACTCAGCCAGAGACGTATCACTTCCTCTACCAGCTATTAAGATGACTCTTGAATATCTGAGAAATGATTTTTAAAAAAGAAGATAGCAAAGAAGGAAACCAAAAGGAGAGCAGGAAAAGGGAGGCAGGGTGTTACCTGAACTCTCGCTAAGCACAGACAGAAAACATGAGAATTGTTAGGTAACACTATTGCATTCCTATTGTCTACTTTCTACAGACAAATTCAAATCAATACAGCTTGGAACTGACAAGGAGAATTTTTCATCAGTGTCCCTGGGGTGTTTTAGTAATAAAGGAGACTGCTGACAAGTTTGATTCCCTAGAATCCACACTATGGAAGAAGAAATCCAACTCAATATAAAACCCTAAGTTTTCCTATAAATACTGTGTTATATGAGTATGTATACACACGCAACTAAACACATATTTAATATTGTGGAAAATAAAAACAATGATTTCATGCTAAACCGTGCTTTTCGTCTAGGAAACTGCAGATGATAAAATGGATACTTTGTTTCCTCGTGATTGTTTACTTCATGGAACGAATTATTGATGTTGTAAAACTTTTTAATTTATTGAATTAAATAAGAGAAATCTATTTTGCAAGGAACATTAGGATTGTCAGTAAGTTAACAAATTCAATGAGCTACAAGCAGCTTGTGTGGGAAATGCTTCCCATGATTCCTGTAAATACCAAATAAGTAAACATGAAAGCCTTTAATAATGATAAATACACACTCAATATATAGCAAATGGTCACAAGTTATATGTGTCTTCCTAGGTTTCTCATTCATATGAAGCAGTATTTTTAAAATATTTCTGTATTCAGAGTTTTATGATACCTGATTCCCACAATTGGGAGGTTGTAACAGGATTATGAATTTGAGGCAACTAGGGAGTACACAGTGAGATCCTGTTTCCCTAAGCTAATCTTAATAATGAAATATCTGAATTTGCAGAATTTTTTTTAAAAATAGAAAAAAGAAAAATGATTATAGGATTATACACAGAATATGATATAATACATAGGAATATCATATAAGTAAAAATTAGCATCTTTGCAGTCATCTAATATATCTTAATACAAACATTAGAGTGTTAGTTCCCAATACATAGAGAGAACATGTTAAATCCATCTCAGTTCTTCTAGTTTTTGATCTCTTTGTGCCCTTGTTCCGATTGCAATGAGCACCTGGTTTCTCTGACAACAGGGGCTGTGCCTGGTGACCTCACAGAAGCCATTAAGCACTGGAGTGGTTAAGCTTTTCACAAGCACTGAACCAGGTGAAAAGGTCCAGCAGAAAAGTTCTTTCCACTTCCAGGAGTAAGTATATCCACTGCTTTTATCTGTGCAATACTCAAACTGTTCAAGTGGGAAAAAAAAGAAGAAAAAAAAAAAAGAATTGTCTTATGACCCAAGCAGTTCAAATGTATGGCACTTTCTACTGGGTACTAAGAAAGCTAAATGGGGACTTAAACTCCCTTCATATTTATCAAACTTACAGTAAAGTCATTCCCAAGACTATTTGTAAAGTGATAGTTTTTTCAGGAATTGTCATAGTTTCATTCTTTATAATAGAAATAATTCAATACGTGGGGTATTTTGAATAGTGAATTAATAAACATGGTGTGCAGATCCTTTTGTGGCATTTGACTTAAAATCCTTTGGGACTGACTTAGCTGGGTTCTAGTTTTAAATTTTTTTCTAGAAAGGCTACACTGATTACCTCAGTGTTCTAACGGCTCCCTCTCTCCTCACATTCTCATCAAAACTTGTTCTCCTGGGTTTTTTGTTGTTCCAAATGCATTTGAGAATTGCTCTTTCAAAGTCTATGGAGAATTGAGTTGGAATTCTGATGGGGATTGCATTGAATCTGTAGATTGCTTTCGGCAGGATGGCCATTTTTACTATATTAATCTTCCCAATCCATGAGCATGGGAGATCTTTCCACCTTCTGAGGTCTTCTTGGATTTCTTTCTTCAGAGACTTGAAGTTCTTGTCATACAGATCTTTCAATTGCTTGGTTAGAGTCCACACCAAGATACTATATATTGTTTGTGACTATTGTGAAGGGTGTCACTTACCTAATTTCTTTCTCAGCCTGTTTATCCTTTGAGTATAGGAAGGCTACTGATTCGTTTGAGTTAATTTTATATCCGGCCACTATGCTAAAGTTGTTTATCAGCTGCAGCAGTTCTCTGGTGGAGTTTTCGGGTCACTTAAGTATACGATCATATCCTCTGCAAATAGTGATATTTTGATATCTTCCTTTCCAATTTGTATCCCTTTGACCTCCTTTTGTTGTCTAATTGCTCTAGCTAGAACTTCAGTTACTATATTGAATGGATAGGGAGAGAGGGCAGCCTTGTCTAGTCCCTGATTTTAGTGGGATTGCTTCGAGTTTCTCTCCATTTAGTTTGATGTTAGCTACTGGTTTGCTGTATATTGCTTTTACTATGTTTAGGATCTTTCCAAGACTTTATCATGAAGGAATGCTGAATTTTGTCAAATGTTTTTTCAGCATCTAATGAAATGACCATGTGGTTTTTTCCTTTGAGTTTGTTTATGTAGTGAACTACATTGATGGATTTCCAGGTATTGAACCATCCCTGCATCCCTGGGATGAAGCCTACTCGATCATGATGAATGATCATTTTGATGTGTTCTTGGATTCGGTTTGCAAGAATTTTATTGGTATTTTTGCATCGATATTCATAAGGGAAATTGGTCTGAAGTTTTCTTTCTTTGTTGGGTCTTTGTGAGGTTTTGATATCAGTGTAATTGTGGCTTCATAGAAGGAATTGGGTAGTGTTCCTTCTGTTTCTATTTTGTGGAATAGATTGAAGAGTATTGGTATTAGGTCTTCTTTGAAGGTCTGGTAGAATTCTGCAGTGAACCCATCTGGTCCTGGGCTTTTTTTGGTTGGGAGACTTTTAATGACTGCTTCTATTACTTTAGGCATTATGGGATTGTTTAGATGGTTTATCTGATCCTGACTTAACTTTAGTATTTGATATCTGTTTAGAAAATTGTCCATTTCATCTAGATTTTTTAGTTTTCTTGAGTATAGGCTTTTGTAGTAGGATCTGATAATTTTTTTAATTTCCTCCCTCTGGGGGAATCAGCATCCCTGACCTCAAGCTTTACTACAGAGCAGTAGTGATAAAAACTGCATGGTATTGGTACAGTGACAAGCAGGAACATCAATGGAATAGAATTGAAGACCCAGAAATCAACCCACACACTTATGGTCACTTGATTTTCAACAAAGGAGCTAAAACCATCCAGTGGAAAAAAGACAGTATTTTCAGCAAATGGTGCTGGTTGAACTGGCAGTCTACATGTAGAAGAATGAGAATTGATCCATTCCTATCTCCCTGTACAAAGCTCAAGTTCAAGTGGATCAAGGGTCTCCACATAAAACCAGAAACACTGAATCTAATAGAAGAGAAAGTGGGGAAAAGTCTCGAACACCTGGGTACAGGGGGAAAGTTCCTGAGCAGAACACCAATGGCTTATGCTCTAAGATCAAGAATCGACAAATGGGACCTCACGAAACTGCAAAGCTTCTGTAAGGCAAAGGATACTGTCAATAGGACAAAACGGCAACGAACAGATTGGGAAAAGTTCTTAACCAATCCTACGTCTTATAGAGGGCTAATATCCAATATATACAAAGATCTCAAGAAGGTAGACTCCAGAAAACCAAATAATCCTATCAAAAAATGGGGAACAGAGCTAAACAGAGAATTCTCAACTGAGGAAATTCGCAGGGCTGAGAAGCACCTAAAGAAATGCTCAACATCCTTAGTCATCAGGGAAATGCAAATCAAAGCAAGTCTGAGATTCCACCTCACACCAGTCAGAATGGCTAAGATCAAAAACTCAGGTGACAGCAGATGCTGGTGAGGATGTGGAGAAAGAGGAACACTCCTCCATTGTTGGTGGGATTGCAAGGTGGTACAACCACTCTGGAAATCATTTTAGCAGACTCTCAGAAAAATGGACATAATACTACCTGAGGACCCAGCTATACCACTCCTGGGCATATACCCAGAAGATGCTCCAACATGTAATAAAGACACATGCTCCACTATGTTCATAGCAGCCATATTTATAATAGCC
>CM052701.1:123906868-123926707 GCA_028551405.1 Uromys caudimaculatus | reverse complement strand
TGGAGTACTACTCAGCTATTAAAAACAATGACTTAATGAAATTTGCAGGCAAATGGATGGAACTTGAAAATATCATCCTGAGCAAGGTAACTCAGTCACAAGAGAACGAACATGGTATGTACTCACTGATAAGTGGATATTAGCCCAAAATTCCGGAATACCCAAGTTTGACTTTATAGTAACTGCTGGACTGAGAGTGAGGTCCCAGATGGAGGAGTTGGAGAAGGGAGTGAAGGAGCTGAGGGAGTTTGCAACCCCATGGAAGGAGCAACAGTGTCAACTGGCCTGACCCCCGGGTCCTCCTGGAAGCTGGACCACCAACTAAAGAATACACATAGAGAGACCCATGGTTCAGATCACATATGTGGCAGAGGAGGGCCTTGTTGGCCATCAGGGGGAGAAGAGGCCCTTGGGCATGAGGGTGTTAGAGGCCCCAGTAATGGGGAATGTCAAGGTGGGAATATGGGAGTGGGTCGGCGGGTGGGTGGGAGGAGGAATACCCTCATAGTGGCAGGGTAGGAGGAGGGGATAGGGGCTTTCCAAAGAAGAGACCTAGAAAGGGGGAAACATTGGAAAGTATCAAAAAATAAAAATGAAAATACAAAAAAAGAAGGTCTAAAGATATATCAAGACTGAGTCCAAGAAATATAAAAACTCAAAGATTAATTTCAGTCTACTGTATTTACATACCATCTTTTACTCACTGCCTTTATTGCTAATGATTATTATTAATACTATGTTTTTGTGTCTGTGGGCATAAATCTTCCCCTATATTAAAAATTGATTATTTGATTTGGAAAAAAAAAAAAAAAAAAACTTGTTCTCCTTGTGACTTGGAGCCTAGCCATTCTGATGAAGATAAGATGGGATTTCAAAACCCTTTCAATTTCAGTCCCCTAACAGCTGGGAATATTGAACATGTTTTCAAATATTTACTGAGAATTTCTATTTCTTTTGAGACTAGTCTATTCAGTTTGTTAGTTTGACTATGTTGACTATGTTATTTGTTCTTTTAGCATCTAATCTCAGAGTTCCTTTTAGATTCCTAGATATTAACCTCTCTCACTGTGAGTTGGCACAGATTTCTCTCATGTCGAGCTGTCTCTTCACTCTGATGATTATTTAGTGTGCTATGCAGAAGCTTTTTACCTTAATGCAATTACACATTTAAGTCCTTGGGATTATTTAAGTGAAATAAATCAGTCTCAGAAAGAAAAGAAATGCCCATCCTCTCTGATATGCAGAATCTATTGCTTAGTATATGTATATATACATATATATTTTATGTGTACATGATTGTGTGTGTGTGTGTGTGTGTGTGTGTGTTTGTGTTATATTTGTGTACATGAAAAAGAAAATACGGAATGGAAAGAAAGTGGGACAGAATTATAATAGAATATATGTGGCATCAAAGCTGAAAAGAATACTGTTTGGAAGAGAAAAGGGTGTGGTACAAAATACAGGAGAGAGCAGGGGGATGAATGGGAACAATATATGATGCTATGTCTTGTTAGTAGAGGAATAGTGTAAGTTCCTCCCAAAGAATTATAAATTGTCTTGTCACAGGGTCTTGGCCCTGTTACCTGTGTCAAAATTCATCTTTTAGAGTAAGATATAAATCTTATCAGAGAGTAGGATCGTAATCCTATGACCTTTGTGCACATTTGGCACCACTGGGCATATCTTGCCAAGGAGATCGTTATTGTAGTTCAAAGGGTGCACAAGTAGATAAGATTGATGATAACGTTTCTCCTCTGCCAGTGTGTATGGTACTTTCCAACACTAGGAATATTAACCAGTAGGAACACAGCTACCAGGTTAGCAGCAGTTTGTTTTCTCCATGTTCTATGACTTAGGCGTCTGTTGTTTTCAACAATAGGATTTTACTTTCACATTTAGAGGGGAAGAAAGATGATTTCTGTCTCCTCACTGGCCAGTCATTTCCATAAATTTAATACATTTCTGACACCCAGCCTTTTATCTATGAGTCTGAGGTATCTTATAGGAACTTTGCTGCCCTGTTGCATGGTAACTCTATTATGACTATTTTTCTATATGGATATCTTGGTATTTGGGACCTACTGCAATACAATAGTTTTTCATGTGACTTTTCCAGTAAGTCATTACTGCTAATTTCAACTCTCAACATCATCAGAGAAGCTGCTTTTGAAGCAGACGAGGACTATAGCAGAGATTCATAACTAGTCAAGTTTCAGAGATTAAAAATCGTGGATTGCCCATCCCTAAATGGAACAACCATGTTACACCCTGTAGTGGTTTGCATGAAAATAGCCCTGGATGCTCACATGTTTGAATATGCAGCACATAATTGGTAGAACTATTTTGGAAAAAAAATTATATATGGCCTTTTTGGAGGAGATGTGTCACTTGGAGTGAGATTTGCAGTTTTAAAAGCCTATGCCAATCCAAGTTGGCACTCCCTCTCCCTCCTTCTCTCCCTTTCCCTCCCTCCCTCCCTCCCTCACATGTTTCCTGCCACAATGGTTATGAACTCTAAACTTCTCCTTTGACATTCCTGCCCTTCCCCTAAGACTTAGGGTTATAAATTCCTAGGTTAGAAAGAGTCTAAGAGACAGACATGTAGATTGACTATAAAGAAACTGTTTTCTGGACAAAGCATGACAGTTGTGCATAAGAATTCAGAGGAGTTGTGACAGCATCCACACGGCTCAAACCAGACCAAAAAGAAAAGGTGAGCATGAAGTCCTATTCTTAGCTGAAAAGCTATTAAGACTTGAAGTGTAGTATCAAGTTCTACAGTAAATATAGCAATCCTAGTGTATCTAGGATTTGAGAAAGAGGCAGCTTTCAGAAGGGTGCTGTGACCTAGAATAAATATCATACTGTACTCGTTACTTCTCTGTTTCTGAGATAAATCATAATGGTTAAGGAAACTAACAGAAAAAAATTTTTTTTTGCTTATGTGTCTGATTGGCAGGGTCCAGGCAGTAGGCAGGCAGGGCAGCTGAGAGCTCACATCTTGAACCACAAGCGTAAACTGGAGAGAACAAACTGGAAATGATACAAGTCTTTCAACTCTCAAATAATCAAATAAAGCTAAAATGGGTAGTTGTTAACTTTTTCCAAGGTTCACATATAAAAAAATATTGATTTTAATTCAACTTAGCAGAATTGATTTATGGTCTGTCAATCTAAAAGTACTTTAAGGTTAGCTGATGTTTCACATTATAGTGATAAATTAATTTCTATTTTTCTTGACTACTGAGACTCAAGTTGGTTTGGATTTTTTGTGTTTTCGCAATAGACTGTCCTCCATATGTGGTTTCATTTGTACATATCTGGAGCAGTCATGGCCAAAGGAAAGGCTTGTAGTGTGAAGATTTCACTGCTTTCTCCTACTCTGGTAATACAAGGCTGAATATATAAGGCAAAGAATGATTCAGTGATGTGCATTCTGACTTCTGATATTCCATGAGGCCCATGAGAACTTGAAAATATGGTGCTATCAAAATTCATTATCTATGAAATAGAGTACTTTATATTTTTATACATGAGCACAAACTTTGAATGTTAATTCTATTCTAATTCATGATTCTTCGTATTAAGATGATTTTCATCCTGCTTATTTTATGATGGAGAGAGCTATAGGTCATGCTATTTTAATCATTGTAATTTTTTATTGAAACATTTTATTTTCACTAAGCTTATTTGGTTTTCAAAGTATAAATAAAGAAAAAGATTATTAAATCGGATATTTTTCTGTAGAAGAAAATCGTTATTTTTAAAATAAAATACTTGGAATTATTTTTAATCTTGTTACTTTAGAATCTATGATGAAATAAATGTCAGCACTGGTTGGCATTTGAAGAACAGAATTCATCCATTTTATGAAAGAATATAACATTTTTTTTCAAAAATATTATACCGTATATAAATCTCTTAAGTTATATGGCTTGAAAATTCAAACCAAAAGGGGATTTCAGAAAATCACTTAAAGAGTAGAATTTCAAATGACAATATTAAGAAATACATATGTTTACAATGAGCTTTAAAGATGGTGGCAATAACTGTCAATGAGAGGACGATTAACAGCCTTGTTATACAACTGTATACTATGCCAATGAGTACAGTTTGTCTCAATAGCTTTTCTCTCTAGGGCCTCAACAGAATTTAGCCTAGGCTCATTCACTAATTCACTCATTATCTTATGATATCAGCACACATGCACGTGGCAGGCACACCACGTGCCTTTGCTCTCTTCTCTCCTGCCCTCCTTTCTTCTCTCGTCTCCCCATTCTCTCTTCCTATTTTTCCACTGCTCCTTCTCTGTCTTTCTCACCCTAAACATCACAATTCTTTTTGAAAGTATATTATTTTCTGCAACAATGCGTCCCATCTTTACCTTTGTACAGCTTGAAGGCAGGACAAATTATAGGTCTAAGGTTTGGTGACTGGGTTGGTGTCTCAGTCTTTCCATTGGAAACCCTTTCTGGCTACAGGAGGTGAATGTTTCAGGTTGCATATCTCCCATTGCTAGGAGTCTTAGCTAAGTTTACCATCATAGATTCCTGGAAGCTTCTACTGTTTTATGTTTCTAGCTCTTCCCAGAGATGCCACCACCACCTATTGTAGTTCTCTCTGCCTCCATCCTCTCATGACTTGATCCTTCCTGGTCCTCTCCATACACCCTCCCCAACTCAATTCCCTCCCTCCATCCACATCCTACCTATGTCTATTCTATTCCACCTTCTCTGTGAGATTCAAGAGCTCCCTATTGGGACCTCCTGGCTATTTACTTAGCTTCTTTGGGTCTGTGTATTGTAGCATGGTTATCCTATACTTTATGGATATTATTCACTTATAAATTCAGTACATAGCGTGTGTGTCACTCAGGATGATATTTTCTAGATCAATACATTTGCCTGCAAATTTCATGGTGTCATTGCTTTTAATAGCTAAGTAATGTCCCATTGTATAAATCCACCACAATGTTTAACCAATCTTTAGTTGAAAGACATTTAGGTTGTTTCTAATTTCTGGCTATTACAAATAAAGCTGATATGAACATATTTGAGCAAGTATCCTTGTAGTATAATAAGACATATTTTGGAAATATGCCAAGGAGTGGTATAGCTCGGTCTTAGGGTAGAACTATAGCCAATTATCCGAGAAACCACAAAATTGATATCCAAAATGGTTGTACAAGTTTTTACTCTCACAATAAAGATGGAACAGAAATTGAGAAACTGACCCAACTTAAGACTCATGCTATCAGAGACAGCCCACCCCTGACACTCATAATAATATTCTGCTATACTTGCAGACCAGCACCTAGCATAACTGTCATCTGATAGGCTTCACCTAGAAAATGATGGAAGAAAATGCTGAGAGCCACAGCCAAACACTAGGTTGAGGTTGGGGAATCCTACAGAAGAAAGGAAGAAGGATTGAAGGGGCCAGAAAGAAGTCAAGGACAGGACAAGAAAACCTACAGAATCAATTTACCTAGGCTCATAGAGGCTCACAGAGACTGAACCAGCAAACAGAGATCATGCGTGGGATGGACTTAGGCCCTAGGCACATATGTTACAGTTGTGCAGCTGGGTTTTCATGTAGGACTCCTAAGAGCAGAATCAGGAATTGTCGCTGACTGTTTTCTGCCTTTATTTCCCTTTACCCTAACTTGACTGCCTTGCCTAGCAACAACAGGTTGCTAGTTCTAACCCTACTGCAACTCCATATGCTAAGGGGGTTTAATACCCATGGGAGGCCTCCTGTTTTCTGAGGAGAAAGGGAGGATATGGGGATGAGTGAGAGGGGAAGTGAGAAGGAGGGACTGGGAGGACTAGAAGGAGAGGAAGATGCAATTGAGATGTAAAGTAATTTTAAAAAATTATTAATTTGGAAAAAAAGAATGTGCCTTTTCTAGTAGCTGTTTCCTGTCTGCTGCTGGTCTTCATTGTTAAATTATTCAGTGGAAGAAAGGTTAGTGGATTTGAAGGATTTGCTTTTTAGAAGAAAATTACATTTTATAAACATCACTTGAATATTCATCAAATGATCAAGATGAATAGCACATAATAGATGGGTGGTAAAAAAATCAGTATTTTCTACAATTCAAAAATGCTTCAGGTCTACTTTTCTGCTTAGGTCAAATCTTTATTCAAAGGGGTGTTTTTAATAGATTGTGCCAGTCACACAACCATACCAGCATCAAGGGAAAGGCTCCCAACCAAGAGCAAACATAAGCAGTATTATTTAGCTTCTGAAGTGAGGAGAGATGAAGCCGTCAGCTGGCCTGGGTCTACCAGATGTAGTGAGACATTTTCTTCATATTTTTCACACTCAGCAAAATTTGTGTTTTCCCTTTATTTTCCTTAACTATTTAAGGCAATCATAATATTCAAATTTTTTTTTTTATTTTATAGAACAAAATTATTTATCCTGGGATGTTAGCTTGTTTCATTAAATTCCTTGAGAATCTTGAATAAAAAAATATTTAGAAAATTTCAAGCATTAAGTCTTTGATGTCATATGAGGCTAATACATGGCTAACAACCAGTTAATATCAATTTTAGAAGGGCCACCTTGTAACAAGAATCTGTGGGAATAGTTTTTTCTAGAAAATGTCTCTTGCCTTTGGAATTGGTCTTTTGTAAGACCTTGTGAAAAAGTTAGTAGTATATTTTCAAATTGTTTCTTCACTGTGAATTTAGTCAGTCTAAGTTTTCTTTAAAAGAACTATGTAACTAAACTTCTATACCTTGGACCTCCCAAGTAATAGGCTTTTGCAACTTCAACTTGATGCATAGATGTAACATTAAACTATGTACCATTCCGTGCCTTTGACCTAGAATTGTGTGTGTGTGTGTGTGTGTGTGTGTGTGTGTGTGTGTGTGTGTGTGTGTGTGCGCGAGAGAGAGAGAGACAGGGGGATGGGGAGAGAGAGAAAGAGAGATAGAAACAGAGACAGACAGAGAGAGGAAAGAGAGTGTGCAATTACTATATCTTAGTCTTAGTAATAACATCTTCTTAGGTGAGCTGGTAACATGAAAAGGTATAAAAATCATAAACAGTGCCACAGACCCCATGAAGACATTGATATGGCAGTCACAGTTTTAAAGGTCACTATCTTGGTTGATTAGTTTGAACATGACCTGTGTGGTATAGTTTTATTTATTATTATTTATTTATTTATTTTTATTTATTATTATTATTTTAGCTACAAAGTTCTGCTATAGATAAGAGTTGATTTATTCTGTTGGGTTTTTTTTTAACCCAGCTTTTAAATATGAATGGACATATAAAATCTCATATTTGGATTTTTCTTAAAAGTTTCATAAAATAAAGTGTGTGAATCATTTCCAAAGCATCGTACACTGGGATTCAATTTCTCCTCTCACTATACAGTTTTGACATATTCTCATCCTACATTTCAGATTGTTGAAAAGGTAATTTATATATCTCAGTAATAATGTTTGCCCCTTCTGGTAGAATTTTAAGTTCACGGACTTTTCGATACACACACACACACACACACACACACATTATCAAGTGATAAATTCATGATTGAAACCATAGACTTGGATTTCCCTAGCCTCAGTTTACCCACTTGTGAAGGGAAGTGAGGTAATAGGACTTATCTCCCAAGATTTTAATGTTGAGCAAGCATGCGGTTGGCATAAGAAAGTGCCTCCCTCATAGTAATAATCAGTAGTGAGCATTGTAATAGTGTTTATCACTGAGAAACTGTTCACAAAGCAAAGATGAGGACAACTCTTTGTTTCTGGAGTTCGCTTGTCTCTCTATAGCTGGTCTTTCAGTATATAGAAAGACTAAAGGACCTCTTCAGATTGCCTGCGTTTTATATCATCAGGAAATGTCTAACTTCAATCAGCTAAGGTGTTTGCATATCTATTGATTTGGACAGCTTCTCACATTTATTTTCCTAAAGTTCAGACATCCTGGCATTTTTGCAGATTCCTAATTGGTTGTGCTCCCATTATAAATAAATTAAAAAAAATGGTTTTAGAAAGATTAATTCAACCTTGACAATGACAAAATAAGAAAATGCAATGTTTAGATATGGTTTTAATAACAGTAAGCCAAATTTAACTGAATTATTTTCAGCCTATTTGGAGAAGCCATTGACTCCTTATTCTTAAAAATGACCCTTTAGAGATTATTGTAAGAAAAAAGTAATTGAATTGACTTCTAAAAAGATACACTGATGAAACGCAGCAATTTCATCCATCTTTATCACAATCAAAGCATCTCTCATCTGCTCTGTTTTATTATTGTCCATAGCTACCATTCTACTAGTACTTATACATAAACACTAAACAATACAACAAATAGCAAGGCTATGTGAAGAACAACTCCACTCCTTCCCTTCATCCCTCCTAAGGAAAGCTGGAGAAGCTGAGGACTCTGAGAGTAAGAGGGCTGATGTCTGATCATTTTCTTCCTGTCAAAACATAAAACTGGCCTGACCTATAGTGGCTACGAAATTAATCTTTCACTGCACTCTTTGAAAATTCATAAACCTCATTCATTATTTATACTTCATTTTGCTTTCCTATTCGGCAATGCATTTAATTTTTTCAGTCTCATCTTGATAAACCTGATAAAATTCCAAGACTTTTTTTCTTGGAAAATATTCACTGTCTTGTAATTATTTTCCTGAAAACAAAACATTTCCTTTCTTGTGAACAGAAGCCATGGCTGGAATGCTTCTCTTAAGTCTTTAGCTTCCCACTTGCCTACAAAATCCAGGAAGCCAAGAAGAGTCAACTGTTAATTCCTGCTGGATACTTAAAACAGTTCTATTATTATATAATTATCATTACTTTAATTTTTAAAAAAGTTCACTGTGTTTGCTACAAAGAAGGAATATCTGTGAAAGTGATCTTCCCCAGAACCAGAATTCATCTGAGTCATTGCATACACCATTATGAACCAGAGTTTTCCCTTTATCGCTTTAACATTATATCATTCTTTATTAAACCAATAAATATTTTTACTGATTTACCCTATTTTAAGTAAGTTCAATTTTTTTTAAATAGGAATTTTGCAAAAAACATTTGCCGCCTCCTATGCATACTTGTGGCATTTACCATACACATGTAGGATAAGCTAAAAAGCAAAAAAGCAAAGGCTCCATTCATACCCTGGAAAATTAGCTAGTGTGTGGCATAGACCACTGAATGTGCTTTGTGTTAATGCTTCAGATTACCAGAATAAATGATACTTTTAGTTATATTTATAAAGTGATCCATGGGTTTTTTTTTTTTTGTAATTTTAGTATATGAAAATTTTATGTCCATTTTAATAAGTTAAATTATTTGCTTGTTGTCTGACAATTTCAAATTGTTGTCCTTTGTGCCTGTTCACAAGCCTCAAAAGACCGCCAAGGAGCCGATTCCAATGCAACTGCACTAAGGTCATTTTATTCATGCTCGAGCTTGGGCTCATTGCTGACCCTTGACACAGCAGGATGGAAAGGTGAGTTCTGGAGCCCAGTTCCAAGCAAGCATTTACAGAAGCGAGCAAACAAGCAAGGGGATTTTCTAGCCTGGCACATATCTGATTGCTGGCTTTTATGGAGTTTTCTTGCCCTTTAAAACTGGGCACTAAACTATAAATTTAATTCCTGCTTTCCTCCAAATTGGTGGTTGTTAGGAAGCAAAGTGCCAAAGGCAGGCTTGTTAGAGAGCAACCTGTAAGTTAGTGCTGGTTTGTTGGGGAGTAACCTGGAAACTGGTGCTAGGTGCCAGGTTGTTGGTTAAGTGGAGTTCAACCTTAGGTCAGGTTCTCTAAAAGGGAGTCTGAACCCAAGGCTGGTCTCTCATCGATAATAAATTGTAGTCATATGCACACACCCTGGCCACGCATTCCTACACTTAGTCATGAAACATCATGGTACGCACCCCACAGTGTCCACTTACATGCTCCTGCCTTTTCCAATGAAAACTTTATCTTTTCATGAAATCCTGCTCCCAACTTTATGTCCTTTCTTATATGTGACTGGGAAAATTTAATTGTGATTGATTGCATACAACAGGAGTGAGATTTTTTTTCAGAAAAACAAGGGCAACTCTTCTGCACCTCACTATTTTTGAGAAATAAGTTCAAAACAAACCTTTTAACAATGTGTAAGTTCCATTTCATCTGAGAATGCTACAGTGGGAAAACTTTATATTTTATATTAACATTTATTTTATTTCAGTGATTATTTTTTATTTGAAAGAACAGAGTAATGGCATTTTTATAACATTTGTATGTGATTGTAACTTGTTCTGGAGTGGTAACAATTCTACTTAGCAGCCTATCATTATAACAACAAATTATATTTTCAACCGATGGAAAGTTTACACTGCAGAACTGATAAATCACACTTTCTCAATACATGATAGGAAGAAAAGCATAGTGTTTTCCATTGTAGTCACTTGGAAAGTGACAAAGATTCATTTTATTTAAATATTAAAATACCAGTAGCCACTGTATTTCACTGACTATCATTCAGCAAGCTAACATTGATATTTTAGTCAGCAATGGAAAAGGAATAGTAATTTGCTGTCCTCCCTGGGGTCCAGACCATTAAATGTGCTTTCTTTGAGATACAGATGCCTAGAAGAGCAGAGCTATATAGCAGATGGTTCCTTATCCTATACAAAACTTACCGTTATAAAAATCGAAAGCAAAATAAGCATGAATACCAAAGCAAATTTATTAAAGTCTATAGAGTAAAGTACATGGTAGATGTTTATTAACACAGTTATTTTAAGCATCCTGATAAAAATATAGACTGACTGATGTAGGTCAATTTCCAGTACCTATGTCACTTACTGTTTAGCTCTCTAAGTCTTCTGAGCAACAGGTCTAAAACCCCATAAGGTGTTTGATGTTTATCCACAAAGGAGTCAGAAATAATTATTAGATACCATGGTATTAAAAACATGACATTGTATACATCTGTTAAAAATTCTGAAATAGATATACTATTCTATTGAAAGAATAATACAATTACAAGTTCTGATATGGGCAAATTTTAAGATGGCAGAATTATGAAAGAAAATGAAAGCAGTAAATGTATATAATAGTAATAAATCTGGGTCTCAACAATCTCTACACCACCCGCACTTCTTTAGATAATATAATACTAATATAAGACAATCAGAAAGTTTCAACAAACCTAAAGGTGGCAGGGGGAGAGGGATGGAGACATAGAGAAGAAAAAAAAGAAAGAAAGAAAATAATTAAAACTAGAATAACTCTTTCTTTCATGTTTGATTTTGATACCCTTGAATAAGTGAAAAATAGAAAATATGCTTTGATCAAGCAATATAATAAAACCTGGTTTATGGGCAAATTTTGAAACATGAGTTAAACAATAAAGAAATGATAAAAAATGCAGACAATCTGAAAGCATCAAAGGCACGTGTGACACAGGAAAGCAAAGTCTTCCTTGCTATCACAAAACACCAACATTACATAGGAGTCGGCTCCACAAAGTAGTCTGTAGGGTATGAAATGAGTCACCCTGGCAAGAAGTTGAGATGACATCCAGACTGCACCCTAATAATAACAATCACTGGATGATCCTTAACACCAGAATGGACAAACAGAGAGTGTTGAGGTCCAGCCTCAGTCAGGTCATCTCGAGTTCTAGAGAATGGGAGGATTGGATCAGCAAAAAATCAAGAGTCTTAGACAGTGATACAGGTGCAAGCTGACAGGTGATTCATTGTTTTGAACCTGCACTCAGTGATAACTTTCTCTCTCTCTCCCCCCTCCCGAGTTCATCTCAATCTTTTATTGGTTGCATATTTCTTTGTTATACAATAATATATATTCAAAAGCCTTTTCATTATTTTCCTTTTAAACCCCATGTAACTATGTCACCAGAAAGCACAATGCACACAGAAAGTCACAGTTCAGTGTCTGCTAAAGCAAGTTATACATTAACTTTTAACTCTCTGATAAACTTCCAAATCACAGGTCTTTAGGGCATAAACTTTCAATTACAGCATTAGCATGAAAACAGAAAGGTGCTAAATGGGTCAAGGTAATGTTAATGTTTTTTACTTGTTTTAAATTTGCAAAATCTCTTTATTAAGGTTGTCCAAATGTCTATTTCTACAGTACTTTTCAAACTCTTTTCCACACACAATATTAAATCCTCTTACAGCTTCCCCCAGGGCTCTTTCACAGGGCCAGGTTCTATCTCTTAGAGCTTGTACCCTAATTTCCTTAGGCAGGGGGTCAGTTCACTATGCTCCAATCTTTCCAGGAAGGTCAGTTTACTAATCCAACATTGTCCTTAGGGCTCCAAACCTTTCTGTCTATCCTGTATCTTTTTAATTGTACCTTTATCTTCCAATTTCGCCCAATAACACTACTGGATCAAACATTCTATTATTAGAGATCTCCTCTCAGAGGGGTTCCCGCCACTGCTCACTAATCCAAGAGAGCCAACTATGTCTTCATCTATCTTGCCCCATATATTCTATGAACATCTCAATCCTTAGTGACCCAGGCCCCTTATTCTTTTTTCCCAGAGGTCTTCAATTCTCTTAACTTCAGGCTTCTCAAAAACATTTCCTGCTTTAAATATTTCCTGATACAACTCAATCAACACAAGTCAGCTAAAATTTCCAGGAGACTAATTAAGGGAGTCAGCCTCCACATCCAGAACCCCTTGTCTCACTATGCCCGAGTTGACTGCTTGAATGGCCAGGGCTAGAGGAGTTTGTTCTTAGCAGACATCAGAGCCATTTCCTTCTCTAGTAATGCCCTCAGTTCCTTTCCTAGAAATTTTTACCAAAGTTATATTTGAAGACAAATATGGTATATAGAAAAGGGAAAACAGACAAGCATACAAGAAAGAACAAAGACATCTGTGTACTAGAAAGCCAGAGATGCATTATTCAGGTGGAAGGTGCTCCCACAGCTGAAACTATGTCACAAAGCCATGTTAGCCACTATGTCACACTTGATAGAGAGGACTTGAAATCAAGAAAGAGTGAAAGAGATCAAAGTTAAGGGTGTTTACTTAAGACAGAGCCTCTGCTACACTTGGATAGGACTCTTACAGTCAAGTGAAAAATGCAGACCAACCTACTCAGGTTCGACCATAAAGAAAGTTTCCAGAGCTAACTTTTTAAATCTCAAGTTCATCAAAACTCTGAATTTTCTGTGGCTGTTCTTTTGGGGTTGTTGGATTGTTTGTTCATTTGTTTGTTTGTTACATCAAAACCAGTTTGTTCCTGCTCCTTTTCTTCAGTCCCTCCCTCCTGATCTCCCTGTATCCCCATCCACTCATCCTCTATTTCTCTTCAGAAAAAGACAGGCCTCCCATGGATATCAACCAAACATGACATATCAAGTTACAGTAAGACTAGACACTTCCCCTCTTATTAAGGCTGGAAATGGCAACCCAGTAGAAAGAAAAGGGACACAAAGCAGGCAACCGAGTCAGAGATAGTCCCTGTTCCCATTATTAGCTACGCAACTATAACCTATATTCAGAGGGCTTAGGTCAGATCTACATAGGCTCCGTGGTTTTTGGTTCAGTCTCAGTGAGCTCCTGAGAGCCCTGGTTGGTTAACTCTGTGTGTTTTCTTTTGGTATCCTTGAACCCCCAGCTTCTACAATGCTCCCACTCTTAGGACTCCATGAGTTCCTCCTAATGTTTGACTGTGGGTATCTGCATCTGTTTTCATCAGTTGCTGGATGAAGCCTCTGTGACAATGATTATCCTAGGCTCCTGTCTACTAATATAGCAGAATATCATTAGGAATCATTTAATTGACTTTTTTCTTTTGCCATTTGGGCTTGATTTTATCCTAGGTCTCTTGGCTATCAACCCTCTGGTTCTTGGTCCTCCAGGCAAGGCCCTCAAGTGTGAACTCGCTCTCCTGGCATAGACCTCAATATATTTCAGTTATTGGTTGGCTACTCTCACAATTTCTGTGGAATGCTTAGCACAGAAAATCTCATAAGAAGGAAAATTATAGATTGAAAGCTATGTGGCTGGGTTGGTTCCCCAATCCCTCCACTGGAAGTCTTGCCTGGGTACCGAAGATGGCCAGTCCACGTGCTGTATTCTCCATTGCTAGGAGTCTTAGTTATGGTCACCCTCCTAAATTCCTAGGAATTTCCATTGTTTTCTGAGTAAAGAGTTACAAATAGCAACTCATTAATGAGTAAGCCAGTCAAATTAGTGAATAGTAAGCTATACATGTTCATGTATGTATGAGGGGGTAGAGAGACACAAAGAAAGAGAATACAGAAGTAGGTTTATAAGAGAATATGTCACTTTGCACACCTCTTTGTAATCACTTTGGACACTGGTTCATATGTCTGAAAATATAAAGACCATTGAATGAAAAATATCTGAAAGTTCCTCTTCTACCATGAAGTAACATATTTCATGTAATAAAATGATTTTAGACATCTGTTAAAAAAGTCATTAAATAGGATGCATGATTCGAGTTGCCTTGGATGGAAATCTCAATGGTACATCTAAGCTGCATGCAAGGAAGTGTTAGACATTGAAAGAGAAGTGGAATCTCCAAGTGCCACCTTGGGAGTAAGAGGAGCTAACTATATGAAGGTAAGGGCTGAGCAGAGAGTCCCTTGCCCTCAGCCTGTCACACAGGTGGAGTCAGACACAGAAGGATTGGGCATTTCAGGCCAGCATGGGATGCAGACTGTCTCAAAATCAAACAACAAGTCAACAGGAAACATTTAAATATACATAAAAAGGAAACGTCTTAAAACTTTCAAAACAAAACAGAATAAAACAACAAAGGTTTAACAACAAAATGACAGCTAGACACAGGAAACTACAAAAATCTCCCATCATTCCTAACAGAATAAACATACCAATTAAATAAGAGTTTAAGGTTGTGCAGGCATAGGAATTTTCTCAGAGTTTATCTCTTAGTGAAAGCCTAGTGCAATGTTGAAGACCAAGAAAGAGGGCTCAAGGTCTACATATGAAAGGAGAGAGTTGGCCCAGGAAGACTAGAAACTCTTTCTTCCAAGCTCAGATAGACTATAGAAACCAACCAGCCAGAAGTAGGAAGCCCTCCCACTTCCTAATGAAGGGGAAGGCAGATGCTGTGGAAATGACATGTATAGATGTGAGACCCCTGTGCACATGGCTATTGAGCCTCGCTCTTTCAAGCTCCCTAGCCCATTTCTACTCTGATGAATGTCTTTCGAATCTTCCATACAATGCCTGTATTCCTATCATGTATACCTGGTTCAGGTCTTTGCTCTAATCACACAAGAACTCAGAAACCAGCAGGTGTCCTCTGGACAAAGATCTGTTCCTCAGACTTGTTGATGAATAGCCAGCCAGCCAGGGGATACATGTAAAATTCTTTCAGTGTTCTTTCTTTTCCTCACCAAACACCACAGATCATAGTACATTTGCTCTTTTAATTCCACTACCATTTTCCTTTCTCTGGAGCTCTTGGGAGTACTGGGCAAGATCATACATGTCGAGGATGATTCCGTGGGGGCACTGGATTCAACTATCCATCTTTTACTTCTGAACCTATGGCATCCTGTGGTAAACCTGAGGCCATGCAGTAGTGATTAGGACTTAGGCAAGAGCAAAGAAATATGTCTATTGCCAACTGCAGAAAGAATGAAAACAGGCAACCTCTGGGAGTAGAAGGTAGAGGGACCCTCTAGAATGTACCAGAGACCTGGGAGGTAAGAGATGCTTAGGACTCAAAGGGAAGGACATTAGATGAAATGCTCAACAGCGGGGAGAGGGAACTTGTAGAGTCTAACTCCAGTTGGCGCAGAGGGCACCAAGTGGAGGAATGAGGTTGACATCCCAAAGTCAAGAGCTCTTACCTAAAATTGTTCCCATCTAAAAGAACTACAGCGATGAAGATGAAGTGGAGACTGAGGGAGGGGAGGTTCAGTGGCCAGATCAAATTGGGATCCAGCTTGGGGGGAGGCTCCAAGTCATGACACTGTTACCGATGCTATGGTGTGCTTACAGACAGGAGCCTAGCATGGCTGCCCTTTGAAAGGCCCAACAGACAGGTGAAAGAGTCAGATGTAGATACTTATACCCAACCAATGGACAGAAGCTGAAGACCCCTGTGGTTGAATTGGGAAAGAGCTGGAAGAAGCTGAGAAAGGTGACTCCATAGGAGAATCTATTTTCTGATAAAGAAGGGGAATGTTTTAAAATGCCATATATTTGGGCTGCAAGATTATTTACCATAATAAAATAGCAATACCCCCTTCCTATGAATAAATAAATATAACCGCATGTTAAATTGATACACAATGCATTATTATAATGAACCCTTTTGGTTCCTTCCTAGGGTTTCATATTAATAGCAATATCACAATATAAAACATCCTAACTTTTACAAGCTCACAACTGGTACAACATAAAGCACTTTTAGAAGTTCACTTCTTTAATAAAAGCATCCAAAATCTCAAAGTTTTGCCAAAATACCCATAGTCTCTGTAAAACTCCAGAGGCTATAACTCCAGGAGGAAATAAAGAGGGCATAATCACAATGTGAACCACGCTGAATCAAAAGTCAATACTCAGTGTCTGCGATTGACTCTTCCAAAGAACTTGGTCATTTCTCCAGCTTCACCCTTTATATACATAGCTTATCTCACACAGCTTGTCTCCTAGGCTCAGACTTAAACCTCTCCACAATGGCTGTTGTTATTAGTAAATCCAGTGTACTGCCATTTCTAACATGCTCTGGTTTCCTGCTGCAGCTGGAAACCACTTTCACCAATTGCCTTTTGGGGGCACTCTTAGGGACACTAATCCTGCCATATTGTTTCTTAGGTTTCTCCAGTCTTGGAGCTCCTACTGCAGTTGAGGCTGTACCTCCACCAATCCTCTCTTCCAGCCTTTCTTCAGGTAATCCAGTCCTTCCACACAGTGTCACACCTTAGCTGTCCTTCATGTCCCCTTCATGTCTTCAAAGCCAGTACCACCTGATTGACTCTTAGATAGTAAAAAGTTCATCTCTCAACATGAGATACAGTCTTGCCCCACTCGGGATGACAGCTTCTATGTGCTGACCCAGAGGAAATACTTCCCAGAAGATTTCACCTCAGTGGTTGGTGTTCTTCTCTAATTAATCATAGCTGGTTCTCTTTCCCTAGCTGAACATCATCCATTGTCCAGCAAGACAAATGATTCACTTTAGTGGTTCTTGTCAACTATTAATCAAAGTTGATTCTTCAGCCACAGCTGACCAGAACAGCAGATTCTTAATTCAAAATATCACACAAACAGCCCTGATAGATCCTTTGACAGACACTTAAACTTTGTAAGCCAGGTTTCAATTTTCTGCCTTTTTTTCAACACTCTTATCATCTGAGCTTTCAAAGAACAGCTCACTGATCTCTGAATACTCAACGGCTTTCCCAGGCAAAACTCAGAAGTATGTTTGCAGTCCTCCCCAGAACATGGTCACGTTTGTCACAAAAATAGTCCACTCTCTGGCACCAATTTAAGTTTTAGTTTGGATTCTGATAGTTCGGATAAAACACCATGAGTATAAACAATGTGGGAAGGGGCTTATTTTATTTTACACTTCTAGGTTGTCTATGAAGGAAAAAAGTCAAGGCAGCAGTTCAAATAGGGCAGGGACCTGAAAGCACAAACTGATGCAGAGATCATGGAGATATGCTGAATACTTGTTTGCATCTCTTAATTTGCTCAGCCTACATTCTTCTAGCAGTCAGTACCACGAGCCCAGGTGTAACACTGCATAAAAAGGTCCCCATGGGCTCAAAGGGAGTGCACAATTAGGAGCTGTGACTTTGTTGGAGAAGTGTAGCCCTATCGGAGGAAGTGTGTCATTGAGGGTGTGCTTTGAGGTCTCAGATGCTCAAGCCAGACCTAATGGTTCCCTCTTCTTCCTGCTGTGTGTAGATCCAGATGTAGAATTTCCAGCCACCTCTCCAACAACCTAACTGGTTGTGTGCTGCCATGCTTCCAGCCATGATGATAATGCACTAAACCTCTAAAATTGGAAGCTGGTCCTAATGAAGTTTTCCTTTTTAAGTATTTCTCTGATCTTTTCTTTAGTCGCTTCTCCAACTCTTCCATCTGGGACCCCAAACTCAGTCCAAGGGGTTGGCTGTGAGCATTCACCTCTGTATTTGTCAGGTTCTGCCTGAGCCTCTCTGGAGACAGGATATCATACTTCCATCAGCAAGCACTTCCTAGCATCCACAAGAACGTCCAGGTTTTGGCCAGACCCCCCCCCCCCGGAGCTGCCAGAGACTGGACCACCAACCAAAGAATATACATGGAGGGACCCATGATGCTGGCTACATATGTGGCAGAGGAGGGCCTTGTTGGCCATCAGTGGGAAGAGAGGCCCTTGGGCCTGAGGGTGTTAGATGCTGCAGTGCAGGGGAATGCTGGGGAGGGATAATGGGAGTGGGTGGGTGGGTGGGGGAACACCTTCATAGAGGCAGGGGGAGGGGGGATGGAATAGGGAGTTTCCAAAGGGGAAAACATTTGAAATGTATATAAAGTAAATATGCAAAAATTTAAAAAAAAAGTATTTCTGTAGTCATAATGTTGCTTTCACAGGAATAGAAACCCTAACTAACTCAGAATCACAGGACAATCTGGTAAAAGATTTTAAATTCTTACCAAATTACTCTAGCTCATGTCAAATGGAATAATATACACATGGAAGAATAATATTTAGTCCTAATTAATTTCTGTATTTTTAGGTGAAAACAAAAGATCTGGGAAGAAGGATAAAATTCTGTGAAAATTTGTTCAAAATCCTAATGACTGTCTGGGGAGTACATAGGTTCTCCTAGATCAAAAACTCACAACCTATTGCTTGGTATTATACCTCCCCAGTAATGTCCCATAGATATAGATTAATGCTAGAACCATCAGCACTGGGAAATACATGTTAAGAAACCTAATAACAGTAACAAGTTTAGCAGTTAATTTACTCAAGAGTTAAAAATCCTGCTCTATTTCTCATTGGGCTCTATTAGACTTTTGAGAAATATACCAACCTTGAAATTTCATCCTCAAAAGAAAAATTGTCCAGGGCAAAATTTTATTGGCTTGATATGCCCTGGTATCAGGGAAAACCTTCAGAAGTTATCGGTGATGATTCAGACCCAACAGACGTAGCTGTTGGAGACTGATCAGGCAGTATAAAGCAGCTAGCAAAGAAGACTAAAAAGTCCTAGGATCACAGACTATCTGTAACAAAACAGAATGCAAGAGGAAAACTCTACAACCTTGAAGTTACATACAAAGGATCAGGACTCTCAGAACTCATGGCCTAAAGTTTTGAGACTTGGACTTTGCCTAACTCTCTATTCCACTTCTATTAACAGACGTGCCTATCTCCTCATATACTGTCTATATTTTTATCACTATTCATGTATTGCTGATCCAGTTCTTTGTTCCAAAATAGAAGTACCTGACCATGTCCTCAGGTGCTCTCTTGACTCACAATTGTACCTATAATGATGGGGCTCTGAACTTGACTTTACCTCCATCAGAATGCATCGAGAGCCTGACAGAACAGCCAGGCCACTGACATTATTCCATTGCCCTTGTCTCTATCCTGCTTCTTTTGAGCTCCCAGGAATCCTTTGGTCCTATAGTTTCCTTGAATTCCAGGAACAACAGTCCTTATTGATTAACAACTTCTTCCTTTCTATTCCCCCTCTCCTTTCCCATCTTCTCCTCCCCCTTTTCTTCTCCTCCTTCTCCTTCTCCTTCTCCTTCTCCTCCTCCTCCTCCTCCTCCTCCTCCTCCTCCTCCTCCTCCTCCTCCTCCTCCTCCTCCTCCTCCTCCTC